>CM016563.1:10930033-11565021 GCA_003412495.2 Echium plantagineum | reverse complement strand
AGTCATATCCCTTGCAAAGAACCTAGTTTCACATAGTCAAAGTAAACATATCAACATTAAATATTATTTCACATGAGAACAAGTGAATAACAAGATTGTGGAACTACTATATTGCATAAATGAAAATCAGTTGACAAATATATTTACAAACCCGTTAAAGAGCGAAATGTTCAAAATTTAAAAGAAAAGCTCGGAATGCAAAATTGCATTTGAAGGGGAGTGGTAGAATTACAAATACAATTTGCATCAAAAAAATGAATGAAAACTATGAAATAAGATATAGATCATACATGGTGACACATACTGATTACTAATCTTTAATACTGGTTAAGTTAAAGGAACCTATTATCTATAAATAGGCATGTATCATTTGGTATGTCAAAACATGTAAATAGAATAGCAACAATATTAGAATATATAATATAGGTATTCAAGTCTCCCCACAGAGAGAAGAGAATAACAACTCTTGTAATTATGATTTTGCCTTCTTATTACTCATATATATAAATATATATTGGTTCATTTTTCGAGCCTATATATTGTATAAACCCATCAAGTTATCAACAAGTGGTATCAGAGCATAAGCATATGATACTTTGCATTGCTTTAATGCATTTCACAGGGAACAACAAAATAGACAGCAACAATTCTTGCAGCTTTCTTAAGTTTGGGCAATCAGAATCACTCTCTATAAGCAACATTTTCACTTCCGTCAAGGCTCCATGTCTTCTCATTAAGAATCAAAGTCATATCGCCCCCGAGTCATAGCTCAATAGTAAAGCGCCTTGGTGCTATTGTGGCCTCCTTTCCTCTTCGTTTGGTGTGGTTTCGATTCCCTCTGGGTTGATTCTCAAATTGAAGTGGTGTACAGGGAAGCCAAGGTGCCCCTGACCACTGAGGCACATTTCGCGATAACCTCCGACATCAATCCCATGGCAGCGGAGTTGTCGGGGCCCTTACTTTGAGGGTCTCAAAGTTTAAGAATCGAAGTCATATCTATCGGGTTCTTACCAACCACCTGAATTTAAATATGAATCCCCTTTGAGTGGGTCTTGCATAACCGATGATATGTCAGACTTTAGATTTAAATTGAGAGCTCTTGAGAGTGTAATGTTAGGGCCAAATTCTGATCCTTTTGATACTTCTAAAAATGACATTGAAAACAACTTAAATACATTACCGGACCTAGAGAGCTGGAGACTAGTCATGGAAGCTAATACTTACCAGGGACTTAAAGCACCTTCTCATTGCTTGTACAAAAGCATTGCCAGATGATGATTTATTGACAACACAACGGTTGATGTATGAGTGCAGGGAAATAGTTTCAGTTTTAGGTGAACCTATTCAACGTCTAGGAGCTTACGTTTTGGAAGGACTTGTTGTGCGTCTATCTTCATCAATAAGTTTTATATATAGATCACTTAATCGCCAGATGATGAGGTTTGTCGCTATTTCAATTACGGCTACATGTCTGCAAATGGAGCTATCGTAAAAGCAATGAAGGATCAGAAGAGATTCATATAATAGATTTCAGAAATTGGTCAAGGCAACCAGTGGACGACCTTGATCCTGCCCTTTGCTTTGAGGCCTGGATCCATATATGATATAACTGGCATTGATGATTTGGCTTCAGCTTATTCTCATGGGCATTCTAGATATTATCGGGCAGCGGCTATTTAAACTTGTTGCGTCGTTAAGGTGCCATTTGAGTTCCACATTGTTCCATTGGAATGGTCTAGATATTGGGTGTGTATTTCGCTTTCATTTTACATCATATGCTAGATGAAAGTGTGAGTAGCGAAAACAATGGAAATCGAGTGTGCTGAGGCTAATCGAAAGCTTGAATCCAAATGTTTTGACCCATTTAGCGCATGAGTCTGATAAAAACACTGATCTATTCCTCCCCCAATTCCTTGAGACATTAGAATACTACGAGGCTATGATTGAATCAGTAGATGTGGATGTGACCCTTTCCAGAGAGCACAAAGAAAGAATCAACTTTGAGCAACATTGCTTGGTGAGAGATGTTGTCAACATTATCGCATGTGAAGGTACTGAAAGGGTGGAAATGCATGAGCTTCTAGGTAAATCGAACTCATGGTTCACAATGGCTGGTTGAGAACTACCGTAACAGATATAAACTTGAAGAGAGAAATAAAGCCCTATATCTTGGCTAGATGAATAGACATCTGGTTGCTTCTTGTGCTTTTAAGTGATAAATTGGCAAGCTTTCGGTTGTTACCTATAGTCTCCCTGTTTCCACCTCTTCTTGTAGTAGTTGTTGAATCGTTAAAAGTTGTTTCTTCTGCATCCAATCTAATCAGTTTCTTTAATAAGCCATATGAATAAAGTATAGTTCATCATTTAGGGCTATTGCACATGTTACTCAATACGTTATCTTAGAGCATTTACAACAATGTACTCAAATGGACTCTTATGGTGTGTTTGGATCGGGGCCAATCAGAGTGAGGAGATTTTTCAAATTTATCCTGGCAGAAGGAAATTAGTGGGATCAGGGATAATATATTTTAGGCTTAATTTCATCTGGGCACCTGAACTATCAGAAGTTTCGCAAATAGGCACCTGGCAACCTTTTATCCCAAATAGACACGTGGACCCAAAAATTGGCACATAAACTTTTGGTTTTCACATTTTTCTGAATTTATCAGATTTTTGACATTTTAAAATTGTTAACCCAAGGGGAAGTTAGTCATATTGAAAATATGACTTGTTGGAGTCAAAATTTACTGAAAAGTTCAAGTGCCATTCCGAAAAAAAAGTATTTTAGCGCCAAAGTTGGAGAAAAAGTTCAGGTGCCAGACGAAAAAACATTAATTTTTATTTATAACTACCATTGTAGTACACTAACAATATTTTAGACAACATAAACACTTCGTACTTGCAGCAAAAGCATACTCTTTTTGCAAATCTTGACAAACTTGCCAACCTTACACTTGATTCAGTTGAAATTTTCTGATTCAGGAGAAGAGGGAGAAGGTGAAGGTGGAAAACTATTTGGGGCAAAATAATTAGGGATAATTTGGGGGTCCTTTTGATGAACAGAAGAAGAAGGTGGTATGGGTTGAAACCGAAAGAGATGCCACAGCTTTATTTTCCGATCTGAACTTCAGATTTCTTCGGATGCATTACACAACATAAACATATACCAATAAAAACCCAATTTTGAATAAAAATATTCGATTTTTGTGTTCAAATTTAATCTTTTTGTGTTAAAGTTCGATCTTCTTGGTTTGAAATGCTATAAAGATTCAACCTTTTGTAATATGTGATAAATATTCAATCTTTTTTAGAATGAAGGGTTTGTGAGAAATTTGGCTTTTCTTGTTGAAGAATGGAGAAGATGATGGAAGTTGAAAAGGACGACGTGTTTTGTCTTGAATTAGATATTAATGGAGGTTGGGTTAAATGGGGGTTGCGTTGAGGTTGGGTTAGATTGAAAGTACTTGAGTTAGTTTTTAGGTATAATATGACTAATTTGCCCTCCATCTAAAACTAAAAATTTGAGAAATTAAGAAAAAATGTGAAAATCGAAAGTTTAGGTGACAATTTTTTGGTCCAGGTGCATAGTTGGGATAAAAAGGTCGTCGAGTGCCTATTTGGGGAAGTTCTGAAAGTTCAGGTGCCTAGATTAAATTAAGCCTATATTTTATTGTTGGTGGGGGTACCATAAATGTTAACTGGCAGAATCAGGGGAATGAAGGAAAATATAATTAAATATGTGATTCTCCTATATATTCTCCTCCAATTTTAAAGGGAGAAAATATGAGGGGAATCGGTGGTAATGAGGGTGGATTAGTAGTTATAAATTCTCCTATCTAGAAACCAGTTTAATTCCCAACCACAATTTTTTTTTAAAATTTTCCTCGATTTTCCCCAAAATAAATATACCATAGTATAAATATTGGGTGAGAAAAAAACAAAAAGATGAAAACATACACATTTTAAGATTCTTCATTGTGGATTGGCACGCATAAAAAATTGGGGTGTGAAGTTGGCTGGGTGTGTATTTGTTGGTGTTCCCACCCATCACCAAATCAATTTCTTTCTTTCCTCTCTTCGATATTGCACGTTTCTTTCTTGTTTCATGATAATGCAAACAACTTTACAATTTTTCATGGTTTTGTGATTTAACTTTTTTCAATTCATTTATATTATTATTTCATTAATTTGATTGTTGCCTAAAATCTACATTTATGATATTTAATTAATTTGACCAGAGGTGTCTAATTCGATTGTTGATTTTTTATGTAAAATTCTTTTTAAGATGAATTCAATCAAAGGTGTCTAATTTTTTGAAGATTTTTAATGGATTTAATTTTTCTTTTTGATTAAATTTGTTGTATATCTTTTATATTATAATGATGGATAGGGTGACACATAGGGAATCTGGTTTTATTTAAAAAGTTAAAATGTCACCTTTAAAATGATATAAAGAGAATATGGGCAATGATCACTAATATGGAGAAATACCCCGAAATTCAATCCAACCAATCAATTCAATTTCTAATTATCCAAACTGAAAACCCAAAACCCCGCTTTAGGATTTCAACAATGCAAGATTAACCCAACCTTGAATTCCTTCTAGCTATACCACTAGAAACCTCTAGTATCCTAACTAGATTCACTTAAGAAAGATAAAATTCACTCTTGAACAAAGTACCCATTGATGGATGAATAAAGAGTTGAACAAGATTAGCTCTATGAAATGTTCACAATCTAAGATGTATGCAAGAATGATCTGAATGGCTTTTTGCTTAAGACAATTGACGACTAGAGTTTATGAAAGATTCACCTCATACAGACCTATCATCGAGAGCTCAAGCTCACTATGAAGCACTCGATAATCAACCAACGGTCTAACAAGTACGAAAATCTTAAAGTCATCGAGACCTCTCATTGAGGCCTATGGGTCTCGATGACGGTCTTGATGGACCAAGATTGACAATGAATAAGTTCATTGTGAGCTGTCATCGAGAGCATGGTTACTCAATGCTAGCATCCTTTATAGAACAATTTCCATCGAGAGCCATGGCACTCGATGGAGCTCTCTGTGGAGCTCTCGATGAAGATCTGAGAAGAAAACTACGCACGTCATCGACACCTATCATTGTGGCTTGTCGATGGAGATCCCGATGCAATGTCGTTTTTTTACAATGATTCACAATTTGAGTGGCTTCATCGACAGAATGGAATCGAGAAATAATAAGATACGTTAAGCCTTTGTGCGACATAATCTGTGTGAACAAATGGATGTTCATAAATATGTGATAAAGGACAAGAATTGTAGAGTAAACCTTTATTCGAAAATAATTAGTCAGAGATAAACAACCAGTCATATGTTCAAAAGCACCGGAATCAATAATCTAAGGATTAGAAATTATGGAACATGTTTGGGCAACGAAGCATGCGATGGCTGATATCCAGCGGTGACGACTTAAGAAGGGTGCTTAGTTCTCCTGTTGTTCCTTGGTAAAATTGAGAGGTTGGTTTTGCGGAGTCACGACTGACTTGGCTCGAGTTTCGGTCGATTTTTTGTACCCCCCACCTTCGCTACCTCCCCTATGCCAGTTGTCGGACTATCTAAGAATACATGTGTTGTATGAAACTCTACAATGGCAATTTTTGGTGGGGAACAGATGAAAACAAAAAGAAAATGCATTGGGCTTCGTGGTCTTCGATGTGTGAATCCAAGGAATCTTGTGGTTTGGATTTCAGAGATGCCAAAGATTTCAACAACTCCTTGTTATGCAACAAGCCTGGCGTAGGTCTACAAAGCCCGATTTTCCAGATGTAGATTACTGGTTGGCACAACTCTGAGCAAATCCAGCTACGCCTAGTGCAACATACTATCTGTAAGAGAAACAATCAAAGACGGTATTGGCTGGTCATTAGATAATGGCAGCGCCATTCCTATCTGGGAACATAGTTGGGTCAAGCAAGGCACCAGAAAAGTATTCACCCCAATAGATCAAAGTATGCATCATCTCAGAGTCAAAGATCTAATTGATAGTTTTGAAACAAGGAAGACAGATTTAATCAGAAATATCTTTTGCACAAGTGATTTGGATGCTATCTTAGAGATGCGTTTACCAGATCTAAGAATTTTAGACAAGCCTCAATGGTTCTTTGATTAAAAAGAGGGGTTATTCTCCGTTAAAGCATTTTAGACAAGCCACAACTTTATCAGACACAGTCGACGAAGTCACATACAACAAAACTCAAACCCAAATGCAGATGCACAGTTTTTCAAGAATATGTGGAAATTAAAACTGCTACAAAAAAATCAAGCATTTTCCCCATGGGGCTATTCAAAATAAACTTCCTACTAATGCTAATCTAGCTAAGAGATACATCCAAGTTTCAGATCCATGTTGTTTATATGTGATTGCCAAGATGAGGACACTCTGCATGCTTTCTTTCATTGAAGATTAATATACCAGTTTTCGACACTTGTTTAAGGATCTAAAACATAAACTCCCTCCAGATTTGTTCAAAAAATGGATTATATGCATATGGGACACATGGTATCAAATAAATCGGAATATGGTGATACACACATAAATCCGATTGACGTATCAAATTTTGGAACCTTTTACCTGGAAACTCATGAGTCATCCTTGAGAAACCCCCAGCCCCCAAGAGCATAGCCTCTGAATCGCCTTTTTCTACTTCCTTTCTCTTCAGATTTGACTTTGCATGTGGTCTTCTTCCATCGATTGCTGTTGGAAATTGATGTGTCAATTTCCTCAATTATTGCCCGTGAACTATATATCATCTATATATACGGTTCAACAACCGATAGTTATCTGAACTATTAGTAGTCTCACCCGAGATAATGCCGGGGGGGGTCATCGAATGGCAGACTAGGCTCTCACGATGATCTTCGGGATTCGAGTATACGGTCTTATACGTTGAATCCCGATGCTTTCGTTACTCGGGATATGAGGTCACACACATAACAATTACCGAAGATACTTTCGAGTAGTGACCCGAAAGTGAATAAGGGATTTGATCCATATTGAGGAATTTCGGTTCGATCGAGATCGTGTCTCGACCGAACCGATGGTGCGCCCGGAATTAGTTCCGGACGCACTATTTAGGGTTTGTGTATATATATATATGTGAGATATATATTTATATATTATCATTTATTGAAATGATTTAATTAATTAATGAATTAATTAAACAAGATATGATTTAATTAATTAATTAAGATTAATTAACTAATCTCATCATTATGAGGAGTTGACATCATTGGTGGCTACTTTTATGCCTTGGGAAGGCTTTTGTATCCTGGGAAGGAAACTCTTGTAAGAGCATCTTCCATGGACCAAGAGGCATTAAACCATATGGATGGTTAATGTGTTGTTTAGTGTGCAATATGTTTTCATCATCCATTCTATATCATAAGATGATATTGAATGTGAAGATATCAATCTAAGTCTTGCATATCTCTTGCTAGAGAACACAAGAACACAAACAAAACACTTCACTCATTCAACCTCAACCCTCTAGCAAAACTCTAAGTGTAGAACTAGTTCTACATTTTTGCTATAGTAGTAAAGACTACATACTCCTCAAACACACACTAGTCCAAGTGTGTCTTATTGCTATCTAAGGTATTGTGTGGACTATTTCATAGTAGTTTCATATCACCTTGGTGATAGACATTTCTTCAAGGAGAAAGCAAAGGAGCAAGGTGGGGATAAGCGCGCTTAAATTACAAAGCTTCCGCTCACGCTTCAAAGGTATAACTTTGTAGCACTACTCTTTTATATGTTAATTGTAGCATATTCACACTACCTTTAAACATATACTTCTGATGAGCTAGTTTCATTGTGTAAGTTCTAACGATCAACGAATTAGGGTTGTATGACATATGAACTTTGTATTTCATTGTGTCTTGCAACCCCGGGATATTCCAACATGGTATCATGAGCTATATTACACGTTTAACATGTTCTAGAAGTGTTTAAAGTAGTACCATATAGTATATAGGGCAAATGACCAGGATGATCACTTATGTTTGGGTAGGGGTCCCGGTTGATCACCTATGTTTCAAATGGTCCTGGTTGATCACTTATGTTTCTAAATCGAGTCTCAGTTGGTATTTTAGACCTAAAATCTGTTAATTATCACCTAATTACCTCACGTGACCGGCACATGTCATTTTTCAGGGGTAATTTAGTCATTTCAAGTCTTTTCCCAATTTTTTTTTTTGCAAAAAAAACTCGAAAAACAAGTGAGGTTGATTTAGAAATATAAGTGATCAACAAGGACCCTTTGAAACATAAGTGATCAACCGGGACCCCAACCCAAACGTAAGTTCCCTTAATGTAAAAATCACAACAGATTAGGTAAAGAATAAAATGTACATTGATTGTTAGAGATAATACTCCTCCATCCTTATTTTACAATAATTATTTTATACATTTTATTCTTAAGTTCAACTTAATGATACATATTTATCTCTAACAATCAATGTACATTTTATTCTTTACTTAATCTGTTGTGATTTTTACATTATAAGGGAACTTACGTTTGGGTTGGGGTCTCGGTTGATCACTTATGTTTCAATGGGTCCTTGTTGATCACTTATATTTCTAAATCAACCTCACTTGTTTTTTGATTTTTTTTTTTGAAAAAAAAAATTGGGAAAAAGGACTTGAAATGACTAAATTACCCCTGAAAAATGACATGTGCCTGTCACGTGAGGTAATTAGGTGATAATTTACAGATTTTAGGTCTAAAATACCAACTGAGACTCGATTTAAGAACATAAGTGATCAACCAGGACCATTTGAAACATAGGTGATCAACCGGGACCCCTACCCAAACATAAGTGATCATCCTGGTCATTTGCCCTAGTATATATGTCGATATATAAACCGTAGCCGATTTTCGTATTCGGAAAACCCTCCCCGACAAAACCTAGGTTCCGCGTGAGTCCAGGCAAGCCAAGGACACGGCTCCACTGGAACGCGCACCCTCGGCTTTCCCTGAATACGGAACGCCTTGGCCCGAAGCCTGGTTCGGCCCCCTTGGACGCGTCCATGCACGTCCAAAGTCATTTGATGATTTCGAAACAAAACAAATCGATTAAGTCCAAAGTCATTTGATGATTATGGACGTTTTCGGTTTGTTATGGGTGATTTAGAGATTGTTTTGGAAATAATCTTATAAGTCCAAAACATTCTTTGAGAAGTTTAAAATAGTTTAAAATTAGCATGTATGTCAAAATCTAGCTCTTATCCAACATAAGATCGTCTTATGGCGAGTCTTGTGGATGTAAGTGGGAGCACTTTGATTTTATCCTATCGGTACTAATTAAATTGATTAATTGAGTATCGAAAGGAAGTTTGAGGTTTTGAGTTATTATGATTTTCAAACCTTAACAATATAACTTATGCTAAGTCTCTCTTGAATGTAATTTGGGTTATTAGTTCAAAATGTTGAACTTATGGTAAAACTTCCGATAATTGGCTATGTAGTTTGTTGGACAACTAAAGGTTATGATATGCATATATGACTATGATTCACATTATTTGAATGTGAGTATGTGTGTGAGTTGTGTGTTGCTTGTGTGTTTTATTCCATTCCTAGTATGTTTATGTGTTTTATGTATAATGTGTTATACATATATAAACTGTAGTCTGAATGGAATGGGGATTTGATATGCCTAGTATTTATTCGAATACAGTCTGCGTACTGTCCTTGATATTGAAATACGACGCATGTGTCGTTTTAAATTATTGTATTGTTATTTCTTTTCGCGGCTCATGTGCCATTTAATGCGAAAGTTGATTATGTAACAGACATGACGAGACGGACTTGGAGCATGGCGATGTCCAAGAAGACGGAGACCAAGGACTTATTTAGAACTAGTTAGACTAGTTTATTTAATGTTTTTTTAGGCCATATCACGTCCCTTTAAAGTGTTTATTATTCATGTCCATGTTTCATGCTTACATATATTTTCTTGAAGTATATGTATACCTTATGTGATATGCATGAAATGTGGATTACATGTTTAATCTAAACCCCTCCACGTAATAATTAAGTGTTTGCCAAACCTAAGTTCAAAGTTGTCAAACTTTCCTACGTTTCGGGTGGATCATCCCTAGATGGGCACTTTGATTCATAGGAATAGGAGGCAATGGGATTACATGCGCTACAGGTTAGCCCATCGAACCGGCAAATGTAATCCATCCCTTTATGGTGAACTAAGGTTGACTTAAAACGTGGCTACAGTTAGCCCATCGAACCGGCCCGTTTGGCAAAGGAAGTCTATAGTGTCATTAAAACGACTAATGATAGACGCCAAGAGTCATATATAATCATTGGATGATTAATATATGATAGTCTAGTAGAACTTACCCATGGATTGGAATATGAGGATGATTGCGTGTGCCGCTCATACCCAAGTCCGTGGGGTCTTGGTATACTTGTACACTTCGAGGGGTTGTTGGTACTCGTATTATTATTTCAAGCATGCTTTACTTGTATCGTATGTTTTACATATAAATTAAAACTGAATGTCGTTTCATACTCGCATGTTTTTAGATGGCAACTGCTAAGAAATCAACTTCAAATTCACTCCGATCTACACTTGAGAAGTGTAAACTCAATGGCAATAACTTCAACGACTGGTCTCGTAACTTGAGAATCGTTCTCAAGCACGAGAGAGTCGAGTATGTTCTTAAGGAAGAACTTCCTCCACCACCCGGAGATAATGCCGATGAGCTAGAACGTAGTGCATATGATGTACACGTGGATGATGCATTGGATGTCCAATGTCTTATGCTAGCCAACATGGAACCGAATCTTCAGATTCAGTTCGAAAATGTGGCAGCATATGACATGTACAGCAGACTGGAAGAGATGTTCCAGAAGCGGGCAAGAAATGAGCGGTACGAAGCTGTTTGTGCCCTCATGGATTGCAAACTATCCAATGGTCAACAGGCCAGTCCTCATGTTCTCAAGATGATTGGGATCATCGAGAGACTTGAGTCTTGGGAACTCAGTTTTCCAAGGATTTGGCCGTTGACATAATCCTCCGTTCCCTTCCTGACAAGTTTGGTAACTTTGTCATGAACTTCAACATGCATGACTTCGATAAATCGTTATCGGAGTTACATAACATGATCAGCACGGCTGATACTGCGTTGAAGTGTGGGAAGAGCTCTACCCCTACTCCCTCTGTTCTGATGATTCAGAACAAGAAGGCCTTTAAGAAAGGCAAGGGGAAATGGAAGGGAAAGGCCAAGACTGGATCTATCAAAACAGTCAAGGCCCAGACTTCCAAAACTCCGGCTAAAGGTCCTAAGGGGACTGACCAGTGTCATTATTGTAATACACCTGGTCACTGGAAGAGGAACTGCAAGAAGTACCTCGAAGACAAGAAGAGTGGGACTCTTCCGGCAGGTATATTCGTTATTGAAGCTTTTATCACCTCTAATAACTCTACTTGGGTACTTGACTCAGGATGTGGTTCTCATATTTGTCGAAATATGCAGGTACTACAGGACAGTAGAGCTCTTCGGAAGGGAGAGGTGGACTTGCGGGTGGGCAATGGAGCAAAGGTTGCTGCAGTTGCCGTGGGCAAGATAGATTTAAAACTACCATCCGGGATGGTCTTAGTTTTAAATAATGTATATTGTATTCCCGCTATTTCTAGAAATATTATTTCCATATCTGTTTTGAACAATGATGGTTTTACCATCCTTATGGAAAGAAATATGTGTTCTATTAATCGTGATGGTTTACTTTATGCAAAAGCTTCAAACCAAAATGGCCTTTTCATACTAGATGAGGATCATGAGGTATATAACGTAAATATTAAAAGGAACAAGCCTAACGACTTGAATCCTACCTACCTATGGCATTGCAGACTTGGTCATATAAATGAAAATCGCATCAAGAAACTCCACGAAAGTGGAATTATTGAGTCACTTGATTTTGAATCATATGACCAATGCGAATCATGCCTTTTAGGCAAGATGACCAAATCGCCTTTCACTGGAACGAGTGAAAGGGCAAGTGATTTATTGGGGATAATACATACCGATGTATGTGGTCCAATGAACACTCCTGCAAGAGGTGGTTTTCCCTACTTCATTACCTTCACGGATGACCTTAGCCGTTACGGCTATGTCTATCTAATGAAGCACAAGAGTGAAGCCTTTGAAAAGTTCAAAGAATTCCAAAATGAAGTAGAGAATCAACTCGGCAAGACTATTAAGACTCTTCGATCCGATCGAGGAGGCGAATATATGAGCACGAGTTTGACGCTCATCTTAGAGATTGTGGAATTGTTTCACAACTCACACCGGCCGGAACACCACAACATAATGGTGTGTCCGAAAGGAGGAATCGCACTCTGTTAGACAGTTTGCGATCCATGATGAGTCGAACCGACCTACATGTCAGCTTCTGGGGTTACGCGTTGCAAACTGCCCGCACTTACCTTAAATAATTGTCCAACCAAGTCAGCTGAGAAAGTACCATATGAGATGTGGTTTGGGAAACGTCCCAAGATTAGCTTTCTCAGGGTTTGGGGTTGCTTGGCCTACGTCAAGAAATTGAACGTAGACAAGCTAGGCCCAAAGGCTGACTTGTGCCATTTCATTGGTTATCCAAAGGAAACCAAAGGGTATTATTTCTACCTTAAGCCAGAAAATAAGATTTTCGTGGCTAGGACAGCGCATTTCCTTGAGAAAGAGTTCTTATCAGGAAATGTCAGAGATACGGTACAACTTGAAGAAGTTCAAGATGATGAGCCAAATGAGTTAATGAACTCATTCGACACGTTTAATGAGCAAGTTGAGTTATCGAACTCAAGAAACTCATTGAATAGGAGAGTTGGGTTATTGAACTCAAGGGTCTCATCAAATGAGCAAGTCGAGTTAACGAACTCGGCAGGCTCACTTCAGGAAGTAGATCCTCCATTCATGGTGGATCCTATCTTGGACCCTAGATCCACGGTAGATGAAACTCCTGAAGAAGTACCGACCCTTAGGAAATCCAATAGGACTCGTCATGTTCCCGATAGATGGTATGGGGAATCCTTCTTGATAGAAGACGACGAGCCTTATACTTATGGAGCCGCAATGAAAGGGCCAGATAGCGAGTCATGGCTTGAAGCCATGAAATCCGAGATAGACTCTATGTACCAGAATGATGTCTGGACATTGGTTCACTTACCCGAAGGTGCTAGACCTATCGAGTGTAAGTGGGTCTTTAAGAAAAAGCTTGATAAAGATGGAAATGTCCATGTTTACAAGGCTAGACTAGTGGAGAAGGGTTTCAAACAAATTCATGGTATTGACTATGATGAAACCTACTCACCGGTAGTCATGTTCAAGTCTATTCGGATCCTCTTAGCCATTGCCGCATATTATGACTATGAGATATGGCAAATGGATGTAAAGACCGCTTTCCTTAATGGAAACCTTGAGGAGGATGTGTACATGACACAACCTCCAGGCTTTACATGTCCGAAAGGACCTAAGAAGGTATGTAAGCTTCAGAGATCCATTTATGGACTCAAGCAAGCTTCTCGCAGTTGGAACCTCCGATTCGATGAAGCAATTAAAGAATTTGGCTTCATTCAGAATGAGGAGGATGCTTGTGTATACAAGAAGGTAAGTGGGAGCCACATTGCATTTATAGTCCTGTATGTAGATGATATACTGATCATTGGAAACAACAAACCGCTCCTTGAGTCAGTCAAGAGATGGTTGTGTAAGTGTTTCTCAATGAAGGACTTAGGAGAGGCGCAGTATATCCTTGGAATCAAGATATATCGAGATCGAGCCAATAGGTTGATTGGCCTGAGACAGGACACTTATATTGATAAGGTTCTGAGACGATTCGATATAATCGATTCCAAAAAGGGAATACTGCCTATGACAACTGGCACTATTCTCGGCAAAAGTCAGTGCCCCACCACTGACGTCGAGAAGGAGAACATGAGTAGAGTCCCGTATGCTTCAGCCATAGGATCTATCATGTATGCCATGTTGTGCACTAGACCAGACGTATCGTACGCTCTGAGTCTGACCAGCCGATATCAAGCGAATCCAGGCAACAGCCATTGGACCGCTGTGAAATCTATCCTTAAGTACTTGAGAAGGACTAAGGATATGTTTCTGGTATATGGCGGAGATGAGGAGTTGATTGCAAAAGGTTTCACCGATGCCAGTTTTCAAACCGATCGAGACGATTTTCGTTCTCAGACCGGGTTTGTATTCTGCCTGAACGGTGGAGCCATCTGTTGGAAGAGTTCCAAGCAGGACACAGTTGCAGATTCTACTACGGAGGCCGAGTATATTGCAGCTTCTGAAGCAGCCAAGGAGGCATGTTGGCTTAAGAAGTTTATGACTGAGCTTGGGGTAGTTCCTAGCGCTGATGGTCCAATTGAGTTGTTATGTGATAACACTGGAGCCATAGCACAGGCTAAGGAACCTAGGGCTCATCATAAGTCCAAACATGTCCTTAGGAAGTATCACCTCATCCGAGAAATGTTCCAGAGAGGTGACATCAAGGTATCCAAAGTGGATACAGACGACAACGCAGCTGATCCCTTGACTAAACCGTTACCTCAGACTAAACATGAGTTCCATACTTCAGTTATTGGACTTAGGCTTAGGTCCGAGTGGTCTTAGTCTTAGTGGGAGCTTTATTTCAGTTTATTTGTTTATATGTATGAAGTATACTTTTGTAAAACTCTTGTTGTTGAATAAAAGTATTACTTCTTGTTTATTGATTGACTATTCTTCTATAGCACTTGAATAAACAATTGTGTATTTAATCATAGTTGTATGATAAATATTTTAGTTCCCATGTAATCACGAGTTCTTGAAGAGGAGCCAATAAGTGTATTGGCTAAGAAACCCCTTTTTCAAGACAAGAACTTTGGTGATTACATTGTCCCTAGTGGTGTGTCCCAACGTTTTGGGAACGGACACAACCAAACTAGTGTGTAATGATTTGTTTGACTTTGTTTCTTAAGTCAAAAGGATGGTCCAAATCATTACATGGGTTCATTGTCAAGAGAGTCTTGACATGGTACTGGACAGTGACCGTTGTGAAATTATAGAAGAGATCTTGTGTCCTATATTTCACACGAGCCATATGATAGAGGTTCTGAGACCTACATGCATATCATTCTCATGCTACGTGAGCATGAGGCTTTGACTACTTCCGGACCCATCCGTTACTGGTGGTAATGGGGTACGTTGGGTCTTATGTGAATGTAGTGGTGAGATGATCGGTGATGCATTGGTAGGGTCTTTGTCCACCCTGGTATACAGGGAAGGTTTTTCTGGCCACTCGGAGAGTGAGTCTTACTTATGAATTCACCCGTTATGAACGGGAGTGAGACTATCTCGTGTTCCGAGAAATTATGTCATAGGAGTTGGCGACACGCTTTCTTGCTTTAGCCTATGACGAAAACCGAGGACAAAGGGAATCATGTGACAAGGATGCAAATGTACATCCAAAACATTGGTAATAGTCCAAGGGCAAGTGGGAGTGTTGGAAATTGATGTGTCAATTTCCTCAATTAGTGCCCGTGAACTATATCATCTATATATACGGTTCAACAACCGATAGTTATCTGAACTATTAGTAGTCTCACCCGAGATAATGCCGGGGGTCATCGAATGGCAGACTAGGCTCTCACGATGATCTTCGGGATTCGAGTATACGGTCTTATACGTTGAATCCCGATGCTTTCGTTACTCGGGCTATGAGGTCACACACATAACAATTACCGAAGATACTTTCGAGTAGTGACCCGAAAGTGAATAAGGGATTTGATCCATATTGAGGAATTTCGGTTCGATCGAGATCGTGTCTCGACCGAACCGATGGTGCGCCCGGAATTAGTTCCTGACGCACTATTTAGGGTTTGTGTATATATATATATATGTGAGATATATATTTATATATTATCATTTATTGAAATGATTTAATTAATTAATGAATTAATTAAACAAGATATGATTTAATTAATTAATTAAGATTAATTAACTAATCTCATCATTATGAGGAGTTGACATCTTGGTGGCTACTTTATGCCTTGGGAAGGCTTTGTATCCCTTGGGAAGAACTCTTGTAAGAGCATCTTCCATGGACCAAGAGGCATTAACCATATGGATGGTTAATGTGTTTGTTTAGTGTGCAATATGTTTCATCATCCATTCTATATCATAAGATGATATTGAATGTGAAGATATCAATCTAAGTCTTGCATATCTCTTGCTAGAGAACACAAGAACACAAACAAACACACTTCATCTTCAACCTCAACCCTCTAGCAAAACTCTAAGTGTAGAGTGTAGAACTAGTTCTACATTTTTGCTATAGTAGTAAAGACTACATACTCCTCAATAACACACACTAGTCCAAGTGTGTCTTATTGCTATCTAAGGTATTGGTGTGGACTATTTCATAGTAGTTTCATATCACCTTGGTGATAGACATTTCTTCAAGGAGAAAGCAAAGGAGGAAGGTGTGGGGATAAGCGCTTAAAGATTTACAAAGCTTCCGCTCACGCTTCAAAGGTATAACTTTGTAGCACTACTCTTTTATATGTTATTTGTAGCATATTCACACTATCTTTAAACATATACTTCTATGAGCTAGTTCTATTGTGTAAGTTCTAACGATCAACGAATTAGGGTTTTCTAGACATATGAACTATCGTAGTTCATTGTGTCTTGCAACCCCGGGATATTCCAACAGATGTATGTTGGTTGGTTATTGAAAATGTTAGTTTATGTTCTCCCAACACTAGCATAAGCTGCATTAAACACTTGTATACGCATGTGGACGTGTATATGCATACATATACATGCATATGCTAACGTATACACTGATATTTGTTCGTTTTTCTATTATTCCAGGCTTACTTGTGCCAATTAACTATAAAGGAAAGTGGGTAAAAGGTGATGATCAATGTTGGACATATGATGGATTGTTGAGTAGATTTGTTAGAGTTAAACCCACGACAACCTACAAGGAACTAGTCGATATGATTTGTGCTCAAATAGGGTTTGATCGGGATGCTAATGACATTGAAGTGCGATGCTGGACTAGTTATCCAAACAGAGAAATGTAGCAATGATGCATCGATTACTCCGACCCATTCAACTATGCGGAGGACTATAATTCTTTCGAGCGTCATCATCCATTTGAGTGCGCAGTGGATGTTTCATTTTTTGGTGATTTTATGAGGACGGTTGATATCGAAAATGATGAAGCGGGTCATGCCCCGAAACCTGCCTCCCATGTTGTTGAGCCAACCCCTGCCCAGCCCTCCACAGCAGAACACATACCCCCTGCAGGCCCTGAAGGAAGTTCTGCATGTGCAAGCACAGGTATGCATGTATTTACATTCGTTTGCACGTTTTTACATGTGTATCAGTTTATATGTATGTGTATAGATATGTTTAATAATGCATTGCAATGTTTTTTACGTTTCAGTTCATTGGCGTGGAAGTTCAGTACCATCTGATGCGCAGTCAACAAATGTGCACGAACTCAAGGATTTCAATGTTGGTGAACACAAGTTTGTAGTCAAAGACGGGGGCCTCCACCAGATAGTTGATATCAACTCAAGCACATGCAGTTGTAACAAATTCCAGTTGAACCAACTACCTTGTTGCATGGCAATGAATACGTCCCGGTGACTCCATATGATGTAGTTTAATAACGACAATGTAGTTAAATAAAGTACTTATTATGACTGACTTTCATCATTTATGTGTATACACTATGTAGTTTATTAGAATATATATTGTTTATGTTGTGAAGTAAGTGTTGTTATCTATTATATACATATATACATACATTGACACATACATACATGAGTATGCATATGTGTGCACACGTTTGCATATGTATACACACGAATACATATGTATACTCACGAATATTTTTTCATGTGGTTCGAATTACTCTGCATTTTTGTTATAGTGTGACATGTAATTATATCTACTGGTAATATCAAATATAAGAGGAACATTGTGATGTATTGCATGCCAAAAGATAGACTAGATCCCATACATCATCTTGTGCCTAATAAGTTAAGTTTCTCCTACCAATTACTTATCCTACGCAATTACTTGTTCTTACAAATACTTGAACTAATGATTACATCATGTGCGCAAACATGATAACAAAATACAAAAGCAAGCAATGAATCTTCACTCTTTGTTTGATCCTCGAACAAGCTCCTCAAATACATGCTGCCCATTCACATTCTCCCCCCACTTCACAAGGTCCACAACTATCTTCTTCCTATAGTCGGGAAAACTTTTGGCATCTAAGGCTTGAAGATCGGTCTTCATGACCAAACATTGGATGAACTTAATTTCATATGCTCCACAATCGAAGCTGTTGGGTTGTTGGGGAACTTTTACATGTGTGACATTAAAGGGGACCTCGGGGTCCATTTTCCCTTCCTCTTTGTCGACAGTGAGGTTGTAAACTTTATGCTGCGCATATTAAGGCTCGTATCTGCCTCTACTTCCCCTCTAGTAACCAACCAATGTAAGGTCTGTATGTGGACAGGAAACTTCTCTAGCTTATATAAAAAGTCCACTAATGCGTAATCCTTACGCATTAGTTCATAGTTTTCATTACTAAGCAACTCCCGCACATCTTTCAAACACTTAGGCCTCGCCCTGTTGGTCACAGTAATTTTACCCATATCTGCACATTACATAATATATATTGCAACATTAGGTCCAATATCCAGGTGTATTGATATAGCATAATAAAACATATGAGTGCATAATTGTGCATAGTAGTGCATACAAATGTACATTACTGCATACTTGTGTATAGTAGTACATAGTTGTGTATATCAGTGCATATGGGTGCATATGGATGCATATAGGTGTATATGAGTGAATATGAGTGCACACAACCCAAATCTCGAAAAGTTCAAACCTTTTCAAACCAATAAACATCAAAACATCAAAAAAATCCTCAAAAAACGCCCAATCCTCAACAAACAAACAAGAAAAATCATAAAAACGTCTAAACAACTACAAAAACGCCCAATCCTCTACAATTTTTGCACATAATTGCTAAAAATTGTAACTTTTGAAAACCAAAACCTCAACCATTTCAAAAATTCAACATTTAGAAAACCAACAAACCTTTAACAAAGATAACACCCTAACAACATTTAAAATTTCAAATTTTAACTACCCTAACCACATTTAACACCAAATAATCGAAAATAAACACAGATTTTACCACTTCAAACCAAGAAAAAACTCAAATATGCAACCATTGTGATACATGCAACCAAGTTCGAAAAAAAATCAACAAAACCACCATTTATAGCCTCAACAAAAACTCGCCACTTACTTATATTTGCAGACGAGAACTCCAACCCCAGAAGTGTGTTATCGAATGGAAAGATTTGGGATTTTTGTGTGAATTTTAGGATTTTTGGCCAACTTTTTCGAAAAGACTTGAGAGAATTTGGATAGACACAAAAGTGGGTTGGTAGAGATGAGAGAGAGTGAGAATAAGAAAATGTGGGAGAATGTGTATTTGGCCGCCAATTTTTTAGAGTTAAAAGGGGGTAATTTAGTCCTTTTGCCCCTCCCATGTGCTACTAAATGTTAAAATTTGAATGTAGTGCCACAAGTTAATAAAAGGTCCAAAAAAGTGCCAATCTCCCCATTTTCTCAAATTGTACTACCTCCAATCCAAAAATAATGTCTTTCTAGACATTTCAAGAATATTCAAAAGTATTGTCTTTTTACATAAATCAATGCACAATGTATCACTTTTTCTCTTAATATCTCTAAAAAGTAATGATTGTATCATATAGTTAATTGAAAAGTGGATTATTAATGATTGTTTTATAGGGGCATAGATGGAAAGTGTAAATGTAATGATTGTTTCTTAATTTGTGTGAAATGTTTAGAAAGACATTTGTTTTGGATTGGAGGGAGTATTTATGTAGCTGATGTGGACACGAAAATATGGGTATAAACTCGATTTATTTACTCTACATTTCGGGGCAGATATCTGTATAAATCCTAGTCAAGTTATAGACCTCTGCAATCTACATACGGAAAGCTTTACACTACACCAAGATCAAGTCAGTCGGATAACTATGGAGGGGTATACGAACTCCCAAAGATGGCAGCTTGACATGACTAAATTATCCAAATAATACAATTACTTAGGTCTACTTATACACTTATTCCACATCACTAAGAAGATACATGAGACCGCCCCCTACACCCTATAAAAGGACCTCCAAGTTCAAGGTTCAATCTTCAATCTAACTCCTCTTTTCACATGTCTATCACACATTCGGAGTGTAATCGGGGGGAGGGGGGTGCGCCCCCTTTATTTTATAGGTTCTCTTTGGACCGAACAAGCTCCGAAAGAAGAAGACTCGATTAGAAAATAACAAAATTTACATCTCATCAGTAGCATTTAGCATAGGATAAGGAAAGTAGAGTTTTAGATGCATTGAGTTCAAGACATTTGACTTCGATTTGATGAATATTACGGTGGAGTTTGAGTCGAACCTTCACTTAGTTTGATCAAACTTGAGCGAGTCTCTAGTTGACTCACCCGATCAATGCCTTCTTCGATTTTGGAGCCAATCTCAATGATTCAACTGTTCTCGAACTGGACTTGATGGAACTGTTGCCTGCCTAATGGACCGGGTCCGTCAACCTCTCCTACGGATCCTGAGAGTCTGAGACCCGAATTTCTTTTCGTTTAGAAATTAGAATGAAACTAAGATTTAGTAGTTGGGCCATATTTGAGCCCCTATTCTTTCTCGTAGAGCCCAAGGCATCTGTATAACCAGTAGTTATGACTTATGAGTAGTTGACATGGCTCTAGACTTCTAGCATAATTATTAGTTTATTACTATCTCCATTTTTTTTAGTTGTAGTTTTGGACTTTGGTACACCAATAAAGGATATCATATATTTCCTTCGTTTTTTTACTTGTCGTTCTAGTCAAAAAAAGTTATTTTTATTTACTTGTCGTTTTACATTTCCGTTCCTAGACACTTTTTGATTTAGTTTTCCTATTTTGACCTTGTCATTAAATGAGCATGTATTCTATTTTTGTCTTGGAAATTGAGATATTATTGTTTATTCATACAATAAATGAGGGTATACAAGTAAATAATATCAAATCCTTAATTCTTGTGCCAAAGTCTAAAACGACAAGTAAAAAAATACGGAGGGAGTATTTACTTATAACCCTCATTTATATTATAGGAATAAACATTACTATCTCAAGTTCCAAGACAAAAATATAATTCATGCTCATTTAATGACAAAGTCATAATAGGAAAACTAAACTGAAAAGTGCCTTGAAAATATAAAACGACAAATAAAAGCAAAACTTTTTGCTAGAACGACAAGTACAAAAAACGGAGGGAGTATTTTTCAATCCAAAATAATTATCTCTTTTTATATATCGAAGTGGATTTTTGAAGTTCAATTACTCTTTATATTATTAAAAATTTAATATTATGAAAGTATTTTTAAAGTTGAAACAAACTATATAAATTTTAGATTAAATAGTAATTAGTAATTGATGTCAAAGTTCAATTTTTAAAACGTCAAATGTCAATTATTTGAATTGGAGGAGTAGCATTTCTTATATTACAAATTACAAAAGTTAAATGATTTTGTGATTGACCAAGATTCCATTCATTGTATATGTTTATTGGAGTTGGAGGTGTCGAATTGGGTGTCGAATATATTCGACATGTTAAGTCTAATAAAGTGGGGCCCACTAATTAAATAATCACGAATAATGTGCAAAATGTATGGAGATGATGTGGTGTATTGTTATTGGTTGGTGTATTTTTTGGAAGAATATTGAATATTACTCCCTCCGTCCCTAAAAGATTGTCACATTTTGACTTTTGTGGTCAATTACAACAAAATTTGATCACGAATTCTCACTAAACGAAAAGAAATAATATAGTCTTGTGGGACCTCGTTAGATTCGTCTCAATGTATATTTTTGAAATATCAACTTATTATAATTTTTTTGCATTTAGAATAAGAGATATTTGTATTATAAATCGTGTTTTATTGACCACCAAAAGTCAAATATGACAATCATTTAGGGACGGAGGGAGTATTCAATAAAATCATTGTATATTAAATAGTTGCTGAATTATTATATGACACTTGAAAATTGAAAAAAAGGTGTTATAATCACAAAACCATTGTACATGACCTACGGTTAAGTATTCTATAGGAGATAGTCTGTGGATGTTGCTCTGACATAATTTTGGTTATGTCAATCTAGGATGCAGTTTAATGGCTTCATCATCTCAGTTTTAAAGTCTTCATATTTAAGTTTCATCTAGTTTAACCACTATTTTGACTCTGGTTTTTGACAGTTATGTGATTATATACCTACCCCAGCACCCCTACATAAAATGGATTCAACTCGCAGCTCCACTTCAGTATCCATTCTGATTGCGTAAATATAGTTCGCTCAATCCTAAATCTATTCAGTGCACATTCGATGAATAACTGTTACGGGTCCTAGGTGCTGCATGAATTTTAGCCTCTATCAAATGAGACGTAGTATTCAACTCACATGTCAACTTATTCAAAAGTTGTATTCATGTGCAATTGCATAGCATGCTTACTACGTGTAGACATCAAATTATCAGCCAATGCAAGTTAAGTTGGAAAACAAGAAGTGACGAATAAAATCATTTGATTGTCGACTGATCATGACCTCTAAGCACTTAATAACAGGTTACAACGAAGTACTTGATCAACTTTTATATCAGAGCTGATATGTAGTAGCACCAGTACAGCAAACAGGGAAGCCGCAGACTCAACAAGAGCATCTAAGTGTAGGTTGGCTATATCCCAATAAATGTTTGCTTGATCTCATTTCTCGATAACCTCTAAACTACATTATTATTAACAATACTATACATAAATGAAATGCAATTTAAGCTGTCACAGATGTCTCCACTGGAACGCCACTGTTGTAGTGGACCTCTTTAGTCACCTTGGCTGCTTCCCAAAGCTCCGGTATTGCTTCCCTCATGTTATGGATGCTTTCTAAAACGTAATCTGCCCCTTTGACGCTTTGAGATTTCCCGACCTGCAAATGCATCAAGACGAGTAATCAGAAAAGAGAGCTTCGTATCATTGTATATATGTGATAAAAATTTGAAGAGTTTCATATGTGTCACAATAGGGAATCGGAGTAATTTGACAATCATGAAGCTGAAAACAAATTTTATAGAATTGAGTTTAACAACTTAGCGTACCAGGACAGTATAGAGACCAACACGCTTTCCAGACTGGATGTTTCGAACGCTATCTTCAAAGAACAGCTGAAAAATCAAGGCAAAATAACAAGATCACTATCTTCGTAGAGGAAAAACCACATGTAGTCCATGAAAGTTCATGCTTTCTGCAGGTTGGAGTTGAACTAAAAGTAGGTGAGTATGTTGGATGAATGGTGAAGGTAGCTTACGGTTCTGTGGGCGTCGATGTTGGCTATCTTTAGCGCCTCTTCAATGGCCGTCTCAGAGGGTTTGCAGACAATGGGAGTCTTAGGCAATCCAGACATGCCATTATTGGGTTGAGAAAAATGTCCTATTATGTCAAAAACCTCGGAATTTTTACTTAGATACGACTTTGAGCCAACAAATTCAAAATCATCATCCTCTTCATCATCATCCGAGACAGTGCTCTTGTGAGTTGGATTTAGAGACTCAAAACAAATGATCCCTTCAAAACAACCTTCAAGTCCAAGTCTACTCAGAACTACTGATGCGTGCACCTTATCAGCATTTGTAAAGATCTGAATCAAGAAAACTTTAATTAACATTTCAATTATATGATCAGAACAATAATGACAACCATTACTTGATATCCACGACAGGATATCATGTCGCTTACATTGGTCATTTTATTACCTTACAGAAAACTGATATACAATCATATGAAAGGACTATAAAGTGTTCATGGTTATCATCTACACATTAAAGTATATCAACAAGGGACTTACGACTTTGCGATAGGGCAAGCTCAACAGAAGGCTTCTCAGAACTGGGTCGGGCTTCAAATTGTCATAAGGTAATCTCCCATGAACAAAGCTGGAAAAATAGAACAAAAACAAAAGGCAATACACAAATTACTGAAATGAACAAGTACAAAAAATCTGACTCTTTAAGAAATACTCCACAGGTAAACCTTCACCTGTGATAGTCATCATAGTCAAAATCGTAGCCAATTGCCTGGAAAAGAAAGTCTATAGATCAATAACGCCATCCAAGCAAAGAAATCTATATCAAATATAGAGGAAACTGAACTGAAAGAAAAATAAAACAAAATGAACACACATACCCTGAGTCCTGCCATTGTTGTCCCATAATTTTTGTACAGCAAATTACACAAATCTGGGATTTTGCTCTCTTCTATCCCAAGTTTTTCAACCATATAATCTGATAATATAAAAATTAAGCTAAATCAACAATCCAACCAAAATGTGAGTATCAAGACTCTAATCAATCAATTTTGGGAACTTACAGAAATCACTCTTTTAAAATATATCAACTTTAAGATTTTATTGATGATCAACATCAATATCAATATGCTCTAACGCCTCCAAGGAGGCGCCCGCCTAAGCAGGCTAAGGGGAGGTCGGATAAAAGGAAACCTTACCCCTGTTAGTAGAGGAGCATGTTTTCGAATTGATCACTGAAGTGCAATTACTATCTACTACTCAATAATATAAATTGTGTACCAAATAAATGTATACCTTGAATGTTCTTGAGACATCCAGCAGCAAGACCAGCACTGAGGGGGTAAAGGGTATCATCTAGATCTAAAATCATCCAAAAATTGTCCATTAGAACACCCAAATTCAAAAAAGAAAGCATTTTCACAAACTAAAATGAAATGAAACCATACCAAACAGTAGACAATCGAACTTTTGCTCCTGAATCTGCCTGTAACGACCCTCGAACTCCATTCACTCCTTCTTGAACAACTTCCAGATAGAATCAGTAAAATAATTCAGCATTGGGTACAAAGATAATTTAAATCCAAATATATTTGTCTGGAAATTGATTTTGATTCTGAGTCTGTACTTTTTCATGGCTTCAAATTATTGTTGTTCTGTAATTTTCTTGATTTTTTATGGTCTGGAACAAAAAGAGCATTTTGCTATGTTTTATCCAAAACTACTTAAACGAAACACCTTTTCAATTTTTTATTTTTATATTTCCACGAAATGGTGGACCATTTTGGAAAATAAATTTATTAATAAAAGTTTTCCAGCTAGGCATAGAACATAATGAGTACTATTTCTTCAACAGAAATCGAAAATAATGAAAATGAAAGAAAAGTTCAAAGAGAGATAATAACGGAGCATAAATCATTAGCCATTAATTTATATTAAGAATACGTCAATATGTCCCAGTTTGGAGTCTCCTGCTTAACTAAGAGAAAGGAAGTGTATTACGCAACCTTACCCCTTTAATAATATATAATTTCTTTTTTTATTAATCCGAAAGTGAAATAGGAACAACTATTTACCAAAATTAAATTTACTCATTTTCTTAAGATTTTGATAAACATTAGAATGGTCATAGTTAAATGTTGATCATATATCATCTCAATGCAAAGGAAAAATTCAAGAAAATGGTGATTGAGAAACTGAATAGGAATTATATAAATATGTACCAGAATTTTAATGGGATGAATTTTGTTGGAACAAAGCACAATATGAGGAGAGTTTGGTGAGTGAAGAAGAGAAGTAGTAAAAGAAAACAGAGAGAGTAGAAAAAGAGGAGAAAAGGCAGCTGAGAAGGGGGAGGAATAATGGAGGTCCAACTGCCTCTTTATATAGGGATGCTTGTTTTGTCTTTATTACTTTTAATTTTTAGTTTTTTTTCATACTATAATGCATGGTATATTTAGGATTGGAATGAAACCGAACAATGATAAAACTTAAAAGTTAATATATATGTGACATTTAATGAAGGAAATTCAGGTGAATATATTTAGAATGTTGGATAAGAACCATATAGTCAATCAATGTGATTAGGTTAATAGATGTGATAAATAATTGAAAAAGTTTTCTCTTCAGATATATTTCAACTTATAACTATTAAAAAGTAGATATTGGAGTTAATGATGTATGTGAATTTATTTGGTGTAAATGACCGGAACTATCATGTTTATGGGATGTTTCCAGTGACCACCTGTATTTTAAATTGTTTCATTCCATCACCTATGTTTTAAAATGAATCCCACTTGGTCATTCTGCTAACCTTCCGTCGAAGCCCCGTTAAATCGAGCATGTACTTGGCACATGACATTTAGAGAAAGGTGTTTTAGTAATTTCACACGCTACCATGTTTAGAATGCGTCACACGAGTTTTAAAGTGCTTCATTTCTTCACCTATATTAAATTATATATGATATATATTACTTATACAAATAATTAAATATATCAACTATAATTATATTAATAAATATAATGATATATATTTATATTAAATATAATTACATATATATTAAATTATATATTTAAATATATATAATTATATATACATAATATAATATATATGATATATATTAACTACAATTATATATATTAAATATAATTATAGTTAATATCTATATTAAATTTAGTTAATATCTATATATTTAAATATAATTATAGTCAATATATATTAAATATATTTAATATCTATATATTTAATATAATTATAAATATTAAATATATGTATATCTATACTAACTATAATTATATATATTAAATAAAATTACTATAAGCTTTTTTGCATCTAGCCACCTGAACCACGGGTATCTATGCAAATAGGAACTTGTTCTTTTTTTGTTGGAAATAGGCACCTGAGCACCTAAACTTTCGACTGTTGTTAGCATTTTTAATCGTTTTAAATCATTTAATAATGCTTAATCCAAGGGCAAGTTAGTCAAATTGAAAATTTTGAGAAAAGTTCAGGTGTCACATTGAAAAAACCCATTTAGACATCAATGATTAAGAAAAGTTCAGGTGTGCTACCACTTAATAATGATGTTTGGCTCGTATTCAATATTCGATGTTCCTTTTATTAAGTTCGTATTTGATAACCAATATTTCGAATCGTTTCATTTAGTTGGGAATTGATTAATCTGCAATTATTGTGTTAATTGTTAATACATACGTACTTGATTATATGTTATGAAAATAGAGACTCTAAAAGGTTGAACCGTGATTTTAACTTTCAGTTGTTTTTTATCTGTGGAGTTGTGATTCGTGAGGAGGTAATTCGCTGGATGTATGTCAGATGTTCAGGACATATTTTCAGAACAAATTTTGTTTCATAGGAGACTCGAATCAATCCACGAGTTCCAGAAGAGGTAAAGCGTCATGTGCCACGGTAATCGATAATAATAGAGACAATGAATTTATTAAGTATTTAAAAGAATTTATACTTGTCACATATTGATTGGAGATGGTAAACGTTATGCAATTGGCTCGACAAAAGAGGAATGTTAGCAAGCATGCATTATATTATCATTTAATCATGAGTCACCTTAAGGAGTTGAGAACAATTCAACAATCAACACTTTTACACTACTGAAGAGTGAAGACTTGTCGTGTTCAGGCCTCGCGAAAATTGATCCGCCTTTTGACATTCTATAGCAAGAGATCTCATTTTTTTCCTCGAGAGTTTCTCTGGCATATAAAGCAAATGGCACGAAACTTCACTAACATTTCATTTATTTATTATTTCGATTAATGAATTACTTTCAATTTAGATCTACCACTAAAGTATTCCTAAGATGGTTCATTCGATTATTTGTGTCTCTTCAAAGTAAAAAATATGCAAAATAACGACAAAACTAACGAGAATTATTTAATCTTTACACCACAAATTTTAAAACTCTCTTTCATATTCCTTTCATTTTTCTATTTTAGGTAATAAAATGATGAATGTACCATAAATTTTAGGTCTTTCCCTGTTCGAGGAGACCCGTAATCATAACTCCCACATTTAGAAGATCCACTAATCTAAAATTTATAAGATAAGTGATTTGTCCACAGATTCTCCACGTCTATCAGCATGGGAATTCGCGACCTGATCTCTGGTATCAGCTGCTGGAAGGAATCGCACATGTCCTTTGGAGTTCGCCGTGCGTCCATCCCCTTCCATATTACGATTGATCTGATCTCGCAGGTCATCAGAACCTGCTCATCGCCTTTGTTCGATATGAGTCCTCAGATCTTGGTCTACTTCATGGTCATGTGTAGTTTGTGTTAATGCTTGTCGATTGGTCGCAACCTTATATGGGGTCTTGGTACTTGTTCATAAACTGTTCTTTCTTTGAGTCATTCACCTGAAAGTGTGGTTGGAAGTTGACCACAAACACTACTCCCACGATCAAGTCAGTCAAAAAGTATTTGAGAGCATATATTGTAGGCTCTAATAAGATGTATGTCATCATATTACCTGTCTAGTGGAATAGGCCTTAGTATTTATAGTAGAAGAATTCCGCTTTTTTTACCTCTAATAAAACGCGTGTCATAATTTTATTAGAGCATCTTCAACTCTATTAAATATAGGCTGGAGTTCATTTAAAGTGTTCGTAGACTGACACTAACAATAATTTGGGTTTATGAAATTACTCCCTCCATCCCTTTTTATAAGAACCATTTACTTTTTCACGGTCTCCGAGACACGACTTAAAACGTAAATATTTTTAATTTTACATGTGTAAAAATTATAAGAACTTGATATTTTAAAAATATATATTGAGAGGAATCTAACAAGATCCAATATAACTATATTATTTCTTATCGGTCAATAAAAATTTACGGTCAAAATTTTCGAAGTTTGACCCAAAAAGTCAAAATGGTTCTAAAATAAAGGGATGGAGGGAGTATAATGTAGTCTGTCATATCTTCTTTTGCCTTGTATTACTTGTATATATATAGGCCAATAAAGTCAAAGCTTTAATCTTTTGTAATGAGAAATTTATAGTTGCTATTCATATGATTATTGGGTAGATTTTGAATTGATACAATAACTTATGAACTATATCAGGTAAATTATATTAGGTACGTCTGTGTGAAAAGCTCGACTAAATTAATAAATATAAAAAAATTGAACTTATAATTTTACAGTCACAAATTCACCTACTCTATTAATTTGACCGGTTAAGGAGTCAAACTCAAAGCTCCAATAATCTGGATCAAATCTGTAATGGATTCTTCAAGTACCGTGTAAGCTTCAAATGCTAGCTTGTACTTATTGAATAATTCAATTATTTGCTTCGTTCATCACATGGATGCATGAACAGCTTTAAGTGAGCTAGGTGCCTAATTTAAATTCAATAAAGCGTTGATGTAGGAAGAAAGAGATGTACACGTACTATTCCAATATTTCACATGTATGTCAACAATTTTGTGAGGTGTCACTTGCCTATCTTCATGCAGACGTAAACAAGATTTTTTATTATGACGTTTCTGTTTATTGTTCTCCAGAAGGTGTCGCTTGCCAATCTTCATGCATCCTTCAATCTCCTCATTTGGAACAAGATAAACACACACAACAGAACACGCCAAAACCAAGAACTCTAATATTTTCATATTTTTTTCTCGTCTCATGATACCCAAGCTCGTAGGCGATTCATAAATTGGCTCATAATGTTTACGTGATGCTAATCGTGATAAGGAGATTGTATAGTGGAAAACATGTGTCTCTATCATTGTTATCCTTAGCACCACGGGGAAGAGGTCGATCAGATACATTTTATGAAAGCCGTTTTCCGTAATTCTATTTGATTTTTCGTTTCTTGCAATAATTATTATTTTGTTATTGTTGTGATCGGTTGTAATAATAGTGGTATGAAGTTGTACTTATTATTTTGTAAGATATTTCTATATAATTTCGTATTCCTGTAAGTGTAATATAGGAGACTATAAGAGTGATGGAGATCAACAAATAGTTGTTTGACACGTGTTAAACTTTGGGACAAAAGAGGGAGTACGTAATTTTTTCAATTGCTATTCAAAAATCTGTGTTCCATGTTCGTATAAAAATATCATGTAGTGCAACTATTTTGATCTAGTATTAGTTGTCAAAGTTGTCAAATAGTGTTGATTATAGAAAAGAAACAAACGATTAGCTGACAAGTGACCCACAAGAAGTGGTCCTGAGGAGGAAGGAGTGAAGGACTACATCAAATTTGCTAACGCTGGTTGGATCCAATGTTGTGGGGATCATTCGTAGTTTCGTACGCTGATTGGTTCGACTCTCGGGCAATAATTTTGGTAGGTAGTACTGCTTCTTCTCGTGGAAACTTTTCATTCATCATAAATCAATTGCTTTTTTTTTTCTCTGGCCTTCTCAACAATCATTGCATTTTTAATTAAGCCCTTCTTACTACTCCCTCCATCCCTAAATGATAGGCCCATTTACTTTTTCACGGTCTCCGAGACACAACTTAAAACGTAAATATTTTTAATTTTACATGTATAAAAATTATAAAAACTTGATATTTAAAAAATATATATTGAGACGAATCTAACAAGATCTCATATGACTATTTTATCTCTTATCGATTAATAACAATTTACGGTCAAAACTTTCGAAGTTTGACCCAAAAAGTCAAAATGGGTCTATTAAATAGGGATGGAGGGAGTATTATCTTTCTAAACACTCCTTTCATATTACTCGCTCCATCTCTTTATCTAACATTTATTTACTTTTACATAATTTAATAAAAATTCAAATTTCTCTCAAAATCTTACTTTTTCCCTCCATGTCTTTTTACTTAATTTGGTAAAAGGAAAACTAAAAAGTGAATTTCTAATTTATATAAATGGTTATTAAATTTAAAGAAGCAGGGAGAATCATTTATTTATTTCTTAAAGGCATTTTGGTGTACTACCATCTTCAACTTTTACCCCACCCCATCCCCAGCATACCCCATCACCCTTCTGCCCTAGTCCGCACCCCACCTAGTTGGCAGCCGATTACAACCCCACCCTCAATCTGCAACTAGGGTTAGTGTTTGGTGGTTAAAAGTTGGGGAAGATTAAGTTAGAGAAGATGAAATGGGGTGAGTAACAAAGGGTAATTGAGTTCTATTCACGTGAAATTTGTGGTAAACTCAATTAAAAAAAGAACCATGTTTTTTTGCTAATATGAAACTCAAATCATGGTGTTTTGACAAATTTCTCGATATAGAATAGTCATTTTACTATTTCAAGTCTCAAAAAATGAGTCAGGTGCATCGCTTAAAAGAAGGATAGTTGAAGAAGGGCACTCCAGAAAAGAATTGATACTTTAGCCACTTAAAAAATGAACGATAGTTCAGGGAGCAGCCAGCCGAAAAGCCGATAATTATTACACTTATACATCCTAAGTGTGCATTTCTAACTTTCTATTGTGCACGTGTGACGTGCCACATTATAGCCGTGTGAATTGCTCGGGTTGTCTAAATTGAGTTGACTTCCAGTCGTTACCTCTGTTTGGAATTGACCCGGGTCCATGAACTTATCAAGGCGCATCTATATTCTTAAGACTTGTTTAGGGACCAATTTTTCGCTCGAATGGTTTACAGCTTTAATATTTGCTTTACAGCTAACTAGAGAAAGTTTTGCACTAAACAACGAGCACCAACAAAGGAAAAGTGTAGTTGATCCACATTGGTTGGGTGCTAGCTTTATGATGATATATACATCTGGGGCGGGTATATATAATTCCAAGGCCCTACTTTCGAAGGCCCCAACGAACCAGTGAATCTAAGGTTGGATATTCATTCCAACCAATGAATTCAAGGTTGGAATGAATATCCAACCTTAGATTCACTGGTTCGCTATATAATAATGAAAAATTGAATTGTTGTTTAGAACCGAACCAATGAATTTGAGGTTGAGTATTCATTCCAACCTTGAATTCATTGGTTGGAATGAATATCCAACCTTAGATTCACTGGTTCGTTGGGCCTTGGAAAGTAGGGCCTTGGAATTAGTTTTTACCATCTGGGGCTAATAAGCCTAAAGCTGAGACATATCAATTGTCATATTCATAAAAAAAAAGAAGAAAAAAAAGCATTTTATTTCCATTCATGGTTATATGTTGACTCTTGACTCTTGCTATTTTGGTGAAAGGCTTGATTATGGACAAATAATTTTGCAAAGGAAAGATTCTTGTAATTGAGATGGGAATAGATATTAGAATCAAGATATTATGTATTGTCGTCTTATCTTATCAAATAATGGTATCTAACTCGTTATCAAAATCACTATCAAGTATTCATTGGAGTCGGTCATATTTTGAATTTGGAGTGCCTCATTGGATGGCACAGCTACATCATATGACGAATTACAGCATTTATTTATTCGGACCAATTTTCATACTCAAAATTATTGTTATTACAAAATACTCCTATATTACTCCAAGTACATTTATAGTATTGATGTGGTAAGATATATACTAAGGAGCATCTTTACAGTTTAACAAGATGTCTATGCTCATACATGACATATAAAAAGACCTTAAATGACCAATCGCTATTTTCTACATACAATTTGTAAAAATATATCTTCATTAATTACTTGTATCTTCAAATTTGTTTAGGCAAAAATGGATTGAATTGACCACCTGTTTAACACTTGTAGTCGACAACATTGTATTATCCTTTCTGCAAACTGTTATTGACCGCAAAAATATATAGATCTCATAGAAAATTTTTAATCAACTTACTGTACCAACTGATATTTATAAAATTCAAGATATTTTTCGAAATATCTTTTATTAAAGATAGTTAGCTTCACTAGATTGACGTGGGAACTAACTTAGATGTTGCTCTCATATCAAATTTCCACTTTGTTAATAATTTATTGAGACATCGAAGAATTGACATCTAGATTGTTACAGTTGCAAATAATTTCCCATTAGGGCAGGAGTGCAAAATTAGCTGAACTCATTTATCACTGACCTAAATTCGTAAGAAAACTAAATAGATGAGGTAAAGTTTGTCCTAACCTCCAATGAAAAATCAATAATTTTAGTTTATTATATTAAATTATTTAAAATGTTGTATTGATAATTAGTTAATTACTATTGTTAGAATAAGGCCGTGCAGCAATTATGAGTTGCTATCATGCCACCGCAATAGTGAGAATGACCAAGGCTTATATATGTGACATTACTCCATTTATTATTTAACAATATGACAATAATTGTGTCAAATGTCTATTGAAATGTGACAAAGGTATCCGGAACCACACACATAAAGCAAAGAGACGAATATAGGAAGACCATTGTTTAGTCTTTATTATTATTATTATTATTATTATTATTATTATTATTATTATTATTATTATTATTATTATTATTATAAAAATAATTAAACTAATATGAAGTCATCCAGAGTTCAAATAGTGAGTTTAAATATAGTTATGAGTTCATTTTCATCAGATATATAATTGCTGATGGTCTCAAATAGTATGTGTAAATATACGGTTTGTACAAATTGTCCTAGTATTGGTCGAAAATGTGTATTTTAGTCTCTTTTTTGAGTTAAACGTCAAATTTTGAAGTGTACATTTTCGACCAATATCATGGACTAAAGTGCACATTTTAAAGAAATAATATTAAAGTATTGAAAATTCAATTTTTGTATTTTTACTCAAAATCTAACGTCTCTTTCAGAAGAGGGACTAAACTGTATCTTTTACGTTGGTACGTATCATGGTATCAAGGACCATTTGGACAGACCATACATTTAGTGGGACCAAAGTACAATTTGCATATATTATCTTAGATTATTTTGACAATTTTCTCTCATCAGACATGTATATCATCATTTTAAAATTAGAACTTCGAATAAATTTCGAGTTCACCTATAACTACAAATATTTGGTGAAATGTTAGTTTGGAAATTTGTATACATAATAGTAACTTTGACTCATATCAGAATAAAATATCTTAATTATGATCTCACGTTCTAATTTTGTAAATTAATCCACATTACCAGGAGATCGGGATTATTATTCTTAATAACAATAGATGGGTTGTATGGACGAGATACAAATAATTTGAATAATTATATTGTTGATACCACAATTATTAGGCTATAATTAAACAACAAAAAAACATCCCACACTCTTAAATTTTTACACAAAATATATAATAAAGTAATGTTTAAGCTGTTTTATTGGTGCTCCAGCTTATAAGTCTTCAATTATTTCAACAACCTTTCGTCTATATGTGGCCCTGACCACGACTCACATATGTATAATATAATGTTGTCATAATCTCGTAAATATTTGTATAATGCCAATTAGTAGTCTGGATTATTAAATAATTGGGTATAATATTCAGTCTTTAGTAGGTTAGGCTGGTTGACAGATGTTGATGAAAGCTACAGCAACGAACAGAGTTCCAAGAACACATAGCTTCACTTTAATCGTCTTAGGATCCAAATCTAATTAATAATGTAATGTTTAATTAATAATTTATTAGTACTCTGTAAAACAAAGTTAGGCAGCAAGCCACTTAGTCAATTTTGATACAACCTCTCTAATAAGAGTCCTCCTCAGGTTATTTCTAGAAAGTTTTCTCCCAACTTGGTAATTTAATTTGTTGAATATTACTCTTTCAAAAGGCTGTTTTTCTATGCCATACAAGTTTTTAATTAAGAGATATTGAATTAATTTAATTGTAATTTTAATTAACTATGCCTTTCTTAATACCTACCCTTATTATTTATTAGACAAAATTTTCTGTATTTATTATTTGTAATATTAACGTATTCATATACTTGTGTAGTCAGTATATATGAAAAAATTGTCTCTAAAATATGTTTCACAAATACTATTCCCATAATCCTTAAATGATTGTCATATTTTGACTTTTTATAATCAATAAAATATGATTTAAAATGTAAATATCTTTTATTCTACGTGTAAGAAAATTATAAAAAGTTGATATTTCAAAAATATATATTGAGATTAATCTAACAAGATCTCACAAGACTAAATTATTTTTTATCGTTCAATGAGAATTGATGATTAAATTTTATAAAATTTGACCAACAAAAATCAAAAACAATTTTTTAAGGACGAAGGGAGCACTATTGATTAAGTTCAGATAAATATTTAACTCGAGTTGAAGAACATCATAACAAAATAATGGATAAGTAGGATTAGTCTATACACACTAATGGCGATGAAATCCCCTGAATCTTCATAAACCATCTTCATCCTCATCATCAATGCGCATATAACTTTCTAGGAAACTCCTACTTCCGATTACTTCAGTAGTTCATTACATCTCTTTTTAATTTATACACCTAACTTTTTAGCTTGTTCTCTGATTATAGTTTCTTATAGTTAAAATAATATTCTCCCCATTGTTAAATAATTAGTACATTTAATTTTTTATGATCAAATTTAAAAAAAATTGATTAAGAATTCTCATTAAATGATAATATAGTCATATGAGATCTTGTTAGATTCGTCTCATCAGTATATATTTTTGAAATATCAACTTTATAATTTTTTCGCATATAAAATAAAAAATATTTACATTTTAGATTATATTTTGTTGACCATAAAAGTCAAAATGTATCAATCATTTAAGGATAAATGAAATAATACAACTCCCCTACTTCTACAATAAAATTATAACCCTTGATTTTAAAATGAAAAAGATGCTAATATCTAATCGCTCATTCGATTAACTCACTTCATTAATACATTTTTACAAGACATGATTAACTTGTTAAGGCATGGTAAGTGGCAACCACATACAAATCAACACAACAATAATTATTTAAGTGTGTGAAAGGTGATATTCCCGCCTTTGCTTACGTCTTTAATCGAGTCAAATCGGATCTAGTAGTGCCTAATTTAGACTTAGTTTAATATATATTGAGCTAAATAGAATCTTATCGTCATGTTTTTGTAAAAACGAATCTTGTCAAACCATGCATCGAATTTGTCGGGTAGAAATCTTATGATCAAGTCGAGATGAATTATAAGGTTCCACTCGATAATATATCTTACCGGGGGTTATACTTGATATTGACGTATCTTGAGCATTTTGGTTTACCAGTATAGATTTGTTCATGTGTTAACAAAAAAAAAACTCGTTAATACATATTGTTAATGCATATTACTTTATAAGACTATCTTTATTTTCTAGTTGTCATTTTAGCTTAAACTTTTTTATTTAAAATAGTTATCATTCTATCATAATAAATTATAATTTTACATTTTCAATGTACTCTTTAATTACCTTTTATATGAAATTATCATGCAATTATCCAATAATATAATGACAATCAATTGTCATTTTTCATTTTCAATGTACTTTTTGACATTTTTTTCACTTTTTATTAATCGTTATGAAAATGGCTAAAACGACAACTAAAAAAAGTCAAGGGAGCTTATATAAGTCTCGGCATTGTTCAAGATGAAAATCAAGATTTGATGTGCGATTTGAAACATCAAGTCGTGTGAGCAGTGGCGGACTCATATGAGATTATGAATTCACGCCCGTTCACTCGAACAGACATTTTCTTTAAAAAGAAAATTTATATATATATATATATTTAAAGAAAAAATTAATGTAAAAATTAGTATTTAAATTATATTTAAATATATTTAAATGGTTTAAACAAACACTTTAAAAATTATGACAATTTCGAACAGGTACTTTCATACTCCTTGATCTACCACTGCGTGTGAGTGGAACCCGACCGAGATTCAGGTTCCATAAAAGGCCTACCTTTGTTCATGCCAAAATACTTGAAAACATTGTATGATCTTAGTTGATGAATTAACAACCGATTTATTTTTAATTATAAAAAAAAAAAACCGATTTTTTTTTAAGTCATGAGTCCTATTTAAGGGAAGGTGAGTACTTGAAGATCGTTATAACGCAAATATCAAAAGGAAAAAAAATCACTTAATATTAAGTCCGGTGATTCATGATAAATAGTGCACCTTTAATAGTGATCCGTTCATATCTACTTCCTCTATTCTAAATGATTGGTACATTTTAATTTTTATGGTTAAACTTTAAAAAGTTTGATCAATAATTTTCATTAAACGATAAGAAATAATATAATCATATGGGATCTTGTTAGACTCGTCTCAATATATTTTTGGAATATCAACTTATTAAAATATTTTCGCATGTAAAATAAAAGATATTTACGCTTTAAATTGTACTTTATTGACTATGAAAATCAAAATGTACCAAGTATTAAAAAATGAAAACGGATAATTCTTTAAAACACTAATCACGTAGACCACCTGGATCCGGATCCAAATAAAAGATTCCGCCCTCCCCTAGTTTGACACTGCATGCCAATCTCTTATGTTTATCTTCTAGTTTTAAATTTTCAATAAACATTATTGTATTATTTGAGCTGATGATAATAATAAGTAACGTGTCACTAATAATTTCCATTTTTGCGTTTTGTGGGGGTTGGGGGTGGGGTGGGGTGGGGGTTGTTTAAACATTGGTGATGCATAATTGCATATGGAGCATTTAATTATCGAGCTATAGGTTCAATAATTCATGAATTAATTGCATATTCTCTTCCCTTAAACGGATAAGTTGGAATCAAGAGGTAACTATGCATGTTTTGCACCAAAACCGATTGACAACACTTAAAGTTAAAAGCATAATTGCATATGGAGCATCTAATTATTGTTTTAGCATATAAAAGTATTTTTTATATTTTTCAATATACTTTTACGAAAAATATATATATACGTTTTAATCTTTTTATATTAAATTATTATTGTTTTAGCATATAATACGCAATTGCATATGGAGCATTAGTATTATTTTAATTCATTTTTAATTTATTTTATATACATGTATCTATTACTTAGTTTTGTTTATACATATCTAATTTATATATAAACGATTTAAACAATAACTAAAAAAACGAAAGAATAATGATCTAGAACTCCACCCTTTCCGTGCCCTACTTGACACTTGCATTATTGATTAACTATATATGGAACAACGACTTTTGGATTAAAATGAAAAATTGTTGCTGGTCATTGAGTAAATTGCTGAAATGTTCGTTGAAAATGGGTTCAGGCTGATTTTTGGTCCTCGAAAGTACAAAAATTGCAACTTAGTCCATGATATTGGCCAATAATGCTTGCAGATTGGTCCAAAATTTAGTTAAGATGTTAATTTTTACGCCCCAATGACGATTGTAATTCACTCCTAAGTTAATTTTATTATTACTGTTCTAACTTATTAACAACACATGTAACTCATGAGGCGCGTGGGCCGTTGACATTTAACAGCGCCGTTAAATTTTGTACCAATCTGCAACTGTTGACCAATATCGTGGACTGATTTGTAACTTTTGTACTTTCGAGAACCAAAAGACAACATAAATCCACTTTCAAGGACTATTTCAACAATTTGCTCCTGGTCTTCCTAATTAAATTGGTATGGACTATGGAGTATTTATAAATAATGACAATATATATCTGATGTAGATAACTAGATATACAAGAAAACTTTGAACAAATAATTTTCTCAACATATATATTACTCCCTTTGTCCTTAAATATTTGGCATATTTTGACTTTTCATGGTCAACAAAATACAATTTCAAACATAAATATCTCATATTTTATATATGAAAAAATTATAAAAATTTGATAGTTCAAAAATATATGTTGAGACGAATCTAGCAAGATATCATATGACTATATTATTTCTTATTGGTTAATGAGAATTATTGATCAAAATTTATAAAATTTGATCATGTAAAATCAAAATGTATCAATCATTTAGGAACAGATGGAGTACTTACTATACTAATATACGTAGTAGTTAGTATTAAAGTCTCTTTTAATATTTAAATTAGATTGGTGACCTAAAAGATTACAAGTAGCCAAGTAGTCTCGTAATAGATTATTTTAAGCATCTATAATAATATTATTAATATACCGTGGTTGTGAGATCAAGTCATCAAGTGGATGGAACCAAGAGATTAGTGGAGACTGAAGAGCATGTTGGAAAATTTGGAGCATGAGTTTGTCATCACCTTTAATACTCACAATTGCATTACCTACTTCATTATTCATTTTACGAGCTTTATAATAATGGTACTACTACCTCTACACCAAATATACCAAACATCAACATAAGTATTTGTTTTCGACATAGTAAACATGAACGAAAATGTAATATTTGATTTGTCACTTAGCTTGCCAAATAATTACACCCTCCATCGCAAATTAAAAGGTTTTTCAGTATCGTTAGTTTTATATTTACCTTCAAAATTTTAAATATATATATATATTGAATTTTCGTACGTCAAATCTTTTTAAATAGCATAATATATATTGAATATATGAAATAATATATATATATATATATATCTTCTAATGTATTGAAGGTATGGACTTTGTATATTTTTTACTTGAATTATTTCTTTAGATATTTCTCGTAAAATCATATAATTACCCGTTATTATCGATGAAAGACAATTGAAAAATATTTCTATTGTTGTGTCCAATATTTTTGCTAGAAAACGTCCCTTTTTTAAGGTTTATTTATTTTTGCACAAAGTTTTAAAAAGATTGAATTTATCTCTCAATAAATATAAATTTTCCTCCCGTTTTTCTTACCAATTTGGTAAAATAAAACCTTAAAAAATATATTTCTATTTAAAGAAAATGGATCTTCAATTTATGAACGATAAGATTAATATAATAGTTGATATCTTTAATGAAGATGCCTCGTTCACAAAAAATACGCAGCTATGATATTATAACATGATCATAAATTCATGATAAACACAAATATTATTTCCTTTCAAGTTTCAATATAAAAAAATGATATAGTCCAAATAAGATAAGTAGATAACAGGGAAACAATATTATAAACAACGATAATAATTAATAGGATAATAATTAATAGGTGATATAATGCAGAGTTGGCCCAACGATATGAGGATCCGATATTGATTATAAATTTATTATTGATTATAACGTTAAATGTGTCAATCTAGCTAATTGTTTGATAAGGTTAGTTTCTAATTCATAAATAATGGGTACTTATGGAAATATATTTACAAATAAACCACTTTTAATATACTACTTAATCAGTAGATATATGCTTATTTATGGCATTGTAAACTATTTAAGATAGAATATTCTATCTCAATAGTTGATATATATATATGTTCACGCTAAACAATATTAGCAATATATGAGAAAATTAATCAATTAAGCCTGCATTTAATAGTATTCGAAAGTTATTGTGCATTTTAATAAGAGATCATCCCCGAATTTATCTGATTATGTATGTATAATAAGAATGCGATTATCAATGAATTATTAGTCACCCATTGATTATATTTCTTTTTCACTTCAAAGAAATAAGAGAAGAACAAAGTCCTGTGAGTTGATCAACAATTAGTTATATCTATCGATATAAAGCAAATATGAATTTGATAGTTTATCAACGTTTATTGTTGTTGCCACTTCTTTTCATTGGTGAGTCTTTATATGATGCATCTCTAAATTTGATATTTTTTCCTTGCTAGTTTATTGTTATGTTAAAAGGTTGATGCTAGCGAGTAAAGTACTCCCTTCATTCCATCTTTTAATTCCACTTTATATTTTGAAAGTTAAATTTTAAAAATTTTGGCAATAAATTTTCATAAGTCGATAAGAAATAATATAGTAATGTGAGAGTTATTAAATTATTTTCAATGTATATTTTTGAAATATCAACTTACTATAACTTTTACGCCCCTTGAATAAGGGATATTTACATTTTAAATCGTGTCTCGTCGACCAAAAAAACTCGAAAGGGAACTAGAAAATGGGAAGTTCGGATCTTACGTAACACTTTGTGAGACACTCTCGGTTACACTTCGATTATTTGTTATAGACATATATTATTATATCTGATTCAAAATAATTCTCATTTATATTTGTAGAGGAAAATATTTGAAAATTCGTAACTTTTTTCGTTAAAAATTTAAAATTGCAATATTAGATTATAAAAAGCAAAATCAACCAGTTTTTTTTAAAAAAAATTGGAGGTGGCTGTAAATCACGTTATGAAGATTATTTGTTAAGGTAGTATGCTTGAAGGATTAAAAAAATAGCCAAACAATAGAATTGTAACAGAAAGTGTCAACATAAAAGTGTTACATGTAATCGAAAATGGGATGGAGGGAGTATATAAGGTTAAAGGTTCCTTTAATATATCAAATAATAATGCCAGCAAATACTGTTAAACCATATTCTTGATTATTCTATTTCAATATATGTAGAATTTTCACTCAATTTTAGTTGATCAAAATATGAAAGTGGAGTATATGATATCCCTCATGTAATTCTCCTTGGTTGGCTTTTCAGGTGTGAATTCAACAACATTCACATTACGTAACAATTGTCCATTTAGTGTTTGGCCAGCAACACTTACAAGCAAGGGAACATGTTCATCCACTGGCTTGGAATTAGCCCCTCGAGCTTCTTTTGATTTGAGTGTTTCACCAGATTGGTCTGGGAGGATTTGGGCCAGGTGGTCCTGCTCAGGCTCCGCTGGATCATTCACCTGTGCCGTCGGAGATTGTGGAAGTCGCCAAGTACAATGCAATGGAGCTGGTGGTGCACCACCTGTTACACTTGCGGAGTTTACATTATCAGGTACAAATGCAGCTTATAAAATCGCCATGTATAAAAGTGACCATATTACTATATACTTTCTTTAAAACACTCGCTCTTACTGTTACATCGTTATGAATAGGTTATGGCGGTAAGGACTTTTACGACATCAGCCTGGTTGATGGGTTCAACTTGCCTGTCCAAATAACTGCAACTGGTGGTCAGGCTTGTAGCTCGGTAATTTGTCCAGTTGATATCAATAACCGTGGTTGTCCTGGGGAATTAATGGTTCGCAATAATGCTGGAACAATTGTTGGATGTAAAAGTGCATGCCTCGCATTTAATCGACCAGAATATTGTTGCTCAGGGGACTATGCTTCGCCTGATAAATGTAAACCTAGTAAATATTCAGCTATTTTCAAGCACTTGTGTCCTCAAGCTTATAGTTACGCCTTCGACGATGGATCGAGTACATTTACATGTCCTACTGGATCTAATTATGCTATTGTATTCTGCCCATAAGAACAATTTGTCTGATGGATCGATGACGAATAATAAATTTATAATATATTTTCATTGTGAATTTCTTTCCTTTCTCCTTTCCACTCTCCTTTTTCTTTTCTCCGAAAACAGTGAAGATAATAAGAAAAAACCGAAGCTGTTTCGAAGTTCTGGTACTTCTCAACAAGCTTAATTATCCAAACCAGAAAGGCTATGTACATTGATAAGGACACATAATATGTGCATTCAATAACACCAACAATTCATAAGAAATACTAATTGTGTCATAACATAAGCTCAGAAAAGTATTCTTCAAATTCTTTATCAATGGTCAGTTTCTTGGCACCCTGTTCTTTATCTGCATAGATAATGTAGCGGCTTTTCAGAAGCAAATATCAAATAAAACATAGATATGACGAGGCGAAGTATGAAAACGAAGTAGGATCGACTCCCAAGAAAAAAGATATTAGTTCGTCACTTTTTTACCTTGGTTAATTGACCAATTTCCTGATGGAAGAGCATAGTTATTCGAAATGACTCCATTGGCGTAGAGAACATCTTGATCTTCATCCTTAATACACTGCTCCATGTTGTCATCTCTCAACTCTGAACAAGTATAGTCCACGTGGCTTATGAATTCTAAGTCATGTTCGTCATCGTAATAAGGAGATGAGTGTGATCCGAAACTGTCTCCATCTCTCTCCGCACCAATGTCATAAGATGCTCCCCTCTCATCAGAACTTGAACTTTCCTTTGACACTGACCTACTCTCTAATGAATAGAGGCTTTTCGTAGAACAGGTGCTGGCCCAATTGATGGACGACGTAGATGGCTGGCCGGATGAAGTAGCTTTAGAGTACCAGATATCATTTCTGAGCTGTCCTGATATAGACATGGTTGTGGCATTTCCTCCAGATAAACCACTGCTATCTTTTGCTGATCCTGATTGTGAGATATCCTCGGGCAATCGCCTACTAGATTCGACTTCATTCGGAGAGGTACTATGCTCCTCAGGGTGGAAATTTGCTATAGATCTAGATTCTAAATAACTGCTTTCCAGGTTTTTATGCTTCGATAAAGGCAAGCCTAACTGTTCAGCAGGAAGCTTTCTCTTCTTGTTCAAGCTAACAGTTTCAGTCTCCATCTGGTTTCCGTTGGCACTGGAGGAAAGTAAGAAATTCAATAAAAGGTTGACACAGAAGTTTCAAGACCATACTTCGATGAACAGAAAATTCAAGCCTCCTAAGTCCTAACAAGAACGAAAATGAAAATATACAGATCCTACATATGGATTGACTAGTAAAACGGTCAAATGATGACCTCCTAAGAAAGACTGTGCAACAAGAAACATTGTCAGCAACAATGATAATTTTTCTAATGACAAGGGGCATAGCAGCCACTACCCAACGGTGTGCACTCCTCAAACCCCTCGCTATGCAATAACCAGTAAACCACAGAGTGGATAACCAACTCTTGACTGCACTTAGTGTATCAAAGGAGCTCTAGATAATCAATTAGGCCACAAACTTGGTTACATTTTAGGTTGAGAAGTATAAAATATTGAAGCATTTCAAACATGACCTCATTGATTAAGTTGTACATGAAACTGGAAGACTTTTTGACTTTGCATCTTAGATTTCGGATCAAGAATAAAATTCGACTACATCATCGAAACGTTGCAATCCAGATCGGAAACATACATCATAACACAAGTAACTATTGATCTGAACCACCTTAAAACTTCAGATTAGCTTTGTTAAAAACAAAGTCCAAAGTATATGGCCAATGTTCACATCTCTTAAGGATCAGAACTTACTCTTCTACTCTCAAGAAAGTTCTTCAACAACATATTCTAAAATACACAAAAATCCCAACTTTACTTCTTTGTGATGTATCCTAAAGTAAGCATACAACAAAGCAAGAAAGATGCAAAAACAGAATATATGATTAAAACCAATGAACCAAACCATCCAATATTGATATAGGGTACACACATGAAACTCCGAACAACACCAAGAACCCAAATGTTTCATACTTTCCATGTAGAGATTGAAGGAATAAAACCTCAAAAACATAAAAAACAATGCAAGAATTTGATAATTGAACAAGAAAAGATTAAAAACCTGGAATTGTGAATTTGGTAGTTGATAGTTTCTTCCATGATCAGTAAAAAGAATTGCACTTGAAGTTTTTCTACTGCCAAGGAGAGAAGAATAAGGTTTCCTGATAGCAGCAGAAAGTGGGGTGGGAGGGGGGGGGGGGGTGATGATGTTGCTATGTCCGTAGGGACTTAAGCAATCCCAGAATACTTTATCCACTAGTTTGCTCATCTCAACTTTCAACATCTCACCAGCTGATCATCCACGCGCGTGTTTAATTCCTCATGTAATAATAAAAGAAATTGTGCATATGTTATTATCCTTTTCCCCTTAATCCCAACAGATTCCGAATTTAGAAAAACTAAGATTCCGAATTTAGAAAAACTAAGCTTCCTCATTCATTATGTTGTTAGTGCTTGAAAAGCGAAAAGTCCGCAAATAATTTGATTGCAAGTTACGCATTCGTTACGAAAAAGTAATACAACCTAAAAGTAAGATTCGATCAAACTTCAACAAAAAAACAAATTCAGTCGAACCTTATATTTAAAAAATTAACCACATAAAGATAATGAAATATTTGTAATATAATTCTATGATTTAAAGAAAGAGTAAGAAATATTGAGTTAGAGATTAAAATTAGACACTGCAAATTTCGACTTGTTTCAACAACAATTTGTAAGGAATTTGATTCCACTCCACTCAATATAAAATTAAAAAACACGATTAGATTAAAACTCAATAAAATTAACTCGAGTTGCTTAAAACACTAGTGACTGAGATATTTGTGATTTGCATCCACGCTCGGCAGACAGCGTTTGAATTGACAAATTATGGGTCTCGAACAAGACCATACGGGATGCACGAGGGTAGGTAGATCATAGAGTCACGTGAAACTGCCAATTTAGAAGTAAATATATTCAATACTCAATCCTTCTCAATTGTCCAATTTACTTTTACATTATCAAAATTACTTTGTACATATTCTAACGGTGCTGTCTGACCCGAACTTATAGTACGAAATAATGCATTAACTGGACAATGTTTTTGTTTAAATGTAGTGATAAAAAGAGTCTAACTTGATCCAAAAGAATATGAAACTGAATAATTAAGGAGACGAAGATGAATAAGTAGCTTCTTTTTCAGCCCAATATATATGTTACATTATTTCTCGAAATAACTCCATCTGAGAGATGCTCCTCTTACAGTAATGTGAAATCAATAAAGTCTACATGATCTACGACAAAAACTTATCCCTATAACTCTACAACTATTCCTTATAACTTACAAATACAGTCCTTATCGCGATCCCTGCTTCGCTAGAATGGTTAGATAAAAATCAGGGAGTAACCAGTGGATATACAACAGGGTCTATCAAATCGCTTGAACGAGGAAAATTCATAGTTCTTCAGTAAGTTAGGATCAAAATAGTTTACTTCGAAGAGGAACTCACTGTTGGCTTATGTAGAGCAGTACGAAAGCGAATACCAGAAGCAATATTCGCCGATGGGCACATCCAATATGTGATACTCGGACCTAATACCTGTCAGAAGACATTTCAATATAAGTCAACAGTCGAGACTAAAAATTCTCAAACATAAGAATTGTAATGTCTGGGATTCAATGGCAAGCATACATAAGGTTGTTAAGAGCACACTAACTAATATTAACCCCTAATTGTTACCGCTTGCACTAAGTCAATATGCCTCATCAGGAAGCCAAGTAAGGTGAGGCAAAATATGTAAATATAATGCTGCAAAAAGAAAAATGAGATAACAGAGGAAAAAACAATCTCACAGATACAAGATTCTCATATATGCCAAGATTATATGGATGTGAGTATATACGGCCTCCTTTTTCTGCCGAGCGCATGGCTCCCACACCTTCTTGATACTGAAAGATGAAACATCGCATAATTAGTTGGGGTTAATGTTAAGACTATCTATGAAATGAAAGATCAAAATTGCCAACATGGCAACATTATATGCACCTCGATCGTAGTCTTATTTTGTAATAGTAGGTAGAAATGCCACATCATGAAAATGCTGAGCGCCATACTTAAGGGGACTAACAAAAGCCCAGAGATAACCTGGAAAATTAACTGATCGTCAAGCAACAAATAGAACAATCTAACATGAAAATGAAAAATAAATTGGATATTACATATGTAGTTGTGAATGAACCTTCATCTCCATTATCCTCTGGGGACTCAACAGTTAGGTTTCCTATAAGCAAAACCTGAGGCATAACAGATTGTCAGGGAAAGCTCAGTAATCCTATTTCATTACCAAGAGGTTGCAAAATGGAATCAGTGATTTAAACATAGAAATGGGAGTTACGGGTAAATAGAGAGAGGATTCATCTATAAGCTATACATGATATAATTTTAAGCTAAAGGAAAGAAGCTCCATGTTGAAATAGGAATAGAACAACCACATACCAAAGAATATACGGATGCAATAACTGCATACATCACAAAGATGAGGAAGAATTTATGGTTTGCATGTCCCACACAATTATTCAACCATACGCAATGGTGATCCTTGAAATGAAGAAGCAGAAAGACTTAACAAGTTAGCATCGAAATCCAGAATAAGAAGAAGGCCGACATAGGCATATAGATCTGACTTACCATTCGTAAGACACATCTATTACAGATACGGCAATGGTGGGCACGTGGAGGCTTGTAGTGAGAACACTTCTGGCAGTACCTCAAGTCACCACCCTGCACAAAATCCAAAAATCAAGCATATGAAGGTCGAGTGACAAGATAAGAAAATTCATGAAAATTCTCAGTATATGAGTTATATTTAATTTATACAGTTAGCAGTTTCCACTACTATTACTCCATATGAACGTCAAGCACAGCCCCTCTACCAAGCTCAATGAAAGGATATTCTTGCATCACATAACTAGGTCTATCTATTTATGTTCATGTGGTCAAATATTCACAATCATGCATCAGGCAAAATGGTAAATTTAGCTGCGAAAGCGACTATTCCATCTCCTATGATTTCAGATGCTTAAAAGCAAAAATTGGAAGCTTCGTTTATGGCAACGGATAGCAACTTCCATGTCCACATGAGCACAATTTTGGATGAGAGAGCCGATGGTGGACCCAAACACATTACTCAAACCACGAACTAGTTGATAAGAAGTTAACCGGGGTGGCCTGTATATGGGTTAGTGTCAGCTACCGACTGACGTCTTGCTACATAGCCAACTAAAACTGAAACTTCACTAAATTTTACTCCCTCCAGTTGATAGAAAAAACACTCCTTCAATCCATAAAATGTCTCACATAAGATTTTAAAAGGTCGAAATTTACAAACTTTGTCGCTTACTGATACTCACTAATTTGAATCAAATCAAAATTATTATGTCAATAGTAAATTACGTTAAAAAATAATATCCATCCATATGATGTAATTGCGGAACCAATTCCTTCGCACGTTAAATTTCCAATGCATGCTGTAACTGCAAGAGCTAAATGATAAATGAAATTTCTTCTAAAGGTTCAAACTTTCAAAATATCAAAGGATGCGACTTTATGAGCTCAACAGAAGACATAAGAAATTCTCTTTCATATTCCACCTTGATAAATGACATAAGTTTTCTGTTGGAAAAAACCATTAGATACCAGTAAGGTCGGATCCCTAAACAGAACTCCCTCTGTGTTTTAATAGTTGATTGATTTAACTCTAAAACTAGCCATAAAGTGATAAAGTCCTATCATTTTCAAAAGCGACAACTTCTCAACCAATAGAAATTAAACAAAACAATAAATTTAAAGAAGTTTCAGAAAACAGATGCAAAAAGTTGTATTGAGAAATTAAGTATTCCCGTAAACAACAACAACAAATTTCTCTTAAACAATTAACTGCGGAGTACATAAAGACCGAGGGAGTGTCCAAAAAGTCCTAAATAATGTTCTCACCAGACCGAAAATGTTATCTAGTTTGATTTTTAATGATCAAAATTAACAAACACTGTGGACTTAATTGACCTACGTAAAATTAATTAACATTACATTGACAGAAGGGGTGATGGATTGAAATATTTTGAAAGACCAGTGATTGACAAGCACATTTTGTAACATCTTGTAAACTGATGAATAAATTTTATAACAACAACGTACATTGAAAATACCTTATTTTGGAATACATTTGAAGACTTTTACAAAAACGTTTGAGCTCGGAATTTTGAAAAACACACATCTATATTCAAATTAGGAATCTTTTTCAAATGGAGAGAGCATATAACACTCATAAAGAAATAAATCCAATATTCACTCTAACAACGCCCCCCCTCCCCTTCCCAAAAATGAACGAAATCAATTAACACTACATTGACATAAGGGGTGATGGACTGAAATATTTTGAAAGACCAGTGATTGACAAGCACATTTTGTAACATCTTGTAAACATTAGTCATTCTTGCATCCGTTAATACATAAATAAATCCAATATTGACTCTAACAATCCCCCCTTCCCAAAAATGAATCAAATCAATTATCATTACGTTGACATATACTCAATCCATTTTGTCTTTCTAGCTTAAATTTATTGTTTCTTTTTAGTTGTCCCTTTACACTTTCAATGCAATTTCACTTTTTTTTCAAATTTATTCATATCAATAAACAAATATCTTCCTAACAATTCTATTTCTTTTTTAATTGATTATCTACTTCATTTCCAACATAAAGTAGCTAAAACTATACATAGATGGACATTAAAGCAAAGATTTAGTAAATTATTTATCGAGGGCATACATATCAAGTTACATATATCATTAATCAATATGCAAATAATATATATATGAAAATTCAACCTTACGTTTGACCTCCTGGATTGCAGTTGGTTCCTCTACATCAGGTGAATATGAAGTCGGGACCCGACCCGGATCAGTAAAAACGGCCCGAATGTAGCTGGTAACACACAATATAGCAAGCAAAGTAAAAACGAAGGTGTTTAAGAAGCCATGACGAGTAGCGAGGCCGAAGCCTTGGTGTATGAACACGAAGACCGTGGAGAAATATACGTATAAAATCAACGAAAGCACTACTATCACTTGCGGCGATATCCTGCTGCCTCGTAACATTTTCGGAAAATCTTATAAATTGTGTTAACTGATTATTGATTATTGGTATATTTGATTGTTGAATTTTGGGGGGGAGAGGAGTCGAAGATTTGAACGGGATGTGAATGTGATCCAGTGGGATTAGGTGGGTTCTAGAAGAGAGGACTGGACTACCGATTACGTAATTGGACACATATTTTGACTTCAATGTCAAAACAGTGAGCGGTTGGAGTAAATGACTATTTTGTTCTTACCTGTTTGAAAGTAAAGTAATAAGGAATAGTAATAAGGAAGTTAATTTGGGGACAAAATCGTAATTGTACGTCCAAATCAAACAATTTGTGGTGTGTGCATAGTGTTAACTGTCAAAACTTGATACGAGAATATTCAATGACTTTAACATGATCTCGTGTTATGGAGTAATTTCGTGGGAAATTCTTCTAATTTTTCAATCACCATATTCTATCTAATCTTGTTTATGTTGTTAAACAGTGCTATATCTAATTCAAATAATAGTCATTATTATTTACCTATTCATAAAGTTAACCACTAAAATTCAAAACTATCAAATTTTGTTATGAAATGCAAAAAATAATACTTTTTTTATTGGACGTAGTACTAGACAATGTGAAAAAGTTGATTCGTTAGATTAGGATGGGTGAAAGATGTGAAAAATTGACAAATAATAGAAGTGTAATACATTTTGTTCCTGTAAATTAGCGACAAAGATATAATACAATAATATTTCAATTAGCAAATAGGTATATACTAATACATCGTTAAAGTAATGTTAATTGGTAGACCGTTATAATAAAATATGAGATAAATTGAAAATTTATATCAAATATAACTAAAGTATTGAGTCATCAACGAGTGATGTAAAGGCTTGAGATTTTCGTAAATTGTTTAGAGATGAAGTACTAAACAAAACATGATTAAAAAGGAAATTTCCTCGAGTAAAAGGGGTGGAACAATCAAGCATCCACATGCAAACAATACCAGATTAGTCTAGGCAGTCCCTCAACTCAAATGCCAAGAGTAGGTGTACTATTGTGCAGCCATACACCGGAATTAATATCGGACCCCACGGTTGTTATCATTTGAAAGGGGCTTATATCTTTACAGCATTTCTGACGTAAGGGAATGTTACAACATTTCTATAAATTGGTAGTAACAAAACATAATATTATGAGTCCCTATCTTTTGGACAAGTCTCTCCAATTTCCCCAACGTTAGGCAACCTCTATTGTCTGAGGCTATGTCTTTCATATTAACAATGTGGGTCATGGACAAGTAAACTACCAAATCAAATCTGCGGACCATCTTGTTAATAACTTGCAATTGCCTTCCGTTCATGGCATCTCATCTCGTATCATATCGAGCTTGAGCTCGAGCTCGCGTTGACGCCCAAGACTGCAATAATCATGAAAGTCAATAGAAAAAGACCAAATGATAGGTACTTTTATTAGAGACTGAATAAATTCCTGAACTAAGATAACATATTAAAACAAGCTTTTGCTTTGCTTGAATTCTGAGACAACCTAAATATTTTCCCATTTTGCCAAAGATTTGGTGATGATGAATTTCACGGTTGTAACAATTCTTCTAGTACTCATATTTGATTTTTCCTCTCAAGACAACAATAATGGCTTCATTTTCAATGGATTTCAAAAGGGTAACCTGAGCCTTGATGGCATAGCTGAGATAACGTCAACAGGTATGTTTTCTATTACTATATTTTTTAAAGCTTAACTGATTATGTTTGAACGCTCGACCTCTATCCTTAACCATACCTCAACTGCCGACCCAACAGAACTGTTGATGCTAACCAATGCCACCAAACAAGAAACAGGACATGCTTTCTACTCGAATCCAATCAAATTCAAGAACTCACAAGATGGGCCATCTTCATCTTTTTCAACTTCTTTCGTCTTTGGTATAATCTCAGAATACCAAGCATTGAGTGGCCATGGTATGGCATTCGTACTTGCACCAACAAGAGGCCTTCCTGGAAGTCAACCTTCCGGTTACCTTGGCTTGTTCAATGTATCCAATGATGGAAATGCTACAAATCATGTTGTTGCAGTAGAACTCGATACAGTTCAGACTCGGGAATTTGGTGATATCGATGATAATCATGTCGGAATTGATATAAATGGACTCACGTCTAACTTATCGCACCCAGCAGGTACGTGGCTAATGTTGGGAGCTAGGTAGCAATAACATGGATACTTTATGTATATTCTTCACGATATTAGTCGATAACAAGTATAAATATATTATATACTGATAAAAATATGGGATACAGGTTATTATAAAGACAAAGATGGCGGATTTCGAAATTTGAGTCTAAACAGTCGCCTCCCAATGCGAGTCTGGATAGAATATGATGGCATTGTTAAACAAATGAATGTGACAATAGCTCCATTGAAATTCGATAAACCAATTAAGCCACTTTTGTCCAAGTCAATGGACATATCTCCTCATATAAACCAGATGATGTATGTTGGATTTTCATCTTCAACCGGTTCTATTTTCACAAACCATTACGTCCTCGGTTGGAGTTTCATGATTAATGGAAAAGCTCAGGAGCTTCTTGCGTCTAAATTACCAAAGCTTCCTCGAGTTGGACCGAAAAAGAAATCAAGATTCTTGACAACTGGTATTCCACCGATTATATTATCATTAGTGATTTTGTCACTTTTGAGTGTGGCTTATTATGTTAGAAGGAAGAGGATGTTTGCTGAAGTTGTCGAAGATTGGGAACATGATTATGCAACTCGTAGGTTTAGTTTCAAGGATTTGTATATGGCAACTGAGGGGTTCAAAGAAAAAGAGCTGCTAGGAAAAGGGGGATTTGGCAGAGTCTACAGAGGTGTATTGCTGAATTCGAAGACGGAAATCGCCGTTAAGAAAGTCTCACATGAATCGCGGCAAGGAATGAGGGAATTTGTTGCAGAAATTGTTAGTCTAGGTAGATTGCGCCACCGGAACCTGGTGCCACTTCTTGGATATTGTCGGAGGAAAAACGAGTTGCTTTTAGTTTACGAGTACATGAAAAATGGGAGCCTGGACAAGTTACTATATGATCAGAATGAAAACGGTTCTCTTTCTTGGAAACAACGTATCCGGATCATTAAAGGTGTCGCGTCGGGGCTATTATATTTACATGAAGAGTGGGAGCAAGTCGTAGTACACAGGGACATAAAAGCTAGTAATGTTTTGCTAGACAATGAAATGAACGCGAGATTAGGCGATTTTGGGTTAGCAAGGTTGTATGATCATGGGACAGATCCCCAAACAACTCATGTTGTTGGAACTCTTGGGTACCTTGCTCCGGAGCACACGAGGACAGGTAAGGCTACTACTAGCAGTGATGTTTACTCATTCGGGGCATTTTTGCTAGAGGTTATATGTGGACGACGACCAATAGATCATCGCGTAACAAGTGAGAGCTTAATATTAGTCGACGTTGTCTATACTTGGTGGAAGAAAGGGGACATCCTCAAGGCTGTAGATCCAAATTTGAGGGATAATTATGTAAGGCAAGAAGCGGAAATGGTACTGAAGTTAGGGTTGTTGTGCTCGAATATCGAGTCCGCGGATAGACCAAGCATGCGACAAGTGATGTTGTATTTGGAAGGGGCAGTAGCTTTGCCTGATTTGTCAACATTAGGTATTTCAACTGTTGGTGTCACATTCTCAAGTAGAGATTGTTTTGCAGATTTTGCAATATCAAATATAACTTCAAAGGGCTTTTCATATTCCTCCTCAGCAACTGAATCATCTACCTTTGGAGGTCGCTAAGCAAATTAATGGACTTGATGTCTAGCATTACTTAATAGGAGTTCAATTTTGTGTATTACTAATAATTCTCAAAGCAACATATGTTTTCTGTTTGTAGTATAAACTCGAATTGGATACCATCAGATTATTGAGGTATTGGTATTTCAAGTATATGATGATCTGATAGAGTAAACATATATGTAGTTGTATTTTGGGTTCGAATAAATAATTGTAATGTTGATACATACAAATAAAATATTAAATGCATTTGTATTTTCACTTCAGACATCTTTGTTTGAATGATCAATTAATTTTTATTGTAATTTGAGTTATAATAGTTTGAAATATTGCAAAATGATACAGTGGAACACTTTCTCAAATCAGCCATTTTTTCTATTTAAAAACACTCCCCCATCCTTCGATATTTGACTTCATGACCATTAAACAGAGCTGGTCTTGACATTTTGGAAACCCTGAGCAAAATTACGAAAGAAGGCCTCCTTTATAATTTTTTTATTACGTTTTTATATAAAAAATTTAAATATTAAAAATTTTGATTAATTATATCTCCTATATATTTGAAGAATATGGGCTTCATATGGCTTCAAAATATCTTCTAACTCCCCCCTTCCCCAATTATATATAGCCATATAGGCACATCCCGGATTAACCTCCTCTGTTGGGCAATGGGCTAGCCAAGCGGGGCGCCTTAAATGAGTGTATCATTTAAAAAAGATATATTTCACCTTATTCATTGTTGGAATTTTACCTGTTTGCCCTCTTAACTAGACTTTTCTTTCCGATGTGCCCTAAACTATTTATCTATTCTATTTGCCTCCTGAAACCATTTTTCACCCTCAAACCACGTCTTTTTCCAATTTGAAACAATGAAATCACTATTGTACTCTTACAGTATGTGTCTCGTGTACTTTTTATCTTGTCAATATTTTACATAATTAAAAATAAACTTCAACCCCTTTCTTCGTTTTAAAAGAAGAACAAACTCGATGTACTAAAAAATTAATTAAAAATTTAGATGCATTACAAAGTAAAACATGAATTTCAGTTAAGTTTTCCATAATGCGAGCTTCAGCTCATGGACGAAACATAAAGTATTAAGAGGACACTTCAAGGCTTAACGAATTATTAGAGGACACTTTCAAACTTTCTTGATAGTTCAGACGGCAAGACGAAAATAAGCCTTGCTTAAATGTTACACAAACAATCCTCATTTTGTAGTTAAGCTTGATTGTAAAGTCGGAGGCTCAATAGCCTAGTGGCATTTAACCTTAGCTTTCAACAAGAGGTTATAAATTTCTTATACCACTGTACAATATTCATACACTCATCGCTAATTTACAGGGGAAAACTTGAACTTGATTGTTAAGATAATAAATTGTTCCCTCCATTTTAAAAAAAGTTGTTCAATTTATTTTTCATAATCAAAACTTCACAAGTTTACGTTTTTTATTGACACAATATTTCTTTTTGATTTAAACAAAAAAGTATATACTCCATGTCAATATGTCTTTCTCAAAAGAGTATGCAACATATAAAAAAATATTTGAGTTCAAAATTTAAAAAGACAGTCGTCAAGATTTGGTCATCTAAAGGATGGAGGGATGAGTTTTTTGTAGAGTATATAGAAACATGCATTTCTACGAAGTTTAATTTGGCTCAGATGATGCAACTTGTATTAAGTTCCATGATACTTACTAGGAGCAAGATTTTGGTACATAATTCCCAAGTTGCAGATAAAATGTGAGACGAATACAATATATGTTGATAGCCTATTAATGTTCCCCTTCCTGCTAATAGCAGCCTCCTGCAAGCTAATATGTACAACTATTACTGATGTGTTGATTAACAACGGGAGCTTAACTAAGTGAGGTGCTCGATCTAGCTTGGCTCATGCATAGTAGTCGTACTCCAGTGTGTAGTTCCTTCACCTGCATAAAAGGGTTATAATCAACAGATTGGTATGTATTAAATTAAAAATTATACATTTTAGATCAGAATGGAAGAGATGACTGACGAAACATATAAGATATACCGTAGCCTTGTTACTTGAAGTTATTCTTTACATATTTTCCTGTGGGTGTACTTCACCCCCGCATCACCCTTGACAACTTGTCCACTTCCTCGAAGCACCCTATTAATGGACAAGGTCATGACCCCATGTTAAGCGATCAAAACATTCATAAACACTTCATGAATTAGAGTGCTGAAAATGCAGAATTTGGATGGTGTTTTCGAACTACTTCTCTAGTGTTAGAATCGTCATCTTTAAATGTAAGGATTACCATTGAGTTGTTAGAAGTCCTTCAACCCCAACTGGGCCTCGAGCATGAACTTTGCTTGTGCTTATCCCAACCTAAGAAAGTTTAAGGAGAGGTAAAATGAAACTGGGAATTGATGGAAGTTCAATGTAGCGGATAGATGCAAACCTCTGCTCCAAGACCGAAGCGTGCTCCATCACAAAACCGTGTGCTTGCATTGTGAAAGACAGCAGCACTGTGGTGGCAAATTCCAAAGTTAGTAAAGTTGCTCTCAAGTTCAGTACTAAAGTATATTTTTAATCACTTTTGGTATGTCTGCGTCCGATCCCCATCGCGAGCCAGGAATGCCTCTAGGAGCACAGGACAGCACTGTAGTCATTTTGGCAGAGTCTTTTGGTATATAAAAGTGACAAGACTTGATGGGCATTATTGCAAGAATAATAATGATCTTATGAGATTCAATGTAGATTAGATTTCAAGAGGCCATCAGAAGTGACCTGTCAACTTGACGTAAAAAACATTCAGCAACTTCCTGATCTTCAGCAACAATGCACTCGGTATGGCCACTGAATAGAAAAGTGAACACTTGTCAGATTCTTTAAGAAATATAGCAGAGGTAGGAGCACATTGGGAACTCGGCTTACCTTCCATGTTGATTTATGTGATCTATGGCAGCATGGACATCGTCAACAATTTCTATTGCACAACTGCTAGAACTATATTCGTGATGAAATGTATGTGTCTCTTGAATATCCAGGAGAGCACATGCTTTAGGGCCACCATATAGAGTTACACCTGCAACCGACGGGGGGAAAGAAGCAATCTCAAGTTTTTATACTAGGATCCTTGTTTTGTTTTTCTTCACTGCTGCATTGTTGAAGTGAATACTTCTAAATAACAGAATTTAGTTAAGTTCATTTCAATCTTTTGGAAGATTTGTACTATAAACTTAATCCTTCATAATAAACTATAGGATACAACTTCAAACTATACCTTCTTGTTTGAGTTCCAAAATGAAGTCTTGGAAATCATTAGTAGTTGAGAATTCCTTGTGTACAAGAAGTGTTTCCTGCATAGGAAGATACCTAATTCTGTCATTTCGGCCAGGCTTAGTTATGAATTTAAGACACATTGTGAATACATAGTCGTCACCTATTCAGAGTTCTATTGCACGTTACTCTTACAGAACATAACAAGAGACATACCATAGCATTGCAGGCAGCAGGATAGTCCAGTTTTGAGTCAACAATGATTGCTTTTGCCATATTCATGTTAGCTGACTTGTCCACATAAACATGACATATACCATCTGAACAGAAAGAAAAAAAGATTCATCAGTGCTGAGATTCATCAGTGCCGCTCGAAAAGGTTATATTGACTCAGAAGTCAGAAGTCAGAAGTCAGGTTGTTGATGAAAACCTAACCTGCATGACCAAGAACAGGAATTTTCGTGGAGTTTTTTATTTGTGAAATAAGTTTATTGCTTCCTCGTGGAATCACAAGATCTATCAAATCATCAAGCTGGATACATTGAAATCAGTTAGATAACAGAAACAAATACAAACTTATCATTTAACAGTCTTCACTTACTTGAAGCAGATCAGAAATTTCCTCCCCTGAAGTAACAAGGCCAATTAACCCTTCACCTACCGAATTTGGAAGTGCTTCAGTAATCACCTACACACAGAGTGACTATTAGAGATTAAGGTCAACTGGTCAAACCCAATAAGACAAAGAAAGTAGTCCAAGTTACGTAAGTTGGAAATTGCTGAAAGGTATTCGTTAAAACATAATGTCTTACCTTGTGAAGGATAGCATTTGACCGTTCTCTACCTCCCTTCAATAGCAAGCCATTCCCACTTCGAATAGCTAGTGAAGATATCTGCGAGATTGGCTCAAGTTTAACAATTGGGATACAAAGAACTTCAAACCTTAACTAATTGTTAGTAAGTTTGTAAACTATGAAGCAAACATGCAGATATAAAATGAAACAAAGTGTTGCGGAGGTAAAGGGAGTTAAAAAAATTAACAATTAGCTTAAAAAGAGACTAAAGTAAACTTCAGCAGCAAACTACTTCTATTCTTATATTTAAATTTGTGACCCTTCTCTGAAATCTATGGTTTACTCGAAAAGAATTATTTGAAAAACGGAATACCATAAAGCTTCCCACGTAAAGACAAATTAGGTGTAATAGAATAAGAGAACATCCTCTTCCAAAATGCAATGAAAATACTTAGAACATCAAAGTTTACTAGGAGTATATAATATTTATAAATTGTAATGAAATAACAGAAACTTTAGTACCTGAATTAATGCATCAGGACGAGACTCAAAATCAGTCAAAAGAACACCCAGTGGACGTGATATCTTTTCCAATGTAAGGCCTTCTGCAAGCTGCAGTTCAGATAAAGATTGTATAAATACAGACAGAAAATCATTCAATAAAAAGTTGTAGATACGCCAAGTGTCCATGTAATATGACCCCAAATTTTAGTCAGTCATCTAAGCTTCATGATTGTCCTGTCTTCAACTAAAAGATCAGAGTTTTTGACACAAAACCTACCATTTACATTGGCTCCGTGTAGTGCTAAGCTTCACAGACTGTGTGAATCTTAAAGGCCTTCAAAAAAAGAAAAGTTCCCTAGGGAAGTTTTTGACAATGTAAATTACATAAAAAGGTCCTTTATAGCATGTTCATACACAAATGTCAGAACAATAGAGGTCTTATATTTAACCCTGAATAGTTTGCTCACCTCTGTTCTATCCAAAACATGACCAATGGGATCTTCCATGTCAGCAAGAGTACGCATTGAATTTGCAAGGGCGATGATCTGGACATAATCAGTTCCATTAATATTTAAAAAAATTGTACGAAAAGACGTTCAGCAAATTATAAAATGATATCAGGGATTGACATTGCAACTAACCTTGCCTGGCTTCAAACACAAACGAGCAATCAACGATTCATCATATCCAGCTTGGCGAGCCGCATCGACGTCCTTTTTATTCTCATCCGCTATTAGACTTTCTTTTTCCTCCAACGCATCAGCAATATCAAGTAAGATTTGTCTCCTCTCTTGCGAGGATAGGCTCTAAAGTAAGACAATATCAAGTAAGATTCTTATTTATTGAAAATCATAAGTTATCCAGAAAATAAATGACTCAAGGGAAATTACAGTGCATTAACAGAAGCAAATCATGCACCAGTAAAGAAAATTATCAGCACCTGAATTTTTCCAGCAGACTCTCGTGCTGCAACTGCCATCTCACGAACACCAACCTCCGTTAATGATCTCCACATATGTGAATCTCTATGAAATAGAGTACCAGTACGCTGTCCCTGCATGACCATCGCAATGTTGCTTGCTGTACACCCACTGCCAGGACCATGTAAACTCAACATCAGTTGATTCTGTTTAATTCATCGGGAAAGATACTTCTGTCTATAGAAATCCTAAGATACTTGATTGAGACCAATAACAACAGAAAACATGAAAGGTAGTACATCTATCAATCGCGTAGACCAGTAATACCGTAAATTTTTTAGTTGACACCAAAATAAGAAGATTATATCAAAAGATCATTCCAGTTGAAGGCTAAATATATGCTCACAAAATTGAAGTGGAGTACCAACAACCCTAAGGAATTACTTCTTTAGTAGGGCAAGTCTAAAGTGTTTGTTACTTTGTTTTCTTGGTCAACAAAAAAATCCATATATATGATCCAGTTATGTGCACAGTGAACAAGTTAAATAGAGCCACATTTTTTCAACTGAAGGTTATTACATTAGACCATTTTTCCTATATACGGACTACTAAAATTTCTAATCTCTGATTTTATCAAATATCATTTGCCATAAATATACCATCCCACAGAGACGAAGATCCCAAAAGCATGGATATAGTTACATGCCAATCAAAGGAAAGTATTGTTAGATTTTAAGAGGTAGCACATATTTCACATACTACTTAATATTACTTTAAAGGTACTTGGTCAATTTCCCTTTTCTTTGTGCCTAACTATAGAAGTGTCTCTAGAGTCTAGATTATTATCGATGAAGGAAAATATAAATGAACAGCTCTGAAAGAGCTTTAACTCCGATTACGCCTAAGGTTACGCAGATTAACAACTCAACTATCTTGTTAAGTAACTGAACCCAGATACTATTTATCGAAAAGGAAAGATACTATCCTCACCCAAATTTCAGCCAAATGTGAAAAATACCTTGTTATGATGACAGGGACACCAGCTTCTGCTGCATTGAGTGCATTCTTTACCTTTGCATACATTCCTCCTCTTCCCACCCTAGATTTATCTACACATGCTATCCCTCTATGTTCCTCTCTTATGTATGTATGAATGATCTTTGAATGTGGATCAGAAGGAGGGCCAGTAAAAAGCCCGTCGACATCACTCAACATAACAAGAAGATCTGCATGTAGATCAACAGCTAAGAAAGCTGCCAGGCTATCATTATCCCAAAATATACCAGAAGAATCCTGCAAAACAGAGTCCATAAGCTGCTTCTTTTCCATGGTGACAATCACCATAATTTATGAACACCATAATACCTCATATGGGGCTGCTCTAGTACTGATTGCATCGTTCTCGTTAAATATTGGAATACTTCTAAGAGTTAGTAATGTATTGACCGTTGCATGGAGTTGTGATCTGAACTCTTGATTTCTAAAATCAGTGTCTGTCACTAGTAATTGGGAAGAGGTGACGTCCAGCTGAGAGCAAATCCATTAAGAGGATAAGAAACGTAATAATATTAAAAAACGATTAACAATGCTGATGTTTACCTGACTAAACAAGTTGTCATACAAGGCCATCAAACAATTTTGGCCAACTGCTGCACAAGCTTTTCCATCGAGTTCCTCTTGTGGATTTTGCAGATCAGCGAAACTGCAACAAGTTAACGAGGTTAATTTGAAACCACAAACTGAAGTAGAACTCCAGTCTCCAAAACTCAAATAGAACTCCCAAAATTGTATATAGCATTCAATACCTGCTATTGATCAACTTCCTGTATTTCAGCCTCTGGCGTCCAGCTCCAACGGCACCAGATGTTACCAAGATTATTTGATAACCTTCAGAGTTCAATGTTTCTAGCTGCATACCATCAAATGTTAATTACTTCGCCTAGCTGAGGCATGATATTACCGAACTGCTAATTTTATACGAGTTATTCATCTTGAATTCTTGATGGGACTAAAAGACTATGGAACCTCAAAGGGTCATCCCACTTTGAGCAGCTATTCGCAAAGGAGGTCGAGCCCCTCACCACCACCCCAATAAAAAGCTATAATCTCAAATACATAAACATGCTATAGTGCCTCCGAAGAGGCTCCCGCTTAAAAGTCTAGTTAAAACAAATAAATATACAATACAAGAAACCCAATAGAAAAACATCAGAAACCTGCTCAAAAATTGCTCCAACTCTACCAATGGCCAGTCTGCCATCTTCACGAGTAACTACAGCTGTTCCCACCTGACGAGAAAAATTATTTGTAAATAATAAAATTTATTTGTCAATTCCTTGTCTATTATTATATTTTTCAAGAAATCTGAAACCGTTGACAAACCCAACTTGTCTAATTGCCAAAAACAAAAGTGATCAAATTATATGAAACTACGTAAATACTTCATCCATACCCAAAAGATTGTCGAGTTTTATTTTCAATAGTCAAAATTATAAACTTTGTAATTTCAGTCAATTATCATTTTAATATTAAAGTCACTTGAGAATACGATAATGTGCTATAAATTCCACCAAATATTACAACATAATAAAAAATATATATATATTGGAGTTCAACTTACATAGTTCAAAGGTGGACAATCATAAAAACTAAATCCTTCTTTCTTGCTCTAGGGTATAATCAACAAAAAAGAAACTCAAATTACAGTAAAAGAGTACAGTCCAAGCAAAACATGTATTCACATGCATACTAAAAAGAAAAAAAGGGGCCCTAAACGAAACCAAACCAAGAATATCTATTAGATGAATTTCGTCCATATAAATACGACGTCTCTAAATCATCTATGTGTTCGATTATACCTTCTGTTAAGCTATGAACTCTAGGTCCTTGGGAAAAAAGAAAGCAATACCTTAAACACAACACGCTTAACCTTCTTGATAAAAGTTCTTGTAGGATGAGGATCCATAGTTCTTGACTTCTTCATCTTCAATTTTCCAGTGCCAAACGATGAAAAAACTAAATGGGTATGCTTAAATTTGTGTAAAAACAAGAAGAGTAGTAATCTTTTGAGTAAAATATTGAAATTGAAGGTTGGTATAGTAATGGGGATTGGGGAGTGAGGTGAAGAAAAAGGATCCGAAATGTCGCGAAACGTTAAGGGAATCTAGTTGACGCGCGAGACTATTAATAGTATTGTTGTCACGTTTTCTGTTGGAGAATCGAAAATCTAAAACTAATACAAGTGGATCATAATCTAACCCAAGTTTAGATTTGACCTTTAAGATGATGTATTTCGATTTCGAGAGTTCTACTAAAATCAATTGAAATCGTACCTAAACAATCGTATAGTTTATATATATTGAAAATTCTAATCCGCATCTACTACCACCATTATGTTTTTCGCTCTTTTTCGTCTCTCTAATTCTTTGCATCACCAGTAAAATTTTCTGACAAATTCTTAGTTATTTAATTTCCAAATTAAGTTCTTACCCAATAATAATAACCTCACCAATAAATCTACTCAAATTTGATTGGAAACTCATTGTGATAATTGGAACTTAAATTTGATAGTTTTTGAAAATTTGATATTTTTATGTAATATGCTTACTTTTTTCTACATGGGGTCAAAATTAAAATGGGATAGGGTGGAACTGACTATGAGTGAACTGATAAAATAGGTTTGACTCCATTTTTTGCTCAAAATCCAAACCATGCACGCTCATATTTTTCCTTATGAAATTTTGTAGTAGGTATTACGTAAATGTATTAATTGCTAATTTAAAAGTAGGTTGGGTACAATTTAGATAAATCTCTCAATCACATTGAAACCGATAGAATAAATTATTGCTACTTCATAATAACTAAAATATCAATTAAAACAAATCAAATATATTATTGACAATAGTGTGTAGATATTTTATGACATACCCTTGAAAAAAAATTACTGAAATTCAATTATCTCTTTCGATTGGCTTACTTTCCTAATTAGCAATATCTACACTGTACCAATTAGTAGTGTGTGCATTCTTCCAAATTTTGTGAAAAATATCAGTGAAATTTCCATGTGCCTTGTCCCAAGTCTTTTATGTTATAAAATTATTTTCTATCAACTAATATATTTCCTATTGTTTGAGTTACAAATGTCATCCAATCTGTCGTCCAAGTGCATATAACTCTAAACTGTCTTAAAGACAATAACATAATGAACATTTGTTTTTTCGAATAAACGTGAAAGTAGTTGACCAAACTGAATTATGGACCTTTGGACGTTCTGAAAAAAACATTTATATGTATATAGTTCAAAATGAAAATATAATAATTCTACAATTTTTACCTTATCCAAATTTGATCTTGGGTCCTATAAATTAATGCCTATGCCTATCCCACTGAAGCCCGACGAGAACTAAAACACGTGTCATGTTAATTTATTCGAACATGAACAGTGAAAACAGGAGCGGTGGAACTAAAATTTCCCTATTCCTACAACCAATCACCACTAAAAACATTGCTTGGAAGGATAAAACTCACGTTCTGTACCATATGTAAGATATTTCAATTGCTAAGGCATTCACTGTATTTACGTATAACATAGACCAAAAGTCCAATGTGTCTTTATTCATGATTTCATGTTTAAATCAATGACAATAAATAAAGATGGGCACCAATGCCACATAAACTCTAAAGAAATAAGAGATAATTCAAAAAACAGGCATTTCATTGTCTATCAATTTAAGACGTGCTAAATATGGATACTGATGAGTGATGTCTGATGATGGTGAGAATACGCCATAAAAATATTCTTATATATCCTTCAAAAATTGTCACATATACGTTTTTATTTTATGCACATGTCACCTTGTCCATACATGATACTAGCAGAACGACGAAGTTTCGACTTCAGGGTGAAATTACAAGAAAGAAATATATCTATATTTAGGTTGTTTCATAGAGAAGTAAAAGGACATGTGTGTTTGGGGGGGGGGGGGGGGGGGGGGGGGGTATGGGAGCAGATAGGTAAGCAAGTAAACAAGGATTTTCCCTGGAAGATCCTCTACATGCATGACTAGTTTTGCAGCTCAGCACTACAAAGTCAGCTAATGCCAGTCTCATGAAGAAAATGATCAGTAATTATAATCTGATATCTGTCTTCATACGAATATACCTGCCTTCACAATCTAAATGGAATGTTTTTATCACCGAATGTATTAGTTCAGCTTAAATACGACACTTCATTAAAATTAAGAATCAGGCAAAGGACGGTGGGAATGAGGAGAAGAAGAGGAGATGACGCTAGGGGGAGGTAGCTTATTATATACACAACCACAAGTTACCACTTCATTAGCCACTAGGCATCCCTAAACAGTGAACAATGGACTCAAAAACTTCATCAAGAAAAATTTCAGATAGTATTATTGTTCCGTAACAAATCAGATCTCGTGTATCCTAAGGATAGGACTGCAGAGAAACACTGTACTATAATTAACATTCATAACTGTGCAAAGCAACAATATACTGAATCATAAAGCTTTAAGAATTTGAAAGGAAGTAATATGTTTAACAACTTGAAAACAATTTACAGCCTCTTAGTCGAGGATCAGTAGCTAAGTCGCGAATTCTAGTTTAGTAGATATGATGCACCATCTTCACAACCAACAGAAGATTCCTGCACGAAGAAGCTAATACTTATGAATAGACAGATTAGAGCAACAACCTTATGGAAGGGAACCGAACCATAAGAAGCTCAGTCACTTCCATACAATTGTCAATAATAATGAAGCAGGAGGAGGTGTAGAAGCCCATAAGGCCAAATACAAACAAGTGAGGCTTTAAAGCATCAACATCAATGTATGATATCAAGAAACAGAAGAACATTTCAGTAATTCAATCACTTTTACAAATTTGGTGCAGTGAACTGGCTAATCAAAACAATGACGAGCAATGAAACAAGCGCTTCTGCCATAGGCTTTTCCGCTTTAAAGACTATAATTGCATTAAAGATGGGAGAAATACCGAAAATGCTCCAGTCACAGCAACCTAGCATGACATGGACATCCTACAAACTACATGTCACTGTAATTGCGCCACACAGCCCGAAATTCCTCACGGAATGTGTTAAGTCGAGCTTTTAAGTTGGGTGTTCTGAAACTGGCATGGATAAGAGTGGCTGAAAGAGGAAAAAGAATAATGAATGGAAAAGGTAACTATAACCCAAGATATTGGAACAGATGGCAAAAGGTACTCACCAAGAAGCCCAAAGAGAAAAGCCCACGAGACGGTCAATAAACCGCATGAAACAAACCAAAGAAAGAAGCTCACTGGTGAAACAACAAATGGAAAACCAAATTGAGTTAGAGAATATACAGCAATGGTATAGAAGAAAACTCAAAACATTGTCTCTCTCAGGCAATCTTTACCAGTGGAGGAGATCAAGACAAATAGCCAACGAGGTTTCCCACATATAAAAATGGCTCTCTTAGATGATGGACGCCCTCGTATTACAGGTCTGTAGCCAATAAGATCAAAATAATTCAGGATTAACAATTCCGAAAAACATCACAGGGCCCATAGCTTTATATCAACTACTGAACTTACGTAAGGGGAGGCCTCATTTTTGCAGCAAGGTGTGGGGAAATCTTCCTCACTGTTCTGGTAGCCTTTTCACTAAAAGTACCTGCAAAGCTATAAAAGTAACATCCGGAATTATGGAAAAGGTAAAAATATTCCTGTTGCAAGAAGAAGAATTAAACGATCACTTGTTCATGTGTGAAAGAAACAATGATGCAGGTGCAATGTGTCCATTACATCTAGCATTGAATGTCCATCTCCTTGTAGGACTAGGAGGGGTATAGGAGATGGTATATCAGTAGCTAAAATCTATTTTCAGATAACCGGGAAGGCTGTAATAAGTTCAGGTGAAGCATATACATCTTCTTCCGATGCCCGTCCGCTTGAGGGTAAAAGCAAGGAGATCTAATTTATAAATTTTATCATTTGTGACAAAGAAAATATTTAAAGATTATTACATCTTAAAAGTAATGAACATTCAAAACTATAAATTTCTAAAACAAACAAACAAAACTTAGTTCCCACTATATCATCAGTCACAACCAAGCCTAAATTATATAGACAATAGTGCATGCTGCTTATAATTTGAGACATGGCTTAGAAATGAACGCTATAGTCAGTGAGTCAATCAGTTGGAAAACTGATCTAGAAATGTTTAAAGATACTTCTGGACCAAGCCCTGTGTTTAACAGACTAGAATGCATATGTTAATAATAATGTGTAAATTTAAGAAAGAAAGTTAGCGCCAGTGTTATAGTCCCTTCCATAACTACTCTAGGCATGTGCTCGGATTGAAAAAGTTAGGCGCAAAGTAAGGGTTATAAAGTAGACCAGTAATTAAGCTAATTCCAATGAAGAGAATTAGGTTGACGCGACAAAGCTTATAGTTGGGGACTTGGAACCCTTTTGTTATTCAAGTCAACAACGAAGGATAAAGAAGACTCGACCCTACCCTAAAGGCTCATTCGAGATAGAACAATTCATAACATATACATAAGTCAAGGTAAAAGTCCATTGTTAGTTGTTAGTTGTTACAAAGTACAATGATCAGGCACATACACCTATTTCTATAAATTCCTTAATGTTTGTGTTGATATTGATTTTCCATAAAATAAAATGGCACATATCGATAAATTAATTGGCTATCTAAAGTAATCTCTCTGGTCTGCACAAAACTTAAAGTAATCTCTCTGGTCTGCACAAAACTACATAGCAATATTATGAACTAATCATAATGGGAGTTATGCAAAACGAGAGTAGTCCCATTCAAGCTTGCCTTAGATATTCACATACCTATCATTCAGAAAAGCTATGCTTAATGCTGTCAACATCGCAGCAACAATAGCCAATGGATTCCTCAGAAATCCTAATCCTGAAAATCCAGATTCCAGGCGCGTCAAGTATAAATTCATTGATTTCAACCGATTACGAAAATTACCATGAAACAATCTACTTACCAAGAATAATGACAATCATCATGAAATAATTAGTCCTGTAGCTGCAAAAGTACACGCCCAAAAGATAGCTCGGTTAAAACCCTCAACAACACATTAAACACTTCACACAATTCATGCTTCTTACCTTCTAAGTTGTAACATCCTACACATTTATACTTCATCAATTTAAATAACATCATTCACTTGGTTCATGCTTCTTACCTTCTAAGTTCTAACATCCTATACATTTATACTCCGTCATTCACTTTAATTCCCAATGGTCAAAATCAACAAATTTCGTAGCATTAATTACACACATAATTTAATCTGAATGATATTCTCATGTTAATATAAAGTACATAACAAACACTATCATTTGATATGGTGTTTCATCAAATATTAGAATACATAATTACTTGAGTTTGTAACTTAGAAACTCAGCCATCAAAATTCAAAACTTAACGATCTTAAAGCATATAACAAACCAACTAATAAAAAAACAATTTGTAATAAAGAAAACCCAATCACAAATTTACAAAAAGAGAAAAGAAAAATCAAATAAATAACCGCGTGTGCATATATCATGAAAATTACATCAGAATTCGACAATCGGAAAACTAAAAAACAATTCATATTTACCCAATATAATCGAAAAGTAAAAATTATTTAAAAAATTGCTTACTAATAAAGATTGCATTTGAGTCGACTGGTCCATTTGGAGTAGGATCTGGGAATAGTGAATCGTGAGAAGAATTCATTTGGAGGTCGTGGCGGAGATGACCAATCTACCTCCCTAAGTGCTTCGATCAGATCTTCTGAGGTCACGGTGCTCCAATCCATTTGCAAATTCCAACTCCAAATTGGACAATTACTGAAACTGGACAAATAATTGGGATTTTTTCTAGCTTGAAGATGGTTGAATTTGAGGGATTGTTTGGGTTTTGGGAGATAATGGACAATTAAAATGGGACTTTTTCGGACTCAATTTTGCTTTGGAATTATAAGCTTATTTGCCTCTGACCCTCCAAATATGACTATCTTTTTAAATAACTCCTTGATATTATTATCTTTTCAAAAATCACTTTATGTTACCCGTTATACACACACCAGAATAGTGAATTACTATTCACTAAATGACTACTTTGCCGCCCTATTTGGAAGTATAGTAATTGAGGGAGTTAAGTTGGAGGGGTGAAATAGTCATTACACTACTAAAAATCACTATTTGGGAATAGTAAATTACTATTCCAGTGTGTGTATAGTGTTGCCCTCCTTCTGTCCATAAAAGATTGATACATTTTGACTGGTCAAGAAAACACAACTTAAAACATAAATATCTCTTATTCTACATCCGAAAAATTATAAGAAGTTGATATTTCAAAAATATATATTGAGACGTAACTAACAAGATCCCACATGACTATATTATTCCTCATCGTTTCACGAAAATTCTTAATCAATTTTTTTAAAGTTTGATCACCAAAAGTCAAAATGTATCAATCTTTTAGACACAGAGGGAGTATTATTTATTTACTAGTCGTTTGCACACAGTCTAGCTTGTGAAAATTCATTATGATAATTAAAACTTAAATTTGATATTTTGACTTTTGTTGGTTAAACATTACAAATTGACTATAAATTCTCATTAAACGATGTGAAAAATATAGTCTTGTGGGACATTGTTAGAATTGTCTCAATATGTATTTTTGAAATATCAACTTCTTATAATTTTTTCGTATGTAAAAATAGATATTTACATTTAAAATCGTGTTTTGTTGACCATCAAAAGTCAAAATGTGACAATCATTCAGGGATGGAGGGAGTATAATAAAAGATCGCTACAATTTAAAAAAAAGATCCTTTTAGAGCATTTGCAGCAGATTACTTAGTTTTTTTTCCTAAAATGAACTCCTTATACTACTTTATATACTCACCGCTAGTACTAAGAATAACTCAATAATAGCATCAGGATGCTATTTGAAAAGATAATAGTATTAGGGGACTATTCAAAAGTTAGTTATAGTTGAAGGGACCAGGTGAAAAAAGTCCTATTTTATAGGTTTAGTAAAAAAGAATGGATTGAGGTGGAGCAAAAAAATGTCTGAGCCCGGGTTCGAACCGGGGACCTCTAGTGTGTGAGACTAGCGTGATAACCGACTACACCACCCAGACTATTGATGTAAGTTTCAAGTACATGAACTAATAGATTATTAACAATCTACTTCCTTTTTGTACATCTTCATATGTTTTTACTTTGGAACATTTTAAATCCTATATTGAGTAGCTCTTAGAATATTGCAGAATATTGCATTGATGAAAATTAAATCAAAACAAGTAATTGAGTTAATTAATGGAATAGCCTAGTGACATTTCTTATGTTACACTTCCATAATATAATGAGACCTCTTTTCTAAAATTTCTTTTAGAAAATGTAATATACATTTCATAATATTTAAGAATATAACAAGGGTTCTTCACGAAGTCTACTTAGTATAGTTTACTTGGCTGGCATGATTTGCTAGTTATTATGTCAGTAAGGAACACTTGACGAGTATATGACATAATGTAAATTTTTTTATCAAATCAAACAAGTAGATGATGGAGAGTCCTAAAAATATAACATACTCAAGTACTATTTATGACTAAACTCCTCATACATCTCCTACTTTGATGAAAACACCTCTAAAATAATTCAATTATTATACTTAACATTTTCATTAATCATACAATAAAATAATGCTCTCCCTTTGATGAGAAAAAAAAAAAAAAAAAATTAATACTCCCCCCTCCCCTAGTCCCCTTATCCGTACAACTGCAACGATCTCCTCTTCTGCCACAAACTCAAAACAAACCCCAAAAGATGACAACTTTATCGCATTTCATTTAACTACCCAACAGATATTTTCTCAATTCCCAGACTCAATAACTTCAATAATCAATAGTAATACCAACTAGACTAAAGTTCTGGTTAGGGTTTTTTCAATTCAATTATATGAGATAAAAACTCAATTAGCATAAAAAAAGCTCACAGCTTTTCCTTTTTTTAATTGTATTTCGATTTTCTTTTTTTGGGCGTTTGAATTTCGTGCCCAGCAAAGACTTTTTCCATCCAAGATTGAAGAATTTCAATACCCAGTTGGATAAAACTTGGGGATTTTGCAATTTAATTTTGGAAGATCAAACAATAATTTTACCGAATAAAGCTCTCAAATTTTACAATTTCTACAGTTTTACTTCGATTTCCCCCTTCTGGGTATTTGAATTTAGTACCCAACAAAGACTTTGTTCATTAAATACTCAAGAATTTCAGTACTGACTAGAGTTGAGTTTTAGTTAGGTTATTGATTTCAGTCTTAGGGGATAAAAAACCAATTTTTGAATTAGTTTGGAGGAAATATGTCACAATTGGGAGGGGGAGGGGGGAGGTTTGTTGTTGGGGACTATGTGGTGGGAAGGCAGATTGGAGCAGGTTCGTTTTCGACGGTGTGGCACGCTAGGCATCGTATTGATGGTACAGAGGTTGCTATCAAGGAGATCATTATATCAAGGTTGAACTCTAAGCTTCAGGAGAGCCTTAAATCTGAAATTGTTATTCTCAAGAAGGTTGATCATCCTAACATCATTCGATTGCATGGGATGATTGAGGTTCGTGTATCCATCTACATCTGAGCATTCGTTTTGTGTTGTGTGTTTTGTTCTTTTGGTTTAATTATATTTTATTCTGTTTCTTGTAGTTGGGGATCTAAATTATGTAGAATAAGTTAGTTCAATCTTGTAAATAGTGCACTTTGTTTATCGTAATGAACATAGGTTCCATACAAGTGTTCTAATGATAGGTTCGTAATTAGTAATGTATTGACATGCACGATTAGAAATTCAATGAGGACTTATTTAACATAAATGGAATGCCATTGCTTTGTTTTCATTTGTTTTTTAGGGAATAATTATCTTTTAGTAAGTTAATTCATCGTAAAAAAAGATTCAATTGATTGCCATTATATATTTTGTTTAGCAAATCAGTGTTTCAAATGAAACTAGTGGGGGGGGGGGGGGGGGGTCAGTGACGATGTAAATGGTTCAAATCTCACTATTATCTTAAAAAAGAGCTGAAGTTGTGTGAAAGCGGATTAGTAGAACAAAAAAGTTCACAATTTTGGTGTTGGCTTATTTAGGAGATACGTTTGCGTATTATTAGCGTGAGCTAGCACATGAAAGGAAGATTGAAGTAACCATATCTTGAATTATTTGTCATTTGCAAACTGAGTTACACTGTTGAGTGTAGTTAGTTAGTTATTCATTTCCATATTTTTTCCTTCCGCTGATATCATCTTGTAATGTAATGCACTTGATCAGGAATCTGGAAAAATTTACATAATTTTGGAGTACTGCAGAGGTGGTGATCTATCTGTATATTTGCAAAAGCGTCAAGGAAGAATCTGTGAAGCAACTGCAAAGCACTTTATGCAGCACTTAGGTATTTAAGATATTTTTGTCGTTTGTTATTCCTAGTTCCTGTTGTTATACTGTTTGTTGGTCAATGTTCATTACATTCCTGCTACAGCATCGGGTCTCAAGGTGCTGCGTGACAACAACCTGATACACCGAGACCTAAAGCCTCAGGTATGCTTCTGCCACACCTTGTTTTTGGAACTTCATGGTACTTCATATGTATAAACTAATTCTTCAAACTAGGAATAGTAATACTGTTTTTTTGTTTGTAACATTATGTCTCGTTAACAGTCTATGTTGCACATCTCATTTATGAAACAGAATCTTCTCTTATCAAGTAATGATGACAGAGCCACCCTGAAGATTGCTGATTTTGGATTTGCAAGGTTCAATTGTCTTTTCCCATTTGACTCTTAACTATTAATTACTCATTCCTGATATGATCATGAAAGACATTTATATCATTTTTATCCAATGTGTTCTATGTCTTAGATTTTCTTGCGTGGATCCCTGCTCAGTAAAACCTTCAGTGATCTAATAATTTTGTATCTCTGATTAAGCTTTCTTGAAACGAGTAATAGGTCTTATCTAGTCTGTTAATGTGTCATCGATTTTATTCAAAATGATAATTTTTTATCTTCAAAATTTTGAAAGATAAGAGTGTGATATATAATGGGAACTCAAATTGTGAAAAGGAGGAACTCAAATTAATATGGATGAACCATTGCTTCACAAGTGGGTTGACGATTTTATTTAATTGATAAATATAACCCACAAAAGTTAATATAGACATCCTGGATCTTACCTTCACAATTTTTTCAGATAATGATGGAGGATTTTTAAAAAAAATATTAATCTAGACATCCTGGATCTTACCTTCACAATTTTTTCTCCAGGTCTTTACAACCTAGAGGACTTGCCGAAACCTTATGCGGTTCGCCTTTATACATGGCACCTGAAATAATGCAGCAGCAGAAGTATGATGCAAAGGTGAGAAGAACCTGTTTAAGATGTACACCATTCATCACTTTGTAAACTATTCATTAACTGTATGATGACAACACAGGCAGATCTCTGGAGTGTTGGTGCTATTCTTTTCCAGCTTGTATGTGGCAGAACTCCATACACTGGAAATAATCAACTACAAGTATGCTTTCTCCTTGCTTAGAGCAACAAAGTGGCTACTATCACTCTTAACGACATCACTGTTTGTCAGGAGACTTTATGTACTTTTCATTTTGTAACTCATTTTTCGTTCTCTGTATGCTTTGCAGTTGCTCCAGAACATTGTCAAATCGAATGATTTACAATTTCCTCAGGAGGCTAAGCATTTAAGTCCAGACTGCATTAATTTATGTAGAAAACTGCTCCGGCGCAATCCAGGTATCCAATACAGTTGCTTACACACAAGTGACATGATAAAGAACAAAGAATCGAACTTTTGGAACATATTGCCAATGTGATTAAGAAATTTTCAGCAATGTGAAGCCCATTATTTGACTTTCTGTGTTTTATCTTACAAATATATCTTAATATCAAAAGGAAGCTAATATGAATCTCTTTTTTATGTACTCACAGTGGAGCGCTTGACCTTTGAAGAATTTTTTAGCCATCCTTTTCTGTCCCAAAAGCAATTAGATGACAGCTTGAGGTATACATCATGATAAATGATATTTTGTCAGGGTCTTTTTGTCTGAGGCCATATTGATGATATTCACTGCTATCCAGGAATAGGAGATCACCAAGAGTAATAGATGGTTTTCATATTTCAGAGCATATACCTGTGTCTAACGCACAAGATAGTACTCTTGAAGATTTGCCATTCAGTCTGGATGGTGACTCTGTTGGTCCTGATGGAAGTCCTTTTAAGATGTCTTCCCACAGAATTACAATTGGTTTTCCTTCGGAAGCAAATTATCAAGAGAAGGCAAATCTCAGTATGACTAGTAAAACTGATATGGTATTGAAGTACAACAGTGACACACATTATCCAGAAGCAGATGGCTCTTCTCTAGGTCATCTTCAAATTTCTGAAGGGAACTTGAAAGAGTCCCAGGCACTCATGGAAAATAGGCCTATAACAAGTCCTTCAAGAGGTGCCTAATATTTCCGTTCATCCCCTTGTTTCATTGTAAACTAAAAAGCATTCATTATCATATTTTTCATATTCACTGTAGTGTCTTCATACTTCAATTCAACAGGGACGGATTCTATGGAGTTGATTGTTCAAGATTATGTCATGGTATCTGGCCCCCTGATGGACTCATCTTCTTCAGCAACTCCTTCTAAGTCAAACTCTTTCCTGACTAAATCAGAAAGCTCACCAGTAGCTGCTGCTAATATTACATCCACATTCAGGTCCCTCATGCCTGTTGTTGGGGCAGCCACGGATAACGAAAGCTCCGACGGGAACTTGGAATGTCATGGATTTGTTCCTGCAACTCCACAAGGGTCGTTGAATCTATTCGATACCTTGGAGCGTCCGCCGGCTGACTGCACTGCAAGAATTAGATCACTCATGAATTGTGCATTTGGTATCAGTGAATTAGTAAAGTTCAAGGTATCTCATCTTCTTTATATAAAATGTCGTTTGTTGATACCCATTCCAAATAAAGGATAAACTTACCACTTAAGAGTGAAGTATCCCCATTATAGCTGCAACAATTGAATATTTTTTTAGTACTAAGGGTCAAACAGTCGAGAATCACAGGGTAGGAATCCAAAGGTTTATCAGTACAATTGCTGCAAATTAATTACTGAATAGAAAGGCCATCGAAAGTACGACTAAAAGAATGTCTTTAAATATGACAAGAAGTGTCTTGCCACGGTGTCAGATAAAGCAGTATGACTTGAGGGTGGGTTTGGTTACATGTCAGGAATTGATTGTTATAAGATAGATCATGAATTCAAACCTCACTAGAGTCTTGGATATTCTTCGTTGATTTTGCTCATAAGAAAGGTGTGGCAGTCTGTAAGGGTTCGCCAAGTACCAGAGCTGCGTAATTCCTAAGCTTATTGTTACCTTATCTAATTATTTACACAACAATTCTGCTTGGTTTGAAGACTGAAGAGAAAAGGCACTTGGAAGCATTATCAGTTCAGCTCGTGATTCTTGCTGTTTGGAAACAAGCACTTAATATTTGCCATACCCAAGTGGCATCAGCTGCTGAAGGAAAGTCAGTTCCTGACATTCAAGAACCTCATGGAAGTGGCAACACTCAGGGACCAACAGATACCTGCTCTGAGATTGAGAGGGCTTTTCTTCTAGAAGTTGAGAATGCTGAGGAACTTGCCCGAGCCATCGAGCCTGGTAATACCACTACACTTTTTCCTATCCTGTTAGCCAAGTACTTATTTTTGGCTTTGTAGCAGCAATTGTTTGCAAAAGGCAAGGAAGCTATTTTGGTGGCTATCAGTTCCTATTATATTTTTATCTTTATACCCTATTACTTCGAAAACCTATTTCCTGAGCTAATGAAAAACCGCTAGGCTGGTTCTAGTCCTTGCAAGTTGCAATGATGAGCTGATTATTTTTATATAAAAAAATGTAAAATAAGGTTAATAGCAGATTCCTTACTGCAATTCCAGGAAAGACAGATATGCCAGATGCAATTGAAGTCATATATCAAGCTGCCCTTGACCTAGGCAAACATGCTGCAGTAAGTATTGGTTTTACAACATTAAATACTTTGGGTTGTGACAGAGTCCAGGATTTTCAACTTTTTAGTATATGAAAACTTGAGTCCAGAATTTTCAATTGACCATATTAGTTTGCCTGCGACGGAGTTCTTACTTACTTTTTATGAGCCAAGCGTGGGCTCATGAGCTCCAATGCGACTTGCAACTTTGTGCACAAAATTAATGTAATTATGTAATTCATCTTTCTCTTTCCCAATGATGCAGTGTAGCAGATATGCTGTTATAAGATAAGCTGTGCTATATTGATTAGATCATAATGATCCTTCTTGTTCTTATTTTTGCTTTGTCACTCTTAGCTTGCTCTTACAGTTTGGCCGACTTCATATAGCACAATTTAATGATCCTCCACCCTGTGTGAACTTCATATAGCACAATTTAATAAGAGTGGAACTCAGATAATGATGAAGAAAATGATAAAACTCAATGTTAGTAATTGAGGCCGACTTCAAAAAGCGTCGACTCTTTTCAAAATGGTTGCGATGTATCAAGGGTCTGTTTTTCCTTTCAGTACTGACTTCTGCATGCTGCATTAATGCCTGAAGATCGTGGAACCTTACAGCACAAACTAAATACTGTCGTCACTGTGTATGCATGACAGGTTAAGGAGTATATGGGTGATGTTGAAACTGCAGAAGCATCTTATACGAAGGCAGTGCGTCTTTTGACATTCCTTCTCGTGGAAGCGCCTTTCCTCATTATGAATCCTCCTTTTTCTCTGACAAACTCGGACCGTTATCGCCTTCAGAATTACATTAATATGTTAACTAGCAGGCGAAGTATATCAAGGTCGCAAAGGGTTAACACTTCTCAAGTGTGAGGATAAACAATGCTCCCCAAGAGGGTTCGGGTGATTCATGTTTCTTAGCTCACATGTTCTGTGATGTAAATATTCTGTACAGCTATTCTTTAGGGTCTCTGGGTTGTTATTCATGTGAACAATAGTGATTGATGATCACCGGAGAGAAACTGTTCCGATTTTCCTTTTTAACATAGAACTGACACACTATTCTTTTCTACTTTTGCTTCTCTGGTGACAAATTTGCCTGTGTGGATTGCTGTAAATTCTATACCAACTGGAAGAAATGGTATCGTTGAATTTCATTTCAACTTGTGCAGTCCAGCATTCAATGACTATTAGCATTTGTTTCTAGCTTGAACCTTTTCTTTTGGTGATGTTTTTATAATATATACAACCAGCAATCAGAGAATGTAGCCATGTTAATGATATAAATTTTCACAAGGGTAAGAAGTGGAGAAAAGTATCACCCACATACATAAGATTATCCATTTTGTTTCAATGTCGAGAGATGTTTTGAGGCCTTATTCAAACATCTCGATTCAAGGAAGTTCCTTTATATCAATAAGCTTTTTACTCTTTCCTTCACATCTATTTAACATGCTTTATTTCTATTTGATTTTGTTAATAATGTTAAAATTGTTTAGTTGGAAGATCAAATTGTATAAAGGTTATCTCCATTGTGTTATAACCTTCAAGATGTCCCAGGAAGATCAGATCTAACTATCGGCGAGTCTCAGCACTTCAAGGTGTCTAGACCACATAATTTAGGCGGAAGCTTCTTTATATGCATTGTGAAGTATCTTCCCTCGCCAATAAATCAAGAAATCGGCATAAATCGAGCTGAACTAAACATGTCATGATGGTAATGGCTAAATAATTCTACATATAATTTACATCGTAATAGAAAGCAATATCATTTACAAGAAGGTGTGTCTATATTCATCGTTTAAAGAAGGATGAGTGGCTACCTAATCACCGAGGCATTTGTAATCTCAATCAAGATTAATGACTCCAGACCTGGTGAATACCAACAATGTACCTCTGCACTAAGATGCTACATGATATAAATAACAAAGATACCACATAGCGATCTTCAGGTTTTTAAGGAAGTATCATTTTAAATCTCTGGCCGAAATTCATACCTACCATCTCTTTCTAATCTCAAATCATACACTTCGGCCTTGGAAAATCCTTTTAGCTTTTCCGAACTGTTCTGCATCCTATACTCGCTCTTATTATAGACTTGGCTAATATTCTGCCTACTATTTTTCTTGTCCAATGCCACTTCCCGCCAATTCGTCTCCTCTGAACCATTTGAATTGTTCTGCATCCCATAACCTCTCTTATTATAGACCTGTCTGGGATTCCTGCTCCCAGTTCCCTCATCCCATGCCACTTCCTTTGAACCATTTGAACTGTTATGCATTCTATATTCTCTCTTATTGTGGACCTGTCCCGGAGTCCTCCTCCCCTTTCCCTCATTCAATGCCACTTCCCTTGACCTCATCTCCTCCGAACCATTTGAATTGTTCGTCCTATACTCTCTGTTATTGTAGACCTGTCTGGGATTCCTCCTACCATTTTCGTCATCAAATGGCACACCTCTCGAACTCATTTCCTCCGATCCATTTGAATTGTTCTGCAGCCTATAGTCACTCTTATTATAGACCTGTCTAGCATTCCTCCTCCAATTTCCCTCATCTAATGTCAGTTCTCGCGAACTCATCTCATCGGAACCATTTGAAATCTTCTGCATCCTGTTATCTCTATTATTGTAGACCTCTCTAGGATTCCCCCTCCCGTTTCCCTCATCCAATGCCACTTTCCTCGAACTCATCTCCTCCAAACCATTCAAATGGCTTTTTCTGTTCCTCCTTTTCTTGAACACATTATTTCTCAATCTATTCTCATGACTTCCATCGGTCACCACTTCATCCGATCTTTTCTCCCTTAGGCTGCTGCCATTACCTCCTCCACCCAATACACCTCTCCAATTAATCATCTCATCATCACCGTTATTATCAAGACCCAACCTTGAACCACGATTTTCATCCAGCGCATCACCAATTCCCTCAACTTTCCCATATGGCTTAATACTATGAACAACCCCTTTTGGGAAAAACCTCGCAGAGGGCAACCCATCGTTGTTCTTGAACAATTCAGGCCCATCTTCCTCAGACCACATATCAAACCCACCAGGCTTCTGAAATCGATCAGCCAACACTTTCAACTGCTCATCAGCTTTAACAGAGAACAAAGTAGGCGCTTTTTCAACAACCTCCCAGGGTCTCTCAAGCTCGGATAAAGCAACTTTCAGCTCAGCCCTTTTCCTCATCTCATAAATTTGTCGTTCTCGAGCTAATCTTGCTTTCAGGAGCTGTCTTGATTTCTTGGCTTGCATTCTTTTCCACTCCCACTTTGACACCCCACCTGCAATAAAGTAACCATGATTTTCATATTAGCACGAATAAATTGATGCCAGACAAATAAGAAAAATTATAAAACTCAATCATAGTAACTTCTGGAAACATGATTTATTATTATTACCTCCTTTTCGAAAAGATTGTGGAGTTAATTTAAAATGGTCACAATTTACAAACTTTATAACCTTCGACGACACAGGCAACTATGATTCGAATCATTAAAAACCATTGAAATTCAAAACTAGACAACGTTTTAGAATTGAAGTGAGTACAACTTTTTTTCAATAGTACATTTTCATTTATCACAAAAATTACTCTCCCCCTCCCCCCTACTGGCTACTAGTGCCTCAAATGGTCACCTGGAAACGTCCTTGGACCTCCCCCCATACGAATGATCGTTGTTCTCAATGGCTTCAATTTGGTAATAAGGGAAAGACTAGAGAACTTTGTTGTGAGGGAAAAGGGCACCTTGTCACCTGAAATGAAGTGAACTGAAGAAAGGGATTGAATAGTGGACGATACTGAATTAGAAATCATCATTTTTTTCTGGGTTTTTGGGTTTGTACTACTGAAATAGGTCGCGACGTTGAAGTAGAGGCTCAGGAGTTGGAGATTGAAGAAGATGATGATTGATGAGGGGAGTGTCAAATTTGTGGTGTCTATGAAGTTGGACTTTCGTTTTGGGACAAGAGATTGAAGATTATCGTAACTCGTAAGTCGTAACTCACTAGTGTCTTAGTAGTTACTCGGGTTTTTGGGTATCGAACAATTATTTTAACCCAAGAGGTATCGAGTTGGGCTTTAGGTCATCAAGTTTTGAGTTTGTATCGGGTATTTGGGTTACATGTCAATTTTTCGTTAAAATGTGTAAAAATTTATAAACGAGTCAAATTTTAAATTTTAATTGCTATCAGGTGTGTGTGTGTGTGCAGTGTGGTTTAGTTAGTAGGGTTATTGATAGAGCCTAACAAATTCAGACTTGGGCTTCGTTCGTACAATCCAGGATATTGACCTAAGCTTAACTGTCCTCGCACTCGCCCATTTTAAGCAGACGGATGGGCCGAACCCAAGGAGGATTACAAGTGTCCTCATCTAACAAGTGTCCTTATGCTATTAGGTATAAACATATAGTGTACCATTTGTGGAGGAGCTTGCATGCTGTCATCATAATCACAATTCACACACTTCCCTGCCCTGTACAACAACCACCCTGCGAGCCAAGCATGAACTTGAACGTTCGAGTATTTTTTTGATCGAACATTTGACCCTTACATGTGCAGAAATATGTTCTATATTCATCATCATAGTTTTCTTTTTAAATACCACAAAAAATCTTCTTATAATAAAATTCGAACCCAAAATTTCTACATTACTAAAAGTCTTCTTGATCGTTATGCCATTCTAAAGTTGTCATTAGAATAATAACCATAGTTGAAAATCGAAGAATTAAATAATCTTTAGCTGAAGTCATCATCGAACTTGCTTGTGGTTTAATAGGTGCAACCACATAATCAATTACATTGCGGGATTTGCTGGGTTAGTTCGGGGCTTTGCTGTTGATCGAAGACTTCAGTTGTGCAAGTGCGTGTGAGATGTGCCGCCCAATCAAACCATCAATTGTTCTAAGGTTAACTTTTTTGATGCTCTAATCATCCCATCTATCATTGTATGAAGAGTCTATATTAGTATAAATTTATAACACCAATAAACTTGGCTAAAATCAAATCATGCATTACCGAGTTTAAGCAAGCACCTCGCTCGATTTGAAATAAGTGATGTAGCTATCATCTCGGAGGTCTACTAGGAACGAACTTGAGTAGATAAAAACTCGTCAAGCCGAGCCTAGACTAAATTCCATAGTGCTCGATATGCGTAAAAAGTTGTTGAGCTCGAATTTACTTATTTCTTCATGTTCCCCCGAATACCAATCTTGTTGCAACTTACTATTGTAATTTGTACGTCTACTTGTAAAATCCCCCGTTAATTTCTCCACTAAGAAGACAAACTCATAATTAAGCAATAAATTAAGTCTATAAACAAATAATACGAAGTACCTACTAGGGGTTTTTAATCAGACACATGATCATGTGATCTCATTCTGCAGGAGAATTTCTATATGATTGAAAGGAATTCTGTGCATCTCCACCCTCTCGTATAATTGAAAGGAATCATTATTTCAAATAAATTGAGAATTTTCCCTTTGACCCAGGTTGCATTATTATAGTAAAAGCATTATTGTTAATGATAATTTAAAATTAATGATAAATTGTGATAGTACTCGGTACTCCCTAGCTCTATCATAAGAAAATTGATGAATTTTGAATTTTAATAATTATATCTTTATTTTTAAAATCAAATATCTTCTTATATGTTATTAATGTTTTTGACAAACAAAATCATATATAGATATATAAAATATTTTAAACATACTTTACCTCAATTTACGTAATAATTTTATTCAAATTATAAAATTATTTAATTAAGTTCCCAAACTTGTCAATTAAAAATCAAAGTTAACTTTTCTAACCCTCACGAAATATTAATTAAAGTGAATATTGTACGATAACAATTGTATCATAAGAAATTATATTCCAATCCTTACTTTACTAATGGTTACTCTTATTTTGAAATTTTAGAACATTTCATATTTGTCTATCATTTAAGAAAATTAATAATAATGATGAGATGAGTTTCGAACCAAGACCATATTATTCCACTATCATTAATTACTTAAACAATTTACTTCCCCATCAAGTTTCTTTTTTTGTAAATTAGCGATGAGGTGAGTTTCGAACCAAGACCATCACTAGCAAGAGCCTTTTTCAGTAGGATATTCGATTGACTCACTTCCCATTAAGTTTAACTATAATTGTTTCTATTATTGTTTAATTTCCTCATACATTTATATATACGAAGCTAAGACTTCTTAGCCATTATTGTCTTCTCAAGCTTTATAGCATTAGCTCCAACACAAAGATCCCAAATCAGTATTTTTGGGATCACAAAGTCAAATCTTGATGGGTACTTGGTCAATCAAAATGACACATTTGTTTGTTATTTTCTTGATAATCATCAATGCTTTGATGATTCCATCATATGCATCCATATCATCATCTCATGATGATGATCACTCTTCATCTTCATTAGCTCATCCACCATCCTATACTTCACCAAATCACAAGAATGATGAAGAAGCCCATCACTCCATAACACAAGCTCATCATGGTGATGAGAGCAATGGGCAAGCACAAGACATGGAGATAATATTGCATCATAATCAAAACCATCATCATCACCATCATACTTCAATTGAGAAGTCTTGGGTAGGTGGAGGACTCATTCTTGGAGGCTTAGCCACCACTTTTTTGGTGTCTATTATATGTTACATTAGAGCAACTAGAAGAAACCATGTGAGGGTTGAGGCTGATGCCAAAAATAATGACCATCTAATAAGTGCCATTGTTTAGGAGTAATTCATTATTCATTATCATCCCACCGTTCTTCTTTTGTTTCAATTTAATGTCCTGAAGCTTTACCAAGAGGGAAATTTTCCTTCTTTTATTGTTTGTGAACATAGCTACATTTTTTTGTTAAATCTTTTCATAATGAAGTATTGCACTAATCATGACTACTAGCATCGTATACTAAAGTCGCTATCATATTCGATCTCTAAGGAATGAACCTTATATAAAAATAGTGCAAATTACTATTAAATGTTACAATGAATGTCCATAATAGGTATATTAATATGCTATCCTCTTCTAAGGAGCTGTCTTGAAATAATTTAAGGACAAATTCTAATCTCATGATCCGCTTAATTAAATCCCAGAATTTCTTTCCTCCGAATCATAATACTTCGGATACATGAGACTCGTACGATGCAATTTCATCCTTTAGAAGCTAATTGGACACCCATAGTTAACGGCTTAACACCCCATTCTTGGTTGGATGACCCGTTTTAGCATTGAAGGAAAAAATGGTAAAAAGAAGAAAATCGTAACCACTAGCTTATAGTAAGTCCGGGATCTTAGTCAATCATTTTTGTGCTCGTTATTTTTTACACTCTTCAATTTCTATATTCATTAATTATTCGTTAGTTTATAAATTTTTTTTGTTATTTTAATTTACTGAGTCATTCGATATTCATTGTTTTTAATACTCTTCAATTTCTATATTTATTAATTATATTTTTCATCACTAATTTACAAAAAAAAACATTGCATTATGTTGAAAAAGTGTTGCCCTAGTTGCATTAGCAAATGAATTTACTAACTCCATATTTATTCGATAGTTGGTACTTACTCCTATATACCTCGACTTTCGAGTCAAGTTTGTATATCGCTTTCGTTTTATAAATTAGTGATGATAACTTATTAGAATAAGATCGGACAGCCCGAAAGGAGGGAACACCTCCATACTGACCATACACAAACAATAATAAGGGTTGACATGTACACAAATAAACCTAGCCTAAATCAAGAAACTCACTAAGAATTAAGAAAGACCAGTCCCGCTTACAAATATCGATAAAGTTTTAACAGATTCATAATATAATTTGCTAAAACTAATAAATCACATACATTTATTTGTGATAATTAATTAGGTTAAAGGCATGTTTGATCACACATGTTTGTCATCGCGTACCTTTTTTCATTACACATGTTTCATTTCATCATACTTAATCACACATCTTTACAAAAGTTATCTTAGTTACTACTGCCGTCAGAATGTAAATTCAGTTTTGAAAATTTTAAACATTCTAACAATTCTAGCAACTAACACAACTTTTAGAAATGTGTGATCAAATCAGACAAAATAAAATATGTGTGATAATATAATGACAATGTAACAAACATGTATGATCAAACATGTATTACCACTAATATTAGAAGACATCTATATGTTGTATGGTATTATTTTTTTTTACGGATAAGTCCAATTTAGCTGAATCGTTACATTCACACCCAAATTGTATCTTGTACTAGTAAAATGACTATTTTTGTCCTCTCAATTGTAAATATAGTGTGTAAGAAAGTTTGATTAAGAGATTAATTGTAATTTTTTTTTTTTTGTAAATCAGCCATGAGGTGAGTATCGAACAGGCTCTTCTGGTCACTGGTAAAAGCCTTTTCCACTAGGATATTCAATTAACTCAAAGATTAGTAATTTCTAAGTGGATATATAGAGATTAGGGGTAACATTTACAAATAGTGTATTCACATCAAAATGATAATTTCACTCCTAAAAACGACTAGTTTAGTGTGTTTAACAAATGAGCAATTTTAGGTATAGTATTATGATGAAGGCGGTTATCTGATAATTACCAAACTGGATAAAGCCCCACATTCAAAGCGACAATATTAGCAACTCTTGATTACCTTGTGAAAAAAGAAACCTCCTCTCTTCAGTTCTCCTATTTCTTAGTCTGATACTCATACACTTGTGTGTTGAGATCACAACTTTAGAATAATTATTTAAATGGCAACTGAGCAAACAGTGTTGGCAGTTATACGGGCGTCACGTCCCACCTTCCGCAACAACCCCGACAAGGTGGTCTTCGCTGTCCACTCCACCTTCATCTCCTCCGGTTTCTTCCTCAACGCCACCGGCCCCGCCGCTTCCGCCGACGACGCCCTCTCCAAGACCTCCTCCTGCGGTAACCGTTATAAATACTCCCTCCTATCGATATATATCTAAATTATAGATAATTATTCCAAGTTACATTGAGAAATGAAATTTATAGTAATATGTAATTCAATATATCGATTTTGTTCAAGACTTTTAAGTATCCTGTGACAAAAGATTTAGGGTTAGTGAGTATCTTCGTTAAATTTATCGGGAGGCAATTGTTTGATTATTCTGTTTATGTAATCTGTTCACTCGGTCCGGAAATGATTGTCCATTTTTAATTTTTAATAGTGAAAATTAATAAATTCGATTCATAAATTGACACGCACTACACTGAGTTTAACTGAAATTATATTGTTAATAATCTTCTCGACTTCTCCCTTTGGCATACGCATAGCATGCTTTGCTTCATTTATTGACAAGCTCTACTTCAGTTAGATGTTTCGGGGGGCTAATTTTTATTTCTTCGCAAAAAGGTTGTTAAGTGACCAATATTAAGAAAAATTGTATTGCTTATGTCTTTGATTTCAATTTTCGTGTATTCTATTTTTCACCAAATATTATAATAGTAACGCCTCACTCCAGAATACTGCTAGCCTAATTGGTTGAGTAAGTGCCACTCTTTCCATGGGCATGAGGTTTCACCGTTGCATTGTTTTAAATTAATGATATGAAAGTGTAGAAGTAGTACATATTCTTATGACCATGTCATTCAATTGCAGTTATTTATTTATTGTTGGCTTCTGCTAGTGCCTGACTTATTATCATCGCTGTTTGTTTTGGTTAGATGAGGTTGGAATTGACAACTGGAACGAGTTTGAAGAGAACTACGCCTTTATTTATTCGAAGGGGTCGAAGAAAGTTTTGGTGAAATGCCTTGTGATGAATGATAAGTTAATGGTTGATGCACTAAAGGAGGGAGAATCTGAACATATGCATCTTGAAATCAAGTAACGACCGATCCCCCTTTGTTTTACTTTCTATATGATGAAAAATATCAGTGGTTACTATTACTTAGGGCATGAAAATTTAAAACTTCTGGGATTCCCATGATGGCTTATAGAGTTATTTTCAGTGTGGAGGAGTTTGTTCAGGATAAGGGGGAATCTAACTATAGCTCACAATTCAAGAATTTGGGGAAGCTGGTGGCAGATGTTGATACACATATTTTGAGCAAAGTGAATGGATCACCGAAAGCAGCTGCTTCAAAACAAGCAACAAGGTAGTCAACATTACACGAACTTCTGATCGTGCAGCGACGCCACCTTTCTTGACATCTTATATGCATGTTTTGCTTCCAGCCTTTACTTCTCTCTGATTTTGTTTTTGATTTTAGCTAGTGTTTGTACTGATTCTGTCTGTGCTTTGTTCTGAGAGCAGAGGATTGAGGGATGATGATTATCCTAACTACGAAAACACCGAGACTGATCATCGATCTCCACTTTATCATCCATCAGGGTAATAAGCCTTTCTGGTTGATTTATATCCTCGCAAATCAATTGTTGTCTATGATGGCCCCAACAGGTTTTTCTGTAAAAACATTTTTGTCCGAAGTAGTTAGAAGACCTTCCTGGTGTTGGGATCTGGAGTTCATGGGCTTGACTTGCTCCATTATAACGGAGTGGGGGACATTTGATTCTTCTTTATTACAAGCCTCCCTCGTGCTTGCTCACTTCCAATAATGCTCCTGAAATTACTGATCTATCTTGTCTCAGTAGAATCAAGCATAAATCACACTATTAAATTATATTGTGCTACAGTTATTCCAAGTATATTTCATCTTAGTGCTCACCATAGGCTATATGTATTAGTGATACTTCGTACTTTTATTGATTTCAAGAATATATTTGTCATTGTAATATTATATCAAATATCAGATTGTTAGTACATCTATCACTAGTTTGTTTTGTTTTTTGTTCAGGGTCGTAGTTCCTCCAGTTCCACCTTTTGGTGGTGGCAGTGATCTCTTTCCTGGAGGGGCTGCGGGGGTGTACCCGACCAGGTAGTTCTATCTTCTTGGATTTACCATTTTGAGTTTCTGATCTTCTGGTTTGATAATGCAAGGCTTTGAAGTTCTTGTTAAGAAATATGTAATCATTGCCATTTCACCCACATTATTGCAGGGGAGACTTTGGTGGGTCTGGGGGCATGCTTGTAGGTATGTAGCTCATGCTGGTTTCTTTTGATTGACTTATGCATCCATCTTTGGTTTTGTAATCATGTTTCTCATGCAGGACCCCATGATCCTCGGTTCTTTGGTGGGATCGGGGAGCCTGGTTTGCCTGGAGGTTTCCGTGGAGGTCAACCGTAAGTCATAATCTCCCCCTTGAAATTGTCTTCTGTCCCTATGATCTGTTGTAGTTTCTGATTCTTTGTTGATACAATATGGCAGCGGCGTTCCTCCTGGTGTGCGGTTTGATCCTTATGGGCCTCCTTCAATTCCTGGGTTTGAGCCTGGACGATTTGTGAGGTAATTGTTTATGTTACCTTGCATTTGTGCACAGGTTTGTGTTAAAAAAATGAGACGGATTATTTATTTTTGTGGCATCTATAAAATGGGTTCGTTATTTTTTTTCCAATTGAAATGGACTTTTTGTTATATGGAATATTATTTGAGTATGACATCTGGAAAGTTCTGCTAATATTTCTTTTTTTGTATATTCCACCGTCTATGTAAAGCATATAAACGTATTATGTAATTAAATATTGATGGGCGGTTATGCGAAATTTGAAGTAATATTAGTACACAGCATTTGAATTATTTCCAGTCATGAACAATCCTCGTCATTGGTACCTGTACAAGTCAAGAAGTGAGACCACCTCATAGATGTTTTCTGCTGAGAACTTTACCGTATCACCTGCTCTTGCACTCCAACTGTATGCTGTACTACACACTTGCTTAAATATTGTCAGTTACCTATAGATTGATCTCAGTTTACGTCTATTTCTAACATTATCTCCAATTCCATCCATTGATCTAAGACCTTACAAACAAAGGAAAATACTCCCAGTTGCATTTCTAATATAGATGGAATCCGTAATCTGCTTGTTGTATTTTATTTTTCCAATCTATATATTATCGCATGTAATTATTGGAGTTTCTTCTTTTGTTTAATGTACCATGTCTGTTGAATTACTTTTCTCCAATTTATTTGAGCCTGTAATCTGTAACATGCAGGGAACCACGAAGGCCAGGCAGTGGAACTCACCCAGACCTGCAACACTTTGGTAGTGGCGATGATTTTATATAAGGGACATTTTGGCTTCGTGGTCTGGAACACTTTGTCCTTATGATCACCTTTCTTAAACCACCTCCATGAAGTTGATCCTTCTAGTTTCCGTTTCGTTTTTACTTTTATTCGTATAATATGCTGAAGCATGTAAATGTTTCTAATCTTATCATGTAAATGTTTTGTTCGTTATCGGCACTGCCTACAAATACTATGTTACATGTAATGAGACTTGGAACTGTTTTTAGTAGTGAATACATCAATTAAATAAAGCTATATTATTTATTCAGTCAAGTAAATTTTTGAGAAAACAAATAACGCAAGCTGTTTGAATTCTTCCCAGTTTTTTCGTTATAGTGAAATTTGTAGCGGTATTTCATGTAGCACTCGCATTGAGAGTGAAGTGGAGTGTTTTAGATCCATGCTGGGTATATTTGTTGGTTTTGTGAATAGGTGAGATTTAAGATTCTAATAAGCTATACTAGTAAGTTGAATTAGGAGGCAGAGTTGGGATAGAAATGGGAACACGAACTGCTATGTGGGAACTTCTTATGGCGATTTCATTTTATGCATGTTTAGCCATCAATGATTTGAAATGTTCCATGTGATAAGTTTTCCTCATAATTAAAGAATAATTGTTTAAGTATTGCAGCATAAATTTCTAATTGATTGTAAGTCCCCAATAACCCTGGTAGCTTTCTGGGTTAGAAGTTAATGCCAGGGAGGAGTTGTGAATTTTTTCGGTTCATCTTTGTCTACGACTATTTGTGTATATCACTGCTTCACACCTTTTAATTAATTGTTGGTACATGTGTTGGATGAAGTTTTTCACTATATCAAGTGTTAGCAATAATGCATTAAAGATGCTAAATCAATGGAGCATTGTGCCACGTAATTAATCAAATGATCTCCTTCTAGAAGAGTCAAACGTCACTTATTGTTGATAGGAGAGATTTATGCTATGGACATAATCACGGCTGAAGATCAAATAAAGAAAGAGCATTAATGCGGTCTTTGTCCAAATAAAGAAGGAGCATTAATTCGGGTTTTGTCAATCATGGTGCATTTAATCAAGGTTGACTGAATCAATATGAAGAACCGATGGCCTAATATAAAAGGAGTTTTACATTAGAAGATATCTCTCCACACCTTCTATTCACTTTCACACAATAAGCTTTTAAGTACTTGAGTTATATTGTCTAGGCTATTTTGTATAGAAGCATTTTTATTCCTTAAAGCGTCTATACTTGTATGTATAATTATTGACTCTCAACAATAGTGAGGATTGTTCTTACATCGAATCTTGTAAACCTCAATCACCAAGTGTGTGATACAGTCGTATCGTAGGTGCTTGTGCACTGAACTGGGTTAACAAGTTCTCTATGATGATTTATTTACTTGTCATTCCTTTCTGTTAAACCGATTGTTTTAATATCTGATATAACACTCGTAGTGGATAAAGAACTTTCATTGACAATGGTTATGTATCAATTTTTATATTTTGGTAAATTAGCGATAAAAGTATGAGTATAATAATATTACAATATTGAATAGAGAAATAACTAATTAGTAAAGAGTTCAAATAATAATATGAGAATATAATCTCCAACAAAACTTGAACGAGACTATTGAGCATGGATATGTATCAATTTTTCTTTAGTTAGAGTAGCTCCTACTTTTTCACCAGTCACTTAATGTCTACTTTTGTCTCTCCAATGTAACTTCATATAACCATATTAACAATCTCATTTTTGTTATGATATCTTGGAGTATGATAATCGTTAAAAGTTTATGGGATTCCACTCTAAAATTAATTAGTAATAGAGGGAGTAGTCCAAGATCTTATATATTGATCCGGGAGGACATCGACTTTTGATGTGTGATGTGCATCTTAACACTCCCCCTCACGTGTAACCCAATAGTCGGCGGAATCATCCTCGCCGGTATAAATTTGGGATATATAAGATACACATCCCACATCGGAAGTCGATGTCATCCTGGGTCAATATATAAGATCTTTGGCTACTCCCTCTATTGTCAATTGATTTTAGAGAATGGCCCAAACCGCCTACGATTGAGTTACACGTGAGAGTAGTGTTAAGATGCACATCCCACATCGGAAGTCGATGTCCTGCTGGGTCAATATATATGATCTTGAGCTACTCTATTTATTGTCAATTAATTTCAAAATAGAACCCCTTAACCATAACTAAAATGTGGACAAAATAGTAATGGTGGTACTTGAGCCATATTGAGTCTCCATCCTTAAGAATAAATGCAGAGTTTGCCCCACTTGAGTAAACCTCATCCTGTATTTGGTTGTATCTCAATGCATCCGTCCATCAATGTGAAGCCGCAATTTGAATATGGCAGCACTGAGCCACTAACACAGACGTAAAATAACAGTTTGCTTACCTATGAATCCAACTAGTAAAGCATCAAAGATGAATGATTTTTTCAATTTCTAGTTAAATTTGCCTGATTTGGCATACTCAGTCGGCAGATGAGATGTGCACAAAAGAAATATGGCCAACTTATTCTTTTGTTTAATAGCTTACATAAGGATGTATTAGAAAAAGAACACGACTCCATATTGGATTATTGGTCATCGTTTACCTCATAATTTGGACATCTTTTGCAATGTACACTCGTAGTAGCTACTTATAAAGTGGTGCTCATTGATAAATCTGGGCTGATGCAATAGACTGCAAATCAAGTCAGCAAGTCTGTGTGACGTAACAGTCTCGATCAATAGAATGTTGATATATTTTTTATATTTTTATTTTGATTAATTATTGAACAAATAATGTATTTAATAAGTGAGGAAAAGCAAAAAAAAGAAATATGTACCAGGCCTGCAATGGGCCACGTGGCAGCACACTTTTGGCCCTTTTCACGTGTGGGTCCCTTATAAACCTCAATAATCCATTACTAATATTTGATACTCAATTTTGCAGACGGTTGTACCCTGCTATTTGTGTTGATTCTTTCTTACACCCCACTTGCACCTCTATTTAAAATTCAGCTGTAGATATCTAAATAAATATTTTAGATTATGGGTAGGCCAAATAAGTATCAAAATCCAAGAAATTCATGTATTTTGAAAAATTAGGATGGTCAGGAGTCAGGTCCTTCAGCCGATCTACGCCTCCTCACCCCTTGCCGTTAGATATATTGATCAATTTTACCATTTTATCCCTCCTTTTGTAAAGACATACTATTTCATTTTTGTGATTAAAATTTGACTAGATTAATTTATGTTTAGAAGTTCTTTGATGGCTAGTAATAATGTCATAGCAATTTTATATCGCCAAAACAAAATCATACTCAATTTCTTTTATACCTTTCTCATTAAACTATATTTTTCTCGTAATCTCAATTATTAATTATAAAATTTATTCTTGTTTTCATCATTCAAATAAAAATAAAAGTATTCTATCGTTAACAATCGATATTGTAATATAAGTCATAGATACAAAGGGCATAAAAGAAACTAGACATAATTTTGCTCTGGCAATATAAAATTACTCTGGCATTATCATTTGCCTTCTTTAATAGTGTATATAAATTATAATGGCATCCTAGAAAACTATTATGCGAAATAAATTTGTCAAAATAAGATAGATATACCATTTAACTTTGACAACTTTCTTTTAATAAGTTTAAGGAAGTAAGTAGATATGTAAGTATGCTTATATTACTGGCAATGAGCCAATGATTATGACAGAAATATTGCAATTTAAGTATTTATTACAATGACAAAAGCCAAGTTATTAATTAACAAAAAAGTGCACTAATAAATTACTATGAGCAATAAAATTGGCATTTTCAAACGAACATAGATGACAGCTAATAGAATGAGATTTGGTGAATATATTAGTAGCATAAAACAAGTGTTTAAATACAATGGTTGTGAAGATGTAATCATGGCCACTACTAAAGAAGAGATTTAATAGTCCTTACGGTAGTTAAAACGTTATCTAATAAGTTAAGTGCTTATAGTATAATAAGACTTAATTTATATTTTAATTATTTTTGTTATCAACTTGATTGTGACAATAAGGTCTAGATTCATTTATCTTTATATGTTAATGTGCAAATGTGATCCAACATAAATAAAATTTAAACGAAAGTATCCGATGAGTGGTCGTAATGGAGGGTGAAATCGCAAAGTCAAGAGTTGTATTAGGATGAACACTTTATTATTGATAACTAGTAGTCCACCAAACCAAACTTATCCAAAAGATGGCAATTAATAACAAATGTATACATAATGCTTTATGGGTGATGTACATCGTGATTGTTTTATTATACTTTATTATAAAATATTATTTGAGTAAATGTATGTGGCGACTCTGAATTGTACTTATAACGACCTTTAGGTTCTTGGGCGAGTGGAGAGGACTATGAATGTAGGACCTTTTCTTTAATTCATTTTGTCTTCACTCTTCTGGTGTATGTATGTATGTATGTATGTATGTATGTGGTACCCTTTGCCAATATTCCCATCTCTATCTCTATCTTGGAGATAGAATTATCTTCAATTTCACACAAATGTTACCTAATACGGAGGAAAAACACTATATATATATATTATATATATACATTGATACCTAATATTTTATTTTTTAATAGTTGAACTATGTCCGAACACATGTCATATCATATGGAAGAATGGAGAAAATAATGCCCAATTTGTTGGTCCTACAAGATAAATAAGATAAGGTCCTTCCCATAATTAATTATTTGAGATGATGACCATTATTTTGGATCTCTTTGATAACTTTCAATATTTATATGATCATTATCACATGGGTGATGGACGTCTTTTATATTCTCAGTGCTCCATTTTATTTTCATACATTGCCATTATTTTGACAGAACGTTTAGATATACAATTAATCATTAATACATCAAATTCATGAATCAATATTCTACCGCCACTTAAGATTTAACGTTCAAAAAATATCTTTAAAATACCGAGTATTTAATTTACTTTTACATCTGAACCTTTTTTATTCGAAGGATAGTTTTCAAACTCGAATTCATATTTTATATAAAGAAGCTAGGTTGCTAACGCCTTAACACTCGAATTCTTTATTAATTATTATATGTGTGGAGGCGAATTAGTTTGATTACAAGTTGTAAACAATAGGTCACGTGTGTTGCGGTCTCTTTTTCTGTTATTGCTTGTGAAGGTGGGGTGTTGTGTTGGGCTATATATATGCACACAACTCAACTATCATAGCTTTCTGTGTTTCAAGAAACTAGTTGTAGTTAATATGGAAGGAAAAAACCAATCTTCTTCTGCATTCACTTCTGACCTTCTTGGGTCAAGAGGGTCAACTTCCTCTTCTCCTTCATCTTCTTCTGGAATTTTCAGCTCAATTTTCTCAACCCCTTCTTCAAAGGTAATGTTACAGATTCTGTTAGACTAATGAGCGACTAACCTATAAACCGGGCTGATAGAGTTATGTTAATATTTATATATAAATAGTCGCTCATTAGTCTAACAAATCCTTTAACATTTAACTATTATTTCAATATAAAAGGATTGTTTAGATATGTGATTCATCAAATGAGTATTATTGTTTGTTTCATTTTGTAAATTGTCTGTTTTATCAAATTTGTCATGAAGATCTCTAAGGGTATGCCTTGCTTTTAGAAGCTGCAAGTTTGTTGAATGCTTACTCTAGTTAATGATATAAACTTAATATATTTGATCAAACATAATGCTTAATGTAGTTTTCAAAATGGAAGCTCATGTTTGTTAATGAAGACAAGTTCTTGATAGTGGAATATTATATTGATCGAATCATTTGTATTATATTTGTAAGATGTTATTGATATTTTGTCTTGGTTGAGCAAATATACTAATATGCTGGCTTGGTAAATTTCGTGGTTTTTGATGTATTTGTAAATGTAATGTACCACTGAAGGTTTTGGGGAGGGAGTCTGTTCAGCCCGACGGAGGGAAGGTTGTTGAACAACCTCATCAAGATTCAGCTGCAGTGTACTGGAATTCCAGAATGGGAATATCAGGTTTGCCAATATTACTATTGTAGTACTGTGATCGTGTATACGAAATATCTAACTCTCGAACTAACTTCTCTTTGCAGATGATACTGACCTGTTCAGGGAAGCTGTAACTAGGAGTGTGCCAAACGCGAATGCATATTATCAGGAAGAGAAAACGCATCCTTGTCACTATAGCTCATCCATATACTACGGTGGCCAAGATGTATATTCCTGTCCTAAAAGTACCACCCAGAGTTCATCATACACCAGTGTGCGTACAATCTACCATTGAACTTTGAATAAGATACCACATAACTGAGTGACTTTATACATCCCGCTCCCCCCGTTACCCAAAAAGTAATGTATGTTGGATTTATAGACCACATTGAAGCTCATGTCATCTGATGTTCTATTTTATGTTGCTCAGCATGAAGAAAACAAAATAGTAGTTTATCTATGCTTTTCTGACAAGCGCATCTCTAATGTTAACCGAGGATTAATATATCTGACGAATGAATTGATTTCTGACAATTATATGACAATCCCCTTCATGAATCAATAGGTTAATAAGAACAACGGTGAAGATGACTCTGAGAGTGCTTCAAGAGGAAATTGGTGGCAAGGTTGGTCAAAGTTACTGAAATATAATTTGTGAATTGAAGTTCTGCACTTATGTAATTATAGTATTTGATGAAATTAATTCCTGAACATCTAATTTTGCAGGGTCCCTTTATTATTAGATGCCTTTTTGCACTTGTGACTCTGACATTTATTAATCAGGTAAGCCTTTATGGATCTCTAAATCCAGATTCATGCATGTTTTTACTTTTCAACTTGATGTTCATTCTTTAGAGAAGAATTGCTTGACTTACACATACTATATTTTTGCTTTGGTTCCTAGAGGGCATGCCCTGTTTGCCATTCCTGGCTTGAAACTGCAAATAATTAAGCAATGTTATCTATGACAGAGTACCAGTACAAATAAGCATCTATTGTCAGTTATATAAATGCTTTATTATATAAGTTGGTTGATTGACTGCATTAGTGGATTTTTTTCGTAGTTAGTCTCATACACATTATCTGCATTCTGGTTGTTGCATGTGGTTTTTCTCTTTTGCGATAATTTACATTGATCTATGTTCTTTTGTTTTGCAGGAAAAGTCCTTGCAAAGAGTAGTTGCTAGTTCGGTATTCAGTGTGTTGTGGGGGAAGACCAGTGAAGTTGGCTTGTTTTGCAGTCATTTGCTTCCGTCTGCCCTAAAGTCGATGTAGGAGTATTAATATGATAAAGAAACTATGTTTAACATTCCTTTTTCTGCTGTAAATGTTGCCGAACTCTTCATGTACTAGGAATGTATGTAAACTATGTGTGATGCTCGACTTGTTGATGATATATGGCCGAAGGCAAATGTTTGACTTAATATTCCTCTTCATGTTCCTATGTTTTCATTAGTTCTTCACAGATTAGTTTGGATCATCTAAATATCTTGATTCGTTTCTAAAGAGATGTTTTGGCTTTAAGTGCTGTCAACATTTCATCCAATATAAACCCAAATTTTGTTACAAGATAAGGTGTTACTGATGATGATAGAGTTCTCTCCACTGATCCCATCACATTATTCCAATGGTGAAGAGAATTGATTGAGGTTGTGAGATTACATATCAATTTTCATGTCACCAACTAAAAGTAATCACTATGAAGTATTGAAGTGCTATCTTTACATCAACAAGTTAATTTGTTTCCCCTTTCCTCTTTAAAGAGAAGTAAAGTAGGCCTTCTCAAGTTCATCATATGTATCAGTGCAACTAGTATCTTGTGAGTACTCAGATGATGTTGTCGATGGAGATACAGATACATGTGATGCTCTCGATTCAGAAGCAGAAAAATCATCGGGAGGGCATGAGAATGAAACTGCCCTTCTCATTCTCATTTGTTCGTTGGAGGCCTTTGCTTTTGAGTCTGTCATCAGATAATCTGTGAAAATCCTTTTCATGCTGAATCCGCGATGAGTATTCATGTTTTCTAGGGATTGGGACTTTTCCATCTTTGCAGGGCTTATTTTCTTTGCTGGTGAAAAGGTTGGAGTGGTAGCTGCTGTTTTGCGTGGAGTTCCTGTGGCAGGCGGTGTCAATGGAATCCCCATGGTAAGACGGGAAGTGATGATCCCAGCTTTAGAGAACGGCTCAGATTGATGTGAGTGCTTCGTCAAGTCATCCACATACAGAAGGTCATCAATGCGTGCAATAATGTTGAACGCCAAGCTCTCCAAGACCCGCGAGTAGCTCTCTAGTATCGACTTACCAACATCCTATGCAACCATATTTACTCCACTGATATTAGTATTGGAGTGAAAATGTGAAGTGCAGTGATAATACAACAATTACATTCCCAAATACACACCTTGTTTAACTGGATTTTGCTGATGTCTAAGGTTGTCTGAGGGAGACCGGGGAAACATTGCTTCAAGCATAGTAGGAGTCTTTCAGCTCTATCTACCAGCTGTTCTATCTTGTCTGCATCGGTCACAAGATCTTTCATCATTTCCCATGATGACCTTGAACTGGACCTATTTACATTACTCAGAGGCTTTGGATGCTTGCGGCGCCAGATGTATATTGAGGCCTCCACTCGGTTGGCAATTTCCTGGGCTTGATGTTCAGAGGATAGATTAAGGCATTCTAGCAAACATTTTGGTGAAAACTGATCTGAACTTATGTATCGGTGGATAAGATCACCTAAACTGACTTTTGCATTCTGCAATCCAGTCCCAAAACAACATGTCAGCTTTTATAGCTTTCTAATGCACAATTTAGCAGTTCATACGTTATCAAGTACCTTTGGAAGAGCTTCCAGATATGACTCAGGAACGTCCATTTCAGCTAACGTGTTACCATTGATTGCCATTGCAGCTTTGAGGATTTGGTTTGTGGAATCACGTTTATATTGCAGATCCTTTCTAGCCTCTTCACTGAGGCCATTCATGCGCACCCGAGGAGCCGGGAGCCACCATTTGTCCTTTAGATGAGGAAGAGTGTTTCTGGAACAGGACGATCCATCCGCTTCTGCAGCAATAATTCCTTTATCAACATACCAGAACTCCACATTGTGAAAACTATCCAAAGTTTCCTGTACAAGTAGGCATGTTTCTCTAAGTCCAGCACAAAGAATAAGTCGAGAGAATCTGGATATGAATGGCTAGGTGTCTCACAAGAAGCATATTATCTAATTTCCTCAGAGCTGGTAGGTTAACAGAGAGATCCGGTCTTGGCCTAGAAGTCATGACCTGAATCAAAACACACAGTTAAGGTAGGATTCAATTGCAAAACTAATTTTGCTTAGGGCTTCTATATTCATCTATAGCTTAATCAAGACGTTCAGAATCCTCTCTACCCATTCCCATAGCCTGCACATGCAAATACATGGCTGCACATCGTGCAAAGAAAGCACGAGCTTACCATGATCTCAAATAGTGCTCAAACATTGCCCAAAGGACCTCACAGACCATAAGAACGATGTCAAACATATATCAGATATGCAAAAATAGTTTTAAGATCTTTTTAGCAAAACAGTGTAAGATCGACTACACATGGGAACGTCTTTTCAACATCCTCCAGGATTCAAGTATTGAATATGCCCACTGCACACGAGTGTCAAATTAAACTGTACACAGGTCTTAGAACTATCGAATCAATGTTTGTATTTATAGTAGTGTTAGTTAATTCCTTAATTCTTCCCATAGAAGATGCTGCCCTCGAAGCTTGCCGGAGTCTGAACTCGTAATCACAAAATACAAATTCTATTTAAGCAGAAAATCTTGAAAATAGAAATACATGCCTCAAGCTTGCTTCCATCTGATAAGGTCTGCCAAGAAGGCTTCAACTCCACAATGTGATCACTAACCGACAGAATCCATTCCATTTCTTTTATCCACATCAGTTTCTTTTCCACAGGCAAGGGTTCTAACCTCCAAATTTGCCCAAAAATAGAGGCTAACAAGAAAATAAATTCCCAATAAGGAACTACAATTAAGTAAATAATCATAACAAATAACTCAAAGAAACAGAAAACCATGAATTAATTTAGAGCAACATACCACAAAGATTAGTAATTGCATTCGAAATGGCTAGAGCAGTGCAAACTCCATTACCACAACCAGACATATCTTCCCCAAGCAACAATTTTGAAAATCTTTCTTTCATCATATCAAACTCTACACAAAAACAAACTTTCCAACATTAAGATTAATAATGACATGCTCCAATGCATCTTAAGAAACTCCCACCTGAGGGGGTAGGGGGTCAAATAGCACGTAACCTTACTTCGGTGCTGTTTTCGAATAATTCCCGGGAAAATTTTTGATTGCAGAAACTAGCTATAAATACCTGATAATGATGAACCTTTCTTCTGATACTTGATACCATCAAAGTGGGTCAGTTCTTCTTCTTGATCAGAATCATTTTCAGAATGTACCATTGAAGAGACCGAACTTGAGTAATCAGGACTATTATCATCTTCATTCATATTCCCTTCTGAAGCTAAAAATTTAGAATTCCAACTACTTACTCCACATACCTCGTCGTTTTCCTCCAAACCATCAAATTTCACTCCATTTTCTTGATTATTTTCAAGAAAAGACACCATTTTGCTATCAAGAACGCAATGTGAAGCGGAATAAACAGACTTGTACATTACTACACTATTTATATCAAAATCAAAACTTCTACTGAAAACCCTCTAATCAATGTGTCTTTTCTACTCAAAAAGCTGCATGCTTTGAGTTCTTGGGACTTCTTGAATACTTCAAGCTAAAAGAATGGTTTTTGCAATGTGTAGTATCTTTCTTGTTTCAACTTCTACCATATTCATGTCTGATTCTGGAAATTAAAGGGATACTTCAAGAAATTGAATAGGAATTTAACTATTAATGAGAGTAATATGTGAATGTGACAAATAATTTGGGATGGTTAGTTAAGGTTTGATTTTGAAGCAAATCATAGTTTGTTGGTTGCACAGAAACAGTGATGAGCCACTTGAATTTGGAGTATAAGTGATTGTTTGATTTAAAAGTACAGTATTTTGTTTATAAAGTAATTAATTTTATTAGTGCTTGTTATAAGAGATAAAATTATCAATGAAGACAAAATAATAATGTTAGAGAATTTTGTAAACTCTATTGTAAAAAATGGTATTAATCAATTATACTCTAGATAACCAAATATTTTAACATGAAATTCCCTAAGAAATTACTTATTTTAATTTGGAGGGAATAATAGCAGCGATCATATAACATTGCATTTACTTTGACGTTGGTCCCTATAATATTGATCATATGGAAAAAAATTATAATAAACCTAGTGTTAATGCTCTAATACTATATATATATATATATATATATATATATATATATATATATATATATATATATATATATGTAACATCTAGTAATATTTTATAGGTTGACTTGCTACTGGTATACAATCAATAATTCAATATCTATATTAATTATTACTCTCTCGGTTAAAAGATTGTCACATTTTGATTTTTGTTGGTCAAATATTACAAAATTTGACCATAAATTCTCATTCGACGATAAAAAATAATATAATCTTGTGGGATCTTGTTAGACTCGTCTCAATATATATTTTTGAAAAATCAATTTTTTATAATTTTTTGCATGTAGGATAAGAAATATTTACGTTTTAAATCGTATTTTGTTGATTATAAAAAGTTAAAATGTGACAATCATTTAGGGATGGAGGGAGTATTATTATATTTTTTTCATGCAACAAATAACAAAATCTCAAAAGAACTTATTAAATATTAAAAGTCGCAAATGTATTTGACATTTAAAAATGAATGTGAGTAACTCCTGCTGAAGTAGTCCTGCCATTGTTAGTCCAGTTTTCTTGTAGTATTGATTAGGATATATAGACTAGATGAAGTGTTTTAAAAAATCGTAACTTATGAGTAGTGCTATCGATGAGCTGAGCTTTCCGAGGTAGCTCGTGAAGCCAAGGCTCGAAACTCGGCTCGTAATTAAACGAGTCAAGCTGAGAGTTGGGTTTCTGGCTCGTCAGCTCGGCGAGCTAGCTCGGGAAGCTGGCTTGGTAGTTCGATAGTATATATGTTAATATTATTTTTAATAAAATTAATTATATTATATTTTTTTAATCATTTCAATTAATATCAATTTAATATTTTATTTACATTGTTACATGTTGGTAGAGGGGAATTGATTATAGATGATGATTTTGAATCGATGGTGGTGAAGATGGAGGAGGCCATAATGATGGTATAAGTCGAAAAATTAACTAATGTGGTAAAATTTTAATAAAATGATCGAGAGGATACCAGTTGACTAATTTACCTCATAAAATGTCAGTTGGGAGGGAACATATAATGATAAGTTGTTTGTATGTAATTTTTTACAAGTAGTTGAAGATCCAGTTTGATGTTAATAATTACTCCAACTACGATAAGACTTAATCCTAACTTAAATTTACTAATTGAGAAAAAAGTCAACTAAATGAGGCGAGCATGCATGTTGCTAAATTGTAATAAGATGAGCTTGAGGTTGTGCTAGTGGGATTAAATCACATTATTGTTTTATTTGGGCACCACATATATACTGTTCAATCGTGGAGGTGTTACGGGAACAACAAGCAATAAAGTTGACAAATGATATAACACCCAATTCATCCCCTCAAACTTTGATACCCAAATATTAATAATTGATGTCATTCTACTCATTCCTATAGTTGATGTCATTCCATTTAAATCTACTTCCTCATTGTAATATTTATTTTTATCCATTTTTTTCACCCAATTCATCCCTCAAAGTTTGATTGTACTTATTCATTTTGATTCTCTTTTCGTTAAAATATAACGTTTTCGAAAAAAGACTAAATTATTACAACTTTCTTAATTAATATCGGAAATTATTTACTTATACCGTACGTTAATAAAAACTAAAATAAATCAGCATACGTGCATATATGAGATTCTTTCGACAGTTATCTCTATAAATACTAATACGTATTATTAGCTAGCTTATATTAAAGAAGTTATTGCATACTTAAATGTATATAATTGTGTCTTAGAGTTTGAGGCATGATTATTTTAAAATATATGATATGGCATAGTGTGGTATTTTGATCAACCGCCCCTGAACAAAGATGAAATCATACACAGATTCGATCACATGCCTTATTTGTCTTGAAATAAAACTGAAGAATATAATGAATTAGGAGTATATATCAAATGTGACAGTCCACGACTTGAGGAAGCTTAGGTTGTCGCTTGACGCTTGCTATAATAAGGCGCGACTGCATGCACTATTCAACATGCCAAAAGTCAATATTCCCCATCCCATTTTTAGATTTTTCTAAATATTTTTAATATTATGAATAGAAATTTAAAATGTAAATATTTTTTATTTGATACGACTAAAATTTATGGTAAGTTGTATTTTGAAAGTGTTAATTAAAACGAAATAACATGTCATATAATTGTATTATTTTTTATCGACTAACAAAAATTCATAATTAAAAATTTTAAAATTTAACCTTCAAAACAGAAATAGAAATTGAAATTGAAATTAAAAAATGAATATGTTTTATATGGTAATGCTAATGAGTAGTAGTATAACATTTTTATTGGAATCCGTTACTTACCCAAAAAGAATCATGTGTATAATGACGACCTCCATCCTACTCCTAATAATAATACTCCCTCCATCCTTGGTACATATTGATTATATGATCAATAAAATATGATTTAGAACGTAAATATTTTTTATTCTACATATAGGGAAGAAACAGAGAAAATAGAAGAGTAACAGATAACTTTTGCGAGGAAATTCAGTAGAAACATTCACCAAAGCTTGTATTACAATTTTCTTAAAACGGGTTTGCCCCTGCCAATCGGTGGTAAGGTATATAGAAGCATTCGTTTCCCGGAATACAATGGTGGAAACCCACGCTGAGTAGCGTAACGAACCAAGAACAAAGCAAAAGCTATTACTAGAGAGAAAGTGTGATTTTGTATTTCGGATTTTGTTGTGTCTTTTGTAGGGGAGGTTGTTCCAATTACACAAACAGTTCAAGGATGGTGACCAGTCACACCTTTACTTCACTATTCATTGCCATCTTAATTCTACATTAGTTAAGAGGCATAACAGCCAATGGATTCAATAGCTGAGTCTTTTTAGCTCAAAATGAAAGAAGGGCAAAGGTCTGAAAACCTTTGGGGTGCAAAATCGAATTATATATAGATTAGTTAGGGTGCAGAGTTGAACTTCGAGTTCAACCAAGACCGCCAAGGCCCCAGGGCCCCGCTCCCGAAATATATATATATATATATATTAATCACATTTAATGTTACATATTAGACGTTTGTCATGGTCTTGCACCCCCACTCACCCGCTGAGGCTTAGGCATATTATGAGTATTAATATACAATGGTCCGTTTGGATTGGGGTGAATCAGGGGGAGGAGAATTTTAAAAAATTCTCCCAGGGGAAGAGAATCAGGGAGAATATATTTTATTGTTGTTTGGGTACCATGATTTTGAGCTAGGGGAATCAGGGATAATATATTTTAATGTTTAATATTGTATTCTCCTTGATTCCCCTTGGATTTGGAGGGTAGAGATTTGGAGGGGAATGAGGGGTAATGGGGGTGAATCAAGGGGAATAGTTTCTCCTAGGGTAGAAAATTATTAGGTTCCCAAACACAAAAAAAAACTAAAATTCTCTCTGATTCCCCTTGATTCACCCCAATCCAAACAGACCATAAGGGATCCACTATATAAACTGGTCAACTCCTTACTAGTCTTTCTATGTGGTACGCAATATTGCATTCACTCACTAATTTCAACACTACATACAAAATATATATAAGAAGTTGATATTTCAAAAATATATATTGAGACAAATCTAACAAGATCTCACATGATTATATTATTTTTTATCATTTAATGAGAATACTTGATTAAATTTTTTAAAATTTAACTATAAAAGTCAAAATATACAAACTATTTATAGACAAAAACGGTAATAATAATGATGATGATTATGCCTCCTGCTAAGTTCTACTCCATATTTGAATATTTATAGATAAATTAAAGAATTGAAAGTCATAGGGGTAATACTACTACTAATATAGTACTAAGTTGAGTTGAGTGGGTTGCTGACAGATGTTTGGTTCATCATTGATTACATGCCTAATGGCTTTATTAAATTAGATAGGCGCCAACACGTCAATCACCCATCTCATATATATTTAGAGATTAGATACTTTATTTGTGCCATGTACTACTAAATCTTATGTTTAATCATTACAACTTACAAGTATTATTTTTTGCTTTAGATTAATTGTTATACATAAATCTATCACAAAGGTTAACAATTTATGAATTTTACTCAAAATTAATTTTTGAAACGAGAGTAATTAGCAGTATTTTATTAACCCGGTTCATTTGGACTCAAACATTACATTCTAATCGCAATTTCTTATAATATCAAATGGATAATCTAAGGCTAACATGTTATTTACCAATTATCTGGTATAATACCATGTTCATTGTACATGTAGGTTTATACTACAGGAGAGAAATGGCCAGTATTTTATTAACTCGATTCATTTGGATTAAAACATTGAATCCTAATCTGCCATTTTCTATCATATATATCGAATGGACAAGGCTACATGTGATATACCAAAATGATCCGGCATGGTATCAGTAAATTGTATATACGGATCTATACTAAAGTCAATTGATTAGGTCAATAAACAAAAAGAGAAATTCGTTAATATTGTAGTGGAAGATCGTATTCAACCAATGTGTAAAACTTGTATATATGGTTCAAAAGGACCTAGTTATACTACGATGAAAACACCAAGAATTAATCTCATATTGGCTGAGTGTCGTACAAAATCATATGGACCCATGTCTAAAAACATAAATTATCATGATCTCGATCTCGATCGTAATGTAATATAGATTGTATTAATAATTTTATATGATCTATTATTCATTTATAACCAATTAATTTTGCTTTGACCTTCAAAATTTTTAACAACTTATCAGATCTTCAACATGTAACATAGAATATATGAGCGAATGACTTTAAACATCATTCAACTTTGAAAACTAATCCACTTTGATCATCATCACTCAAAATCATCTTAGTTCAATCGATCACATTAAAAAACTCTTAATTAACTAGTACCTTATTTCCTTCTAATATCTTGCCCTACAATCTAAGAATCGAGTTCTTTATTCGAATCAAGTTCAAAAAATTATGCATTATTCGAATAATTGAATCCAATTAATTTATATATATGCAAGTAATTTATATTAAATTTCAAAAACAGTTTTGTTAAGATAAATAAAAGGAATTTGCATAACAAAAAAATTAACCAAATTGAGTATTCATTTAAAATGACTAACATAAATATTCAGGCTTTTTTAATTGGGATATTATGTAATGATATTCTAATTTGATATTAAAAAAACAGGGTCGTTGACTTGAAATAACTATTCAATAAAAAATTAAGTTGATTTATATATCTAATCTCTACGTGGTGTGTAGTTTATTATTAGGTAATCAACCATGCAATTCCAGTACCAACTTTTAAATATAGAATTTTGTTCATCATAAATATGGTGAACCATATACAACTCGATATATATAAAAGAAATTGTATTGTACAAATTATTCAAAATGTTATTGTTGAGGTAGTTGATTGTTTTTCTGTCTTTATTAATTGGCAATTTGATGAGTGATGTGTGTAGAAGAGCTATGTGTTTGACTAATGAGTTGGTTAACCAAAAAAGTACACAAGGTGGTTAATTAGGGTGCGTCTCAGCTAGTTGTTGAGCTAGTATTTGTGACCAACTCCTTAGACCTTACGATGTAGTTGACTCAACAATGACCTTGGGTGCTGCCAATAATTGCTGATTTCTTGGTTGAGACTTGAGACAAAGGACAAATTTGTTGAGGTTCAACTTTGTAAGCCTTTGGCGCCTCAAAGAATTACTCCATTTTATTTCATTATGTTAGACCAAATTCTTCCTTACAAATTATGGATTAAGCTAAAAGTGATTCAGGTTATTCGGGATTCGGATTAGAACTTGACATGGCAACTCCACGACCAGCCCGAAATAATTTATGTTGAGTTCCAAACTCGTAAACAAGCCAAATAAAATCAAGTTCGCAATGACACCCGGCCGGCTTTAAAAACTCTAGATCAAATGAAACCAAGACTAATGAATTACCTAGAGAAAGCTACAAAAACACCCGAACTTGAAAATATCCAAGCTATGTTAAAGTTCAAGTTAGACTCAACACCCATACAACTGAATTGTATCGTAGATATTATCACACATTAAAATACAATATATTGGTAGTAGAACTCCATTGTTTGATTTTAAATTTAATTATACAGGTAACAATTTATTTAACGTATTTTATTATAATAAAATTAATTACACCATTTTTAAATCACAATATTACCTGGCATCCATTTTGCAAGATCAGTTACTAAATTAACGCGTGTTTTCAAACTTGATATTCCCGCGTGAACCCCCAAAATCATTGCCTACTCCTTCGCGGTCCCACCTCCTCCCCCACTCCCTCCATTATAAACTCCTCTTTGCCCCCACTTCTCCATTCATTCATTCCCTCACCCCCCCCCCCCCCCCCTCCCATTTTTCGTGATTCTGGGTCCCTTGAATCTCCATTGCATAATAAAGAGGAAAAGGAATCTAAAATCCATTGGTCCCCATTTTTACTACCACAACACAAACCTCATCACAATTTCTTTCCAACACTTTGTCCCAAAATGGTTGACCAGTTCGATAACTGCGAGTTCTGGCTTCCATCAGAGTTTCTTACTGATGGTGATGATGATATTTGTGTGGACAAGAAAGAGGGGGCTGATGCGTTTTCTGGCTTCGGGTCGGAGATGGGGTCTCCGGTTGAGTCTGTGGTGAGCTCCAACGCATCCGAAAGTGATGAGGATGATTACATCACTGCCTTGACTTGTAAGATGCCTCACTCAAATCTTCAACACAATTCTTATGCCCATCAAAACAATAAGGTAAATTAAATCATTTCTTTCTTCTCTTTTACAGTTTTCGTTTTCATTTTCAAATACTATTTATGTCCCCCCAAAAGGTGTTCAGTTTTGATTTTGAAATTTGAAAGACCAGTTTAGATAATATTTTTGAGATGAAGGGAGTAATTTATTAGATTTTAATTTTGTGATTATTTTGGTATATATACAGGCATGGGGATTGTCCAGCTCACCAAATTCACCGTTATGCAACTCTGTTGGAGAGTTTACTAAGAAGAAAACGGTTAAAGAATCAGCCAGAAATGAACTATTTGTACCAGTGGAGCAACCCGGCCCGAATCCCCCTCCGCAGACGCAGTTAGCTTACCAGCAACTGCAAGCGATTAGGGTATGTCGGATGACTTAATTTTTACTGCATATTTATGTACTCGCTCCCTTGCAAATATAATTGTTTACTCTGATTTTTATTTGTCGAAATTAATTGACTTCGCGTTCTTAATTGACACACGTAAGAATTTCTTCAAAGTATTATCATGTTAGCTGTAGAAATATGCTGAATATATTGATAATTTAGAACATGTATTACTTGAGTTCGGAATATAAGAGGTCAACTATCCAAACTCGAAACTGAACAGTATGTTTTTTTTGTATAAGGCTTATCGGATTCGTGCTCGGAAGATATTAACTGTTTTGTTATTTTTATTTTATTTTGAATTTGCAGTTTGAACATTTAAGGAGACACCAAATGATGAATCAAAGCAGGGGGGTAAAAAACGGGGAAAGAATGCCAATTGGTTTGCCTGCTTCAGCTTGGCCTCCATTGCAGAGATCTCAACCTGGGGCAGGTATGACGGCTGTGCTTTTGGGAAACAAACTTGATGTAGCTAAAAAACAATGTGCCGGTACTGGCGTTTTCCTGCCAAGAACTGAACCATCGACTGGAAATCGCAAGAACAAACCTGGTAACATTACTACTAGTTCTGTAATTGAACATGATTTTTTCTGAGGTATTTCATAAGGCTTATGCGATTTTCTTATCTTTCATTTTACAGCCTATTCTCCAGTGTTAATACCAGACAAGGTGATTCAGGCCTTAAATTTGAATCTGGAGACCTTGGGTGTTCAGGCTCAACCTCGCCTTCATCCCGGATACTACAATAATTATGCCGACTATGGTAAAATTAATTATGAACGTTTTCGGTTTATATAATTTCGTCATTCGTATTTATCTTTTGTTAAATCATATTATCTCAAGGAATAGATATTTGTGGTTTAGTTTCATCCTTCGAAGTATGTGTTGTTGGCTACCAAACAAAATGTACCCAATAATAAACCCCCTGAAAGTGAACTATATGATATAATAGACTCACCAAAATAAGATAATAACTGTTTTGCTGTCCTTATTTCAAGTAAGTTGTCATTATAACAAGTGGGGGTGGGTACTTGGAGGTTACCCGACGCCTTAAAGGTAGTGACAAGTAGTAATATTATAACTGGTTATTTGTCACTTATCAAATTTAGCTCTGTTTAGCTAAGTGTCATTGCCTTCGAAAATGCTATTCAGTATTCATCTGATGTGATTTCATTTTCGAGTTTGTGTTACTAAATGTAATCTTTATTGTTTACATATGTTGATTTTGGCCTTGTAATATGCAGGGGCTGCTTTGAACTATATCAATAAGAACAAGAAGAATCACGCAATGGTGCAGCAGAGCGTCGCAGGTCCTGCACCGGAGAACCAAGAGTTGCTCCGGCTACCTGCAGAATGGACTTACTAGCTAAATCTGCACATTGCGAACACCCTATCGGATGGCTGATAGCTTTTGTTGGTTTGCCTAGACTAAAAGCAAGTGTGTTTAGTTTGTGATAGGCAGTTAGAAATAGATATAGCAGTGTTTGGCATTATAGGATGAAATAAAATTGGGAAACTGGAACAAGTCTTGAATGGGGACTTGGTGGACTATAGTGAATGAAATAATGTTTTGGGGTTGGGGATATTTGTAAATAGAAGAAATAATTGTGGTAAAGTATCCAATGGAATCTATATCTCTTTCTATGTTTGCTGGTTTTTGTTGGCTTTTATCATAAATGAAATAATTGATGGCAGTATCTCTTTTGTTTTCTAGTTATTTTACAATTGTTTGGTAGCATTGCATCATCTTTTGTATTATTGTTAACTTAGTCAAACCTCAAACGTCAAAACTACGGCGATAGAGGGTGCAACCTAATTAGCTGAGGGACAAATGTCTTGAGAGATTATGTTTATAAGTAAAATTCTGAAATATAAACGAGATTAGTAGTCGATATATGTTATCAAATATGATTGAGTTGAATCGAGAATATGAATAATATTAAGTTGAGTTAAACCTCAGAACAAGTAAAGTCGAACTTTATTAATTTACTAATTTGTGTGTTGACTTATCCATGTTATCCATTTACAAGTAAAACATAAATGGGCATAATAAGCATTTGCAAGTAAAACATAAAAGGGTATAATAAAACATTTACATTGGGTGATTCATATGTTTTAACGGCAAAGATCAATGCAAGAGTTCTTATCAAACAACAAACATTGCTATCACGTTACAAGTTATCTTTGTATTATCGGAAACAAACACAACAAAGAAGCTTTCATAAGTTAGACAATTGACTTTTACAAACAAAGTATTTTATTAGGCATTGATTTAAATTTATTGAGAAACTTAAAATCATAATGGTTAATTAAGATATAAGGGGAATATTGATATGATGATACGAGTCATCCTCACTTATAAAGTTCTTGGTTATCGATTCACGTATTAGAAATGAATAGTTATAATAATTAGAAATAATTGTGATCAATTATTGGGTGGAATCTATTAGATAGATGTGGTGATATTGTCAATGGAATCTTTAGCCATTATTTAGCTTAGTGGTTTTTGTTGGCTCTTATGAAGAAGGATGTAGTACACGGCAGTATCTATTTTGTTTTTTAGTGATTAAAGCATTGTTTAGTATCATTAAATCGGGTAGTTTTAGCTTGTCAAAAGTCAAAACTACCACGGTAGAGGGTGCAACAGCAAGCTAGCCGACATGTATTATTAGTTGGTTCATTTATAGCATGGTAAAATCTAACTAATTAAAAAACTTACTCATCCTTTTGTAGTTAAGATATCAATAAAGAGTCTCGGACTAGTGATAAAGAGTTTTGATGCTATGGTAGTTTCCTTGTCTTTCGTTTGATGGGGTTTCGATTTTTTCTAGGGTTGATTCTCAAATTAGAATGATTTACATGAAAGCCAAGGTACCCGTGATCATGAGGCACATTTTACTCTAACCTCCGACATCAATCCCATGGAAGGGGAGTTGTTGGACGTCTTTTTAAGGGTCTCAAAGAAAGATGTCAATAAACAAAATTATTTGATAATTGTTTTGCATTTGCAATTTAATATGAAAAGATAGTTTAAATATATATGTTTCCTTTTATGCTAAGATATGTAGTATTTTATTTTCATTTTTAACTCTTAACATGTGCTTTAAGGGTCGTTTTAAAATTTGTTAATTATTAATTAATTTCGTCTTCGAATAAATTTTAATTATGCAAAATATTTTGATATTCCCTTATACTTTGTAATAGTGACAGAAATTTTATCTTTTAAAACTAAAAAATGGTTTAGAAACATCACATCAGACACGATAAATAGTATATGGCACATAAAATAAAATAAAAGACAATATATGGGACAAATAAGATATAAGATGTTCTTTGACAACATTTGGCCCCTTATTATTACTTTAAAATAGTCTCTTTAATTTCATCCTAGTTGATCGACAGAATATAACCAAAGATACAATTGGTTTATATTCATATACTGATAAAATATACACTTGCCTACATTGGAACCGGCCGAACATTCTACTTGCAATGAAGTTTTTTGATAAACAACCAAATCTTTTTCACATTGTTGATAATATATAATATCATTTTATTTACATTATATTATTCAATCATCCATAATAAGTTTATTGAAAGTTTGGGTTTACGTGTATTGGATTTTCTATGTATTACAATACCAGCTCTGGTCTTAGAAATTGAAGCAATAAAAACATAAAACAGCATAAAATATCTACCATGAGTTATTAAATACTAGTAATTTTGTAAGGAGAAAGCTCTTACATCAACAAACATCTCCATCATATTATGCTTTTTATCTATATCGTAAAAAACACAAAAAGGAATCTTACGTAAGTATGTGTTAAGGTATTTTAATTATTACATTACAAGTATTCAAATAGATATACCGTATATTGACTAGTATATTTTCATAGTAATATCCAGAGAAGATAATTGATACAATTAAACGGATCATCAAATTCGAGTGCCATTTATTAATTGGACATTCCGAATGTCTGTAAGGCAAAGCCTAAGATAAGAACAAAAGATAATTTAATATTTCTTGTGTTTTCTTAGAGGTGAACAAAACTTTCCTTATCCATCTGCTAAAATAATTCAATTTGATTATTTTATCGCTTAATAGTATTTTTATACGAGTTACAATTGATACAAGTCAACGTTGTGATGAATCCACTTGGTTGGGAAATTGTCCAGGTGATACATGCCTGCCGTCTGGATTCTGCGGAGGAATGTTCAATTTGATGGATTCTTGATGTTCAATTTAGGACATAGCCCAGCTACGAGGCTCGGTGCATCCGAACAAAGTAGAGTTTCAAGCCTTAAACTTCGAGCCTCGACTCTCCTGAGCCCAGCCGATTAACGACAAACGGGGTCTAACTGCACCCTAGCAGAGCATAGTTGAGCCAAAATATCAATACACATGATCTCTTACATAAGACTATCAGCCATTAGGAAGTAATTGAGGAAAAAATGTTCTTAATTTTTGCTACAATAGAGAACTATTGGAAGATATTGTTTGTTAAACCAAATTTGCAGGAATAATCGATGTAATTATTTTGCATTCCAGAATCTCTAAATAAAACTTTGACTAAACTTTCGTGATTATGGAAGAACAAATTACTAGCTGCATAAATTGAAAGTGATAGCTTTTAAAAATTGATGAGAGCAATTCAATCATATGGAATGATTCTACGAAAAGAGAACAAGGTAACCTATCCCAAGCGTTAGTGCTATTGATATGGATACCAACTACGAATTAGTTTAAAGAGTAAAGAATATTAGAATTTTGTATGAATCGATGTAATTAAGAAACCTGAAAAGGTTATTCATCGCTAAGTTGCAAAAAAAAAAAAAAAAACCTGAAAAGGTGAATTGGGCCGATGCATTTACTGATATGACAGAGGTTCATACTAAACGAACCAGGCTTGAAACACCCAACAGGCAGCCTGTGGTTAAGCACTTAGAGGATTTGAACTGGACTAGTTTATAGGACCCTACTGAATCTACCAAGCACCAAGTACCATGGTCCATGGACTTCAATAAAAAAAGATCATGGGCTCATGGCTAATAATGATACATTTTCAAGTAGACTATATTAATATAAAGTCAATGAAAAAATGGGATATGAGTGAAAATTAGAGTTTTATAATTAATACTCACTCCGTTCTTTATTATTTATCTTCCTAGCTATTTGCACATAGATTAAGAAAAATAAAATTAGTTAAAAAGTACACTGAAATGTAAAATGAGAATCAATTGAAATTATAAAACTGGTTGGTTGATAACTTCATAAGAAAGAGTAATCAAAAGGTACATTGAAAATGAAAATTTATAATTAATTCTGCTAGAAAGACAAATATTTAGAAACAAAAAATTAAGGCTAGAAAGACAAATAAAAAAGAACGAAGGTAGTATAAAACTAGTTATTTGTACATAGTTCAGCCTACGCGAATTTATTCTTCTAACACAAGAAATCTTTTGTATGATTAATTAGATATTGTTATGATTTCGTAACATATGTATGAGAAAATATATAATTTTTTAAAAAGTCATATACAATTGAAAACTGAATTTGAAGAAACATAAATGGCATCAATATTTGATATAGAAAATACTCCTTCCGTTTTTTTTATATTACGTTCTGGACTTTTTCATATAAATTTAGAAAAATTAAAAGTAGTCAAAAAGTTCATTAAAATGTAAAATGCCAATTGATTGTCACTATATTATTAGTTAGTAATAATTTCACTGAAAAAAGTTAGCAAAAAATATATTGAAATTGTGAAAAACACATTGAAATCGTAAAATATCATATAAAAAAACAGAACTAAAAACTTAAAACGTCATATATATAAAAAATGGAGGGAGTATACAACTAGTTAAAGTTACATGTTATAAGTAGTTAAAAGATAAATAGATCTTATCAAATATCACTTATTAATTGGTTGACATAGATCATATAGCTTCAATATGAAAATATGGAGTTTTATTTCATGTAAATTCCAATTCTCCCTTTTCCCAATTAAATATTGAATAGATATTCAATTACTATACATTCGATTGCTGGTTTTGTACAAAGTTATAGCGTTGTAAAGGTCTAATCAATTTTTTTAAACCAGAGTTCAATGATTTGAATCAACATTTCGTACCTTCCAATATAAATAATATCAAATCGACTCATAAATCGAATAATTTGGCAAGAGTAAAATTGACAAGACTCGATAAGTGGGGAGCTCGATAGGTGAGAAGAATAGGAAACGACTTATGAGACATGAGTAGGTCCTTATTGAGTAAAGTGGTGAAAGGCAGATGTTTGTATTAGTGAAAATAGGAAGAAAGTAAGAAGAGGCTGCAAGGCACGTCGTCCTCAGCCGCCTCAAGTGGCGATTTGTCTGCCACAACTTGATGCTCCTCTTTCATTGTTTCACTATTTATTCTCATAATTATACTACTCCCTCCGTCCTTAAAAAATTGTCATATTTTGATTTTTAGTGATCAACAAAACATGATTTAAAACATAAATATCTATTATTCAACATACGAAAATATTATAAAAAGTTAATATTTCAAAAATATATATTGAGATGAATCTAACAAGGTCCCATAAGACTATATTATTTCTTATCATTTAATAGGAATTCATGATCAAATTTCATAATATTTGACTAACAAAAGTCAAAATGTATAATCTTTTATAAACGAAGGGAGTATAATACTTAGGAACATTTTGATAATAAAAACTTCAACTATAATTATTTTTAACACCCTTAAGTTGTCAATATTTCTGTAAAATATATGAAGACCGAGTCACCTCCCACCCATTACTACACGACCACTGAAAATGAAGTAAATGACAATGATTTGAAAGGCCATGTTTGTATGCACATTAATAAGTCAAGGGTAACATGTAATCACTTTCAGCTAAATTATCTCCCATCTTGCCATCCAGTTATTTTTATTATCGGGAAAACGATTATTCTTCAAGATGTGTTTCAACTAACCTAATAGCTTACATTCAACAGATTTCAAGATTAGATTCTTTGGATATATATAATGTTAGAAAACAAACTGATGTCTTTATACATATGTCAGATGGTAAAGAATTTATAGTGCGTTACATCATGTCTTGATTCTTTTGTACCGTATGTGATTTTGAGTTTTTTATGAGTTTGATGCAGAAGTGGTTAACAGATAACCTCAAGTCCATCCTCTAACCCTCCCTAATACACATTCACGACTTCCCAAAGTAAGAGACGACGAGACCATTAAAACTGCGATACAACCTTTATAAAACTAAAACTAAATGTTACAATACCTAATTACGTTGATTGAACCTTAATATATAATGTTTCTTGAAACGTTGATTTAAGTACAAGAACGACTTAGATATCACACAAAAGCAATATAGTAGGTAATGGTCAGTGCATGTTGTTGAATTTTGCATCAAAATACAATCCACTCTAATGTTTTACTAACTCCGCCTACTGTTTTCTTAGAAAAAATGTGACAATTGTCCTTAATAGGTATATTATTGTTATTATTATTATTGCATTAGCAAAACACTATCTTAGTCTCAACCAATTTCCTTTTTCTTTCAAACTTTGTGATTATAAACCGAAGTTTCTTATATCAATGTCATCTATTATAACATGACCCGAATTAATTTTAACGACGACAATATAGTAAAAAATTCTGAAAATAAAGTATCAACCATGTCATGTTTCTAAATATAGACGATCGTTCATTATATTTTAAAATATAAATGAGCGTCTAATTATAAAATAATTCAAATATAAATGATCAATTATGCCTTTTTTCAATTTGCAAAGTTGTATGTAAAACAACAACTAGTGACGAACATATGTAAACTAATTAAGCTGGGGACAATCATAATTCATACCTTATCTGTTATCACATGCAACAGTTTGTAATATGAAATAACAATATTATTGTTTAGAACGGTTAATGGAGCTGACGATGCCTACCTGTTGATTGGGTTAGCAATTTAGCATTATTCCAAATGACTTGTCTCCTTAACTTTCAAATTTTTAAAACACAAAAAGAGAAGATGTTACAATTTAGATGTCCCATTTTCTGTTGGAATACTACAAATTGGTTGGCCTGTCGATCGAGCACTAGAGCCTTTTTGCACTTTCTCCATCACTTTGCATTTCTCTTACAAATTCAAATAAGTAATATGATTAGCTAGTTAGTACTCCCTCCTCCGTCCCTAAAAGATGGATATATTTTGACTTTTGATGGTCAAACTTTAAAAAGTTTAATCAAGAATTATCATTAAACGATAAGGAATAATATAGTCATGTGGGATCTTGTTAGATTCGTCTCAATATTATATTTTTGAAATATCAACTTTTTATAATTTTTTCAGATGTAGAATAAGAGATATTTTAAATTCTGTTTTGTTGACTATCAAAAGTCAAAATGTATCAAATCACATCTATTATTGTTTATGACACACTTCTTTAATATTCGCTTCATTTTTTTAATAAACTTGTTTTAAGAGACATAACTTTAGTCATCAATTACATTATATATATTATAGAAAATCACAAAACATAATATTGTGGAAATATTTTAAAAAATGAATTCAATGATATCAACTTTATATTTTTCGAATAAATAAATAAAAGTAATTTGTAATTAAAATTTGACATGAACTCTCCAAACATTTACTATTATTTTAAAATGGAGGTACTATCATATACGTAGTATATTTTAATTTTAATTTTCTGAAATTTAATTTTTATTTATTACATAAACACATACAGTATAATAATCTAAACTGTATTAGATGTGTGTGCAGAGTCGTTCAATTTAATCATTGTATAGATTGAGAGTCTATACAATGGTGCACTTACCGTTACTAATCTGCTCAACCAACTTCTTATTATTATTGTCATTATTATTTTTAGGCTTAATTTCATCTGGGCACCTGAATTCTTTTTATGTTTTCAAATAGGCACCTGATGACCTTTTTGTACAAGTAGGCACCTGGACCTTAAAATTGGCACCTCAACTTTCGTTTTCCACAATTCTTATTACTACTATAATACTCCATTTTTTTATTTGCTCGATCGACTCGACTACTTTATAGAGGGCTAATATCACTTGTTAGTTTTATTTGTTTGGCCCGTTAATTCATATTTTTCTCAACTGTTTGCTCCGTGTCCAACTCGCGTTTATGAGTAGCCATATGCCCAAAAGAGATTTGTATTTGACAAATCAAAGCAAACATCGGACTTGACTTTTATTAGTAAACCAATTTCCTTTCATAATTCACTCCCTCAAACATAGACAAATTTTTTGAAAAAAACCACTTGAGAGAGAAAGAAGAAAGATCAAGTTTTGAAGTTCAAGCAGTTACCCTTTAATTAGTTTTTCTATATTGATTATTTGATTCATCATTTTTTGGTGATTGGGTAGTTGAAGTTTTTATTTGGGGTTGAGAATTTCAGTATAAAAATTGGTTCTTGATTGTTAGATTCTTGATTTTGATTAAAAAAGATGTTGCCCTCCATCTTAGTAGTTGGTTTTTTATGATATGTTATGGATCTGCTTTTGGTTTCACACAAACAAGTTCAACTAAGGCAGCAGCTACAACAACATTAACAGCAACGACAATAGAAGATATGTCTCTTTACATTGGTCGTGAGGCTTCAAAGGTTGTCTCTCAATTTCTGCCCTTTCCTTTTTTTTTAATAGTTTTTATAGAATCGCTACCGTTTACATGAGAATAGAACTGCTTTAATCACTAGGCCAATTCGATGTTCTCCTTTTTGTGTCTCGCATAGTTGTTTTTAATAGTAGTGTTAATTATTGGTTGGTATGAGTTTGTTGATCTGAATTTTGAATTGTTTTTCGATGAGAAGCTATGGAAAAGACTATGTGCTGAAACAACAACAGAAATCGGTCTTCTTCTTGAGAATTGGAAGTATGTTCTTGGTGGTCTCGTCTTTCAGGTACAGTGTGATCATCTAAATATGTATTTGTTTTCCTTCCATGAGTAATTTTGTGTAGTTGATGAAGCTTTTGTCAATCTTCCCTTTTGTTCAAAAGAAACATGAGAATATTGAATTTCTTTTGGTATAAAGTATAAACTTGTCATTAGCTTTTAGGAGGTCTAACTAATTCCAAGTTGTTTTTATGTGATGGCATGCAATTTATGGGCTTATTGCCCTAATTTGGCTGCTTGAGCTTTGTTTCTCTACATGAAATTTCGAGCGATTTCATTATTTGAACTTATGCCAGTTATTCTTTTGCTGTAGTATAAAAAGATATTCCTGATTTTATGATAATTTGCATAATTGAGGGGTAAAGAGATTTGAGGAGTGGACAGCTCTGTTTTATGGTTTCATTTGGAATAGTTACAGCTCACCAGAACTAGTGGATGCTGATTGAAGCTTTTATAAAGGCTTATGTACTTGTTTGTGTTTTGAATTAATCGACTTATTCTGATAGCTTGGTTTCCTTCAAGTTTATTGTATTATATTTCTGAGAAGGCAAGTTATTCCATTACTTGGTTAACTCATGTTGCTTGAAATATTGACATCAATGAACCTTTAATTTCCCCTTTGTTGATTATGTTAATTAGTAACGATTACGGCTTCTTCTATCTGGATGTCTTATCTAGAATTCTATAAAGTGACATCTTTATTTGTGTTTCTATTTATAGTACATTCACGGATTGGCTGCTCGAGGTATTCATTATTTTCATCGTCCTGGCCCCATTCTTCAAGATGTTGGGTTCTATCTGCTTCCAGTAAGTACCGTATATGCGTCTATTTTCATCCTTTGCTATAAGCTTACTTATTGATGTTCTAATTTATTTGTTTTAAACTGAATTTGTAGGAATTAGGGAAAGAAAGAGCATACATCAGCGAGACCTTGTTTACCTTTATCTTTCTGTCTTTTACTCTGGTGAGTGCTTGTTGCCATTTGAGAACATGGTTTATGACTTTTGAGATGCAAACCTTCCTAGAGATTGTGGAATGAGTTTCTCTATTTCTTTTCGTTTTCACTTGTGCATTTGTTATCTGTTCAGGAATTTTAGTTTTTTGAATTATCATATTTTCGTGCAGTGGACTTTCCATCCTTTCATTTGGAAGACCAAAAAGATCTACACAGTTTTAGTGTGGTGCAGGGTACTTGCTTTCTTATGTGTAAGTATCTGACCCACGTCATTTTTTAGGTGGTGTATTAAAATAATTGAACTATGATCCTTGAGATAACGATGCTTATATTTCCATGAACTCACAGAATGTATCAGCTTGTGGACATTAACACCTTAATGCTCAAAAGTATCCAATCTCTTGATTAGTAAATGTTGGAATGATGATGATAATTTTTCCCTCATATTTTTTCAAATTTGAAACTATTTCTTTGGATTATCAACACTAATTAATTTTCGAAGTTATACATTATGATGGATTTTAAGCGAACCGATTCAGTTTGGACAAATTTGCATGAAATATTTTGTTAAGTGAACACTGACCTAAATTTTTTGTTCACACTCATAACAGGCTTGCCAATTTCTTAGAATCATCACTTTCTATTCTACTCAGCTACCTGGTCCCAACTATCACTGTCGCGAGGTAAAATTAATTCTGTGTGATTAACTTGAGATTTGTTAAGTACGTTCCATGAGATTTTATGTTGATGAGATTGACTTACGGAAAATTTTGGTATTCTGTAGGGTTCTAAGTTTGCCAGACTACCTCCTCCTGATAATATTTTGAAAGCTTTCATAATTGGTGCGTTAATTTATATTCTTCCCACTTCACCGTTGCAATTCATATTATGTGCTTCACCATGCTAAAGAAAATATTATGAACTTGCAGTTCCCAGGGGCGTTCTTTATGGTTGTGGTGATCTAATCTTCTCATCTCACATGATATTCTCTCTTGTGTTTGTGCGGAGTTATCAAAAATATGGAACACGGAGGTGATTTTATATGCAACTTACAATTTTTTCTCTTCGAAGCATGCTATTTATGTTGTTTAGTTGAACTTTCATGTAATGTATCATGTGCATCATGCTAGGGGGGGGGGGACTAGGGTTCTTGATGTCTTAAACCCTCTTTTTTCACTTTATCTCATCATTGCTGATTTTCACTGTAATTATATCCACGTTAACTTGCAAGGCTCAACATTTTTCATTTCGTCATTGCCATGGGTCTTAAGAAGCTATGAACAAAATTTTGCAGGTTCATAAAGCAATGTGCCTGGCTTCTTGTCGTGGTGCAGAGCTTGTTGATTATAGCATCTCGAAAACATTATTCTGTTGATGTTGTAGTGGCATGGTACTTATACTTTCTCTAAGTACATATTTGCAGCTCTTTTGTTTTAATTAGAAAATTGACTTACATGATGTGGTTTTTCAGGTATACTGTAAATTTGGTAGTTTACTTCCTTGACAAAAAGTTGCCAGGTAATAGATCTTTTGATCCTATTTTATTCTTGAAATTCAACACTAAAGTGTAAAGGTTTAATGAGTTAAGCTTTTTTTCCTTCAGAACTGCCTGATCGGTCAGCTGTATTATTGCTACCTGTGAGCAAAGAAATCAAGGGAAAAGAAGAGAATCACAAACTTCTGAATGGTAATTCCACGGAATCAAACGACTGGGTAAGAGCGCTAAGCTTCTATTTATTTTATTTGCCTCAAAATTAATTATATGTTGTTCTGTGGGATGTGACGTTGATTTTGCATTTGCAGAGATTGAGATCCCAAGTTAACGGTAAGACAACCGAGGATGGAAGCAATGGTCATGTTGAAGTTGTAAATGGTGTGTAGATGAAAGAGATCTTGTTATCATGCCTCATCCACTGCCTAGTCCCTGTAAAGTTAACGGGTTTGTCAGATCTTGATCGTTATTGCTTGTACTGGAGGAGCATTGTAGGGTATATTGGCTTTATACTAGGAAATGATGATGGTCATGGCTGAAAGCTGTTCATTATTGTTATCTAACACAAAGTTTTAAGGAATTGTTACATGGCCTAACTCATTTAGGCTCTTTTTGCATGTCAGTATCTCTTGTATAGTTTAACATTTCAAGTAATTTTTCAGCTCAGAAGTTAAATGAAACTTATCCATCACCATATGACTCCATGAATATGGCATAAATGATCTGTTATCTGTCTACGGGGCTTGAACAAATCGAGCTACTCGAAAGTCTACTTCTTGCATTGAAACAATTCGAAATTGTGATCTTATGTTACATGACAGACAATGTTACCTTTCAACATCATATTTTAACCGTTGTTAGTCAAATTCCGAATGCAATTGAAAATCATACATTAAACTTGGTTTTCTTTGATTATGAAACCGATAAATTGAATGATATCCGAAGGATGGTAGGTATAATTATGTAGCGAGTACATGAGAAAGGGGTGAGATTCTGTAGGAGAAGCATGTGGTATGAGTCATATAGCGTCCTTGACGACCCACGTTCTGCGTTTTCAGAGGAGAAGTTAGCTAGTGCAGCACATGGTATATGCACAAATTATTCTACATTGCTGTACTGGTCCCTAATCTTTCCCTATATTCTAAATGCACCACCTTATCTGATAGGGGTACTTATGACTTATCAACTACTACTTATCAATGATCAATCTATAGCTGCTTCGTTTTTTGTTTGTTTATCTTAATAGTATGATATAAGACGCCAACCCACGTTTCTTCCTATTTCTTGGTAAATTTAATGAATAATTGAATTGAATTCTTTTTCAATAAGACCCATAACTGCTACTTATCTAATATATATTGGGTAATTCTTGGATTGATATAATAGATTGTAAATTAAACCACGTCAGGTAAATCACGCTAAGTAAATCCCGTGAAATATACTAGGTCAAAAATAGGAATTGTATAATGTTGTGAAATCAGTTGAACATTGGATTATTTTAGTTTGTTTATGAGTTTATCTTGTTGATGTGGTTTGTACACTACTACACTGGCCATTCTGGTGAGCCATGTGCTGACTTAAGAGTATTATGTGTAATCTTTGAGTATCTGCCAAAACAAATCATACTGTAGTTGATATTAAAAGACCAATTACATTGAGATCAAGTTACATACTAACAGATCATTGTTAAATTTATATAAAATTTGAAAGCAACGAAGTAGACAAGTTTGACCATTACAAAAAGCTGGAAAATTAGTTAATTAAGCAAAGAAAGGTGGAAAAAGTGGTGTAGGCATGTTCTGAGTTCTGATACATGTTACAATTATCATCACTACCTAGGTCCCATAATCTCAGGGTATGTTTGCATCATGTGGCCCCGGAAGATAGCTCACTCGTAAAGAATTTTGATGTTGTGATAGATTTATTGTCTATTTATTTGGTGTGGTTTCGATTCTTTGATTCTTAAATTAAAGTAGTGTACAATACAGGGAAGTCAAGATATCTCTGACTACTGAACATAACTCACATTCCGCGTTAACCTCCGACATCAATTCCCAGGACAAGAGAGTTGTCGGGACCCTTGATGTCAAAGTTCGTTTGCATCATGCAAACCTTTTTTCTTTTATAAATTGCCAACCATCAAGCATTCAATTACATAGATGCACAACTATTCCTTGAATATCTGTGATCTGTCTACCTTTCTTTAAAAAATGTTTCTTTCTTATCAGTTCAGGATTATAGGCTTAGAAAAATTATTAATCATGTGCTAAAGTCAATGAAGTATATTAATTTATAAAAAATTTATTATTATTAGTCAAAATAATAGTGTTTGTATGCCTGAACTGCCCTTCAGGCTTAAGCTTCATGACAGTTCAGACTGGACTTAAAAGTTAAATCAAATAAATTTATGGGCTTGAGCTGTGGTCAAAGCCCTGGAAACTCCTTTACTGGGCTGCAACTCTGTAATGACCCATTAAAATTTCATAATGAATAAAATGGGTCGCTCAATGAACATGGCTTAATAATTAATTCATCAAGACTGAAACAGAACATTAATAAGTAAGCCAAAGGAAATCAGCCTAAACCATGAGTGAGTGTCCTCTCTATTACCTAGTTAATAGAATTCGATTCGACACAATATAAACTATAAAAAGAAAAAAAAACTATAAGAAAGTATTCCGATGAATCATTAACAAAACCACTAGATTACTTGTGTTATATTCAAATCAGGTGTCATTATATGACATAAAGGTCGACTTAACAAACTTATGTAATAATAATGCAATCTAATTTGAAGTTAAATTGAATGGTCAGTTGCTCTAATGTTTTTCTAATGGAGTAAGTAATAGATTTTGGAAGTATAAAATAAATTAGGGAAGAAGGAAAATATGAGCAATCCTTGTGTATTTCCCTTATTATTCAATACTAATTTACTTGGATTTAGGAGTAACATTAAGAAATGAGTATATATCAATAGTTTCAAGATCCTTTTTGTGTTATATTTCTAGAGGATATAACTCTAGAAATGCACCAAGGATTACATATTCCAGTTCATCATCTATCTCATCAGACTGGAAATTATCCCGGGATTTTCCATGTCCGGCATGTGAGCTACTCAAGATGGGATGTCAAAGTGAAAGAGCCATGATATGATGAAAGCAAATACCATACAAGCAAGAAGGAAGTTCATGAACCGATGACCACTGAAACAACTTCGAGTATCTGACATCGAAGAAACCGGTCCTCTCAGAGAGACGCTAGAGATATCGTGCATCTCATTTGTCTGTTGAACAGCATTAGCCTCGCTTGGGACAACAACATTCTTTGCAATCGAATTACATATCTCACAAGTCCTGGAAGACAAGTACAAAGGGCTTAGATATGAACCATAGTTCATCTTCCAAAATAGAGTGGATAGTTGTAAGATGTAGCAGAAGCAATGCTTCATGTCTTGACTTTCGTCTGAGAAACTATAAGTAGCAGACATATGCAAGTAACAGATAAAATCAACAAGTTCTCCATCAGACTAAATTTTAACTATGTTAAATGCCTCTGTTACCGATCTTCATGACTGTACTAGCACTATTGGCTATCTCTTAGTAACAGTCGATGTTAAGCAAGGTTCATTTTACATTGCCTTATTAGTACAAGCATAAGTCCTTTCGTTAAACTATTTACTTAAAAACCAGAAAGTTTTAGGACAATTGCTCATTGACACTCTTGTTCAGAGAAGCATTTCCAGTAACACAGTGAACATTAACATTGAAGTTTCATTCCAAAGAGTGAATCATCAGTAAGCATATCTCCAGAAGTGTAGGAGTCTGCCATAAACATACACACGATAGTTTTCTTATCTTTGTTATTCTGCAGAAGTAACAGATTCATTCAAAACATACACACAATGATTGGGGGTCCACGTTTTAATATAATCGCATAAACATTTATAGATGCATGAAGTGAAGCATAATTAACGTCACTGGCTTCATAAAATAGTACAAGAATCTAAAACCAACATTAATAAGGGAAGCAAAGCATCCAAAAGTGACTTAACTGATAATCTTGAACCAGAAAAAATAGTTGAACATAATTAACAAATATGAAGTGACCACTTTAATAAAGAAGAGAGAATCCATAATACCAATTTGGAGGCAACCTCCAATGGCATGAAATCAAGTTCATTTCCTCTGTATTTTACTTTAGCTTTTTTTTCCAACTATTTCTTCTTCTTGCTTATCAGCTCACCTTTTATTTTTTCACCTTCATAAGATATATGCATCCTCTATATCTTGCAGTCAAATTTTATCAATAATTGACATTTAATTTACTAGAAAACTTACACATCCAAAAACATGAAATAGTCAAAATATTCTCAGAAAACAATTGGTCACATGTTGAACAAATTTACTCACAAGATTAAAGTAAGGAATATAATGAAGTATGAAGTAAACAGTCAACTGTGGTCCTTCACCAAACAAACATACAAACATGAAACAAATTTAAGTAGACTGCATACTGTCCGACCCTTCGTCCCGCTTAAGCGGGAGCCTCTGACTAGTGGGGAATGTCATGTTGACTTACTTGTTTCCTTTGATTTTGAACCAAGTTTCTGCACATTTCTTATGAGCAGCAGCTAAATCATCCTTACAAGAACAACCCAACTCAATAGCAACACCATTTTCACCACCACTACCATCCAATCCCAGATGACAAATTCTACAATCTCTCTCTGCCCCCTCCACAACCACCTTAACTTCACAAACCCCATTATCAATCTCCACCATGATATCCGACTGCGCCACTGAAGACAACCGTCTAGCCACCACCCTCTCCTCCACAATCTCACATTCCGAACTGCAATAATCATAGTAAAACTGAGAGTAACAAGAGCCACCTTCATCTACACTCTCAACTTCCTCCTCCACTCTAACCGAACTTGTGGCACAACCATGCTCTATGTCCAAAGGTGGCATTTCAAGAATCGACATTTTTTACTAGCTCAAAAGTGTTCAGACTCAAACGAAAGTCCAAACTAAAAAAACAATTGATTATAGATAGATAAAATTCAGTAATTCATCAAAATACTAGAAAAATATAGATTAATCAACAACCTCATGATAAAAGTAGTAATGCATTTGATGTTGAAAAAGAGAGAATAAAAAAAACACCAAGCTCACAAAATTCAAGAACAAACAAATTATTGTGTGTGGTGTGAGTTTCAATAAAGAAGTATGGGAGGAATTGAAGAAAACAAAACAAAGGTAGTGATTGATAGATTAGGTAAACATTTTAGCTATGTAATAATTGATAATAGGTGTGGAAGACATGAGTGCTCAGTTCTTGAAGGTTGTGTATGAATTTTTGGTGCATGCAAAGAGTTTATTACAGTATATGTGGTAATGTGTTATTTGGTTTTGTGACGAAAGGTATTGTTTGGAGCTTATTACATAAGACTGATATGAGTTTGGATTTTCATATGGTTATCACAATATTTTTGGCCAAGTATGAAATCAAACTCACTCATATGTGGGAGGTTCAAATAATTTATTGCAAATGGTACTCACTACTTATCCTATTTGAATCAAGATATGGTTTTATTAGCATATGATAAAGTTCATATAAAATATGGCATATGTCTCATGCATCAAAGAGTGGTACATCAACTTGCAATTCAACCAAATTTACTTTTGGGCGATTGAAATTTTGAATGTAGTTATTCGAGTAAGAACTATTATTTTCGTATCGTTTTTTAAGGTATATTTATTTTCTTATAAATTTTAATAATTTAAGCTTTATTTTTTCCTTTCACTTTTTAAACTAGATAATACGAAGTAATATATTTTAAAAGAATCAAGAAAGGAAAGTAGCATTTATAAAATAAGATAAAGGGAGTAATACTTAACTGAGATTGGAGGCTTTCTTTGCCTTCAATGGTGTACCATTCCATCACTTACTTACATATCGTCAACAAGCAAACAAAGGTGACTAAGATATACTTAAAATTCGATTGAACTTAAACTTATCATGGGAACCAATGAATGAATTTGTAAGGTTTAGTATGCATTCGATCATACATGTTTTATTTCGTTTATTATTTTATCACATATGATTTAAAATGATTTTTATAATTACACATGTTTCAAAAAGTATCATTTTGTAATCATAGTAAACTTAACTTTTTTGACAAATTGACAGAGATAAAATGATCCAAAACTTACTTTATGTAATTTTTCGATCTTAACAAAAAGTCTCAAACAAATATTTTTGTGTGGACATAAAGAAGTATATGCTTAAAGAAAATGAAAAATAAAAATTAATAAAAGCAAAAAAAGAAAATAACTACTTTTCTTGAAAAATTACACTAAATTGAGTGTTGGACAATGTTACCCTTTCAACTTTGTCAAAAAAAGTCATATTTGATGTCCATCGATTATTATAACGGAAAGATCAAGTGAGACACTTGTTAATACATGTGTAACAGAAAATGTCATTTCAAAATATATGTGATCGAGTAAATATTCTAAAAGACTGAAACATGAATGATGAAAGGTATCACTAATCAATTTCTAACTCTGATATAAGAGCTTCACTCATAATGTAAAAACCAGTTCAAAATTACAAAATATCATTATCAAAATTTGAAGTAAGAAAAATATTATCCATAAACTAATACCCTAACGAAATCACGACCAACACATTTGACTAAAAGTACTAAATGACAATAGCATTGGTTTAGTACTGTTTTCACTTTTCAGTGGTTTGGTAAGAGTCTTACAGACAACCAAGAAAGAGAATCTTGCTGTGATCGAGGTTGCAAGGAATCTTCTTTTTTTGGTTTCTAAATCCATCAACTCAATACTACTGTACTTCTATTTTGGTTTATCAGCTTTTTTATGTTAACCAAATTTCTTCATGTTTCAACAACATATATGTCGCTTCTATTGAAACAGCAGTTTAGCACAAACCTAACCCTATCCTCCATTGTGTAAAATGCAGTGACAATTAGAAGACACAATAGTTTCAAAATAAATATCTAAATTCATATTCATAATTCAAAATTCAGCTTTCTTAAAATATGTCGTAAGTTACACATGCTAGGAATTAAAAATGAAAATAAAACATATGTAACCATATGCTCAAAATATGGTTATGCGGTTGCAATTCGATCCCAAATTTTATGAATATAGTACCTTCAAAGTTTGTGAAGGAGACTAAATTGGAGATTAAATCGCATCCATAGAACTACTTAAGAGTAAAGTATAACTTGATCTCACTTTCTGAGATCAAATTAATAATTAACTCTATGATGCCCTTTTCAATATGTTTCTCCAAAATATTAAAAGTGAAGTCGCACCTGAACTGAGCTGATTTAATATTGATAAGAAAGAAACAGCTCAAACAAAATCAATCAGTGATATATCGAAGCAGAAAACTACTTATTGCACTCGCTACGTTTAATAAGAAATTTCACCTTGAACTATTTATAGCGGAAAAGACAATTTTGTTACCAATGAACTTTGTATCCACAACATCTTTTGTTGAATTATGCTGGTACTCCACGAACTTCTTTCATGTATGGTTATTGATGGTATTGCCAACACACTTATATCCAATCGTCTCAGCTGGTCAGTTGTCACTCTATCACAACAAATTCGGTTTGAAATCATTCAACCATAGTAAAAGAAGAGGTTCAACTCAAACCGCCAATTTTTGCATGAAAGTGGTTCAATTGTGTGCATGATGGCGCTGCTTGAGGATCTGATGTTGTTCCCAAGTACTTCAGTTTCCCATCTTTGACTTGCAGATGTATGCTCCTCTCATTTTCTCTGAGATACCCCGTCTGCAGATGATTAATGTTGTTATATATAGTCCTGCCAGATGCTTCGCCAGTAGCTCTTGGACTGCTATTCTCGAATCCACTTCTACTCCATGCAACATTACTTATATCCGTGGCTAATGAAGCCAATTCATGGAAAGGGAGAGATGAAGGCTCTGCATAGTCGATAAATTCAGGGCCCAACAATGAGTTTCCATGAACCTCTACGTTCGGTACTTCGCAACAACCAAAGCCACAATGGTGTGGCACTAAGCGGTCTCCAAAAGCTCCTTCAAGAAACTTGTTGACACTAATATTTGTGTTTGGGACTGGTATGAACAAACCAGAAGAAGACTGACACCCTGATAAACTCAACAAACTTTCAGCAGTTGTCTGAGGATTATAAGCACTAAATGCGCTGATTCTAGCTACAGGACGAAAGAGAGTAGCAGTAGTTTGTCCTTCATTACAATCACTTGCATATTTTGCAGTATGTAGTGAGCTCGTATCTTTCCCTTCCATGGGCTTCAAGGTATCGACATCTTTCCTATCCATTTGCTTTAAAGAATTGACATCTTTCCCTTTCACTTCATTGGGCTTCAAGGAATTGACATCTTCACCAGACAGGGTTTCATTTGAAGAAGCTTTTGATCTTTCTACACTAGCATCTTCCATATTGTTGCTGGATTCAATGTTACTCAAGCCAAGTTCCATAGAACGGCGCCTCAGGGTAGAATTCCAGTGGTTCTTTATAGCATTATCGGTCCTCCCAGGTAAAAGTTTAGCAATTTGTGCCCATTTATTTCCATGAATTGCATGAGCCTGAAGAATAATGTTATCTTCGTCATCTGCCAAAATGGTTTCATCATTAGCCTCATTCACTTTGGTATAAGAACGGTAAATATATGTTGTTAGAAACAAAAAGAGACAGTTATCCACAATGGGTTAAGATCTAACTGAGTAATAGCACCATAAGATAAAACCGATGCTCAAAATTTTGGTATTATGTACCACATCTTCTGAACATTCAGACATGTAAAGTTGAGCTTCAAATCAGTATGAAAGTAATATCCGCGAACTCATTTTTCCCTATGAGACAACATCTGACAGCTATGAGCTTATGACGTTCAAGTGCCAAACACCATTGTACTTGAACTTTTGATAATCATGATAGAAGCAAGTTATCTCTCAAAGTCAAATTAACGATGTTTTGAATGAAGAGTAGCTATAATCAAGCAATATATGACTGCATTTGACACAGGCGTAGTGCAAGCCAAGAGAGTGGATATATTCAAAAGAACTAAAGAAGCTAGATTTCCCATGTCGTTATGGTTAAAACAATCCAGAACCAAACTGTGACTCCACATAGTTTCAGCTTACAAGCACCCTTAATGGCTGAATATCACAAGCTACACATTTGAAGATTGGACTGCCCTAAGAGAGAATCTCATCCATCAAAATCGATTCATTAACGTTTGAAAGGGGTCATAGTATGAGTGCTCATCTTATATACTCTCCACATTCGATGAGGCCCTTTGATCAGGAGCTAGACATTTCTTCTTGATTCGATTCTTAACTAACTAATAATCCAAACTAAATTCTTTTTACCCCCACTTATGTACCTGACTATAACAGAATAACTCTAATTTGAAGAACGATGAAATGCCACAATATCCATCAACGCCTGGCATTTCCATTACATTCTCAAAATAACTGACTTTTGCGATTTTCTGTAGCACACTACAATATTATGAATTTTTTTTCCAATAATCAAATGATATCACTTTTTTCATTTACAATAACAACGACTAAAAAATAATTGATGATGAAAGACTGACACTGAGAAACGAACACCTTAATTAAATTAAATTGGATGTAGTACCATGCACAAAATACTATAGATTATCAATTAAAACATTCACCTATAAAAATTTTAAAAATGGACAATCTTTTTGGGACAAATACGTCATACCAGTAAAGGGTTTTCGTTTAAGAGCAGGGTCGAGCTGATTAAACCAACGGAGGCGACACGATTTCCCCGATCTACCAGGAATTCCACGAGCAATCAAAGTCCAATTCTTCGGCCCGAAATTGCTAACTAGACTAGTCAGAATCAAATCTTCGTCAGTTGACCAAGGACCCTTGACTCTGCTGCAATTTGATTTTGACTTTGGACTGACTTGACTTTGACTTTGACTGCTGCTGTTTGTGTTGTCGGACGTCATCATCATGACATCGTCCACGTTATTCTCATTGTTATCGAAGTTAGGTGCGGCGGCGGCGGCGGCGGGAGCGGTTGGGGTAGTGTCAGCTGGTGGCGCATCTCGAATTTCCATTGTTTTTTGTTTTGGAATTCAGTGTCAAATTAATGGTCAATCGGTCAAAACTGCAAACTATATTTCGTTTGTTTATATACTCCACTTTTTCATCTTTTCTTATTTAATTGGTTAGAGTGTTTCTATTTTGTAGATCATTTTAATTAAACTTATTCTATTAAAAATTTAGTTACTCCTATTTTTCTATTTATAAGAATAGATTTTTTTTTTCTACATATATAAAAGTTATTGACAATGATCAAGTATAACGAAATTAAAGATACTTATTGATTAAGAATTCATAGGTTTCATCTTATAATAACTTAAGAATATTATACTGTAATAATTAAGTAAGTGACTATATAATGGGTATGTATTTGGACTATTTGATCATATTCATGTAGCATAATGAGTTAATTTGTTAAAATAATTAAGTAAGGTCATATTTTATATATATTGCTTATGCTAAATACTTGTAGTTATAAACTGATTGTATACTATAACTACAAGACCCCTTTTGATGATTTGGTATGTACAAAGCACGTAAGAAAACTAATACTCTTAGGTTAATGGGCGATTAGCCATAAGCCCGTAGTATAATTATTTTTATTTTTGTTGTATTAACAACAACGATAATCATCAATAAAATATATCTAGATATATTTTATATGATATTGCGCCTATCGACATTTTACATGGTGACTATCGATATTTTACATGGTATCGAGATTCTTGAAGTCTAAATACAAATTTTGCTGCATATGAGTATATTACAATGTGATACTCACTGACGGGATTTTGTTGATTTTATTCTATATTCTTTTTAAAATATTCTTTGAATTTGTTTTATTTGAAATTTAAAATCGATAGGCTCAAGACCATGTAAAATATAAAGATATATTTTATTGATGGTCATTGTTGTTGTTAATACAACAAAAATACCTATATTTATAGGTGAATATTAACATAACCCTTATAGCTATTGGTTCATTAGCATGACATAGTATAAGAATATCGTTGTAATGGGGAAATTCTTATAACATAATGAACAATATCAAAAAAATGGATGAAATTGTCATCTTAACGGCCCCATTGCACCCTTGCTAGAGCTTGTGTTAAGACGCACCCCCCACATCGAAAGTCGGTGTCCTCCCGGGTCAATATATAAGATCTTGGGTTACTCCCTCTATTGTCAATTGGTTTTATAGTGGACCCCATAGACTCTTAACAGCTTGCATAATGATATATCAATTTTATAAAAGTGTCACACTAACGATCTCTGCGTACCCTTGCCATGGAGTACACTTGAATGTTATTTGCAGTATAGTTCGTTACCAGTTGATCTATGACCGGGGCTTAATATAATGATATATCAATATGTATAAAATACATAAAATAATGATCATTCAAATATCAACCAAGATCACATAAAACAGACCCCAACAAGAAGTATTCTACTATATTGTTACTTGAACTTGCTTTTCACTATAATCTCACTCATTCTCTTCACAGTAATATGTATTTCTCATGAAGAATAAATCAATTGAAAAGATGAAAAAAACAACAAAAATGATTTAGAACATATTTATCTCAATCAAGACTTTAGAACCATGATGCAGGGGCTGGAGCAGGGGCAGCTGCATCAACTACTTCACTATAAACAGAGGCATCGCTATTGCTCAAAAGCTCGAGCATGGCTCTGTGAGGGTTCGTTTTCACCCTGTTGCATAGGTCCGGCAAGTATACTCCTACAAAATTTGAACAAAAAACAAACATCATAAATAAAAATCGAATAAAAATCGTTAATTAGATAGGTCATTCAAATAAAAACCGAAGGTTGGTTGAGCTCGTGTTTGGTTTTGGCTCACCTTCTCCGGCAGCTAAGTTGAAGTATAGGTCAATAATATTGGGACACTTTTCATAACAAGCAGAAGAGCAAATCTTGGAAGTAGTTTGAGCATCAAGCAAAGCATCGGATGAAATTCCAACGCTGTTTCTATCAACACCACAAGCATTAATGCATTCTTCAGTTTCGATATGTTCAGACATCCTCTCAACCACAACCTCAGACGTCCTGCATTGGAATGCAATATTTCCTTCACTGTTTTCATAATTCTCCAGCACACACCTCTTCCCAGATGATGCAATTGAGAAGGAGCAAACGTTGTTTGGTAAGTCCTCACATATAATTTCCCCTACGTTAGAAAAAAGTACGATGTGAGAATTTGAGACATAATCACAAGAAAATTCGATTTTTATCTTAAGTTTTAGGGTCTTTATGTTATTGTGTTTCGTAGTTAACCAAATATAAAACATATGGTTGAATATTTGAAATACCGACTATTGAAAAAATGAGTAATCATATCGGGTCTTGTTAGATATATGTGGCATCTGCTTCGTTCATTTGCAAGAGGATCACTTGTTAGTAATAAAGCATATGCAACATATATACAACAAACGCGTTGCTATCGCTCATCTTTTCAATAATCATATACATCTCATCTTGATCTTAACGATTATGTAATAATCCATACCTAAAGCTCCATGGAAAGCAAGAGAGCAAACAAAGAACACAATCAAGCAAGATTCGAATGAAGATGCCATGGTTTTAGTTTTGGGTATTAATTATAAGCTGTTGATTGATCAAGAACAAAACGTGAAGTTGTCTAAGAAACAAGAAATTAGTTTAGGTATACTCGATTGAGGTTTGAATATTTATATACATAGCGAGTTGTACAACTATTAAACATGTTCATGCTTTCCATTCAGGAGTAATTTGACCCTTTCTCGATATGCAATCACGATTCACGCGTTTAGGGGATGACTAAAAAAGTAGTCGGAGCCCACATACATATTCAACAGATTTTGTGGCTAAATTGATAATGCTTAAGCATAAAAAAAACTGAGATTTTATATTATTATAGTTCAAATATATTTCAATATTTTAAGAAATATCAATTCCAACAGTAAAATTATAGGTCTTCGACAAAAAATGAGGGGATATAAATTTTAGTATTACATTCAAGCATTGGATTATGATATCTGGATACAAAGGTGTGAACTAGTTCATTCACATATAAAAGGAAGGCGATGCAAGTATACAACAATGTAAAAAAATTATTGTAATAGCATGGATGACATCTCTTTTTTTCTTTTGTAATTATTAATGCGGTGAGTTTCGAATTCAGAATCTTCTGATAAGTAGCTATAGTCTCTTACACTAGACTATTCGATTAAAATTATAAAATTACATTACAGCTTCCGTTTGAATTTCATGCATGCCGTGGAGAAATTGTTGTTTGTGAATTGCGAGACGGGGTACATTGTGTATATTGTTGTTCTTTGACTCCAATTCAAGAGACGTGTACTTGTGGAAACTCTCTGAAGCTTCTATTGCCATATCATTTTCACAGAATTATTATACTCCCTCCGTCCCTAAATGATTGTCACATTTGACTTTTGATGGTCAATAAAACACGATTTAAAATACAAATATCTCTTATTCTAAATGCAAAAAAATTATAATAAGTTGATATTTCAAAAATATATATTGAGACGAATCTAACGAGGTCCCACAAGACTATATTATTTCTTTTCGTTTAGTGAGAATTCGTGATCAAATTTTGTTGTAATTGACCACAAAAGTCAAAATGTGACAATCTTTTAGGGACGGAGGGAGTATTTATAAAAATCTCTCCCGCTTAATTGGTAAGAATCGAATTGAGGATGTTTAAGTTTCTGTAATCCTCCATAATCCAAACGATTAGGCCAATTTGATATTTCTTTAACCCAAAAGTGAAAGTGGCATAAAGATATTTTCGAAGAACTATTCGAAGAAATTTTATCTTAATTAAACGCAATTTTTGTGTTATACTGTTATTATGAAACTTGAATGTAGAGGAAAAATAACAGGAATCTTGCAAAATGAAAGGGTCAAGAGCTAATAACGTTCTGGTATATTTGTATGTTGTGCAGGACATCGTTGTCACTATCTCCAAAATTGCCGTCCATTGCTTAACCTGGCAAAAAATAAATTATTATCTTCATCAAATTTTTTAGTATGTCTTTTCATTTTTTTATTGAAAGTAATATATTTTGGTGAAGCTAACGTTGAGATGTACAGACAAATATATTTTTTTCTAAAATCGTACGGCAAACCAAATTCCCATAGCATGGCAATTGGCAAGCACGTCTTCAGACAATGAAATCACAAATCACGATCCTTTATCAGGGGAGTTTTCGTTCACGAATCATCAAGTTTATATTTGCACATTGCTTTTCCTAGATGTTATGATTGCAGAGTTAGCCGCGAATCTACTGAAAAAGGGGAGGTTGGATAGTACATACAACCTTACCCCTCGGGAAATCTAAGATGTGGACTTAACTCGTCTGCTAGCCAAGTCGATCCCAAACATAAAGTTATTTGGGTTACTCTTATTTCTGGTGTTCATCTTGGTGTCAAGTAATGAAGTAAACAGAAAATCTAGCAAGATTATTCAGCAAAAATGCACCACTTGAATTTACAATATAGTTTGAGTCATGATCTATAGAATGCTAAAATATTTTGCTAAAGAGAAAGGCTTACAAATAATACTCCTATAATCCTATTATACTATCTGGTCATCAAATCGGATCATTACTATAAGAAGGCTAACTACTAAGGGAATATAAAACAGATAAGCATATTAAGTCTGTAACAGTAAGAATAGTTCCTCAGCCAGATTCAGAGATTTTGTCTGTTCCACCGGAATCTAGTCAATGTATACACATCCCGGCTTATTGTCCAGATTCATCACTCCGTTTCTTTGCTGGAAAAAAGGAATTCGACACATAAATAATATATTCTACATGCTCTAGCATTTATACAAATGAACAAGATGAGCAGAAGACTTGCCAGGACTTGATATCTTGATACATTTTGTCATGGACTTGATAGTGGTAACACATCCCGGGCCTGTTGATTAATCAGTAAGTTAGAACTAGTTCACGTAGCACGATGACACTTTACTGTAACTAATTTGATATGCTTCACAAGCTCTTACCTGAAATACCAGCTTCATCTGAGAACAATTCTTCTACCTTTGAGCTGTCAGACACAACTTGATTAGCTCCACAATTGACATCTTGGAAGGTATAAGGTGACCTGATTGTTACATTATTTAATTTAGATAACAAAGTGATACAATGATGCTTCTTTGCAATGTACAATATCAGTCAAAATTCATAATGGAAATACAAGGGTCCTACCCTGAATAAGTCTCTGGTGAAGATTCCCCGGTAGCGTGGCCAGAATAATCAGACCCATCATTGTGCAGATCAAAGTCGAATAACAGGTCAGAAAGATTAAAATCAGCACCTAAAGAATCTAAATTTGGTAAATCTAAGTCAAGAATGTCTCTTTCCCCAGAGCCTGGTGTTGAGTACATATCTGAAATCGGTTCCTCTGAAATGGTTGGCATGTCAGATGCATCAAAATTTAGCCTCCCTTTAACATGATCCCTCTTTGCAGTTCTCATCGAACCTGATTTAGATGGCGAGGATATTGAAATGGATTGATTCCTCTCAATAGAACAGTATGATATTTGTTTTACTGGACTTATTCGTATTGTCTGTGATGATATTATGGTTGAATTAGTCGATGTGATCTGTTGGGAATCCATCTCTTTACTAAAAGCAGCACTTGAGCCAGTTACAACAGGAGGCGTTGCTGTTTCAGCTTGCGAGGAAGATGATAGTGGAGGCGTTTTAGGACAAGAGTTAGACGGAGGTGACTGAGTGGATTGGTTGAATAGGCACTTAACAACAGTAGATCCTTGAAGTGATGGTACATATGATGTGTTGCCATGATCTATTGATTGTTGACACGAGGAATCATTGTGGGTACGAACTTCAACATCACCTGAATCAACCAGTACAAAAGTAGGAAGACAATTTAGAGAAAGATAAGATACAAAACTTTTAAAAGCTTCAGTATAGATAGCAAATAAAACAAAAAAACAGCTGAATTCAGAATTCACCTTTCATAGGCAATTGATTTGAGATGAAGCTTCTGCGCGATCTCTTAGCAGTGGTCGAGGCATCAATTTGAGTCGAATCCTTCCTCTTTGGAATTGTTGGCTGGTTTGTGGCAGGAGTTGGAAATTGAGATCTATCAGAATGGATGGCCCAATCCCGAGATGTTGAGATCATGGCGGACGAATTATACACAGGATAATTACCTACAGAGATGCATCATTTCAGCATCGAGAACTTCAATATGGAAAATGCAAACTAATGAATCAAATTCAAATTCTTTAACAAATGCAACCTTATTTGTAGTACCCTAATTCACAACTCTGAACTCCACAGTACATAAAACTAGCTCTCTAACTCAACAACACCTTTATAGTTATACAAATCTAGATTCCTTTCTAAATTGAAATGATTGATTCCGTCATTCCACATCCAAATACAAACAAGAAAATACGAAGAGGAGCACAAAGAACCTTAGGTGTTCAGATTAACTTTTATAAAAATTATGTTTTGTACCACATACAACTAAAGGTGACAATTATGGAGGAATATAAACATATAGCTAATATAATAACATGAGTTTTCATTTCTAAAACTTTTAGGTGTTCGACTGAACAGTTGATAACAGCACAAATCCATTAATGACATTTAACAAACTTAATAAATAAAAAGTGTTACCTGTTTTCGATGAAGAGGGTAACGCAGGAGGGAGTGAAGAAACATTTGAGCATTGGTTGTACACATTCATGGCATCTTGCATACCCTTTAACAAATTCTCAACCCTTATCTTCTCCTGCTCCACTTCCACCCTTTCTTGATCCAATTGTACCCTCTCGTAATCCATAATCACCCTTTGCCCCTTAAACCGAATATATTCATCCAGAATTGCTGATAAACTCATTAAACCGTTTGGCGCCTACACATTTGATTCAAAATTAAAAAAACAATTGTCCATACAACTCAAATGATCCAAACTAATACTCCCTCCGTCACTAAAAGATTGTCACATTTTGACTTTTGGTGGTCAACAAAACGCGATTTAAAACATAAATATCTATTGTTCTACATGAGAAAAAATTATAAAAAGTTAATATTTCAAAAATATATATTGAGACGAATCTAACAAGGTCCCACAAGACTATATTATTTCTTATCGTTTAATGGGAATTCATGATCAAATTTTGTAATGTTTGACTAGCAAAAGTCAAAATGTGACAATCTTTTAGGGACGGAGGGAGTAATAAACAATCTGCTACTCCCTTTACTCCAAGTTAATCAAACTTTTTTCAACCCATTTTTCAAGTAAAACTTGAATAACATAAATGTAATGATTTAATTAATTTTATTCAAAATCGAAAAAAGTTAACAATAAATATCTAAAATGTGTACCTCTTCAACAGGGGATTTGGAAAGGAGAGTTGAAACTTCAGAGCGGAAGCTGGATCGGGTTTGGGTATAATCATTATCGTAAAGATAACGATCAACGATAAATGCAACCTGCACCGGAGTTAACTTCCCCTTTCCCAAAACATTGTCGGATTTCTTCGATTTCTTTTGTTTCCCCATCTACCTTATTCTTTTAGAGTAACAAACAATAAGAAGCAAAGACAGAAGAAATGCAGAATAGAAGAATAAATAAGTAGATATTGGAAAAAATGGGGTGGAAAATAAGGCGGGAATAGTTTGAATATTTTTGTTGAATAAAAGTTTAAATTGGAAAGTAAAAGGAAATTTAGCGCTAGATTTTTTGGGGGGAAGTATTTCCCTCTTCTAAATAGAATTAGGATTTGGGCTTAAATGGCAAACGGACCTAAATAGTCCATTTAGAAGACGGATCCAATGGTTATTGCCTTCTTGGAGCCGAATGTTAATTCGATTTTCTTCAACTATAAAAATTATAGATTACAAAATGTAATCGAATAGTATATTGGAAAAAGGCTTTCGCTAGTGATCAGAAAGTCATGGATTCAAAACTTACTTCATTGCAATTTTGTAAAAAAAAAAAAGTAATTATATGTCAAAATAATTGAATGGATGTAAATTGAGCTCGTAATCTCATTTTTTAATAGATAATTAAGTATATTGTTAAAGAATAAATTTGTAATATATAGTTAATTGATAAAATTAAGTTAAATTAAATTCTTTAGTTAAAAAATTAGGATCCGTTGGGCCAAAATGAACATTGGAAGTGAAAGCTTATATGGGGACAGCTGTTTGTGATGTTGAATGTCGGTCCCTTTGGCAATGTGCCTTTGCATATCCAAATATTGCCAAATTTTAATAGTCTATTTTTTGTAGTTTGCTAACTAATCCACTTTAACAAACTTGTCATTACTTATAATAAGGTAACAAAATTGGGTAGTCTTTGCAATTTGCAACTACTACATTTTAGGAATGAACATATAATAAAAATAAATAATAACATCTCAAATTCTAAGATAAACAAAAATCACGTTTATTTAATGACAATGTCATAATAAAAAAAATACTCCAAAACTATCTTGATGTTATAAAAACAATAAACAAATAAAAATGAAAAGAGTCGGTAAAACAATACTGAATAGTCCCTCCATCTTTTATATGTCGTTATAAATATTTTCACATAGATTAAGAAAAATTAAAAAATAGTTAAAAAGTACATTAAAAATGTAAAATGTGAATTAATTATCACTATATTAATGCTTAATGATAATTTTAATAAAAAAATTAAATAAAAAATATATTAATATTATAAAATATTATATAAAAAAATTAAAAATCTAAAACGTCATATAAATAACAATGGACGAGTACTAAATAAATAAAAAGGGAGTATTAAAAGAAGCGAAAAGTTGAGAAAGTGAACGGGGACCGTGGGTAGCAGTAGTGTAGTGTTATATTCCCAGTAACCACTTGGAGAAAGTAAAACTCACACATCTTGATAATCCACTCCAAATATTCAATTCTCACTACCTCCAACCAAATTCCCTCACTCACACTCACAGACCAAACACCTCCCAATTTCTAACCCACTTCTTTAACCAATTTTTTTCATTCTTGCAGTCCAATCCTTGTCAACCTTATAATTTCATATTCATTTTAATTGACGTTTTCGAGTTTTCGATTCAGAAATAATTATTGTGTTCATCGTTAACTACTTCTTCAACTTTGATATGGGGGATTCACTTAGCCAAAGCTAGTCAACCAAGCAACCGACACAAAACTGCTTACTTCCAAGTTCCAACTGCGTTTCAAGAATGGGGACAACTTCATCATCAAGGTACTTATTGTGTTTCTTGCTGCTCAGTGTTTTGTACTTGGTATTTGTAAAAGCAGAGATAGGGAAGGCATTTAGTTTCAAGAATTTCAGTAAAGAATCAAACTTTGAGTCAGATATTGCTTTATATGGTGATGCAAAGCTTGTTGAGGGTGATGAGTGCTTGCAAATATCTGGTTCAGGCTCTTCTAGAGCTGGAAGGGTAATGTTCAACAAACCCTTTAAGCTTGTTGAAGAGGATCCAAGAAAAATGGTGTCTTTTTCTATGCATTTTGTGTTTTCTTTGTCAAAAGAAAAAGGGGATGGATTAGCTTTTGTGATGGTTCCAGCTGGTTTCAGTTTGGATAATTTTGATGGTGGGTCATTTGGGTTGTTGGCTAAGAGAAAAGATAAGTTTCTTGCAATAGAATTTGATACATTTAAGGATAAGATAGTTGGTGATATGAATGATAATCATGTGGGGATTGATGTTGGAAGCTTCATATCTGTTAAATCAAGAAATGCCTCATCTATCAATTTGGATCTCAAAAGTGGAGAAAAGTTGCAATCTTGGATTGATTATGAGGCATCTTCAAGGAGATTAGAGGTGAGATTAAGTAAGTTTGGTGCAAACAAGCCTTTTAGTCCATTTGTTTCATGTCCAATTGAGCTTTCACATATGTGGAAGGAAGATGAAGTACTAGTGGGGTTGAGTGCATCAAGTAGAAATGCAATTAACTCAACTAATTCTACTCAAATTTGCAATCTTTATTCTTGGAGCTTTGAGCTCAGAACACCCCCTCTATGGATGCATTCTGAACCATTGGATCCGAAGGCGTTCAATCTAAGAAATGAAGATTTGACTCCTAAAGAAAAGAGAAGTGATTGTGGTTTTGAAGTTTTAGCTGCATTCATTTTTGGGACTATTTGTGGAGCATTAGGGGCAGTTTCTGTATTCTTCATATGGAGAATCTTGGGTTGTAGGACACTTCCTGTGATGCCAGTGGATTATGCTTTGCCTGCTAAAGAAGATGATTGTCAAATATCAAAACTTGTTGTTGAGAAAACTATCAAAGATGGTGAGATGAAGAAGTAGAAATTGAAGGGTAGGAAATAAATTAATGTAATCATATATTTTAGTTCTTGAATGAAATGCTTTGTAATTTATTGATCCATTGTCTTAAATGCAGACATGTAGTTTTGGTTTTGTAATACAAGTAGGTGTATGTTCAAATTGTGATCATTAAAGTTCATTCTCAGTGTGTTCTTTGTGATCTTATTAAATTGCTTCAGACATTAATTGTCCATTGTTGTTTCTGACACAATGTTGTGATTGTTGCTTTTGATTAGCTGGGTAGAATTCAAATTACAGAGCATTTATTTGTCGCATTAGATTTAGTAATCAAGTTTAAGCATAGAACTACAGCTCAGAAATGATTTAAGACTCATCTTCGATTCCCATATGATAATTTTGAGTTGACAAATTCCCAAGCCAAACGCCGATTCATGTCGTCGGATGCTCGTCGGACGGTATTATAAAGCACTCAGCACATTGTATACTCGTTTGCCTCCTACATCCAACTCACATTACACCACGATTTTGAATTATAAGAGTGATTTCAAGAGATGATAGATCTTTTTACTCTATCGATAACTAACTTGAATCTGGTGTAGCATAAGGAATTCGTCTTTTCTATTGATTCTTAAGGGTTGAATGAAAAACAATTCTCGAATGAGGTATTCGACTCCATGGATAACTCGGAAAACAAATCTTTACGGTTCTACCTCCTATTTTTTATGAAGCGAATGAATCTTTTCGTGGGATGAAGTAGCATGAAATTTGTTTGCCCATAATTTTGAGATCCTGAAATACCCAAATGAGTACCACCAGAAACAGAGTAGGAAAAAGAATAGAAACTGCAACAGGAATCGAACAACAAAAAAGATGGTCGAGGTATAAGTTAATGAAAAAAAAGTGGTGTCTAAAGAAATGTTAGAGAAAAAGTGATGTACAAAAGATTAGGAATGTGAAGAGACAAAGAGACAAGGTCGAATGTGTTGGGTTGATCAAGATAGAGACTAGACAAATGCAATGGCATGTGTATTTTGGAAGAGTGAGTTGATAAGTCAATTTAGAGATTGAATGAGCTGTAATTACTCCATAAACCAAATATACTTCCAATTTCCAAATGCTACCATCCAATTCCACCGGATATTTCATTTGAGCTTTTCTGTTAAACTTACAACACCTTGGATTTCGAAATTTAATGTTTTATCTCACACTGTTATTTATTTTTAGGATATAATCTCATCAACTTTTTGATATAGATCGGTTGCCAATTTGAAGCAGATGTCTGTTTAATACCACAATTATTGGACTTGAGCCCTGAGACGGCCCAATAGTTTCTCATTCCCCTCAAATCTCAATCCTCAACATTAAGGGTCAAACCGGCCTGCCCCTGTAACACACTAACACGTTTGATGGCCCAAGAGCCCTTATCGCACCGGACAAGGCACGTCCATTAAGGGATTGCGGGCCTACATTATGTTCGAAGCCCGTGTATCGAGGGGAACGTGGCCATATTTCATTACAAGCGTCATCAATTTTTCCATGTTTTTTTTGTTTTATATGTCCCAAACATCCAACCGTTTGATGTAAACGTGTGCACGTTTCTGCCTCATAAGTTATCATATTGTTGATACATTAACAAATAAAGATGCACAAATAATTGATGATAATTTTATTAAGAATCACCGTTTATACTCATGTGGCAGAAGTTTATACAACATAAATAGCGATTTTATACGAATATGCTTTAACCAGCAAGGTTTTTCATATGGGTTTATGGGCAGGTCGGGTAGGTTCGTGAATTTACTCGTTTGGTTACCTTTTTCGTAAGGGTTTTATGTAGGTTGCGGGTTTATCCGTTTTTCTTATGGGTTCTACACGGGTTACGAGTTAACTCGTTGATTATTTTTCTAAACATGTTTTACACGGGTGTGGGTTTACTTGTTTCTTTTTCTTCTTCTCAAAATGATTTTATGCATGTTGTTTGTCCATCCGTTTACTTATGCAAGTTTTGGATTTATCCGTTTGCTTATATTTTCGGACAAGTTTTACAAGAGTTAGACGGATCGCACGCGTATATATGAAGAAGAGCAAATGGCTTCGATCACTCATGTTGGATATTATGTAGACTTTGGGTCACTCACACATTTTTTTAGGTACAACTCGTGATTTTTCGAATTTTTTAACACTTTGGTAGAGCTATCTTTTTCATTCTCCCATGATTTTGTCATTAATTTTAACTAACACTCATCATCTTTTTCATTATGGGAGAGAAAATTATGGGAGAATCAAATTAAAATTACTCTTACCAAAATATTAAAAATTTCGAAAAAGTCTCGAGTTGTACCTAAAAGACGCGTGAGTGATCAAAAGTCTACATACTACCCAACCTGAGTGATCAAAATTACACAAAATCATATTAGGGTAATCGACTGATATTTTTTAACAAACGTGAATGATAAATAAAATTATTTGCTCTATTAAAAAATAGTGAAACCTATTTGATGGAAATTTGTTGGAAACATTGGCATATGACAAAGCTGCTTAGTCTTAGATAGACTTGTCAAAAATGAACAGAGCCAATAGCTTCGGTTTCCTGACTAGTACCCTGTTTGAGTATATTCGACAAGGAATTGAAGTGCATGGCTGACTTTTCTAAATGAATACCCAATTTGTACTTTCTAAATGAACACCCAATTTATTACTCATTTTGCATCTTAAATGATGAAGTGAATATTTTATGTTAAAATTTTGGATACACACGTACTAAAATAATTGTGCATCTCTAGTACTTAGTATCAACACATTATAATGATGGCTCAATCGGCTGCTGACTTAAGCTTTCAATTAGGAGGTATTCAATTTTTGTTGGAGATAACTTATTTTATATTTTTAATTTAATTGGATATTAATTAGTAACTTTTAATATTCATTGTTTGCAATACTATTTTATTGATAACCTCATGATCACTAATTTAAAAAAATATCAACACATTAGTGTGAGCTTGTATAGCGCTTCTTACGGGCTATTGAAGCGGAAACTTGTATAACACATGCATATACGTTATAGTAGTTTTACTTGTATAACGCTTAATTAAGCGTTTTATAAGATATATTTACATAGCGCTTAATTAAAAGCTATAAAACACAATTAGTTCTTTTTTTACAATTTTATATTTCTTTTAATATATTTTTACACAAACTAATAACTATTTTGCCAACATTATATCCGATTTAAATCAACAAATATAACATCAGTCATAAATTAATTTTGATGTAATACATTAAAAAATAACAATAAACATACATTTTTGCAAAATCACTAAAGATTATAATCAATAATATCTTAAACTAGATAGCATATAATCTATAAAGTACAACGGTGTAAAGAAATTATCCATGTAAATTAAATTGACATGTACTACTTTTCAATCTTCCCCTTTACGAAATGATCGTAGAAGTATTATATTCCAATTAAAAGGAAGAATGTATTTCTCTTCTCCGAAGTCTTGGTACTACAGCGTCGTCGTGGCTTTACGAACTCCACTCCTCCATCCTTCATAAAGTCATACATTCAACCATCTGTCCATCTCCACTACTTATTCTTCTTAACTCATCCACTCAAACCAACCATCTCCTTCACTACAACCTTCCTTGCACTTTAACCAAAATATGTCACATGTTACATTTTGTCCCATAGTTTTTATAACACTATATTATCTTATGTTAGAACTACTGTCACATATATATTATTAACTACTTTTATAATATAACATGTTACATAAAATCATGGAAATAATAATGTAACGTCTATAATTATATATGTGCAAAACTCAGCACTAAAGAACATTTGAGGGAGAATTAATCGAATAGCCTAGTGGAAAAGGCTTCTGTCAGTGACCAAAAGGTCTTGGATTCGATATTCACCTCATCGATAATTTACAAAAAAAATAAATAAAAAAAGAACATTTGAGGGAGTAATTATTGGTGAGTCATTCTTGTAGGGTGTATTTGAATTGTGAGGTACAATTCATTCAAAAGTGGATTGTATATCTACCTTTTATTTTCCTCCTTTTTTCTATTAAGCTTATTTAGCAACTCATTTCAAATAATATTCACAATTCATTTTCACTAAAATAGGGGGGGGGGGGGGGGGGGGTGCAAAAATAATATAATGTGTCAAAGGAATAATTATTAGTTCTTGAGTTATTTCTACTGTGAATATTCGTAATGTGAATAGTCTTAGTTCACGGGCCATACCATAGAGTTTGGAATTGGGATACCAAGTAAGGATTCACCTCTTGGATCTTCTATAAATTCCCTAATTATTTTCCCAATAATTAATACATTCATACCATCAAACTATCAAACAATCTCCTTTAATTAATTCTGAAAATGGGTATGGTTTTCGGTAAAATCAAAGTAGCAACACCCAAATACGAGGTCATCAAATCAATCCCCGATTACGAAGTCCGAAAATATTTTCCATCCGTTATAGCACAAGTCACTTACGACCCATCCGACATGAAAGGCGACAAAGACGCCGGCTTCTCTCTCCTCGCCAGCTACATCGGCGCCTTCAGCAAACCCAACAACGCCGCCCAACAACCCATCGCCATGACGTCTCCGGTCATCACACAAAACTCCAAAAAAATCGACATGACGGCTCCCGTGGTGACGAAGAACGAGGGAACATTGGTGACCATGCAGTTTATACTCCCGGAGGAGTATAAGGCGGTGGAGGAGACGCCGAAGCCGTTGGATGAGAGGGTGGTGGTGAAGGAGGAGGGAGAGAGGAAGTATGGGGTGGTGACGTTTAGTGGGGTGGCGAGTGATGAGGTGGTGGAGGGGAAAGTTGAGAAGTTGAGGAAGTGTTTGGAGAAAGATGGGTTTAAGGTTGTTGGGGATTTTGTGTTGGCTAGGTTTAATCCTCCTTGGATTACTTTGCCTATGTTTAGGACTAACGAGGTTATGATCCCTGTTGACTGATTTCTTCTGCATTCGTGTTTTCAAGCCTACTTTTCTTCATTGTAATAATATTTGGAGTGATTTGATTTTGTGTATTTTTTTAATTTGGAGTTTTTTAAGCTTGATTGTAATATATGGATATTCTAAGTTTGAAGATTAGTAATTTTGTAATATACTATGAATTATGGAGTAATAAACTAATAATTAAGAAATAAATTGAACCTTAAATTTGAACAGAGTGTTATTGTTTAAACAAGAATCTTATCTGATAATTGAAGCCAACAAATATTTTGCAAACGTCATCAAACTACATATCAAAATTGATGGTAATAAGATCATTCACAACCTAGTTTTATTGAGGGGTGTAAGCAAGGTGAAAAAGGGTGTAAAGTGATGGAGAGAAGTGCAAATGTGGGTTTTAAAATTTGATATGGAATTATTGGGGTGTAAAAGGAGCCCACAAGCCAAAAAGCAACCACTCCCGCGATGCCACGCAGCTCGTGCCAAAGTGTTGGGTTGTGTTAAGATGCGTATCTATATCGAAAGACGGTGTCCTCCCGGGTCAAGATATACGATCTTGGGCTACTCTTTATATTGTCAATTGATTTCGAGTGGAGCCTCATAGACTCTTAACAGTTAATGAGGCACGTGTAAACCCGCCGATGTTGTTCTGGCAAATAATACCTACAAGGAAAATTCCGCCGACGATTGAGTTACAAGTGAGAGAGAGTGTTAAGATGCACATCCCACATTGAAAGTCGATATCCCCTCGGGTCTATATATAAAATCTTGGGCTACTATCTCTATTGCCAATTAGTTTTAGAGTGAAACCCAATATACTCTTAAGTCTTAACATTGTGGAAATTAAAGAATTTCCATTAAACAAGGTGACTATAGACATTATTATTGTGAGAGCACTTTTCTATTTGGGATGGTCAATGTAAATTTTCAACAATAATCTAATGACAATTTGGTCAATTTCTTAGTTTTAATCCATGTAATGAATGTTGATGTTAAAAAATTCACATTTCAAAGTTTCAAACTTCATCATATTTATTTTTGATATTTTGTGTTTGATATTTTTGATATATGTTCTTACATAGATTACATGGCTTTTGGTTATAGGAAGAAGTTATGTTGAATTGTTTTGGCGTTTTCTTTCATGTTGTAAATGCCTATCCTTTGATTATTCAAAGGTTTTGGTTGAAAATGAACATTCGAAGGATGGCGTTGCTTCCATTGAAAAAAAGTTCAATACTCCCTCCCTATTGTTAATGTGAAATCCCTTGGTTTTTGCCTAATTATCTTGAATTAAATATTAGAGAATTTAATGGGTGAAATGAATTTTCCCCCGTTTAATATCGTATCATAAAATTAAATAATACCACAAGCCATACTCGTATCCAATAATTAAACACTTTTAATGAATTTTGAAATAAAACACTTTCTTTTATTACAATTAACTCTTTTGATTCTACTCAAGAAAAACGTAAACAAAAGGATCAATTAAGATGTCGACACACGTCACTCTGTTACTGGTACCGGAAAGCTTAATTTTATTTTCTTCTCCCTTTCCCTCTTATTGGAGTAAAGATGTGAACACCTTTGATGAATTGCATTATTATTACACCTAATTCACTCGCGTCCAAATGATTAAGTAAAAGAATAGTATGTAGTAATAATATATATAGTCTTGAATTAGCACTTGGGTAAATCTTTGGGAGGTGCAATGATTGATGTTTCAGGAGTTGGCCCATTCTCAACTATAAATGCCGTTGCTAGACCCCATGGTACATGAACTTCCAAATGACAATGCATAAACCATACACCTGTTAGCCAAAATATTTCAATTAATTTTGTAACATAAGACGAAAATCGTGATATTAAGTTATTAACTTGGCGTTATAAGTCATACCTGGATTATTTGCTCGAAATCGAATAACGGTCCATCCTCCAATCGGAACAGGAACAGTATTAAGGAGTTGTGGATTTACCAGATTGAGCTTTGCAGTAGCAGGATCATAGTTTCCATATCCCATACCTACGACATGAACATCTTGTCCATGCAAATGCATAGGATGGTTTTCTACAGAACCAAATGCAATATCTTGGAATATGATCTCCACCGTTGAATTGTATTTAATTTGCTTCACACTATGTGATCTGACGGTTGGTAGGAGGGCGAAATTAAAGGTATTGGACTCATTTGTGTAGTCAAATTTCACAGGAGGTTCATTTGGGAAATCGGGTGTGTAGATGTCACTCACATTGTAATAAAACGCTTCCAGAATTGACAACTTAGTCGATGGCTCAAATGAGCGATTGTTCATGCTAGCCGCTATTCGTTGCCCGTTAGGACCTAGACATGATGTGTTTCCTTGACCCTCACATGGAAGTAGACCCAGGCCTAGCGTGATGAACATACGTTCGTCTACTTTTTGTGGGACTGGCTCCCAGAATGGCGCAGTTGTAAGCGCGGTCAGATTTGTAAAAAATCTATGAGCCGTGTCATTAGCACTGTGATCTGGTAAAATTGGCATGACAGGAGTTGTAGATTTTGAACCAACATACTCAAGTACCGCGGTTGAATTTTGTCTACTGAAGGCTATAAGATCTGAACCTTGATAAACTTTAATCCTCATGTAATATGATCCTATAGGTTGATCAGCCTTCAAAAGGACATCCATGGTTTGCCCCGGGGCGATTGTGATTATATCGGTGGTATAAGGGTTGACATAACTAGCATCAACTGCAACCACTGTGAAAGAATGATTTGCCATCTTGAAAAATAGGATGCTCTGCATCACAGCATTAACAAGGCGCAGGAGATATGTTTTCCCTTGTTGTACTTGCAATTTGTACATACCTGTCACAATAAAGTATTTGTAACATTAGACTAATACGTCCTTTATGTAATCATTTAACGTATAATGTATAATTTTTGTAACGTTCTATTGAAATTGTCCGAATGAAGGGGTAAAGGAATTCGACAGGCGTTTTAATATGTGTTTAAGAAAGTACTCACTAGCTGCAGAACAATTGTAGAGATCTCCAGGTTGACCATTGATAGTAAAAGCGTCTGATAGATTAGGGGGAACACCATAAGCTTGACCCTCATTTACAATATCCTCTACGTTGGAATACCACCACTCTCCTGTTACAATAATTATTCAACCGTTGACTTGAATTCATTTCTAAAACATTTTATTTAAGTTGAGAAATATATATAACAAGAATCCTACCAAATATGATTGGAACCTCTTTGTCTGGCTTGGGGAAAGGATAAGCCCGACCCTTTCTAGGACGAATGATAATTGCGCCATGAATGGTTGCTCTAAGATACGAAATATGAGCATGCCACCAAAGTGTTCCTTCTTGTGACGTAACATTAAATCTATATGTATATTTATTTCCCGGCTTGATCGGACATTGAGTAATATAGTCAGGTCCATCGGCCCAACTATTTCTAAATTGAACCAGTCCATGCCTGCAGAAGTGAATAATAACCAAACCATGAAAAGTGTTTTTGATATAGTTTATATTCAAAACTAACTTTTGTGTATACGCTTAAACTTATAATTGAGGTGGTATTATTTATTACTCTCTTCGTTTTTTTAATCTATTGTTTTGACTTTTGACGGTCAATGAGACACGAGTTGAAACGAAAATACCTTTACGTAAAAAATTATAAAAAGTTGATATTTAAAAATATTGATTGAAACGAATCTAACAAGCTCCAACATAACCAGTGGCGGATCTAGGAGTATAAAATTGCCTATTCGAAATTGTCATAATTTTCAAAGTGTTTGTTCAAAACACTTAAATATATTTAAATATAATTTTTGATAATTTTTACATTAATTTTTCCTTTATACATATATAATTTTTAAATTAAAAAAAGTGTCTGTTCGAGTGAACAGTGGTGAACATGCATAAGTTCGCCACTGAACATGACTATATTATTCTTATCGATTAATAAAAATTAATTGTCAAAGTTTATAAAGTTTGACTCTAGAGAAATTAAACAATAGGTTAAAACATGAGGAGTACATAATTAGTAGGACGAAATTGGGGTGGGATAAACAAATTACCAATGAATTGTGAGATCGTATGGTGAATCATTGGTAACATGTATAATGACAGAATCACCCTCCCTTACTCGAAGAACAGGGCCTGGATAACTTCCATTTACTGCCGCAATCGTTTTCTGGGTGCAGAGCCTCGCAATTGTTAAATTGCCCACCTGCACGAAAATACATTTAAAATTAATTTTCCAATAATCTTAGCTAAGAATAGGACAAAATTAACATTAGAAAAAGTTTTTTGTATAAAATTGGTTAATGCCCAGCTGAGATTTTAGTTGATTAGTCGCATATATCAACTACTCCCTCCGTCCCTAAAAGATTGTCACATTTTGACTTTTGTTAGTCAAATATTACAAAATTTGATCATGAATTCTCATTAAACGACAAGAAATAATATAGTCTTGTGGTACCTTGTTAGATTCGTCTCAATATATATTTTTGAAATATTAACTTTTTATAATTTTTTCGCATGTAGAATAATAAATATTTATGTTTTAAATCGTGTTTTGTTGACCACTAAAAGTCAAAATGTGACAATCTTTTAGGGACGGAGGGAGTATTTTTTAAAAGTGAAGATGATGATTGGTCTATCAATAAGGGAACTATTTTAAGTCAGTTGTTGAATATTGCCCTCAATTTATTATCATGTATACGAGCAGAGTCAACCCCCTTGCTTCTTCAAACGTTTTCATCATCAAATCATTCAAATGCGAAAGAGTAAATTTCCTTTCTTTAAGTATTCTTTACCCCATGCATGCATTGTTCAAGAATGATAGATGAAGAATTTGCGTTTGCCGTATAAACTTAGGAGAACAAATCTTAGTAGTACCATAAATTTCTATTATATATAATGCATAAATCAGATATATGTGCATGAGGTCATTAGTGTAATGATTTCACATAAAATTGTATAAACCAAAAATAACTCATTCATTTCAAAACATCATGAATTTGATTTCGAATGATCAAAATTAACAAAACTACGGCCGATAAATATATCTTTAACTTCATACTTTTTTAATAGTAAGGTATATATTACCAAATGTAATACAACATATAGGAAAAGATTGATCTTGAAATTAAAAGTTTCAACCATTTATAATATTCTAAATAAACATTACTATCTTTTACAAGTAAATTAAGAAAATGTTATTAGGTAGAAGAATTTACATGAAACGTTTCCTCTACAATTGCAGCAGAAGCAGAAGAAGACACCAGAAAGAGCAAAGCACAGCCTAGCAAGAATGTGAGACTTGCCATTTATTATAATTATATATAATCAAACAACCAAATTATATCAGCTAAAAATTATAGAGCTAATTAACACAACCCAAAAGCTTCCTTTTTCATAAAGAAAATAAAAGGAGAAGCTTTTGTTGGTTGTGTATGTGTGAGTTGCAAATGATGATAAAGCTTATTAGTGTATTTATAATGTAAGCTGAAGAAACAAAAAAAATACGAGTATTATATATTATACGATAGGAAAATAAACGGGGACTTCTTTTTTTTGTTGTTGCTGCGACAACCATAAGAACCTCGAGGTGTTGACTGGTGGCATGCATGATTTTTTCTTGATTATATTATTATTGGAGTAGATGTTTGGGAAATTTTAAAGAAATCGAGTCTAATTTATTACAACAAACTAAATTATCGAGTTATCATGCAATGTTTGAGTTGGCAAAACTTTTAAGCAAATTAACATATCGAACACTCAAGCTCGTTAGATAGCTGGTTACAGATTTATATATTAATTTGTTCATTTGACTTATTCAGCATAAGTTCCCACGTTTGTTCACCACACGCGACATTGAATTATTGAGCGACTTATTAGCGTATTCACCACAACACATAATCATCAATGAATACTTAGTTTGAAACTTCAATTTAATCAAATAATATGGTAAACTTAATTGTAAAGTTGGTATTTGGAAATGTGATCAAGTTGAAATTGATTTTGTCCAAATCTTATCTCTGTGATGATTTAAGTTCCCACTTATGTCCTGTATACTTTCAATTGAGACAATCAACTTTCAAAACAAAACTGTATATGTCTGTCGAATTTCCTCACCTATATATTTATAGCTAGTTCCTAATATTTGGTGAAATGTATCAATAAATTAAATAATACTTGTAATGATATAATATAAAAATGTATGATAATAGTTGTCCACAATACAATAGCGATACCTATATTTATAAATAAATCTAACTCTAACCGTCTATTATACGGGTTTATGGGCTAATCACCCACTAACCTAACATATTTTATCGATAATCGTTGTTTATAATATAATAGTGATACCTATATTTATAGATAAATCTAACTTTAATAGTCTACTATACGGGCTTATGGGCTAGTCACGCACCCATTAACCCTAACATATAATGTGTTTACTATTGACATAATAATGTTTATTATTGAACTTCATGTTATACTTATTATTTAATATTGTCATAATAAAGATTGTTTATTATTTTGATCATTGAGAAATAAAAGGTGTTAGTATGTTGTTAAAATTGCTACACATAATAAAATTTGGAATGAAGATATTGTTGGATATTTTATTTGTGAATCTAAAATGTTTAGAAAGCAAATGAAAATTATGTAATGATGTTGTCCCACTTAGGAAGAGTGGGATCAAAATTGTCATTTAATAAGTAGACACCCTCATAAAGGCTTATTAAATGTGCACCAATATTATATATGATACGCTCATTTAAGGCGCCTCGCTTGGCTAGCCCATCACCCAACAGAGGAGGTGAATTCGGGATGTGCCTCTAGCGGCTCGGTACTTCACCTCAAGAGTGCCCAGAGTAGGCTGGGTAACCACCCACAAACAGATGCTCCCTTGAACAAATGCAGAGTTACTCATGCACCTGCCGTGGATCGAACCCACACACTTGTGGAGAAACACACTCTTATAGTGAAGCCCCTTACCATTTGAGCTATGCCCCGTTGGCTGTGTACCAACATTATGCTAATAAGGCCTCTTGTTAGGTGTTTGTGTGTGTGTGTGTGAGCGCTCGCACGCATGGCCTGCTCCCATCCTTTCTGATTTTTCCTTTGCTTCGTGAGCAGTTTGACGATTGGATTGGAGAGTGTACGAGTGAATTGTACAAATATCTCCGATGGTGTCATCAAGTTGCAGTTTAGTTCCCGATAATGACATCATTACAGTTTAGTCCACGAAAGTGGCCAATACGCGATGAGAGGTTAAATTTTGGGCAAAAAATATTTTTTTTTGAAGACATATACTCATTTTTGGTGTGAAATTAATGAAGATTTGCATTTCAGCTTCTTAATGAACTTTCATGAGACACCCAAAATAGGTTTTAAGTCTTAAAAATTTATTTTTGTTCCAAATTTGACATCTTATCTTGTGTTGGTGTTAAAAATTAACGAAATAGTTAATGTGATGACTAATTTATAATTTTTTGGCACTTTCAGAGACTAAACTGCAATAGTGCCACTATTGAGGACTAAACTGCAACTTGGTGATACTATCGGGGACTATTTGTGCAATTCATTCCATAGTGTACATATATGATGTCCGGGACTATTTGTGCAGTTCATTCCAGTAGCCTCACCTCTCCATGGAGAGCGAACCTTGTGTTTCGAATTGATTAACATGCAAACTTCTAGTACCCTTGATAAGTTAAGGTACATTCCACAATTTATCTCGTCCTCAAATATTCTAAGACAGGTGTGTGTCGGAATTGTTAATGTGACGGTTGTTGAGAAACGAGACAATAAGATTGATGGAAACTAAGATATACTTAGATTTATTTTTTTATTATGCATTTAACATTAAGAGGATGAATGAAGAAACCATCTCTATCAAGTATATATAAAATTGGTCAACGAGAAAAACCATACAACTAATAATAAGCAAGATCTAGGAGTATAATTAATGCAGAAATTGATATAGGAGATTTTTAATTGAAAAATGCGCATCACGCTCGACGATTTAGTAGATAGAACCGAGATTTTCGCTTCATTTCTTACAGAATGCTAATCTTCTTGATATTGATACAAACATAAGATTACAAATTATTTTTATATATTATCTCAGAAGTATGTTAATTTTTATTGAGTAAAACGTCCGAGTTAATTAATTGAAATGGAAGAATGTATTACAATAATATTATTCTTTTTCTACATTTACACAAGGCACAACTGTAAGTTCTAAACCAACCGAGAAAATTGATGTAAAATCAATTCTTTTTCTCGTGTAATCTCATGATCAGAACTCAGGATTATTGTTGTTGTCTTTAAGGTTATCATACGACTATCATTCTCTATAATTAACCATTAAATATATTTCGAACTCAAAATCGACTGATCACTACTAATAAAAATTTCTGCTTCGATTAATTCATGGTATGACCATCTCTTAAGAAGAGGAACAAACTCTCTTCCAAAGGGGGAGAGGCAAATTTTCTAGAAGGATTCTTGAAGTAACATATATAGAACTAAATAATTAGAAAATTAGGTAGGAGGATCCACCAACTTGGTGCATTAAAAATCCCTCATTTGGGACATACAAACCTAATAAGCCGAATTGAATCCACACATAATATAACGAATTTTATTTTTTTTAGTTAATTCAAAATTTGTATTCTAACGGCAAAAATATAGTAATAAAAATCACTATTATTATATTGTTTTTGAATTTGATCCTTATAAATATGTGAATGATGAATTGTAATATGACTCTAGATGGTGACATGCATGTATTGATGCATAGTCTCAAATAGTACATTATCATATTAATGCAGAGTGTTGAGACGTGTATTCTACATCAAAATTCAATATACTCTCGCTTTAATATACAAGATCTTGAATTACTCCCTACATATTATTAAGAAAAGCCATATCCGGGATGGACGGACAAGGTTCCTTTTCCACCCTGGTTTATCCAACCTGAATTCATAGGGTCTAACAGGAGGGAAGGGAAATCCGAGGGAACACGTCGCCCATTTCATCGCAAGATTTGCTAAATTGGGAGAAAATAAGCCCGTTAGGCTATAACTCTTCGTACAAATTAATTTTAAAATAAAATCCTATAGACTCTGTATACAAACACATTTATGGGAGCTATAAAAAAAAAGGTATTCCCCATAATTATGTTTATTACTCCCTCCTTCCTTAAATGATTCGTACATTATATTTGACTCTGATGGTCAACCAAACATATTTTAAAACGTAAATATCTTTTTATACTATATGCGAAAAAATGATTAAAAGTTGATATTTCAAAAATATATAGTGAGACGATCTAACAAAGTCCCACATGACTATATATATTACTCCCTCCGTCCCTAAATGATTGTCACATTTGACTTTTGGTGGTCAATAAAACACGATTTAAAATACAAATATCTCTTATTCTAAATGCAAAAAAATTATAATAAGTTGATATTTCAAAAATATATATTGAGACGAATCTAACGAGGTCCCACAAGACTATATTATTTCTTTTCGTTTAGTGAGAATTCGTGATCAAATTTTGTTGTAATTGACCACAAAAGTCAAAATGTGACAATCTTTTAGGGACGGAGGGAGTATTTTTTATTGTTTAATAAGAATTTTTGATCAAATTTTTTAAAGTTTAACCATAAAATTTAAAATGTAGTAATCATTTAGAGACGGAAGAACTACATTATTACTACATTGAGTAGACAATGTTTTACTTGTGGTAGAATATTATATATGAATAAAAAATATTATAGTTGTTCTGTCTGTTAGGACGTCTCTCACAGCTGCTATATAAAATATTAATACTCGTGATGCTTGCACTCTCGAAACATGAAAGAAACGTATGTAATAACTATATGAGTCCATAATGATAATCGAGGAACAAATAAAAACCATATATACCACGAAATCAACCACTAAAGTAAATAATATGGTGGGAAATCGGACTATGTGGCTTTCATCACTATTTAACTTATGATTAAATTAATATTGTCGTAGTAATTAATGATAAAATGGGTGATCATCTATTATTAGATTGAAACTATTCCATCTTATTATAAAGATTAAATTTTACAATATGCACTCTGAATTATTGTTTAATTGCCCTACATCTCTAAATGATGGAGGTATTTTGACTTTTTGAGTCAAATTTTGGATAATTTGATCGTAAATTCTCGTTAGCCGCTAACAAATAATATAGTCATATTGGATCTTGTTAGATTCATCTCGATATATATTTTTAAAATATCAAGTTGTTATAATTTTTACACATGTAAAATTAAAAATATTTACGTTTTAAGTCGTGTCTCGTAGATCGTGAATAAACAAATGACTCCATCATTTAGGATGACTCCATCATTTAGGGATGATGGGAGTAATACGTATTAGTATTAGCCTCTAATTTGTCTTTAGTAACAACTGTTCCCTCAGTATTGTCAACTCTTAGATACTCGTTGATCAGACTCATCTGACTTCTGTATCTAAATAAAAAATGAGTCAATTATTATGATGATAATCATCATACATTATTCATCTTCTATCTAAATAAAGATCAGAGTTATCAACATTGTACGCTCATAATTTAAGATCTTATTTAAATAAATATTAATATGAGAGAGGATCACCTGGCGCCTGGCATACATAATAATCTAATGATAAGTTAATGTTTCATATATAACACATAAAAATATATATGTAATCGTCCATTTGTATTTCATTGATTGGAGATGTAGGTCAAAATACAATAATCTGACTTAGAAAAAAATTACACATACTTAATAACTCTTTTAACTTTATTAATAATTGGTGTATGTGTCACGGTTTATTACTATCCGTTATTCAATGAACTAACTTTCATAAATTAATATAACCTGAAATGATGAATATAAATCATGCTTAATTATAAGTTGTGCAGTGTATAGTACTTTGTCCGTTTCTAAATGATTGTCACATTTTGACTTTGATCAACAAAACAAGAATTGAAACGGAAATACCTCTTATTCTACATGCGAAAAAATTATAAAATTTTGATATTTCAAAAATATATATTGAGACGATTGTAACAAGATCCCACAAGACTATAATATTTTTTTTATCGTTTGATAAGAATTTATTATCAAATTTGTAATGTTTGACCACCAAAAGTTAAAATGTGAAAATATTTTAGAGACGAACAGAGTAATATATAGTAATAATTCAAAAATATTCAAGTAGTTAACCATAATTGACTTCAATTTCGTATATGGTCCAAGAAATTAAATGGTCCAAGAAAGAACTTTAAGCTCAGAAGAAATGCTCCAAATAATATGTTCATCATCTGGCCTCCGGCCTAATAATCATCAAAGACGAAATTGGCTAACAATTGAGGAAAAACGATTCACATAATTTTTCTAGTGTGTTATCCTCCATCCAATTTAGTACTGTTTCATTCGTTATATTAAAAGATAGTTATATTTTGAATTTTGAAAATTAACCTTTTAAAAAGTTTGAATTTAAATATTATATATGTCTTGTAGCATTTTCGCGCATTATTTTAATTCATGTATGTAAACTAAAAGATATTGTTAAACAACTTGTTAGTATATCTAGCAAAATGACCACTTCAAACCTTTTTTTCAATTGTAGGGGGGCAACACACACTTCGCAACGTGATAAATGATAATGTGTAGCAACGGGTTTTCGACAAAAAAATGCATCATTAAGGAAGAAGTGGACGGCTTCTGACTTCTCCAAATCATGTGGACCAATATCAATATATGCAGATTCTATAATCTATATAGTAGGCAGATATTTCATAGTAGTATATAACTATATATGTTTGTGTGACAATTATATTTAGTTCATAATTATAATTTATATATATGTACGTCTTATTTTATTTAATTATCATAAAGGATCGTTTCTTTTACTTTACCTGTTAAGGTAAACTAAATTTCAATAAAGTATTGTCATAATACTAATTCGAATTTATGATGTCGAAATAAGAGTGAATTACCGATTTTGGATTGGTGATTAGAAATACATGCATATCAAATTTTTCCAATTGTCCAAATATATATATATTGATACTACTTATACTTGATTTTCTTATGTGGAATCTGATTAATTAGCTACTTATAGATTTTCGTAGTTTGGATGAAATGAAAATAGAACCTCTAGTTTGATTATATAAAAAAAAAGAACATTTATTTAATGTTTTGTTGTATTCATATGATTAAGGATATATGAAGTGTCTAGAAATATAAATTCAATGTTACAGGGTAAATCATTTAAAGTGAAGAGATGAGGATCATATTAGTATTATGAAACGTTGTCAAATGTTTTTAATATTTTAAATAAAATTATTGATATGTATTACTCCCTCCGTTCCTAAATGATTGTCACATTTGACTTTTGATGGTCAATAAGGCACGATTTAAAACATAAATATCTCTTATTTTACATGTGAAAAAATTATAATAAGTTGATATTTCAAAAATATATATTGAGACGAATCTAACGAGGTCCCACAACACTATATTATTTCTTATCGTTTAATGAGAATTCATGATCAAATTTTCTTGTAATTGACCACAAAAGTCAAAATGTGACAATCTTTTAGGGACGGAGGGAGTATATATTTATATAAATAAAATTTGTGGATATAATAAGCTAATTAATTAAGATCGATTAATGAGGAGTTTAGAAAAACACGACGCAATTAGATCATATATAAAGCTCACACAATAACATTAAAAATATGAGATTTCAAGAGTCTGAATCTTGGTTGTTAATTAAGATTTATTATTGCTTGTCAACACAATTACGTTACTATGAAACATTTTAATAGTTCAAAGTTAAACCAGTACTTTAAATATATTGGGGTCTGGTTTACCTTGAAGTATCTATACTTTAATTTAATTACTTTATCATTTACTTACCACTAAATTAGGTCTATAAAAATAAGTTTATCAACAATTTCTTCTTTCATTAAATGGAAATAAAAACAACGAATTACTAAGGTGGATAAGCATTAAGCAAGTCACTCAAAAATAGACTATATGGTAGAATACAATTTAACTAAATATATGTGGTGTGGGAACATTTGAGTAGATTGATGTATTATTTGTCATGGAAATAAATTGGAAGGTATTTTCGTTGGTTGAAAATAAACTTAAGAATATCGCAATTCAACTAGCGGTCTTCCAAGGGCAATTGCAATTTGCAACATATGAGACCCATTATTCACACTACAGTCCACGGTTATCCATTTATACCATTTACTACTATATATTTTAGTTTGAATTAATGATGTAATCGATCACTGTTTTATAATGTGTATTATTCGGCATTAGATCATTTATGTTTCATTTTTACCTTTTCAATCACTCATGTTTCAATATCATGTCTCAGTTAGTTGGTGGGTGAACTTTTTCATTAAACTCAATTTTTAGCCAAATTAATCCTTAATTCGAAAGGGGTCAAGTAGTCAATTAACATAAAATTATTTTTAAGTCCATAACTTAAAACGATTTCATGGTAATTGACTACTTTACACCTCCAAATTAAAGAACAGTTTGGCTAAAAGTTGAATTTAACGGAAAAGTTAATCAACAAACCAATTGAGACATGACATTAAAACATGAGTAATCAAAAATGTCAAAATGAAACACGGTCGAATTATAAATACTACTCCCTCCGTTTCTTTTTATTTGATTGTTTGGAGTTTTTTTCTTGTTTCAAAATATTTGATTGTTTACAATTTCAATGCAATTTTTTACAATTCCAATGCACCTTTTTACAATTCCAATGCACTTTTTTACGATCCCAATGTAATTTTTCACAATCTCTTAATAAAGTACTTTTCCCACAAACAATCAAATAAAAAGAAACGGAGGGAGTATAAAACATGAGTAATCAATTGAGTCATTAACTCTTTAACTTATATAACATAGCATGATTAAATAGTATACTTTTACGTATGATCCAATTTTAGATAACGAAAAACAACAAAAAATAAAACTGAAAATTCAACAAAAATGAAAACAAAAACAAAATAGTACTGTATAAAAACTGATGTGCTCCCTTCAATTCATAATTTATGTCTTTTTTTATTTTTTGTATGTCAATTTTGATCATCAATTAATTATTATTTTAGTCCAAAAAATACAAAATTTATAAATTTATAAATAAGAGTATTTTCATATATAACTAATTAGCTATTGCTAATCAAAATTGAACACAAAAAATAAAAAATATACTTATATAAATTTAAATTGGGAGGAGTTGTAGTTATACGGTGTTTGACTGACAAACAAGGGCAAGATTTGTCCACGTATAGACATTATAGCTCGAATTTTGACTTTAGAAAATCATTATTTGGGCAGGGCAGGCGGCTGAGATACTTGTTTATTTGGTCAATAATAATATACCATCAACAAATAGACTTAATGCTTTGTTTCACTCAAATAATTGTATGCAACTAGTACTATTTTTAGTTGATACGATGCTTTTTAGGGAAAATGTGGTTTAATTGGGACTTCTAGAAAATTTCCTCTCTACAGTTAAATGTTGTAAAAATAATGACTAATGGGCAAATAAAGTAGCCCTATTTATACTGAGTCGATTGCAGTTTGCAACATAATAAGCTTGGACTTCTAGAAACTTTCCACTCTAATTAATTTTGAAATTCATCCTCACATGTAATGATTTATTGAAATGCATTGATTAATTAATAGTACTATTACACAAGTGGAGCAGGATAGTGACGGAATTGGATTTTTTATATTAAACATAATTTTTGAAATAAGGAATTTTAGGTTATTTAGAAGAAAAAACAATAATATTACATGTTTTCAAATTTAGGTGGGGGTGGGGGGTCAATGAAACAATTACGTCTGTGAGTGTGACTCCATCTCATTAACAATCTTTAGATATAAACTAGCTGAATAGGCCCGTCGATCGACGGGCGAAAATGTTATTTTATCGAATGCGGGACTAACTAATATATATAATATACTCCCTCCGTTTCTTTTTATTTGATTGTTTGGGGAAAAAGTACTTTATTAAGAGATTGTGAAAAATTACATTGGGATTGTACAAAGGTGTATTGGAATTGTAAAAAGGTGCATTAGAATTGTAAGAAAGTACATTGGGATTGTAAAAAGTGCATTGAAATTGTAAACAATCAAATAAAAAGAAACATGGAAAAAATGCTCAAACAATCAAATAAAAAGAAACGGAGGGAGTATTGTTTAAGAATGAAACTTATTGCATCGACCAAACTATATCAAACATGTTGTTTACCAGCAAGGATGCATCATGCATCACAGTTCTTATGTTTCCTTTATTGCTCTATCTGCGGATATTCTCCTTGGTCAGTCAGGTCCGAGTGTTGATCTTGCTTCACGTCCGCAGAAGTTGATGCAGCTCCAACATTCGACAAGGAAACAAAACCGGTGTACCTCGGTAGAAACTGAGCTGAACTCTTCTGTTTTTTCTTGTCGTACAAAAACCTGATCTGCAACTAAATCAGATTGCAAACAGTTCTAGGTTGTTCTTAAACACTTGATCTGTTTGTTTGCTAATCCAATATGCTTTTTCTTTGTGTCGTTGGTGTCAACAGCTTGCAACACCATAACCCTGCCTTGATTTGAGGAAGTAGCGACATGAACTGCAACTTCCTTAATCAATTCTTGTACTGCTGATCCTCATCATCATCACTTTCAACATACAAACTCTGCTCTGTGATAAGATTGTTCATCATCTTGTAATATAGCTACAAAGATCATATATAAAGCTTCTAAAATAACAACAAATGAAGCTTCAATCTTGCAATGAATTGGCAAAGTCTCACCAACCTATGCCAATTCATCATGAAAATATACCAAATTATGAAATGAAATACTCAAGAAGCATCATAGATGTACCTACCGAATTCCATGACTTCGCCAAGCTGAGTATGACTAAGCCATTGTCCTTCAAAGTAAGGCAAAGAACAGACCATCTTTTTACAAAAAATGTTAGGAGATCATTTAGTGGGCAAAGATTTAGTTCCCACTAAGCTACCTTTCACCAGCTAAATATTTCCCGAAAAGATGCAAAAGCTGAATTTATAGATGATTAATAAACATCAGAAAAAAATTACACTAACTACATATATGTTTATAATAAAATTTTGGAAGATTATCAAAAGTGTTTGTGCTTAATGAGGCCACCATCATAGGGCGGCCAAGCTGGATGAACTTTGGGTTTGGAGGCAGTTCATGAGAGGCTGAATTATTGAACACGACAAACAGGTATGTACCATAACCCGCAATCAATGGACCAAGAAAAGTAAGTAAAAAATTCAATATCTTCAATAAGAACTCAAAATGTCACCTGCATCCATACTGTTAAAGTTTCTTCTAAAACCGTTCGCAACTGTTTCTCTTCAACTGAACTTCATCCACTTGTCAAGTTAATGCAGGATAAACTCTAAATTAGCCATTAAATTTACAACCAAAAAGTAATAATTTTAGGCTACATCAATTCAAAAAGCATATTCAATGACTGCAATTGCCTATCACAACCCACTTTAATTCCTCCCATAGCTGATGTAGTATTCCCCTTATACTTATTAACCTCAATTGCCTTATCCATCCGAGTTTGTTCCTCTTTAGAGCTGTCATCATAGTTCATATCAAGCTGCGGCTACGAAGGAGCAATCTGTTCAAGTTTGACAGATGTTCACGTACAAACAGCATGATTTACAGGTTGAGCAACAACCATGGAAGTGCCAATCTGAGCTGCTTGCTTGTTTACTCCCTTTACAAGTTTGACATATATACATAACAACAACCTGTGTTCTTTCATGTCCACATTCAGAAGAATAACCAATTAACAAAATTAGCTACACTTTATTCAAAAGAACACCATATCCAAGCATATCATTATTGCAAAACAAAATCAATCAATTAATCGGGTAGGTTTAAATCAAGTAACTTTTCATGTCAAATTGAAAGTATATGAATATCAGGACTAACTTCACAAGGAGACATGAACAAAATCATCCAACTATGTGTAGGTCGTAGTGATATTTAACAAATATGTCGCGATAATTACCAAACACAATTTTAGATAAATTTCCATTCATTAACCATCCTAAACGAAAACCTTCATCACTATACATACATAATGAATGAATGAATGAAACACATGTAACTAAGAGGATGTAGCTTAAAGGGATGAAAATATAGATAATATAAGGAAAAAAGAAAAAAAATAGTTATAGTCCGTATTTGAATAACAAATAATTAAATTTGCTATGAAAAACTCTTTTGTTAGAAAAATAATTCTGATTAACAAAATTTTATTATTGGTTAAAATAATCATATTTATCTAACCCCAACACATAAATTTAAAAGAAAAAACCCCATAAAAAATTAAACAATATAAATAAAAACAATATTTTAGTTTAGCAGTTCACAAAACTATTACGAATTAGTAGTGTGGCTTAGATATTTCAATTTTTATACATAGTTCGATGAGTGACGGTGGTGGCTGATGCACGATTCAATGGAGGTCGAGTACTTGGATTAGGGGGTGGGGGAATTGGTTGAAAGTGGTGAAGGAACATTGAAGCGCGAAAGAACAATTTTGAGGAAAGTGATTTGGTGCTGAAATTAGGATGGTGGGATGAAGAATTTGGGGTGGTAGAAGTTTATTGTTGGGGGATGACGATGTATAGTAGGTTAGGGTAAAACAAGAGGAGGGAGGTTGGAGTTGTTATAGGGGCTATAAGGACTATTGTTTGAGAATTGAGAATGGTAAAGAAAGATGGCGTGGGAGGGGGAGTTAGTACTTTACAAAACAGTGGTACTCCTTTCAATGCTTAGTGTACAACATCCATGCAGGGATGCTCGCGAGTGGTAAGCAAGCTATCTCTAGCGAGTGGACAATCGGCCATATGTACAACATGTCATGCGTAATGTACAACATTTAATGCACAGAAACGAAAAAAATAAAATGAAACCACCCGCGGGATCGCGTATGGACCATTCGCGTGATCCACACGCGATCCCCTCTTTATAACTATATCTTAGATTTAATGGCCCATTCTTTAAATTTTAAGCTCAAATATTTTAATATTAAGTGAACGGGTAGAGTTTTAATGTAATTTATTATTAATATGATTATTTTGATTAAAAAGAAGTTATGTAACAACAAAATTAAAATAATACTCCCTCCGTCCCTAAAAGATTGTCACATTTTGACTTTTGATAGTCAACAAAACATGATTTAAAACGTAAATATCTATTACTCTACATGCAAAAAAAGTATAAAAAGTTGATATTTCAAAAATATATATTGAGACGAATTTAACAAGGTCTTACAAGACTATATTATTTCTTATCATTTAATGAGAATTCATGATCAAAGTTTGTTATATTTAACCAACAAAAGTCAAAATGTGACAATCTTTTAGGGACGGAGGGAGTATATAATTTCCACGAGAGGAAAGGTCCAAAACTAGTAGGGTCATAGACGCTCAAATAATCCATGGGTCACAAATTTCATGAAGTTTAACATGTAAGGTCTAGCCTCTTAATTAGGTCAGGTATATCTCGTGATTTACGTTCTCCGTGAACCCCAAGACAGGGTGCGTAAGGATCATTATTGTGTCGATTTCACACTTTTATAAACGCTAAAATAATGTCTTTTACTATTTGGGTCATGGGCGTATATCTATACCAACTCATGACTATAACTAAGGATGTTTTTTATTCGGTTCGGTTGTTTTTTTCAGAGATTTTTTTGTGTGAAATTGTTCCTATCGATTTTTGGAACAACATAATCTATTCGGTTGAAACTTATTTCAATTTGAATCGGTTCGATTAATGTTGGTTTGGGGCAAAATCAATTCGGATCGGTCGGTTTTTCAGTTCTGAAATAGACAAAAAAGAAAATGCACAATTTCAAATTAAATAGAGTCTACCTATCCACGTGAAATTAAAAAAAATATACAAATACATTAATGGCAATAGAACACATTTGAAAAAACATAATAATCTTCCAAATGCAACTCATTGAATTCAACGATATAATAATCTTTACAAAAAAAATTGAAGTTAGTGTAATCATCCTCTTCTTTCAAAAAAATGAAAATTTAGTATCATGTTTAAAAAATATAACAAATATAAATATTTTAAACAATATATATTGTAGATTCGGCTTATGCTAAATCAAAAAACTAATTTTTTTTACGATTGGAATATTCGTACCATTTCAGTTTTGTGCCATTTTGTTCCCAACCAACTTGATAAAAAATTTGTTTATGTTCCATCAATTTTGTCGATTCAATACGAACAGGAAACAACCCTAACTATAAGTACGTAGCATAACTATCTTGTCGATCTCGACACACTAAAGATGTACGAGCAATAAAGATTTTTTCCATTTAAAATTGGTGTTTCTAAAACAATATACCCTGTTACATTAAATGTTAATAACAAATTGACCATTATTGTTATCTCCATAATTTTAACATATAAATGGTAAAAACTATCTTCACCAATTAAATTTACATACCTAAAGTTTGTTTATGAGATCGAACACATTATATTATTTTGTACACTAAAATCACCAAAAGCACAAATCTAAAATAGCATCGTCGAAATATGCATCTCTCATATAAATTGGCCATGCATGTAACACTTGAACCCAACATCAATGTCCTAACAAACATCCAGAAATCCAATAATATTTCCATGTCCAGCCCACTTATCATTGGCTGAGTCCAATTATTAAAATGGACCTTGTCCCAAAATAATTTTCCATAAGACTAACCCATCATATAAGCGCCTCCAAATCTGAAAAATTAGGGTTTCTGATTTTGGTGTTCACAGCTTAGCGGAAGCTTCAGCAAACAACAATGGTGAAGGGTCGTCAAGGAGAACGCGTGAGGTGCATTTATTTTCGGACAATTTTATGTATTATATGCTTTTCCACAGACATATATACATCTGATTATATGCATACAGCTACATATATTTGTCCCTCATTTTGTGTATAATCAAATGATGGTTTTTTTACTTATTATGCAGGCTCTATACTCGTGGAACAGTCCTTGGCTATAAAAGGTGACCAAATGACCTTTTTTTTTTGTATTTGTATAGGATTTGGATCCAATTCAGTTTTGCATGTTTGTATATATTTCAGTATGAAAATATAATATCTAAATATATCACCATGACTAAGTCGCATATCAAATTCAGAGATTAAGCAAATAGTATTAACTGTTTAATTTATCGTTTGAGCCTTTCAGATATTTTTTTACTACCTCTGTCCCGAAATGATTGTCCAGTTTTGAGGTCAATGGGTGATTGTTTAACTTTTGAACTAAGTATCCTTATACTCTCTTCATTTCTTTTGATTGATGTTTTCGTTTTTTAAGTATCAAACTGTGAACAACAATTGCTTTTTATTTATGCTATGAAAAATTACGAGAAAATAATGTTATAAAAATATTGTAAAAGGAAAATAATTTATATCAAATTTATATTTATTAAATTAAGAAGTAAAAGTGGTAGATAGTCAAAGGTTGGTATGAAAAATCGAAAAAACATCAGTTCAAAATGCATTGGAGTTAGTATATTTTAGTACATATTTGGTGATAAGATGGTGCTTCTAATGTACTTTCCTATTATTAATGATAGTACTTTTTCTCGAAGTTAAGTGTGTAAATTAATAAGAATACAATTGTTAACTTTGACCACTGAAAATTAATTGGACAATATTTTAGGGATGGAGGTGGTATTTGTTATTCGATATTCTGTTTTTTGTTGGTTCTGTTAGATGTATTTTCATTTCCTATAGTAGATTGCTCGATTTTTAGCGTGTAGAACTTAAAGTATGGTAATATAATGTAGGTCCAAGTCAAACCAGTATCCGAACACATCCTTGGTACAAATTGAGGGAGTGAATACTAAGGAGGATGTATCATGGTACCTAGGTAAGAAGATGGCTTACATATACAAGGCCAAAACAAAGAAGGATAATACACACTACAGATGCATTTGGGGCAAGGTTTGTAGGCCTCATGGTAACAGTGGTGTTGTTCGTGCTAAGTTCAAGTCTAACCTTCCACCCAAATCCATGGTATAAATTATTTGTTTTATGTCGTTAGGACCTTTGAAAAAAAAATCAAATTTTACATTTTGTTGATATTCGATTACTCTGCGTCTTTTTGCAGGGAGCTAGAGTGAGGGTATTCATGTACCCCAGCAATATCTGAGGTTTGTGTTTCTTGTTTTACATACGTATATGTATGGAAATAGTAAGTAGCATATTGTTATACAATAAGATTGTTTATGTTATAAATGATACTTCATGTTCATCTGGATTTTCTCCATTTGGTACTTGAGGTCGTTTGGTATTCTTTTTGTTCATATATTTGTGTTGTAGCATCAGGCCAAACACTTCATATTGTTGATGGTAAGTTAAGTTTGACATACAAATCACCATTTCACATCTCCAAAAAACTTGTCTATGTGTAGAGTTGTATCACTTCATTTAGTGGTGATTAAAATTGGACACAAATTAAAGATTGCAACTTATATCAGCTTTTTCTCTTGGACTTCTCTTGTTCAGTGTTTAATTTCCAGATTGTCAAACATGTTATTATATTTCAACTTGAGCTAAAACATATTTATGATGTCATTATTATTTATGTGTTCTTTTGTGGGGTTTCATGAGCTACTCTTAGACTGGGGCCTGATTTTCCACTCATCCAGTTTGCTTCTTGCTTTATTTGTGTTGTGCAGGATTTGGACTGGCTTGCATGTAGTTCAGGGAGCGTAGTAACTAAACACCAAATTTTGAATTGTTTTCCTTTTTTGTGTAACTTAAGCATGAGAAGTTTTCAATTGGATTGTCTATGAATCTTTATCATTTTACGCACCTTATATACGGACCTCCCTTGTTTTTGCTGCGTTTATGTTTCCATATCACAATTTCCTATCAGAATAATGTCTTGTGAATTTGGATCTGGAGCTTCTCATTTCTATCCATCTGCATTGCTTATTCTGATGACAAATTTCCCTTGATTAGCTACGATAGAGTAATGTTTTTGATTAGTTTATCTTTCAACAGAAGTGACCCAAGTTCAACTGATTCTATCAACTTGTTTCTCAATTGGATAATACCTCCACGCATGCCTACATATAATAATGTTTAATTGTTTATTTTAATTTTTTATTGTCTTTGATGGACTTTTTCCAGTTTACTTGAAATTACAGTCATGTATGTACGTCTGTAGTTTTGTGATGAACAGGTATCAAGCATCTAATAATGTTTATCGTCTTTTTGTCCTTCAAATATCTCACTTGATACGAAAATCATGTATTATTCATATGGAGTGGCTCGGAAACCACTATGGACAAGTACAAATGGAGTATTCGAAGTGCTTATCGGTGTAATCTTGGTCGTTGCAGGATGGATCTTCACCAAAGCATTTTTACGTGGGTTGTCGTGGGTTGCTTTGCAGCCCTAGTTGTCCTATATTCTGGATATCGAGCCATGGATTCTGATATTTTAAGCAGGAAACTAAGGGAGCTATAATTAGGCAAACAAGAGAATAAAATGAAAATATAAGTAGGGATTTGGTTCTAGAATGATTATGATTCCATGGTAAACATGGGAAAAATATAATGAGTGAATTGGAAGAAAAGATAAGTAGGGATGTGGTTCTTTCGTTATTTTAATCCCATGCTAAACATAAAAATATATAATATGTTATAATCTAAACCTATTCATAATTGAGCATGGAACAATTTAAATATGTTAAATGTGAAAAAAGGTAAGTTGTCAATGACTCGAGTTGATCAAAGTTTAGAGTCGTTCGATTGAGGGAGGCTTTGGAGCTATGAAGTATGAACATCACACCCAATTTCGCATTTTCACACAATCATTTGAATCGTGTTTGTATGAAGATTGGCCAACATCATCTTTATTGTTTTTATCAAGTATCCTTTATTTGATTCGGTGGATGAATATGTGGAGTTCCATAATTGATTCAGTGGATTATTATGTGGAATAGGGAGTGAAAAATAATATGAGTAATCGAATAGTTTAGTGGAAAAAAATGTTTTTAGTATTTTGAAGATTTTCGGTTCGAAATTCATCTTATCGCTAAATACAAATAAAATGATAAAATGAAATCATTCATGCACGTTGAGAATATATTTGATATTAAAATGTTATTTTCAATCTTTGTTAGTTATACTTCATTATTTGTAACTATATGTGTCTGTATTTATGTCATATTATTGTTGTTAAGTATAATTATTCACTGAAATCTATATTTTAAAGCTTAAAGATATCATGATGGTTTCTTAATTATTATATTAGTCTAAACAAAACTACAAAATTAGCAATAATCAAAGTTTCAAATGGATAAATCCAAATTTTTTGATACGTTTCAGCCCTGTTAGTTTGAACGTGTGTGTTGTAGGTCAAATGTCATAAATTAATACTCCTACAATACTAATTGTTTTTTTTTTTGTCATAACTGTTTTTTTTTTTTTTTTTGATAATTAGCGATGAATTGTGACTACAATGATATTACAAACATGAATACAGAAATTGCTAACTAATAGAAAGTTAGAGTATAATATGAGACAAATATGTCTCCAACAAGGTTCGAACCCATGACCTCTTACATGAAAGGTTGGGCCGGATGCCACTAGGCTATTGAGCCATCGGCTTTTGTCATAACTGTTAAGAATAATTACTCGAGTTTATTGATATTTTGGCATTACCAATAAGGCGATAAGATCAGGTTCAATGATGACTATTAATTCTTGAAAACATAAATATGTTACCAAAATTGGATTAAGTCATTTGGTGAAAGGCTAAACTTGATTATGTTTTTCAATTTTGATGATTTATTTAATTTGCTTTTCGAACTTTTAATATCAGGCTACTTATCCCTGAAATAATTGAACTGATCATTTCGAAGATCTTAACGTTAAAATTGATAATTCGGAGGCAAACTAAGTTCGCCAAAGTTGGATCAAAAGAATGTTAGTGTTTTCTTAATTAGTCGACGTTGATAATTACTTGTTAAAATCTTGAGTTACTCCCTTTATTTTCAATTGATTTTATAGTGGAACCCCATAGACTCTTAACATGGTATCATGAGTCAAACTCGAGTTATTAAGGCACGTGTAACCCCGCCGATGTTGTTCCGGTGATTAATACCAACGAGGAAAATTCCACCGACGACTTGGTTGCACGTGAGGTGAAGTGTTAAGATGCACATCCCACATCGAAAGTCGATGTCCTCCCGGGTCAATATATATGATCATGAGCTACTCTCTCTATTGTCAATTGGTTTTAGAGTGGAACCACATAGACCCTTAACATTACTTCTACTATTGGGGAATTGTTCCAACATATTGCTTCATTTAATTTACTACTCCTTTCATTTTTTTTTACTTGTCGTTCTAGCAAAACTTTTTTGTATTTATTTACTTGTCGTTTTACATTTTTAAGGCAATTTTTTGTTTAATTTTTCTATTATGACCTTGTCATTAAATGGCACAAATTGTATTTTTATCTTGGAACTTTAAATAGTATTGTTTATTTTTAAAATAAATGAAAGTATATAAGTAAAATATATGATATCTTTAATTGTTATGTCAAAGTCTAAAACGACAACTAAATAAAACGGAGATAGTAATTTTCAATATTAATAAATTAATTATTTTGTGAACTAATGGTGGCTAGTTGTGTCCAGTCCAGAGTCCAGTGTCTCTTTATTGTCACACCTCCCAAGATTCGTAAGTTTTAGCTATTGCGTTTGAAACGCTGCACTCATCTGATTACATCACCTCCTACAAGGAAAAAAAAATACATTTGACTATAAAAGCAATTGTTGAAGTAAATTGTGTGATCTTGTTATTTTGATTGTCCAAATCAAATGGGGGGTGATCACGGCAGCTCCACTTCCAACATTTCCTTTGCTGGCATCTTCGCTAGTAGCGCTTTCGCTGCTTGCTTCGCTGAGGTTTTTACTTTTTATTTTTTCATCAGTTTTTACATATCAATATATATGGACTAAATGTTTATTTGTATCCAGTTTTTATTTTTGAATTTTGATGGTTGACCTTTTAAATATTGTATAGTGTTTTGTGAAACATCTATCACGTAATAGTATTTTTTGATGTTAACATGATGATGGTGATTTAAATCAAAGTTATATGTGTCAGTCAAGGCTTCTAAGTTTGATTATTTTGACTATTGGAGAACAATTGGGCGGGATTTTGTCACATCATTTGATTTTTGTGGTGAATCGCCTGAGTCGAGCAAGATTAAGTGAAGTTTTAATGGGAGATTAAGTATTAGTGGTAGTTTATTGCTCCTGGAGTAGTCAACTTCTTCTTTGAGATATTTATTATTGTTCTTCGTATTTCCATCTTTGATGTCAGACATTTATGTGGTTTAATGCATTATTCGAATGGAATAAGTATATCGACTTGTGTAATCTTGTCATTTTAAGTGCCTATATGTGTGGTGCTTGGTGTAGATCTGTACTATCCCGTTGGACACTGCCAAGGTTAGACTTCAGCTCCAGAAGAAAGCCGTGGAAGGAGATGGATTAGGCTTGCCTAAATACAGAGGCTTATTGGGCACAGTTGGAACCATTGCTAGGGAAGAAGGTATGGCTTCTCTTTGGAAGGGGATTGTGCCAGGACTACATCGCCAGTGTATATATGGAGGTCTCAGGATCGGGTTGTATGAACCAGTACGTTTTATAGAGTTTGTAGTTATATAATTAGTGTCTTTTTTATTACATGATTTTGTTATCTAATTATTGATTGTTTATAACCGTGATTATTTGAACGATTGCAGGTTAAAGATCTCTATGTTGGCAAGGATCATGTTGGAGATGTACCATTGACCAAGAAAATACTTGCTGCACTCACGACTGGTAACAAAGGCACCCGTGATATCAGATATTATTCAATTTTTCTCCATTGCAAACTAAGATGAATGCTTCTTTCATATGACAGTTAGTAATGTTATGGATATTTGATTTATTGTTGTGGATTACATTGTGCAGGAGCTTTGGGAATCACTGTCGCAAATCCTACAGACCTTGTGAAGGTACGGCTTCAAGCTGAAGGCAAATTACCACCCGGTGCACCAAGACGTTACTCTGGAGCATTAGACGCGTATTCAAAGATTGTGAGACAGGTCAATTTCAGAAACTATCAATGCTTTTCTCAAGTCCTGTTTTACATATTAATTCCATGCTAGATTTTGTTTGTTTATGAATATATGGGCATGGGACCCGAACATGTCAAAGCACTAGCATCTGTGGCCTGTGCAGTGAAACTACTCTTATTAAAAAGCGTACCATTTAATTGATTCCAATGATACATATGTTGATGGTAATGTCCATGAGATAGAATATATCCTTATGGCACACCGGTGTATATGTACTCTTCCTACTTGTGTTAGGCAATTAAAATCTCCTGGAAATACCAATATGTGAATGAATATCTATTAACTATTTGTATCTTCTGTGTTTGCATTATGTCATCAATGAACTACAATACTTTTCCTTTTCTGTTCTCTAAAAATGTTTACATCAGCATCTACTTCACATCAAAACTATGACACAGTATTTGAAACACAATATATACCCAAGATTCCTCTACGACATTTTGCTGTTTCATTTTTGCATTTTGTTTTTCATTAGAGTTTATTTTCTGGATTAATTCGAGTATACTGTCTATTTGAATTCAGGAAGGAGTAGCCAAACTCTGGACTGGACTTGGGCCTAATATTGCTCGTAATGCTATAATTAATGCAGCTGAATTGGCCAGTTATGATCAAGTGAAGGAGGTAACAGCAGATTTCACCCAAATTGTTCAGATTCGTCATTTTACTTGTCATAATGTACTTAATGATAGGATGTTTTGTGCTAATCGATATGCTCCTATTTTTTGCCTGCAGACTATATTGAAAATCCCTGGGTTTACTGACAATGTCGTAACTCATCTATTTTCTGGGTTAGGAGCTGGATTCTTTGCAGTCTGCATAGGTTCCCCAGTTGATGTGGTAATTAAACTTATTTACTTCTTAATATAGTATTCTCTTTCATCAATTTCGGGTACACTGGCAGTTGGGTAGGATGTTTCAGATATTTGGTTCATCTTTTGAATTTGCTGGTCTTTTATTTGGGAACTTCTCAGAATTAATTAACTTCCTTGATCTGACTGTTGAGTTGGTTAAAACTGGAGTTCAACTGAATAATGAACTTCTAGTAACGTTTCTGAAGACAGCTTACTTTTTATTCTCATGATGTGAATCACAAGTAAAACAGACTCAGAAGTTGAATTTCTGCAGGTCAAATCAAGGATGATGGGAGATCCCTCTTACACGAGTACAATTGATTGTTTTGTCAAGACTTTGAAGAATGATGTAAGCAAATTTGTTGCTTTTATCCTGTTTCTCTCTAAGTTAAGGTTGTATTGAACTGAGACCAAATTTAGTGCAATAACCATGGGCTATTCACAAATAAAAGGAAGATGATAAAACGAAGTGGGAGATGTCAAATATTCTTGTCATGTCACTATTATAAATATCTGTCAGTATTGCTTTGTGCTAGATGGCCCTGATTATGATTCTGAATCATTCTCCTGGAAACATTTTTCAGGGACCTCTTGCTTTCTATAAAGGCTTCATTCCCAACTTTGGGCGGCTCGGATCATGGAACGTGATCATGTTTTTGACACTAGAGCAGGTATATATTGTCAAGTCACATGCTTCTGCCCCTGCAAAATTTGTATATGTTCACCACTTGCGTGCATGATTGCACTTTGTTCACTTTTGAGCTAACTTTAGTCAATTTTGTTGATCACAGGCTAAAAAGTTTGTCCAAAACCTACAATCTTCTTGAAGTAAACTGACCACTGATGAAGCTGCAAATTTATTTTTCAAGGGGATCACTTCCCTGTTTCCGAAGGAAACCATGAGAGACTGGTTATTGTTTGTTGTTCTAGTATGTTTTAATAATCAGACTGATTTTGTCTCCGATTACTGAAGCCTTTGTGGGGCTAGAAGCGATTACAATCACAATATACAAAACTGACAAATTTAAACCTTGAGCTGCTTTTTTTCTTCTGAATGATGAATGACACATGCGATCCTTCCAAACTCTTACATGTTCGGATGTCTTGATTGATGAATGCCCTCGGCTTAAGATTTGCACACATATATATATATATATGTTCCTGGATCGAGAATGAATTATATTTCTGAATAATATACAAGAGCCATTCCTCTCGCTGTCTTACTTGATGAATATTGGGTTGTCTTAGTTATGAATGTTCTTGGGTTGAGATTTGAGAAGGTTGTGTTCCATCTCCTGCAGGTACTAAAATTTCATTCATTTTTTTTGTCCTCATATCATATGTTTGTACATTCGATCTTTGATACAATTAGATGATATTTCTGAAATATCATTGCATGTTGAAGTTGACAATTAGACAGGGAAGGAAGTATAACAAAAATATTTGTAGAATTCTCAGCTTGATTATGTCAATGTGGGATATGTTGATAATTCAGCGATTTCATTCAGAAAACCTTTTGATATGATGGTCTCATGAATTATAACAGTTGCTTTCATTTTCTTGTATTATTGCTCTCTGTATTTACTTTCTAAAGCAACAATTTTTGCTTTTCTCATGATTGTGTTAACTTCTGTACAACAATTGCTTCCACTGTATTTGATAGTATTGACTGTTGTAGCAGTTCCAATTTTTGATTGTTTATTTAAAAAAGTTGTTAAATGGCCAGTCTTCAAGACTTCAACATTAACTTTTATTCTTATTAAAACCCTCCGAACAAGAAACTCGAACTTGTGACATTAACCATATGATCCACTAGGGCTTGACTCAAGCTTGATTAACATCAAGTCTAAACAAGGGGTCAATGCTCACCTTGAAAGTAACCTAAGCTATAATGAGCCATAAGTTGGGAAAGATCATGGGATAAAATGAGTCACAAATGGAATGAAAGATAAGTGTTTCGCTTCAACCAGGAAAATTCAGAACTTTCGAATGAGTTCATAGAGAAATCAGCTCCAACCTCAATGGCAAATGGAGAATTGAACAAGTAGTATATATAAACCATTTCAAGTCATTTTCATAAAAGACCAGTCCTCAGATTTTATGCAAAACTAAACATCATTCTTGATAGATATTCTCATTGTGCATTTTCCTTATCGTTCTTCTCATTTTCATCTCCCAAGACACTAGTCTGAGCTTCGACGATTGCTGTTGATGAATCCTTTGTTTCAGTACTAGCTACTCCAGATGAAGAATCCTTGGCTTCGATTCTGATTATTCCTGGAGAGGAATCCTTTGGTTCGTTTCTGATTATTTCTGGAGACGAATCCGTTGTTTGGCTTCTGATTATTTCTGGAGTGGAATCCTTTATTTCATTGGAGGAGGTATCTCTCAAGCTGGCCATAATTGCAGCTCTGAGATCCTCATCTTCATCGTCGACGAACAGTGATTCCTCTTCCCCAAATGTTTGATATGAGGCTGAAAATTGTTGAGGTTGACGCCTGCCCTCATTAGCTCTCTGTGTTGTATTGCATGACTTAATTATACGTTCAGCATCTTCAGGCAACAACCACTGCCCATACCCATTAGAAGCCTCGGAAGATGCAAGGGGGCACTCCTTGGGGAAGTTCCCTCTTACTAAGAATATGCTCCAACCCGAACCTTTAAGAGTGCTCAAATAAGCGGAAAGATAGAACTTCGAGAGGTGCTCAGGCGCTGCATACAAACTATCGAAGTTGTACCATTCCCCATTGACTTTCCTGATACAGAACCAGTGATCCTGTAAGTGACATATAAACGCATTTTCCAGTTCTGGATCAATCTGAGCTGGCTCGGCAACTGGGCTGTTGAGGGGAATAATTTGTAAGCCCCATACTTCCAGAGCCTTTTCTAAAACCTGCAAGGACCGTTGGCATTAGGAAATTGAGAGAGTGATACAACCACAATTGGATGAAAAATTAAGACCATAACAACCCCGCGGCATGTAAAAAGCTTGGATATCTATACAGCCACTGACAACATCAGAAACTAAGTGGTATATTATGACTACCCACTAAACCCCACAGACATGATTGACATAAGAAGCCCATAAAACGCCTTCCTTAGTAATGCGTCTCCAGTTGAGATGACAATTTTAAACATAATTGTGCCTGCTAACTAGAGCAAGGAGCCTTGGATATAAGTCGTGGTAGCCGCATTCCATATATTGAGTAAGATGGTGCAAGACCAGAGGCTTCTAACATGCATATCTCACTTGGTGAAAGGGTTTTGTTTATACATATCACATGCTCCAGCCGCAAGCCTTAATGGTAACCAAATTCCTCGAGAGACAAACATAATCAAACTTTCACATCATCATATTCAAAAGGACTCTTAATGCGCCACAAGGAGGAATACCAATTCATCATACGAAACCAACAATGTTATGCTAAGATCAATCTCTTTGAAGAGGAAAGTGAAGACAATAACATGCATAATCCCTCAAATCTCATTTAATAGTCATAGTTGCCTTTGATAAAATCCAGGTCTTGACGTATTTTAAATAAATACTACAACTAACTCAGGACTCGTAATTATTTTTAATTCTTTTTTCTGGTCAAGACTGTCATAATTACAACTTGAACAATCAAAAACTTTTGGAGAACGTTAATAGGTTCCAAACAATTTAGGAAAGAGCAGAGTAGTATCTTTTAATTTTCAAACAATTTTGGAAAGAGCAGAGTAATATCCTATTTGTTTTCTTGGAAGAGAGGTTCAAAACAAGATTTAACAGCAACTCCAGAATGTATGCCCAGGGACTCTTCCCAATTCTAGTTTCACACGACTCGTAATATAAGAAGACAAAATACATATACAAAAATCCCTCCCTCTAATATATGCTTCTCCAATAAGAATCTTAACTTTATAGAACTTAAATCTCAGCCACAACTCTAAACTTCGTAAGATCATAAGCAGTAACAATCATGAGTTCCTCTCTACCTACACAAAAGGGTACTTGGTTTTCCTTCTTAGCGGACTATGAGCACTATTATGCAACAGTATCTAGACTCCGAGATTCTTCGTGGAAAACACCTGATGAATTACGCGAGGCAAAAAGAAAAGCTCAGCCATTCAACCTCGGAGCTATCAATAACATCCAACCCATACAAATCTATTTCTTCCATTGTCCAAACTGAACAATCAATTGATGTGAAGGAGTACAACCTAACAAAGATAGCCTCAGAAAAACTACACTTATAGTCATAGTTCATTAGCTACCAACAATACCTTACACATACAATAATACAATTTAAAACCAATCTCGACAACCATTTTAGTTTTCAATCCCAAATTATTCCGAAAGATCAAATATTAGAAACAATGTCGTAACTTTCTAGTTCAAACTCCTCGCCCAATAACAAAAAACCCCATAAATCAATAGAACAAACTAGACCGAGCCTTATCTTACTTACTAAATGGATCTATGAATACGAAGTTGGGTTAGACACAAATAAATAAAATAAATAAATAAATAAAAATCAAGACAAGCAAGTAGCTTATCAATACATACACTGATATAATTTAACTAAAAATCTAACTTTTACAACCTTATCAATTTCCATCCCCAAATATAAATCATCTGAAACAAAAAGTCATAACTTTTCAGCTCAAACTTCTTGCCCAATAAAAAAAATCCCCAAAACTAAATAAATCCGATAACCAAAACCCCCAAAAAATAATAAACCAAACCAAATTTTATCTCAGTCGGTTATATAAATGTGATGTAATCCATCTGTTGGGTCGCCCCACATCAATAAATAGGATAAATAAATAACAATAAAGAACCTCAAATACCTGAATACTAAAATCACCACCCATTGAAACATTATGGGATTGGTCAGGAAGAAAGTCGCCCCCAGCCTGGAGCATCATCTGCCTCTCACGGCTATCAAGATCCGAAGCAAGAGCAGCCAAGTCGAATTCTGAGAAGAAGGGACCCTGCAACACTGTGTTCACACAATGCACTGCACATAGCTTTGACTCTTGTACCTCGTGGTACAACATCCCTCCATTGCTTGACCCCTCCATTGATTCTTTATTGTTTTTTGTGTATAGAAAAATACCCTTTTGGGAATTATGGAAGTTTGGAATATATAGATGGATAATTGAAAACCCTAAATGGAAATTGATTGCTTTTGTAACGTTTGATTGTATGTTCAGTTTGGTTTTGTGGAGAGGAAGATGACCCAAATGAGCACACAAAAAGAATAGAAAGGCCTCTTATGCTTTTATTTTTATTAACTTGCCTCCTCTACTTTTCATCTTATAAAATTGCCCCATTGTCTTTTTTTTATAGATAGAAGATAATACAAATATAAATGAAATAAATAGATCATTCCATTAAAGTTCTGTTAAAACATTAAAGCGTTTGAGTCGTAAACAAAATGATTGGTAGAACTAATACAAAAATTTGGGAACTTAAAACATTCCGTAGAGAAATCATCAAAATTGTTCGCCAATGAAAGACTAAATCATTTGCTTGATTTTGCACCCAAAAAGTTTCCAATTTTGCGATCTAATGAGATTTGGCAACTTACTAGCAAAAACCAGCGAGAAAATCAAATCAGTGAAGATATGAATCGTTTTAGGCTTTCTGTTGATACCTAAGATAATTCCAGTAAGAAGAAAATCCAGGAGCTTTGCTCCTAATGTAAAATTGGAGTGAGCCTTGGTATCATTAATAACATGAGTAAGCAGGATGACATCTTTATAATCATAAAGACGAATGAACCAATTGTTAGAGGAGTCTGCCGAGATTAATATCAACAAAGCAGATGCATCATGTTCTTTAGGCAAAGAGAGAAAGCGAGAAGACGGTCTACTAGGGAAAAAAAGCATGTCCGGAGGAGTAAAAATGCGGAAAGGCCTTCTTCCAAATAAGAAGAAAATATTTTCTCACTTCGTTGAGGACAATAATGTCGAAAAGACATTGTTGAAAGGTGACTTGGTTCCTGAAAAACCAAATACTTCACAAATAGCTAATTAAATATAACAATTCAAACTTAGCATTAGTATGCAATTTTCAAAGCTTATTAATCAAGAAATTAAGAGATGTGTGGAAGGGAGTAGAAGGTTTAGTCCAACCAAAGCTTGAATGTTCAAACCAGAAGGGCTGCAACTTCGAACAAGAGCTGAAGAGGTGAGTAGTGTCCTCTTGGTCTTGATTATAGAAGCAACAAGTAGTGGAGAAAACAATTTTAGTGTGCTTGGCAATGTTACTCTTAATTGGAAGGCGATTCAAAATCAACTTCCAAATGAAAACTCTAATTTTATGCGGTATAGGTAATTTTCAAATATTTTTCTAGGTTTTGGCCGGAATAGAAGAGTAAACACAAGGTTTAGGGATTACAATATTTGAAGGCTTTATAATGGCTTGGTAAACAAATTTGGAGGAGATCTTTTTTCCCTCAATTAAGGGAGAGTCCAAACGAGACGAAATACCAACAAATAGCAGTGACAATATGGGTAGGGAACAGGAAACAAATAAGACCTCGGTTTCGAGAACCGGTAGAGGAAATAAGGTGAGAAACCAAAAAAGGTTGTTGGAGTTGGGACAAATTATTTTTATATTGTAGTAAATCATTTGTAAATGGTGGGGATAGCCAATTATCAAACCAAATATTAACCTACATTGTTATCATGTACATACTTTGTAATTTTAACTTCAAATTATTTTTAGAATACAATAATACATATATCACACTATGAATAGAATAGAATATGACATAGAGTGTCATACATGTCACAAAATATACCCTCTAATAAAAATAAACATTGATCATGAAGTTCGTCATTTAACATCTTTCTCATAGCCACGTGAAATGTTGTTAACGGGTCGGTTCGAGCCAGTTTTGGCCAAACCGGTTCGCACCATAAATCAAACAGGTTTCACTAGTAAACTAGTTCGTTACTATACCGGTATGAATTTTCAATTCGTAATCGGTTAGAAAAAAATTGTGGAAATATATTCGTTAATTGAACCATATAAAATCGCAAAAAATTGGGTCGTTAATGGGTTTGAAACAAAAATCGTTCTCACAAAAGATAGGTGAAAACATTAATAACATAAGCTTCCTTTATATCTTTATGGTAAGTGAAACATATGTTCTAATCGTTTTTCGCAATTGACACCCCTTTCTCTACAAATCAATCACTCACTCACTCATATAAAACAATCCACTAATGACCAGATAATGAAAAGTAATACTCCATTCGTGTTTTTTTATATGTCTTTATATCCTTAATTTTGTAATTTTAAATATTTGTCTTTCTATCATAATTAATTGTAAATTTACATTTTGAATGTACTTTTCAATTACTTTTTATTATGAAGTTATCAACCAAACCAATTATATAGTTTAAATTGATTGTCATTTTTCATTTTTGATGTAATTTTGACTACTTTTTATTTTCCTTAATATATGTGGAAATGGTTAGAAAGACAAATAAAAAAATGGAGGGCTAGTAGATAAACCAAACAATTAGAATTATAAGTTAAACAATAAATAAATACAAAGAAAATAAATACTCAAATGGAGCTACACCATGGTCATGACTAGCAATAAGTTAGTTCATGATTGAAAAAGTCAATAAGTAACTAAATTTACTCGAAGACATCTGGAAAATAATAAAATAGAATGCTGAATATAATCTGTCTGACTTTTTGCTGTCTGCAAACACTTCTCTTTTATGCATCGAATAGAGTCCTATTTATAGATAATTTAACTTTATAGGTTTTTCTGTAGTGGACTTTTGGACATTCTTGGCCCAAACTTCGGTTGCTTCATTAAAATCACATTGGGCAGTCGGAAGTTCCATTCTTGGGTTGGTAATGGTCTATGTCATCGATTAAGGCTCAAATTTCTTCAATTTATTCAATAATTGTATGCAATCATGGTTATGTCAAAATGATATTGGACTCTCAAAATGATATATATTAACCACGTATGATATCTTCTCCTCGTTAGATTTTCGTTTAAGAGTTCCCTATTTAGTCTAAAAAATCTACAACTTTGACATCAACCAAGAGAGCCTTTAACTTATCTCTGTTCATGACAAATCCTACTTCCACTTAGGTACTTAATACCTTAGGCAGTCGATCTATAATCGACATGTTATAACGGCGGAAGCGAATTAACAATCAGATGCGAATCTTAGACAAAGAATCACGTAAAGTGCACGAAAATAAAGAACACCAAGAATTAACGTGGTATCCCTAACAATATGTTAGGACTAATCCACAAGCTTCAAGCCACAAATAATTCACTATAATGAGAAGATCAGGTTACAAAGTTGATCAATCAAATCTCAGATGAATAGAATCACTAGTCTACAGTATTCCTACAATATGATTATACTCTAATCCGGAACTCCTAACCTATGTATTTTAGCTACGTCCTGTCTCATCTTACAAGTCTAAGGAGCAAGTCCCCGATTTATAGGTAATCAGGAAAACGCCAAAACCCTAGCGTCTTCAGATCCGACCGAGATTTGGAAAGTTCTGACCAAGTCCCAATGAAACGCAGATTCAAGGCATATTTCAACACGACATTAGGAAAATGTTCACCAATGACATTAACCAATAGAACCTTGAATTTTCTCTTATGCTCATGTCAATTTTCTACATCCATTTGTCTTCCCTCTCAAGTCCATCATATTTTGAAAGTTGAAGTTTGTAAAAGATCTCAGTATCAGTGTGAGTAATCTGAGGCAAACTCAGATAACAAAAGGTAAAAACACACAACTTTTTATATAGGTTTAGCCTAAGCTTACGTCATATCCTAGAGTGTCACATTCCGTGACTCCTTCATGTTCCACATATATAACAGGTTTTGCTTGAGTATGAGTACAACAAAACAACCCATCTCCACCTAAGAACTTCTAGGTAAACAACATGTCATTAATGGCAATACTTATACACACACTCTGTTTATTTTAGCTCTCCATTCTCGTATTTAGTGTAAACAACAACAGATGCATCTCTATACATACTACAACATTGATAGGGCATCCCCCATCTTAGCCATTTACTTGTATTCAATTTAAATTAATACATATAAGGTATGGTTTTGTCACGTTCCATTTGTTGGAGTATCTTTAAGTCATTTAAGTTTTTATAATATGTATAAACTTTTGAAATATAATGAAAAATTCTAAGTTTTATATTTAATAGTTAATTTGTTGTTATTGTCATAAAAAGGATCTCATTCTGTATTTAAGCACAAAGCCTCTATTATTTCAGAGACGATCATGATCATAACATATCCGAAAGACATCACAAGTAAATTACACTTGAATCACAATATTAAGAAAAAACAAATTGTTCTGGCTCGATATCATAAAAAATTATTACATCAATTATTAAAATATAAAATATAATTTTGTGTATTATCGAACCTATTCCTTTTTACCGATGGAGCCATGTGAGAGATCGCCCCGCACTCCCGTGCACATTAAAGCCACTTCGAATTGCACATAGTCACTCACTCGATTCCGTACCTTCACATGACATCCAAAAACCTAAGTTTCCGAATCTGCCCTCCTCGTGTCCATTTCCAACACGCCTCTCTTTTTTCTTGCCTCCCTACACGCCGCCCCTTTAAAAACTTCCCCCTTTTCCACCAATTTTACCATTAATTCCCCCCCCCCCCCCCCAACCCAAATTTAACAAAACCAATCACTCCCCCATTTTTCCCATTTCCATATATTTTTTAACTCAACTCAAATCGAGTCCAATCGTGTATCTATGTATCTATAACAATAATAAAAAGATTCAATTTTTTTGTTTTTTCGTAATTTTTTTATGTTTTCTGAAATTTCGATTAAATTCATCGAATGGGTTGAGCGAAAGATCAAATCTTTTTGTTGGGAAGCATTTTTAGGGTTTTAATTTGAGTTGGGTTTCTTGATGGATTTTCAGTTTTACTAAATTATAGGGTTTGGGATTATACTTTATTAAAATTAAATATTTTTTGGATTTTTGTTTTTCTTGGTTTGAGCAAGAATTGGCTTTGTGAAAGTGAAGTTCCTGGAGGCTTGTACTAGTTGAATTGTTAGTGCTGCGCTTGAGATTGAGGTTTGGACTCGTTCTCTATGTTGTTGCCTAAATTTATGAAGTAGGGCATGTGTGCTTAAACTGTTTTGTGATGTTTGACTGGGTGTGATTATGATGATTTTGGGGTGAAGTGAAATTGAGGAGATTTTAGCATGATTATGGTATTGATGTGTTAATCAATTTCCCCCCTAGTGCCGCGATATGTGATTGTGGTGCTGGCAATGTATATATGGTCTCGTTTGTCAATTGATAAACAAGGGGTTAGGCTGGGTACACTACCGACCCCCTTTACCCAGCTTAAGTTGAGCCTCTTCGGAGGCATCTTGTTGTTGTTGTTTATAGTGGGCACTTTTGGGGAAACAAGAGCTAAGGCTGGGTACAATCCCGTCCCTTTACTTGGCTTAAGTTTGAGCATCTTCAGAGGCGTGGGGCATGATGTTGTTGTTGTTGTTTATATGTGGTGAAGTGCCTCAATGTGCAGCTTTGATAACTAAGACTTACTGTGAATTGGATGTGGAACTAATAATAATGTTTCTAATATGTGTTAAGAGAAGGTGCAATGTGGATGATTGGACTTGAATACAATATTAGGAAAATTTCAGGTAGACTGCCACTCAGTTTTTGTTGGGAGTGGTTCGCTCTTGCCGGGGGGTTCTAATTGTAATGGTGACTATATTGGATCAAGTAGGGTAGTTTCCTTGTCAGCATCTATAGGGTTCTGGATATTTGAATGTCTATTAGTTGTTAGTTGATTTAAAAATGAATATCTTCTGTGGCATCAGACTATTATCTTTATAGTTGAATGTACTATAGTGTGCAAATGAAGAATGTGAGTGTTGAAGCTGTCTTGAGTCTTGACCTGCTTTATGTGATGTAGGGCAGTACGAAAAAATTCTTACTCAATATTATCGTAGTCAAACTTGGCTTTTAATTTTCAGAAACTCCATGTAATATCATTAACTCATCCTGGTTAAGGCCATGAAACATAATATTCCTCGGCATTACTTCTTATTTGCAGTTATTAAGTGTATTGTGTAATTGAACCACGGTATAGGAATGCAATATATTTAGGTCCATAAACTGTTTTAGGTAAACCATCCCTGATGAACCTTGGTTGATCTCAGGTTATGTTTGTTGAATTTGATGTTGACAGAATATTACACCATTTTAGCTCACAATATAATCGGCAACATCTTGTCAAATGTTCATTGAATGTGCTGAATGATTGCCATCATGGACTTAAATGCCTCCCCGCTGCCGGATGATGATGATGAGAGCTTTCAGCAACATCTCGAAGAAGATAACGCACCAGAACATGTGGAACATTATGAGGAAACTGAACCTGTTCATTCTGCTATGTCGCTCTCTCATCGGGTAAAATATTTTTTCCTCCATTCAGTAGGCTCATGCATATCTTCTATTAATGATCAAGATGTGGGAAAAAAGACTAGTATCTTCCTCAATGGGAGTCCCTAATAAAGGAATTTTATGAGCACCTATTATTTTGAGATGTTAATCTATGTAACTGCTACCCTTACTTTAGTGTACAATCATTATTGTCTCATCTTCCAGAGTTGTTCATGTGTTATATATTTTATTAGGACCGTGAGGAAAGAAAGCAACGTATGAAACGACAACGCTCAGATGACAGACCAACATATGCGTATCAGCAACCCGTGCATGATGACATGTTACAAAACAAGAAAAAGAAACCTTTTAACAGGATTCCACCAGGTAACCACATATGTTATTGCTATATAATAATAGGAGTGCACTGCCACTTTGTGTTAATTCTCATTTTGTGTTGTGTTGTCCGTCAAACAACTCGTGAAACAATTGGTTCGAACTTGTTCAAAATTGAGAATGAGAATTTCTTCAATTTTAAAAGACTGTCATTATAGAAAACATGCCTCTGCTATAGTCTGATCTGTGATAATTGTTTATCTCAGTTAGCTATTAAAATTATTTGAAGATTTGTCTCACTAATGGTTGTTCTATCTTGTAGCTTTCTTTTATTTATCTTGTGATATTATTGTTTTGGTATCCGCTGCAATTGTGGTATGCTTGTACTTACTTACATAATCCTGTTGCAGGTTGGGTGGACTGCCCTGCATGTGGTCAAGAAATATGTTATATGGTCCCTTCAAAGGTTCCACTAAGCGAATCCTTCAACGATGTTGTTCCTCCAGGGAAACGATACTCCTCTAGGCAAGTGATTCACCAACAAAGAGTTCTGAATAGAAAGGCAAGCATGATGGTCCCATTTATTCGTTCTTCTTTTGGAATAATTTCTTTTACTTCTTTATTAACAGGCTCATAATTTTTCTCCATATACATCTTTCTTCATCAAAATGGTCAAAACTTGGGTATTCTATAATAATGCTAATTTGGCATTTTGGATATTGTTGGTAATTTAGTATTCTGATTCACTTGCAATCATTACCTACCGTAAAAGTGAAGTTATATTCATCCGAGGAGTTAGTTGGAGTAATCTAGTCTAGATTAATTCTAGGAAATAAGGGAATACGACATTACAAGTTACTTAGTGAAGCTCATCAAGAGTTACTTGAATGTTATCTCATTGAAATGCCCCAAGTGCTGTTCGTATTGTTGGGGGCAGAATTTGTATGGGTTAAAAGCCTTAACCGATTACGGAGCTCTAGACTCTAATCCCAATACTTGGAAGAAGCGGGAGGATCATGTCAAAAAGCGGAGGCAACAATTTCGAAAGGTCCAGTTGAATAATAAATAGAGTATCTGATGGGTTAATTTAGTTATGTATTTAAGGGGCTGAGGAATTACTAGTGTAGGAATCCTTCCGTAAGGAAGTCAAGTGAAATGAACGATATACTTCAAAACTGATATTGAGGGAAAAACCTGATGCAAGGAAAACAAACTCGATCCCCACATTTGGAGCAAATGGGATGAACATGTTCGGAGGCAAGTAATGTGTGAATTGCTCAGTAGTGCTCTGCCAGCAATAAGAAGGGGTAGGAAAAGCTAGGCAACAAATTATGAAAGGTCCAGTTTAACTAATAAATAGAGTATCTGATGGGTGAATGCCTTTATGTACTCTAGGGAAATGGCGAATTACTAAGATGGGGTTTGTGCGACTCTTCTAATGACATATAGTGAAATGAAGGATGTATCGGTTCAAAAATTGATACTGAGGGAAATATTTGATGCAAGAGTAATAAACTTGTATAAGCTATATGGATAGGCTGGTCCGCTTGTTAGCATATTGGACTTGGATGCAGAATAGCTTCTATAATTGGATCCTGATGCAACTCTATGTTGGGTCACTTGGGCAATGTTAAAAGTCAACCATGCTGCTGTTTGGTAATAGAGGGGCATCTTATGTGCTCCCACACTTTTGACCCTGAAAGCCTTCCTCCTCCCCACAGCCCTGCCCCTGACCATGGTGACGTCTGTATCCTTCAGACCTTCCCCCCCCCAATGTATAATGTTACTCTCAACCATAATCTAAAATTCCCTTGGACTATACTATCAAATGTGGATATGAAATCCTCAATCATGATAGACCTTCACCATGATAACGAATAGTCTAATCTAATATTTGTGTTTAGTGATGAAGTAACATAAGTGCATAATTACTTTCCTATGGTCACTAGAAGATATTTTAAAGCTTAAGAGACGAGAATGACTTTGCGGACCGCTCCTGGAAGGTGATGAAATGGAAGATCATGATCTGTAATACAAAACTCATTTTCAACTTCTAAATTGTATTTGGTGGGTATTGTGTTATGGGTTGTTTGAAGTGGTAACAAACTGGCAATTGAGGAAACTATATACTCACCCTGTATTGGTTATTTCTATATATAACCCACTTCATTGTTAAAGAAACTATTTGGGGATGAGTACACTTTGACTGTGAGAACATAGTCAAGACATGTCATTCAGTGCTTTGAGTTTTTTCCAGCATGAAAGAACGATGATTATATGTTTTATACTTACTCCCTCCATCCAATGTTAGGCTCATTTGATTATGCACACTGTTCAGTGAAATTTCAAATTTGTTCCTCAATTCAAGATTTCCCTCTTAATATTCATGTCACCATTTTGCCAATATGGAAACCTAGACAGGAATTGCTAAATATGGAAAATGTCCCTCAGAGAAAGGGATAAATGGAGTACTATATTTTGCTTACTCTTTAAGTTGCCATTCCTGATTTTCCAATTTGTTTCCTAGTGTCATGTGGTTATTGAAAACTTAATTTGATGATGGATCCTATTTGGTTTACGATCTTACTTCAATTTTTTTCAGCTTGGGCTAATTATTGATTTGACAAATACAACCCGCTACTATTCAACTTCAGAGTGGAATAAGGAGGGTATCAAGCATGTTAAGGTAAGTGCTGAATACTTGGAATGAGTGACTACCTATTGTTTCTGTAGCTATGATGACCAATGTCCTGATAGTCTAATCTCCACTTCGTGACAGATTGCATGTAGGGGACGTGACTCAGTTCCCGACAATGAATCAGTTAATTCGTTTGTCTATGAAGTAAGTTCCTTCTACCTTAAGAACTACATTAATAAGCCCTGATCATTTTTTTCGTGTCTGCGATTGCTAAACTATTTAAAAGGACAAGGGAAGAGACCATTAAGATCTTGAGATATTTTTTAACTCATTGGCAATTTAGGAGTAAGCAAGGGGTTTTTTATGCTCTTTTGTGTTAGTTTCACCTCAGAGTTGGAGAAAATTATTAGTTGGGTTGATTTGACATAATTAAATGATAAGTAAAGACACATCATAGGTGCAATAAGCCTTGCTGTACTTCGTAAATACTATTGGTTTTTTATTGTACACTGGCAGAATGACCTTATAAAAAATGAGGTTCTGAACTGAAATATTATTTTGGAGAGAAACAATGGAGGTACAAATAATGTTAGGGAAGGTACTAAGCTAGTATTAGTTCTCTTGGCTAAGTTACAAAGCTAAGCACATAATTTATTTATCTGATTGATGTAATTGCCTTCTTGATCGAAATATCATCATCCTAGGTTATAAAATGTTAATACAATAAAAATGAAAGAAAGTGTGGTGAAAGTGTGAAACATAGATGAACAATTGACCATCTCAGGACTGTCGCTTTGCTTTGAAGAATGATGTTGAATGCTTCCCTATTACACTGTTTTCAAAAGAACGTATTGGTTTTTTTCATTTACTTTACTATTGTGTTCTATAATTTTCTACAAAAGCTGATTGTGGTGCACACTGCTGTGAACAGGTTTCTCAATTTCTTGCCAGGCAGAAACATTCAAAGAAGTACATTCTTGTGCACTGCACTCATGGACATAACCGTACTGGGTATATGATTGTCCATTTTCTAATGCGTACGACCCAAAAATCTGTTTCTCAGGTGAGTAGGTTAGCTATCTGACTTCACGTCATTTGTAGTATATAATGAGCAAGTATATGTTTCTCTTTACATCACGTACCTTATGTTTGGGCAGGCAATTCAAGCTTTTGCTGATGTTCGTCCACCTGGAATATACAAACCTGACTATATAGATGCACTGTATGCCTTTTATCATGAGAAGAAGATTGACGGAGTTGTTTGCCCGCCCACTCCTGAGTGGAAAACTTCTGAATTTGACCTGAATGGTGATGCAATACCTGATGACGATGATGATGGGCTAGCTCCTTCTACAGACGTATGTATTTATTTGTAATGCATGTTTTACTCTCCTTGATCGGCCGTTATCCACAAGACAATCTTTGTTTTTGACTTGTGTTGCCTTCCACAGTGTCGGGTTACTATGACTCCCCTATCTCTCACACTGTTGATTATAATGGTCATTTCAGGAAATTCATCAAACACAAGAAGTAATGTCCAATGATGATATTTTGGGAGACAAAATTCCTGATGACCAGCAATCATTTTTTCGGCAGTTCTGCTATCAAATGCTGAAGTTGCCGGGAGGGGTAGGAGCTTGATGCTGTCTTTCTAGTTTCTGGATCTCATATTTTTTACTATTTCATAATGTGATGTTCACATCAATATAATCTCATATTTTTCTTCCAATTGTGAGTGTGTTAGTTGAGGGGAATTCCTTTGGAGTATGAGAATACAGCACTGAATCCCTATAGCTTGCATTTTTCCCCTTTATTAAAAGAGTGCTCCTTCCATCAGATTTTCTTTGTTGCTTGAATAATTGTGTAGTGTTCCATATGATGGATGACTTCATTTAAGACTCACATTATCGTATTTTTTGCGTTCTCTTCCTTTAGTAGTACAGTTAAGTAAGTTTCAGAACCTCATCTGTCATAATTTCATCCCTTATTTTCTATCTTCCTCGCTGTACAGCATAAAATTCTGACATGCCGTTGTTTAATTTCTTTTGATGCACAGTACCTATGTAACAATTAAAGTGGGGCTTTTTCCCTTCAAATATGACATTTGAATTTGTAACTTAGAAGTAGTTGATATATACCTGGTGACCAATGAATACAAGTGAATGAAGAAAAATGTTAATTGGGAATCATGGTGACAGTGGCTTTATAACCTCTTGTATACTTCCAGGCTTTTAAATGGTATATGGATTGACTAATAATATTATTTTCCCGATTATTTGGCTGTCTTTATTAATTGGGGTTATCTCTCTTTTTGCTGACAGAGGCATGCACAGTTTCCAGGGTCACATCCAGTATCTCTTACCAGGTACTCAACTTATTAAAAACATATTTTACTCAACGTATTAAAAACATATAACTTCTTGTACATTCTTTGCTGATATAGTAAGAGTTTATATGGGCATGCTTATTAGGTTTAGTCACCGTCTGTCAGAATGTTATCAAGCTTTGAGTTGAATGATTGTCCTGCTTTTCCAACTCAGAGCCTAATATTTGGATGTTTCATGTTTTACTAGTGTGGAAAAAAGTCATTTTAATATATTAAGTATGGAAGTTTTATTTTTGTTAACAACTTGCAGAGAAAACCTACAGTTGTTAAGGCAGCGGTACTATTATGCTACTTGGAAAGCTGATGGAACTCGATATATGATGCTAATCACTATGGATGGCTGTTACTTGATCGATAGACATTTTAATTTTCGAAGGGTACAGATGAGATTTCCTTGCAGGCACACTAGTGAGGTATGTAACAAAAATTGCTCTTAGTTCTCAGTTACTTTGATTTGTGGCATTATAACCTGAAATGGTTTCTTAATCATAGTACAAGTTGGGTGAAAGGACTCATCATTTGACATTATTGGATGGGGAAATGGTAATTGATACTCTCCCCGAGACACGGAGACAAGAAAGAAGATACCTGATCTATGACATGATGGCAATAAATTCCGTATCTGTTGTTGAGGTAAGGGATTAAACTCCAATGACCCCTCATGACCTTCCTATAACTTTTAATTCGTGCTTCAAATGGTAGTTCTGTAATAGTTGACATTTAACGGAATTGTACTATCTGGTGACCAGTTCTTCAATTAACCTAGAAGTGTGATGAACTTTGAAAGAGCACCTTGAGTTTTCTATTTGTAGTCTCACCTTTACGTGTCATTGGAAGGAGTTAAGAAAGATTCAGTCACTGAAAGAAACCAGATGATACCATATTTGGTACACCTGAAACTGGATGAATGCAGTTCTTTATTTTATGTATTTTTTCAATATTGGAGTCATTCTCTGGCGCTGATCTACTCAATATATTGCAGAGGCCTTTCTATGAGCGGTTTAAAATGCTTGAGAAAGAAATAGTTGACCCCCGGAATGTTGAGCGAAAACAATTTCAGAGCAATTACAGATATGAGCTGGAACCTTTTAGGGTATGTTCAATGTGGTTTGGTATTTCATAACTAACAGAGGTTTTGTCCTTAAAAGTTGAATGTAAAAGTACGCCCCTCTCCGCAGGTGAGGAGGAAAGATTTTTGGTTGCTCAACACTGTTACCAAACTGTTGAAGGGATTCATCCCCAAGCTCTCACATGAAGCAGATGGTCTTATTTTTCAGGTGTTCATTTCAACTTTCTTATTTTTATTTTCTGTCTGGTGTCTACTTTAGGGGAGCGTTATAGGCTTTTATTTTATTGTGATCAACATGACTCCACACGCTTTGGTCTGTATGTTTCTTTTTTGTTATTTGTGGCACTTGCATGATTTTTGGAATCCCTGAAACATGTTGGACTATTAAGTAATGAATATTGCTCACTGGTATGTCTTTCTTTCGATTCTTAATCCTGCAAGGATAAATTATGTCGAGAGTACATCATCGACGAACGAGAACAGTGTCTTTGGATCTTTATTTATTTATTTATTTTATTAGTATTATTATTATTATTATTATGTGGCATTCTGATGGCACTATCAGCATACTGTGTTGTTACATATGTGAAATTGCCATCAAATTGTTGTCTAGACTTGTCTGTAGGACATGTCGGTCTGATTTTATTGCATGGCAGATTCTCATGGTCTTGTTGTTTACACATGATGAACAGGGATGGGATGATCCTTATGTTCCTCGCACTCACGAGGGTCTCTTGAAATGGAAATACCCTGAAATGAACTCTGTTGATTTTATGTTTGAGGTTCCCTTATTTCTCACATTGGATCTTGTATTATGTCATTTTTCTAGTGGGCTTATCAATTAACTGAGCTAGTGTATATTTATTGGCAGATCAATGATGATCGCCAGTTTCTTTATCTTCATGACCGTGGAAAGAAAAGACTTTTGGAAGGAAGAGTCGTATTCCCTGGTCAGTGGGTTCTTCCTAGTTTATATACTAGTCTTCCTAATTCTTTTTCCATTGATTTATCAATACAAAAAACTATAGAAGTCTTGATTCCTGCCATTTCGGTTTATATTTTCACATGCAAAGTATGATGTTGGAGAAGGATGTGCTGCTTACTATTAGAACCTTATAGGGCCTTATCTTATTGCTGATGCAGCTGTTTCTAATTTATACTTTGTGGAAGTATAATTCTTTCTTTTTATATTTAGTTCTATGTAGTTCACTTTTATAGGAAGTGATGTTTTACTTTAGACGCATCAATTTATCAACTACTGTCAGCTGAGGTTCTGTGTTGGTCTTCTCCATTTCTCACTTTCTTTTCCTTCTAAGTTTTTAGTTATGTGACTTCTGAGAACTTAGTTCCAAAACCTCAACTTATTTAGAGAGAACAATGAAGTCAACAAAATGTTACATCCCGACCTTTTCCAATAAAAAGCTTGTGTATCTTCACCGCAGATAATTCGGATCCCTCTAATTTTTCTGGGAAAATTATTGAATGCTCATGGGATTCAGAGGAGAAGGTATGGGTATGTATGCGGGTCAGGGTTGACAAAGGTACCCCAAACGAGTTCAACACCTATCGAAAGGTATATGTTCTCGTTGAGCTTTTTGGTATATTTCCTCCTTGTTGCCTTTCTCTTTCTTGCATTTGTTTTAGTTACGAATTACTGTTTTCCAACAGGTCATGAAGAGTATTACCGACAATATAACCGAGGATGATCTGTTGGGTGAAATAGGCGAGATCACATGTCTACCTATGTATGCGGATAGAATTCAAGCGGACATAAAGGCGCAACAACGCAGAGGACATGGTTAGACACCAAAGATGTGATAGTTGAAGTGATTTTTCATCTTGGTCATATGCGTTGTAGGGCAATTCAGGTAGCAGATACCAGAATATATAAAAACTGGTAGCGATTATGGTTCTTGAGATAGAGTAGTACTTGCGCAGTCTCCTCACTGAGATTTCATTCCAAAGATTAAAGAATTAGCATTAGCTTCATCATGTAAATTGGTTTTTAGCTCTTTCATTATGAAGGTGGTCAGATTGTAGCTCTCTTTTCAACAAATGAGTATGGGAATTTAGTAGTATTATAGGTTGTGAATATAACTCAAGGGCCCGGAGTTTCTATTGTGTTCCATTGTCCTCTACTCTCCCTTGGTGTAGACTCTAAATTGCTTGCTGAAATTTTCTTTCCTCATTGGCGGTAAGATGGAAGTTCAAGAGTTCTGCAACTTCAGCATGAACTTGTTAGTGTTTAGTCGCCGTTGCCTGAAATCGGAGCAAGTCAAAAGAGTGTTTGTTCATAGTTTGTGCCCGAATATTGTGGCAGCTCAAGTTGAGCAAGGTGCCATAGGATACTGGTTGATTCTGCAGAGGAAATCTAAGGAACGACCATCGAAGAAATTTACTTTTTTGCTTAATTGTCCAACTAACAACACCTTAATGCTAAGTTATGTAATGCCTTCGTCTTAAGCTGGCAAGTTTTATGGCGAGGGTTATAGTGGAGATGGTTGACAAGAGTGGTGTTTACTTCTCTGATGAGTCATCTTTCACAATTCTTTTTCTACGACCTCAGATTGCTTCGATTGTTTTCATCACCTGGTCTCTTGATTAGGCGATTTAGTTCTTTCATGAATTCCAGTGTAGGAATGCTCGAGTGTCGTTAGTGCGACAAGTTTACACTTCGTTAGGTTTCAATCCCTGTCCTTCCCATGCTTGGGCTGTTTGGCGACCTTGTCGTCTTCTAGTATAGGAACTATCACAAGCTCAAGAAGAATGAAAATTAGATTGCCACACTTCATGAAGAGTACAATAAGAATTGCGGGTCTTTTGTGTATCTCTTGAGATCTCAAAGTCACAATGTTTTCAATTATGTGGTGTACATTTACCATTTGCCTTTTTCCAAAGAATCCCTCCAAATGTTGGTATATGCTAATCTTTCTCGTTATGCATTCGGTTTATAGCTGTTTCTTTCTATTGTTATACTCCTGTTCTTTAATTGATTTTGTTTAATTATGATGATTTAAAATGTGAAAGTGATGAGGTTGATAAATAAGAATGTGAAAGTGATGAATAAAAAAGATATTTAATAGGGTTGGGTTAGTAGGTGTAGTTAGCTTAAAATGTTGCTTGACTAACTTGTCTTTACGAAATAAATTAAAATGTTCAAAAATGATGAAGAAGCAAAAAGTTGAAAATTCATGTAATCAGGTGACTATTTGCAAACAATAAAAGCATATGTGATTATTTGCAAAAAAATCTTAGTTCAGCTAGCTAAATGCAAAAAAAACCAATTTCACCTCACCTAAAATGACCGGATCTCGGAAAAGGCTTTTATTAGTTATCGAAAGGTTATGGGTTCGATATTCACCTCATTGATAATTTATATAAAAAAATGATCGGATCTCAACATACCATTCTAAATAAACTTATGATATGTTATACACACACACCCAAATAGTGAATTTATGTAGCATGAAATGATAGTTATGTCCTCCCCTATTTCAAAGTGTAATAGGTGAGGAAGTTAAATGGGGGGCAAAATAATTATTTAATGCTATAATAAATCAATGTGTGGAATATTCTACTACTATTTTTTTATTATCCGAGTGAAATGTTCTAAATTCCCATAATAGTTGTCCACTTGTCTCACATTTTGAATGAACTTCCCCGCCCTCGAACACAGACACAATCGAAGAGAAGCATTGAGGGAGGCAGCAATGAACCCCAACAAGAAAACCAACAAAATCAACAAAACAACCACAACTCCGCAGGTTACTATCTCATACTAGTTATATATCAATATGATAGTATGTTTTTTAAGGTTGACTTTTTCTAAGTTTGAATGCTAACATGTTCGAATATGGTGGATAATATATGGTGAAGTATATAAAAAGATGTATTTTGACCTATTTTACTACTAACATCGTGATTTTGAGTCATTTGAAATTCTGTGTTGTCAATCATGGTTATGAAGTTTGTTAATGAGTATTGAATCAGAAGGGATGATATTTTATAAATGGACGTAGTATCTTTTTGTTCCTTGAAACCCTAAGTTTGTTATTGTTGTCGATTTTTATTCAATTTGCAGTTGAGTTTGGAGGAAATTGTTGGATTGACTGCAAAAAATGGAAATGGGTTGGCTTCAAGCGATTCGAATTCGAGGTTTGCTTACATTGCTGCGTGTGTGGTTGTGGTGTACGATGTTGATACATGCACTCAATCTCATCTGATGGTGTCGAATCGAAAACCGAAGCCTTTGAGCTGCCTTTCCATGAGTGGTGATGGGAAGGTTATTGCAGCTGGAGAGGTGAAAAACCAAATTCATTTTCCGGATTTATTGTCAACTTATTTCAACGTACTTTATTATTAGTAACTAACCAATTGAAAATCAAATTTCAGATTGTTTTTCTGATGGATGGAGTTTAAATTTTTTTCTAGACGCATTCATGCTTATCTTTTGTCTTACTTAAGTAGTAACTAACTAATATGTAAACCCCGTATTTATTATGAACAACTAATTTATGTTTTTGAAATTGGAACGTGAAAGTCGACTTGAGGCAAGCTTACTAATATGTTCAGCTGATTGTTGCCATGTAATATCCACTAGGTGCTGTGACTTTTATCTCTAATGCTCTTAATCCGGATTGCTTTCAGTCAGGGGAACAGCCTAGTATATTGTTGTGGGATGTTGCGACCAAGGGTATTCTATGTGAACTTAAGGGCCATCAATTTGGTGTGGCTTCCACAACATTTTCACCCGATGGTTCGTATCTAATTTATTAGTGCATTATATACCTGCTCTATGTTCCATTGGCTAGTTTGACATATTAGATATGTCCATCTGATAATCATGTTCTTTCATCTCTCAGTAGTATTCATTCTCAATTCTTTCTAGGTAGGCAACTAATGTCTGTTGGATTTCCTCGTGATGGGTACTTGTTCCTCTGGGATTGGCGACATCAGATCTTACTCACAAAAGCTAAAACATTTTTATCGTGTTCTGCTGCTTCATCCGTTTGTTTCACCTTAGACTCAAAATATGTTTTAACTGCTGGAAAGGACCACTTGAAGTTGTGGAAAACAACAAAATCAACAACATCCAGCGAGAGCAGACCTACACCATGGGTGATGCATGGGAATCCCATCTCTCTTGGAAAATTCAAGGGCTGTTCATTTATAGCTGTTGCGCCAGCCAGCTTGACTGAAAATACTCGGACACTTGGCCTTCATGGTCGTGAATCTTCAAATTTTTATGCATTGACAGACAAAGGTGATTTGATGTATTTCAAACTTAAATTCTATAAGAGATGAGTGTTTTGTCCTGAGAACTACTTTACATCTTCTATTTGGTTTTCAGGAACTCTTTTTCTTCTGACTTCTGGATCAATTTCAAAGACTGTGAAGTTGAAGGTACTTGAGTGGTATATGCTTTTTCTAGAACTTCAAAACTGAACTTTTGAGAATGCAAGAGGCTAGATTAGTATATATCCTTGATTTTTATCTATTGAAATGGCAGAGAAGTTAAATACTGTCTACACCATAGTGATAATAACACACTGCCAAAATTGTCAAGATGAAAAAATGAAGGGCCCTCTCAAAATATTTAATTTTTTCCTAGTAAGAAGTAAATATATCACGTACACCCTCTATAGCACGAACACCCATCAAGTTTTGTAAGGGATGCTTTATGTCGCACAAAGTTCAAAAAATTCAAATTTCTCTATGATATATAATTTTTCCTCCATTCAGCTCTCTCATTTAGTCATAACAAGAACATATTGTGGGATTTCCCAAAAAGGAAACATCTCATACAAAAAGGGATGGATGAAGTAATTTGCTGTTTAACTTATATATTAATGAGAAATTCTGTCATATTTATAGCATAGCATGGCATCCGACACATTATTATTATTTGAACTCATTGTCATTTTGATCATCAGGTTGAGAAAAGTTTTGCGCTCTCTGTATCAAAAAGTATAGTAGCTTGTGCATGCAGTAATGGAATTGTGAAACTCCTCACTGTTTCTCTAATATATGCTGGCAACTTATATTACCATGGGAGCAATACAACGAAGAAAAGGAAAGCAAATGAGTGTTGTGGAAACGTTAATCAGGACGAGTTCCAGCATTTGTCGCCAATTCCCAATGCAGTTGCTTGCCGGTTTTCAACGTCAATCAAGCTTGGCAAGTAACCATCTTTTGTGATTATTCTTATAGTGGGTTCACCATAGATATGCAGTTCCAATTTGGCCCTTTAATGTTGCAGTGGTTATGTACGATGACCGCAGCCTCTACATATGGGACATTCAGGATGTCGACAAGGTATATCCTCTAGTTTAATCTTGTCCGAAGTATACTTCTGGTTTCTGAATGATGCTTAAATAATATATTAAATCTTCAGACATTTGATTATTTGCATTGTGTATGTCATTCAGCCTGTCAGGTGTTGTGTGTTAGTCTCACATAAGACATGTATTGTGGATATGGCTAGCCTTCCTTGTGAAAACATGCATGATCCATCTAGCGCATGTGTTGTGAAAGGGTGTCCTGGGGGTGTCTCGTTTGCAACATGCTCTGCTGATGGGACAGTTAGGTTGTGGGACCTTGTATTGCCAAAAGTTTCATCTGAGGATAGTTCGTTTTTAAAGACTAATAACGACTACAATGTTGTGGACACATGTGGTGCCACTGGTTTAGGTAATAACATAAATGGATATTGCATTTTGAAGTTACTGATTATGCTTGTCTGCTTAATTTCCATGCCGTACTCTATGCAGTAAGCACCGGAATTTTTGAACGTGATTCTGTTGCATCTGAAGTTATATCCCCAGGGTTCACATCAATTGCAGTTAGCTCAGACGGAAGGTACCTAGGTGCTGGTGATCGCCTGGGAAATATCCATGTCTTCAATCTGCAGGCATCCAAATATAAATGCATAAAGGTTTGGCTTTCAATTAATGTTTTCTAGTTTCCGGTTGGACAAGTAGGACAGATAAATGAAGGGACGTTTATGCAGAGGAGCATAAGTGCAACATCAAGAGGGCAGATCCGGTGCCTCATTAATAAATAATAATCCTTCAAAAGACAATTTTGATTTTTAAAAAAAAATATTTTTAATACCTCTTTAACTTTATAATGAACTCCTAAAACTTGGGTACAATATGGAAACACCACCTGTTGGTGGTTCTTGAGTTTCCTACGTTGTTTTCTAGTATCAATCGTTTGACTGTACTGCGATAGAACTACTATTCTCACTCCTACACATAACATTTTCCTTCCAAGAATCTGATCACCGCTGCTTCTTTTATATCCACTTATGTTTCCTTGTATCTTAGGCCGGTCAACAATTTCACTGTCTTCCTCAGAATCTGCCAAGGATCACCAACTCTTAGTGTTTCAGTCTAAGGAGTGACAAAAATATGTCATGCTCATAACTCCTGTTCCCCAAGGATCTGCTAATATGCTTTCCCAATTCACCAGTCTCAGGAGTCATATATACCAACATTTCTGTTCCATATTCATTTAAAAACACTCGTGTTACATCAAGTTAATTGCTCATGGCACATCTAAGTCCATCAGAAACTTGGTTTTTTGTATGTCACATCTTTCACACAAAGAATTGCTTTTCTTTACTTCTAGAAACCAAATAGAGATTTTCCTTTCTCTATTTGTTTATCATTTTTTTCTTAAATTTTGAACTGTGTGGACATCATTTGAATTCTTTACAATGAGTTCTGGCTATTTTTAGTTTGTATAGATGTAACTAATAAAAGTGTTCTACAGAATGCACATGATGGTGAAATCTCCTCTTTAAGTTTTAGCCTAGCCATCAAGGACCAGTTCGTTTCTGACAAGATATTGAAAACCAATGTTCTCCTTGCCTCAGGGGGAAGGGATAGAAAAATCCATCTGTACGATGTTGAAAGGTTTGTGTTGACCTAGTTAGATTATAAAACCTGTTGATCCTATATGATAGACATGGATTGCTAACATCAAATAAGTTCTCTTCTCCCACATTAGGGATTTTGAGCTTATTGGCAGTGAAAATGGTCATTCGGCTACCGTGACTTCCATAAAACTGACTTGCAATAGCTCTAAGCTAATCAGCAGTTGTGCTAATAGGTGAGTAAATTAAGTTTTCTAATTATTCCCTATAGGCTATAGTCTATGTGTTGGCTAGTCTATCATGAAATGTACTCAAGCTAATGTCATCAATGATGTGGCGAGTTTATGAACATTTTGTATCTTTTGTAGGTCTCTTGTTGTGTGGGATGTAGATCTGACAAATCCAGAGGCTAAAATGATGTGCAGCCATCGTATTACAACTCCGGGAACTATAAACGATATTACAGTGGATCTCAATGCAGAGATTGCTGTAACAGTTGGGCAGGTGAAGTATCTAATCAACTTCTTTTTATATCAATATTATTAATTCATGTACTGATACAAAGTTGGCGTGCCTGACTTGTTTATGCGTTGTAACTATTTAACCAACGATATATGGTTGGAAACAAATTCAACACCTATCGAAACTGTTTGTTGCATCTTCAGAGTAATAGGCAAGATCAATAAATGTGTCTAACACGTGTCTACAGGATAAGAAGATAAATGCCTTTTGCATTTCTTCAGGAAAGCTTTTGAGATCGTTCAAACATAATGACCTTGGGGAACCGATAAGGGTACCTAAATCTCTTCAATTTGGCACTATACAATCATTTTCCCGTATGATACACATGTTCAAAATATTATATATATTTTACAGGTATCTATCGACCCTAGCTACAGCTATCTGGTATGTGCATATTCTAGTGGGTGTATCTGCCTGTATGACTATATGACAGGGGAGATGTCTGCTAAAGCAGTTGGGCACAGTGATACCATAACAGGGGTAGTGTTCTTACCAGACTGCAGGCACGTGGTTTCTGTAAGTGTTTGTTGTCGCTCACAATTTTGCGCAATTTCATGTATGAATACCAACCAGGACAAGAATTGAAGAATAAATTACTTTGAATAAACTTGAATGAGGAAATTATCGTTTTTTAGAATGCTTCACAATTTTGCAGACCTCAATACCGTAACACATTGTTGTTAAGGTCTTTACATTGTATGTATAAATGTACTTGAAGTTATATTCAAATATTCTTGTATTCTGCATGAATATGCAAAAGCTTATTAGTAAGTTTCTTGGCTGGGTACATCTCTTTTACATGTCAAAACAGATCTTTGATTTATCTTCACAACAATCTCACTAAATCTGTTTCAAGGTTACAGCATAAGTATATACCATAGTGACTTAGTTGGTCAACTGGAAGTGATGCTTAAGAGATGAACACTTCATCAGCATGATCTGTTCTTATAATATTTACTTTTATCTGTTCTTTGTTTCAACATAAAAAATATTTTCTACTGGTTACCTAGTTCACTTCTAAATGACTAGAAAATATAAAGTGACGTTTCAGTGAGATTATTAGCATACACTGCATTTCTCATTGAGAGTACTTGCACGATGGCCAACAAAATTCTCAGTTGATTATGTAAGTACATATTCCTAGTTTTTTCTATTGTGAAATCAATCAAAAATAAATTTTACTCTAATTTCTTATACATGCTATGAAAGCACACAGTAGTGCTTTGCTTTGGACCATTTGTGACTTCTGAACTATTTGCCATCGATAATGATGATTTAATATGTGTAAGTGTGTACATTAGGATCATTCAATGTAGGTTTAGTCAAAGTGATATTCTCTTTCACTTTTTGCTATGGGCTCCAGGTTGCTGGTGATGGATGTGTATTTCTATGGAAACTGCCTGATCATCTGTCCTCAAGAATTTTGCAAAAGTTATTGAAAAGTTCGCAAAGTTCGTCTCCACGATCCTTTAAAGGAATAGGTTGCTCAACTTTCAGAAGGGAAATTAAGTATAATCATACTAATAATTCCTTGTTATGTTCTGAAGATGTGGCTTCAAAAGCTAGTTCCTGGGGAACTGACATGAATGGACATGGCAAAAATCTACAGAACAGCTCAGAATTTGTCTTTAGCGTATCCAGACTTCCAAAGTGGGCTCAATCTAAAGTCAGCGACTCTTGTTGCAAGTCGGACCACATTTCTTCTTCAGCCAAGGTATCTGTTTCTACAAAACCAGAGAACATTGGAGATTGCTTGAAAGTTGTAACTACTGTGCCCAGTGCATCCATCTACCTACTTTGACTCCTTTCAATAACATGAATTTGGAAAGTTGCATTCATGCTCTTGCACTATCACAATGGCTTTGTACCTGATACTTGAGCCATTTCAACACTAGTCATTTTTCCCATGTGATCTTCAAAGTGCCCTGCGTACTCCGCATCATGTTCCTTAGTCAACATTTTTTGTCATTCAGGAGGCTAGTGGAACACAGAACCAGCTTTCCTTGGATTCCCAGGTTCCAGGATATTCTTATTCTCATGATCCACAAAGTCCATCTGATCAGGAGAACAACAAATCTGAAGGTTGCATGTCCAGAACTCTTTCTGATTCAGATGTTGATAAAAGTCTAGGATCTGCAACGCTTCAAAGAAATTCTAGGTGATCGATCATTTCTTCAAACCTTTTAATGAAATTTTTGTATTCACTCTCTAACTACAAACATTTTGCTTGGAGCAGCTTTTCCTTGGATAACCGTTGGCTGACCATTCATACCGTATGTTTCGATGTCCAAAGTTCCCCAGAATTCCGAGAGATGAATAACCAAAGTTTGTCTGCACCCTGGTTCTCTTAGCCATTTTCCTTTCCATATGCTAATATTTTTAAATTCTACCTAGAAAGCATAAACTTGTTTACATACAGTTTCCAGTTTATGCATTCACTTCCGAATTAGGATTTGTTGGTCGGGAAAGTTGGCCTATTCTCATTAATATTGTTAGGTTTGTAGATTGGTAATATTTGGGGGATGCCCCGTTGACTACTTGTACTCTTCTCTTCACATGTCACATATCCCCTCACACATCTGAATTTTGCAAGGTGAGACCCCCACCCCACCACCTTAAATTAAAAAATGTAATTTTCCATGAGGTTATGTATTTTTCTTTGAGGAATATTAGTACCTTGCTTCTAGATTTTTCCCTAACCAGTCAATTTTGTTTAGACATATGCTTTGTGTTGTGTACTTGTGCTTGTGACATCTTAATGCTTTGCAATTGTGATACCGTGGTTATCTCCATAACTGCTAGTTTTATGCATAAACACGTCTTATTCATTTTGGACTTCCAGTACTAGATTCCTCTATAACATTCGAAAAGGGAGATAGGACAGAGAGCACAAATTCAAATCAGTGGTTATTCACTTATGCTGAACGGTACTTTGCAGGGGCTAATGGATATATTGCAGGCGAAGACTTAGCTAGGAGCACAAATAATGAAAACAAGCGCATTAAGCTAACAGCAACAAAACATGACTTTGAGCTCGGCAAACAAGAAGAATCACAAAATAACTCAATTTTCAAGCAAAGCATATTGGATGAGTTTCGTACTTCACATGTTAGTGATGTCAAGCAAGTACAGTCTGCAAATCAAGCCCATAGGAATATGCACATGACATCCACGATATTAGAATCGGATCATAGCCAAGATGTGCTTCCAATTATTGTTGATTCACAAGATTCATCAGTCAATATTATGCACCCTCATAAAATGGGTGCTCTTGGTGCTGCACTGGAGGGAAACCCTCATATAGTATTGCTGGAGGGACCCTCGTCGGGGAAAGATGCTTTTGAACAGGTATATCCATTGCTCAAGTATGTATGTGCTAAAAACCTATCTTAGTCAAGCTGAATAACTTGGAGTTCATCCAGGCTCTCAATGTGGAAAAGTCATATAGTTTCTAATACTAGAGTTGAGTACTACTATTACTGCCCTCTCTTTATTTGAATGACATTTTTTTGAAATAAACTGCAAAAAAGTAATGATCTATTTCATTATATGTAACAACACTTTTCGTACTTAGCTTTCACACTCCTACAGAATTACACATTTTGCCACCTAATTGTTTACCCATGTATTAACGTCATAGACTTATTAAACTTACAACCAAGGGTATTGTAACACATTACACCCAGTCAAGCACATTATTTTTTTTATGAAGAGTTTACTCCATATAAAGAGAAATAGAGGGAAGTATTTCTTTTAGAAGAACGGTAAAATATGATTTCTGTGTGCTGATATGTTATCTCGATTTATCTGTAGGAAGAAGAAAATGCAACAACCATCTCTAGGAGCTCAGAGTTTCTGACTACCAACTCCGAGTTTAATAATGCTGGAAAATCAATAAACACGAGTAGCGGTTGTGGGTCCTCCGTTACAAAAGGAAAATCAATAAACAGGAGAAATTCGCAATTCAAATTTCAGGATGATCCCTTTGACAGGCCTAGCCAGCTTGACAGAGTAACAGCGTGTAAAGATGCATTATCTTATTTGGAATCCGCTGCTGAGACTGCATTTGATTCATTCTCAAAATATTCTATCCTAGACTCTAGAGAAGACACTTCTAGTGGATACAGTAATAACAAGTTCTACTCAGAGGCGCTTGAAAGGCTCTCTCTCATACAGGACAAGATTAAGGAAGTTGCCATATTGGTGCAGCCTGCTAACTCTAGGTCATAGTAACAAATGGACAAAAAAGTCATTTGGGTCTCACCATAGCTGCACTAGGAAGACCATTTAGGGAGTCTATCGAAGAAGTTGCCAGATTAGCCAACCTGCTAACATGGTTCATAGATGTCAACAGAGAAGGAAAATGATTTGGCTCTCACCACAACAGCAACAATAAGAAGAACATTAAATGGTATCTGTAGAATAATGGTAATAGCCTTTCTTTGAAAGCTGATGGTATGTCACTACGTATCTTAACAACTATCCCTTCTTAGTGGAAGGCATTATAACACTTACAATTCGGTCTCGTGGACCAGAACAGTTCTGATTATCTGTTAGAAATAACATGAATAATGGTGAAATGAAACGAGGACACGACCATATTGTAATAGCATACTTCTGGCTTAGTTCCAGCTCTACAACATTCATAAACAAGTTGAATGAGCAGCCGAATTTTCTTCCAAGAAGACATAGAATACTGATGTTTCATGTGTGAGCTTTTTTGAATCCCAGCATGCATTTTTGCTTCACTTTATAAACAGTCCAGACAAAAAGAGAAAAAGGAAAGGTTCAGTCACATTGGTTTCCACTTTCCACTAATTAAACTTTCATGCATTGGATTTCTAACACTGTATTTTCTTTACTTTAATAGGCATTAGAGTAAGTATCTAAAAAACTAATCCTATTTTATACTCTTAACGGTAACTTTAACAACTAAATGATCATTTTTTAATCCTCGGCAAGTGCAAAATTAGTTGTCGAAGAACGCTATCGATCATATATATTCGCATACCGTGCAGGTTTCTTGGGATCATTATCCTAATGTAATAATGATATTATTAGAAAAATTTGGTATAAATTTAATTTAATAGGGAGTATTCCTGTATGTCTTTATCATGGGGAAATATGTTTCCACATAACTATTTGTGTTCATGATGTCAAAGTGTGTTGGTTTTTTGGGGTAAAAAATATTGTTTGATATCATTAACGAACGTGAGCCGTGTACACAATTGCAATGAAAATTAATCAGTGGTAATAATATTAGTCAACTCATGATATATGATGCCTTGTTTTATTTACATGAGTATAAGACTATGATTGACATAGATACAAACAGTTCGTCTATTATAAGTGATCAAATAATAATATTTGCCGAAAATTATGCGAATGTATAGAAACCAATACCAATGTCATTTTTGTTTCTTTTTTGTTCTTTTTCAATTATGAATCTGATTACCAATGCCATTTTATTTCAAACTAAAATTATAATTATATTTTGATTGACAGATTAAGAATTGTAAAATTTGATAGTCGTTGATGTAAAGAGCATGGTTATAATTATTTGATATGCAATTATAAGACAACATAATTGGAATAATAGCAATGATCCAGACAGTAGGCGTGCGGTTGCTGCCAATTTCACACAAGAAAAGTCAATCCAATCTGCATCGTATTTTTAGGGGGAAATGAGAATGGCAGAATCATTGAGGGGTCCACTTTCAATAGTTATTTTTAGGGGGGGAAATTAGAATGGCAGAAAGAAGTAGGTATATGTGGCAATAAGATAGTGAGTAGAAAACAATTTTGTCCTAATCAACTAAATAAGAAAGTTGAGCAAAAGGGTACATGGATATGTTATGCATGTTTTTTTTTGGCTTAAATTCTGACAGGCCCCTGAACTTTGCTCATCTGGTCAATTTGGCCCCTGAAGTTTGAAAATAGGTCTACTTGCCCCCTGAACTATCCTAACTGGTCATTTTGGCCATTTTCACCTTAAAATGAAGGGTAAAATAGGCATACAACAATAATAGGCATTACGAGTCAATTTATAATAGACAAAGTAATAAAAAAAATTAAAATAATTAAAAAGTAATATAAAATTAATATTAAATTATTAAATAATAATAAACCACCACCCATCCCACCCTAAAACCGTTCACCATTGATAGAACCTGCACGAGAAGACCACCCTAGCCCCAACCCCGTTCACTAAATGACTATTTTGTCCTTCATGAAAAGTTAAAATTTGTTAATTTGCCCCTGAACAGTTATGAAAATGGCCAAAATGACCAGTTGTGAAAGTTCAGGGGGCAAGTAGACCTATTTTCAAACTTCAGGGGCCAAATTGACCAGATGATCAAAGTTCAGGGGCCTGTCGGAATTTAAGCCTTTTTTTTTATATAGATAAAGATAAAATTCACAAAGGAAGGTAAATAGCTTCTTTTTTTTTGTAAGATTGCTAAAATATAAAATAGTAAGAGTTATATACATAATGATTTGAAGCACTATTATAAAATGAGAAGAAACTGAAACAGTGCGTAGGAAAGTCCGATAAAATTGTTTTCTAATGAAGTGCCAACTCAACCAGAGTCCGTCCATACCTCCGATTTAACAAAAAAGAATTCCTGTCTAGCAAAAACCTATGAGAAAATTAAATTAGTAAAGACATGTAAGGAGATGTTGTAGGTCTCCTATGTTATGCATGTTACTTTATTTTGATTATCAAGTAGTGGACCAAACGACGACCATGCATGTTATCATCATGTTCTTTTGTTGATAACCGATAGAGCGTAGTGTAGTAATAATATGAAGTCTAATAAACTAATTCATGTATTGGAGAACAGACACAGACACAGACACAGACACTGCATACAAATTCAATTACATGTTTTGTTGGGCAACGCCAATTTGGGACTTCATACACTGTTTGTCAAGGTCAACTACGAGTCTACTACTACTATTTAAAGCTGAGTCGGACTTGGTAGCTTATTTCAAGTATTTAATTGGACAATCATTATTATATGTAGCCTTCACTAATCGTTGAACAACTGGTGCGTGCCTCTCTATAACACAGTTCTTTCTCCTTTATTTCGTCTAAGAACTGTTTATGTTTTACACAAAATTTAATAAAATTTTAAAATCATCTCAAACACTCAATTTTCCATTCACTTTTTCTTAATGAAAAAAGAAATGGTAATTTTTTTTCTATTTTTGATAAAATGCCTTTACATAAATGCATGGAGGAGTAGATCATTTTTTGTGATTTCATTTTACCAAATACGTAAAGAAAAAGTGAAGTAAAAGTTTAGTTTATGAGATAATTTTAAATTTTTCTTAAACGTTGTGCAAAAGTGTGTAATCTTGATAAATAAGTCCAATTTAACATATATTTGGAGCGGAATGTTCAATGTAATGTAAACAACTTTTAGATAAACACTGAATGATAAATATTCATAAATATTGATCTACAAAATAATATTTTTGTAAGGGCAAATGACCAGGATGATCACTTATGTTTGGGTAGGGGTCCCGGTTGATCACCTATGTTTCAAATGGTCCTGGTTGATCACTTATGTTTTTAAATCGAGTCTCAGTTGGTATTTTAGACCTAAACTCTGTAAATTATCACCTAATTACCTCACGTGACAGGCACATGTCATTTTTCAGGGGTAATTTAGTCATTTCAAGAACTTTTTCCAATTTTTTTTTTTCAAAAAAAAAAATCGAAAAACAAGTGAGGTTGATTTAGAAATATAAGTGATCAACAAGGACCCTTTGAAACATAAGTGATCAACCGAGACCCCAACCCAAACGTAAGTTCCCTTATAATGTAATAATCACAACAGATTAAGTAAAGAATAAAATGTACATTGATTGTTAGAGATAAATATGTATCATTAAGTTGAACTTAAAAATAAAATGTATAAAATAATTATTGTAAAATAAGGATGGAGGGGTATTATCTCTAACAATCAATGTACATTTTATTCTTTACTTAATCTGTTGTGATTTTTACATTATAAGGGAATTTACGTTTGGGTTGGGGTCCCGGTTGATCACTTATGTTTCAAAGGGTCCTTGTTGATCACTTATATTTCTAAATCAACCTCACTTGTTTTTCGATTTTTTTTTTGCAAAAAAAAAATTGGGAAAAAGACTTGAAATGACTAAATTACCCCTGAAAAATGACATGTGCCGGTCACGTGAGCTAATTAGGTGATAATTAACAGATTTTAGGTCTAAAATACCAACTGAGACTCGATTTAGAAACATAAGTGATCAACCAGGACCATTTGAAACATAAGTGATCAACCGGGACCCCTACCCAAACATAAGTGATCATCCTGGTCATTTGCCCTTTTTGTAATATATCAACTATGTGTAGTTTGAAAGAATCGGAAAGAAAGATTTGAATATCTTCATTCTCTTTCACCAATTCTAATAATTTTTCGATTACTTTAAAACTTGACCATTTGAGTTGATTGGTCTAACCGAATTGAAGCGAGTAAAGTTGAAAAGAGTTTAAATGGTTCACACCATTGCAAATGCATATATTCTTACGAATCATCACCCGAAGCATAGCTCAGTGATAAAGAGTCTTGGTGATATGGTGGTCACCTTGTATTTTCATTTAGTGTAATTTTGATTCCCTTTGGAATTGATTATCAAATTGAAGTGGTGTACACGAAAGCCAAAATATCCGTAAATATCCCTGATCACTAAAACACATTTCACGCTAACTTCCAACATCAATCCTGATGGCACAAGAATTGTGAGGCCTTACTTTGAATGTGTCAATGTTAACACAGACATGAGACAACCAACCGACTTTCATTGACTTCACTATCCAATTTATATTTCTAACACCACCAAAGTCCAAAACAAACAAACAGACACAACCAAATTAAACTACTCTCTCTCCATCCCATAAATATTGTCCTCATTCATTCATTCACTCACTCACTCAATCTTCTCCCTTTTCAACTTCTTTCTTTTTTCTTCCTCTTCAGTCTTCTCATTACAAAAATATTACTAAAACAAAATAAAAACACCGACTGCATGTTCTGTCTACCCAAACGACGTCGTTTATGAATCCATCTTGTCTTCTTCACCCAGATGAACACTTCACCATCTTCTGCCCTTCTTGTCTTTGTCAACGTCTCACCACATTAGACCCCACTAACGAACCCTCCTCCTCCTCCACCACCACCGCCACCACCTCCGCCGCAGCTGCTATCAAATCCATTTTCACTAAATCCTCAAATAAAAAAGGAGGAGTAGGAGGTGCATTGCTTCCTCCAAAACCCACCAAATCCACCACCTTCTTCCGTCGTTCCAACTCCTTCTCGACCTCAAGAAACGACGCGGTTTTGCCTAACTTCGAACCAAAGCGGAAGTCTTGCGATGTTGGCATTCGTGATTTCACCTTAAGAAACGCCACTGTTTCCGCCGGAGCTTCATCGTCCACGTTGTCACAAACCCATTTGATTTCTAAGGATCCCATCAACGTTTTCGAGGGTTCTGGAAAAGATCCTGTTTTGGTGTCCAAAGAGGAAATATGTCAAGAAAGTGAGGATGATTTTGAAGATTGCGAAATTGGTGAATGTATTGTTGATGAAATTGGCGAAAATCAAGAAGGCCGAGTTAGTTTTAATGAGATTGTAGAAGGGGAAGAGTTGATTAATGGTTGGGTCACTTTAAAGCCTATGAAAGAGTTATTGGATATCGATTCCCAGTCGAAAAAGGCTCCTTCTGGTGGAATGAAGGAGATTGCTGGAAGTTTTCGGTCAGCTGCCTCTGTTTTTAGCAAGAAATGGCATAATTGGAGGAGGAAACAGAAGGTAAAAAGGGAGAAGAATGGTGGGAATTCTGCTACATTGCCTGTGGAGAATGGTCTTTTGAGGGAGCATAGAGAGTGTCGGTTTCAGGTTGGAGATTATGGGGTAAGGAGGAGGTCTTGTGATATTGATCCTAGGTTGTCGGTTGATGGTGGAAGGATTAGCTTTGATGATCCCAGATGTTCTTTCGAACAGCCTCGCGCATCTTGGGACGGTCATTTGATAGGGAGGAGTTTCCCGAAGATGCATCCGATGGATTCTCTAGTGGAGGATGCTCCGGTTGTACATGCTCCGTTGGTAGATAATGAAATCTTAGTGGAAGAACGACTAGGAAAGATTAATTGTATGAATGAGGATGACAATGTTCCTGGAGGATCAGCTCAGACTAGGGATTATTATGCAGATTCTTCAACAAGGAGAAGGAAGAGTCTTGATAGATCTAGTTCTACTAGGAAGACTGCAGCTTCTGTGGTAGCCGAACTTGACGAAATGAAGGCACTTTCTAATGCTAAAGTATCACCTGCAATGATGGACAACTTCCATGGGACAAACGTTTTGGTAGGTCAGGGAGTTCTGAAGGGGTCGAATTCAAATTCATTAAGAAATGAATCAAATGACCACTCTGAGAACTTTGAACTTGGGAGTTCTAGGGGTAATGCATCCGTGAGTGGGAATGAAGAGCGCAAGGGTACGAAAAAGTCTAGTTGGAGTTGGAAATTATGGGGATTTATAAACAAACGAAATGGTTGGAGAAAGGATGGTGATGAAACGTATAGTAAAGCAAATGGAGTTGAGAGGTCTTTATCAGAATCTTGTCAGGAGTTAAGGAGCAATGAGAATGTTGAATTAAGGGAGAGCCTCAACAGGAAGATGCTCCGGAGTACTAGTAGTGTGAGCAGGAGGAATTCACCTAATTTTGAAGCAGCCTTCAGCAATGTAAACAGACCAGAAATTAAGACGAGTGATCTTGGTAGGAAGGCCAGGGATGAATTCGTTCTGGAAAGGAATAGGAGTGGAAGGTATTCCCCTAACAATATTGATAACAGTCTCTTGCGCTTTTATCTGACACCCATGAGGAGCAGTCGCAGGGTTGGTTTAGGCCAAAAGAGACTGAACAACTCACATTCCATTGCAAGACGTATACTGCAACTTTATTGAAAATTAAGGTCCTTTGATATATAATTGTTTCATAGTTATAATTCGACTGTTTCCGGTATTTATACATCTATATATGATCCTGGTTGCACAGATGTTCAATTTACATTGTGATCAGTGTGCTTCCTCAATTATTCCCATTTTTTAAAACTGCTCCTGTTGTTCTTGCTCTATCGTTTGCAGTGCATTCTTTTGTTGATCCTCCATTAGTGGAGAGATCTATCATTTTGTGAACCATGTCTATTCAATGACAGCATTGTCTAATAATTATCTAAGAGAAGGGCGAGACTAGGTGATGCTATAAGTTCAATTGTCTTATATGGCAAACATGCAACTTTAAAATTTGTTTTCTGAATTAGATAAGTTGTCACTCTCCTTCAATTAAATAGAATGTTGCATCTTTTGGGTTGTTGGTCTCATTTTATTTTACAATTGTTGTTATTATATGCAAAAATATATATAGGTAAATCTGCCGACACTAACTTCATATATAAACATGTTGATTTAGCGTTTTGTAGCTTTCTTTGCTATCATGTTTGACATAGGCTGCATGTAGTCCCTCGGCTAGGAGATCATTCATATTTTTCAGATTTTCCCTACTAGAAATTGACTTGTGTTATCAGGTATAGCCACGAAAGTTCACTCTGTTGTCATATTATCCCTCAATAATGATTTATTTACCCTATGATCTCTATGTATGTTTATACAAGTCTGTAGAAATAGCTGCTTAAAGCTACACCGGCTCATATGTTGTGTTTACTAAAATCTGGAATTGCTTTAATTGGTATTTTAAGGTGGATCTTATACCTTTATGTTATATGAGCACTTATCATCTGATAGTGGGCAACTGATTATCTACTCAAATTGTATTGTCAAAGTTACTCTGGTGTAATGTCTCTCGCATCTCAATTGGTAGTATGCTAGTGACAACCACTTAGTTGAAAACTTCACTATTGGTTTCTTTTTAAAGTTAAAGACTTAGACAACTATAGTTGCTCATTGCGCATTTTCCCCGGCTTTGCAGCTTGCTAAAAGTATTTTCTTGCATCTTGTTTTCCAGGAACCTTCACTGAACCTTGCCATTAAAAAGAGCAAGCTGCCCGGCCCTTACATACAATGATGTCAGCTGACATGATGAAAGAACAAGGATTTCTTGAGTTGGCTGGTTGCTGACCAGATGTCCTCACTGTCTCTTAGAAAGCAGTTTCTGATGTAGCTGGTGGCATGATAACTGTTAAAGCTTCGATGCAGGCAAGGTTATCAAACACTACAGTCTGTACCCCTAATACTTTGCATAAACCATATGAAATTAGCGCATGTAGAAGATGTCAGACTATCATGATTAAGGGAATTCTAGTTCCTTTCTCGGGTTTTATTAAAAATGGATATAATTTATTACTGAAGTTCCACATATAAACTTGTGAATCTCTAGTGCCAGATATGTTGTTATTACCTAGCATATATTCCATCCATCTCAATGCCATAAGCATAACCAAATACATCAACAGTTAAAATGCCATTGTTATAAATCAAAATGGCTCATTACCCTATCTATATTTAGTTATTGTGAATTAGTAACTAATCTTTGCACTTCACTCTTGGATCATTTCGAAACCTCCAATATCTCACTTAAGCATAAACCTTCTCACTTGAATTCGACATGTTAATCTAGAGAAGCAATGCAATTCGTTACTCGTTAGGGTGAAATACAGAGTAAATATTACTTACCCATTATTGAAGCCTTTCCTGCTCTTGTTTTTTGAAAATTCAACATGTGGTCTTCAAATATAAGAATGACTTGTGTTGTCGATGAGATAGGTTTCATCAAACTCAAAGGCTCAAACGCACCCAATTTATAGTATTGATTGATTTAAATTAATGGATATTAGTTTTCCACGTACTCTACAAATAATCCAAACAAATCCCACACTGCCTAAACTCCAAATGCATTAATCCCATCTTAACCACTCTACCATAAATGATAATTGATACATAACTATTCTTCACAAAACCAAAAACAAGAATCCCAAATAATGATGCCTTCATCTTCATCAGTTGCCATCGTCTCAAAATGCATAGTCTATCCAGACAAGAACTCATCCATCAAATCCTTACAACTCTCTGCTTCTGACTTGCCTATGTTGTCTTTCCATTACATCCAAAAGGGTGTTTTACTATCCTACCCTCCTAACCAAATCACACACTCATCATCATCATCATCGTCATCACTAATTGATCGCCTCAAACTCTCCTTATCCAAAACTCTCTCGTATTTCCCTCCCCTCTCCGGCCGCCTCCAAACCGACCAACAAGGCCATATCCACATCATCTGCAACGACTCAGGCGTTGACTTTTTCCATGCGAAGGCCATCCATCTTCAGGCAGACGATATTCTCCCGGGAAACTCCGATATTCCAGCTTGTTTCCAAGACTTTTTCCAGTTTGACTATACTCTTAGCTACTCCGGCCACCACAAACCCCTTATTTCAGTTCAGATCACTGAGCTCAAAGATGCCGTTTTCATTGGCTGTATGGCAAATCATGCAGTGGTTGATGGTACTTCCTTCTGGAACTTCTTCAACACTTTTGCTCAATTCACTCGAGGCTATGAACTGAAGATACCGAAGTTGCCGGACTTCGGCAGGGCCAACGTGTTCCACTCGTCGGCAGTCCTAAAAGTCAACCGCGGTGGACCATCAACGACTTTTGACTGCAAGGAGCCGTTGAGGGAGAAGATTTTCCACTTTAGTAAGGAGGCAATGTTGAAACTCAAATCCAGAGCAAACAACACTCACGCCCGCACCTCGGCCAGTTCGGGCTTTCCCACGTCAGAGATTTCGTCGTTTCAATCTCTGTGTGCTCTGTTATGGAGAGCAGTGACAAGAGCAAGAAATTTCAATGAAACCAAAATGACGACGTTGGGGATGGCAGTGAACTGTAGGCACAGAGCGGAGCCTAAGATGTCACCACTTTACTTTGGAAACGCTATTCAGATCATCGCCACCGTTGTTTCAGTTGGTGATCTTCTGCGCAACGACTTAGATTTCTCCGGTGGGTTGCTCCACTGCAATGTGGCGGCTCACGGGGCCGCCACAGTGGCGAGGGGTGTGAAGGATTGGGAGAAAAGTCCGAGCTTGTTTCAACTAGGGAACGTTGATGGAGCAACAATTATCATGGGAAGTTCACCAAGACTTCCAATGTATGAGAATGATTTTGGGTGGGGGAGACCATTAGCAGTGAGAAGTGGTAGAAATAACAGATTTGATGGGCATATTTCTGCATTTCCTGGAAGAGAAGTTGATGGGAGTGTGGATCTTGAGGTTGTTTTGGCACCATCGACGATGGATGCTCTTCAACTTGACATGGAATTCATGCAATATGTTTCTATTCAAGAGTAGAGAAGAAAAGGGCACACATTACAATATATATGCACCAATTTCATGATTCCATAATTGAATAAATCCCATACCCTGCCTGCTTTCAACCCCCTTCGCCCCCGGTTAAGGTGACAACTTCGGGCATGACCAACTCCCATAGTGTGTCAGGCGGTGTGTACAAATAGTGTCTCGTAATTCAGAATCATGCAATAAGGAAGCGAGTTTGTTCAAGATCAAGGTCTCGTAATGATGAAATGATTATGCATTTGAATCAGTTCATATTTATATGTTTAAGTTTAAGTTTCATGATTTTTTTTATATATGTTTATCATACATATATGATCGTTTCATTTGTCCTGCTCTACTGCCTCAAGAGCCTCGACAATCACATCTTCCCGCACATTCTCCACAGGACCTTTTTTCATCCACACTTGATTTGTAACACCAGGAATGTCAAGAGATTCATGTCCTCTTGTCATTGATTTGCCTCCAAACCGACAATGCCCTATTTCATGCCCAAACAACACAAAATGACTGCATTTAGGTGGAATCCGTTCATACTCAACCATTTGTAAAAAGTCCATTCCCCATTCATTCACAAGAGGTATATACAATGTTCCTGTTGTTCTTGCTCTATCGTTTGCAGTGCATTCTTTTGTTCTTTCTTCATTAGTGGAGAGATCTATCATTTTGTGAACCATGTCTGTTCAACGACTTCATTGTCTAATATTTATCCAAGAGAAGGGCGAGACCAGGTGATGCGATATGTTCAATTGTCTTATATGGCAAACATACAACTTTATAGTTTTGTTTGCTGAACTAGATAAGTTGTCACTCTCCTACAATTGAAAAGAATGTTGCATCTTTTGGGTTTGTTGGTCTGATTCTATTTTACAATTGTTGTTATTATATGCAAACATATATCTAAATCTGCTGACACTAAATTTATGAATAAACAAGTTCATTTAGCGGTTTATAGCTTTCTTTGCTATCATGTTTGACATAGGCTGCATGTCTCTTGGCTTGGAGATTATACATATTTTCCAGGTTTTCCCTAACTAGAAATTGAGTTGTGTTATCAGGTAGTAGCCACTAAAGTTCACTGTGTTGACATATTATCCCTCAATAATGATTTATATACGCTATGATTTCTATGTATGATTATACAGGTTTCTGTAGAAATAGTTGCTTTAATCTACACCGACTCATATGCTGTGTTTACTGTAATTTGGAATTGCTTCCATTGGGGTTTTAACGAGGATCTTATACCTTTATGTTATGTGAGCACTTATCATCTGATAGTTGGCAACTGAGCATCTGACTAAATTATATTACCAAAGTTACTCTGATGTAATGTCTTTGGCATCTAGATTGGTTGTGTGCTAGTGATAAATGCTTCGTTGCAACATTCACTTCGAAGTTAAATGCTTAGACAACTAAAGCTGCTCATTGCTCATTTTCCATGGCTAAGCAGCTTGCTAACAGTAGTTTTTTTGCATCTTGTTTTCCAGGAACCTTCACTGAACCGTGCCATTAAAAAGAGCAAGCGACCCGTACATACAATGTTCGTAACTGACATTTGATGGAAGAACAAGGATTTCTTGAGTTGGTTGTTGCTGACCAGAAATCTCGCAAGCATCTGGTCCTCACTGTCTCATAAGAAGCACTTTCTGATCTAGCTGGTGGCTGCGATAACTGTTAGTGTCGATGCAGGCGAGGTTATTAAACACTAAAGTTTGTCCCCCCTAATAAACCATCTGAAAATTAGCATATGTAGAAGATGTCAGACTATCATGATCAAGAGAATTGTAGTTCATTTCTCTGGTTTTATTAAAAATGGGTATAATTGATTACTGAAACTTCCTAGTTCCATCATAAAATACTTTTTTTCGATCTTTCAGTAAGCTTGTCATAATTGAGTAGTTGATCAAGTTGGTGTTCGTAAAAGTATTAAATAGCCGCCGGTGGGCTGAGACGCCTGAGAGGACTAGAATGGATTTTCCGTGATATATTGTATACTTTATTACCCTACTACACAATCATCACATCAATAATGTAAGGACCTCAATAACTAACACAGATTCTTCTCAATAAAATAATCGACCAAGAAATGCGATGTAATTACAAAAATAGTTTGAATATGGTTTCAATAAGTGAGATGATCGTTGCACTTGGATCTCGTAAATCAAATTTGTTAAACTCAATTAGTAGTTTTAGATCATAGGCTACCGCATATCATCCAGCCTTTAAATATCAATCATTTAAGAAATGTGACACCTATAATTTAAAACATTTAATTAAGAGTTGAATGAGAAATAATTGCTAAAATGTTACTATTATGACTTATGAGTATCATATTGTTCCATCATGTTATTTTAGGCATCTGAATGAACACGCAACTCCTGGAGAAAAGGAATTTCTCTACTCCCCTCTGGAAACTTGACCGATCTAAAAAACGTTTTACATACATACGTTAGCCATCTTGTAGAATACGGATTGAGCAGATTTTGAATTGACGTAATAATTTTCAATTGTAGAATGCGGACTGGGTAGATTTTGAATTGATGCAGTAGTCTTCGAACCACATTACCCAACCAAACCACACTAGGCAACCTTGTGTGATAGACTCGATCAAGAGAGTGTAATGGTCACCATCAGCTCATCTACTCCACCAACTTGACCATCCGTACGAGTTAATTAGCAATCATTCCCATGTACCGGAGGGGGCTGCATTATGCTCATCTAGTCATGTGCCACCCACTCTACAAACAAATCCCAAACACCATAATCTATAAATTCTCCTTATGCCCTGAAAACATCTTAACCACTCTACCATACATGATAAATATCTATTCTTCACACAAAACCAAAAACAAGAATCCCAAATAATGATGCCTTCATCTTCATCTGTTGTCATCATCTCCAAATGCATAGTGTGTCCAGACAAGAACTCATCCATCAAATCCTTAAAACTCTCTGCTTCTGACTTGCCTTTGTTGTCTTACCATTACATTCAAAAGGGTGTTTTACTGCCTTACCCTTCTAACCAAATCACACACTCATCATCATCGCTAATTGACCTCCTCAAACTCTCGTTATCTAGAGCTCTTTCCTATTTTCCTCCCCTCTCTGGCCGCCTCGAAACCGACCAACAAGGCCATATCCACATCATCTGCAACGACTCCGGCGTCGACTTTTTTCATGCAAAAGCCACACATCTTCATGCAGACGATATTCTCGCCGGAGACTCCGATATTCCGGATTGTTTTCAAGACTTTTTTCAGTTTGACTATACTCTCTGCTACTCCGGCCACCACAAATCCCTTATTTCAGTTCAGATCACTGAGCTAAACGATGCCGTTTTCATTGGCTGTGCGGCAAATCATGGAGTGGTTGATGGTACTTCCTTCTGGAACTTCTTCAACACTTTTGCTCAAGTCACTAGAGGTGATGAACTGAAGATATCAAAGTTGCCGGACTTCGGCAGGGCCAACGTGTTCCAGTCGTCGGCGATCCTAAAAGTCAACCCCGGTGGACCATCAACAACTTCAGACTGCGATTCACTTTTGAGGCAGAGGATTTTCCACTTCAGTAAGGAGGCAATCCTGAAACTCAAATCCAGAGCAAACAACAACCCCGTTCGAAACTCGGGCAGTTCGGACATGGAAATCCCTAATAGAACCAACCCAACTTCGGACATTTCGTCTTTTCAATCTCTGTGTGTCCTAGTATGGAGATCAATAACAAGAGCAAGAAATTTGAACGAGACCCAAATGACGACGTTGAAGATGCCCGCAAACTGTAGGCATAAAGTGGAGCCTAAGATGGCACCATTTTACTTCGGTAACGCTATTCAAACCATCTCAACCGTTGCTTCAGTTGGTGATCTTCTATCCAACGACTTAAATTTCTCCGGCGGGTTGCTCCACCACAATGTGGTGACCCACGGGGCCGCCACAGTGGTGAGGGGTATAAAGGAGTGGGAGGAAAATCCAAGGTTGTTTCAACTAGGGAACTTCGATGGAGCAACGATGGTGATGGGAAGTTCACCAAGACTACCAATGTACGATAATGATTTCGGGTGGGGGAGACCATTAGCAGTAAGAAGTGGTAGGAATAATAAATATGATGGAAGTGTTTCTTCGTTTCCAGGAAGAGAAGGAGATGGGAGTGTGGATGTTGCAGTTGTTTTGGCACCTTCAACAATGGCTGCTCTTCAACTTGACATGGATTTTATGCAATATGTTTCTTGATCAACATGTCACAACAACAGACAATGTAATAATTCATTGGGGCCCCTCACCTAGAATCAAGTAGTAATCTCAACAATGATTGTCAATTCAATACAATCACAATGGCAAAGCCATCACCTACTTTTATGTACTTTTCATTATGTGGTACTCCCTCCGTTCCTTTTTCTAAGACTCGTTTGACTTTTCACGTCATTGAAACACGACTTAAAACGTAATTATCTATAATTTTACACTGGTAAAATAGATATTGAAACGAATCTAACAACATCTCACATGACTATATTACTTATTATCGATTAATGTGAATTTATGGTCAAAGTTTTACTCCAAAAGTAATGGGATGGAGGGAGTACTTCATTTGACCTGAACAATACTAAAATGTCGGAATCATCACTCATATTTGTATCCATCAATCATTATAAGTTGATTCTTGATGTCATTAGGGTTCAACGACGAAATTGAAATTGGAATCCATCTTTTAAATGAACACTGGTCGGTTTTTGGCTTCATGAAATGCCCCAAAATGGATATAGGATTGGGACAGAATTTACTAAATCTGAGTTTTGTTATGTATTTATTACAAAATTATGTTAAATGACTAATTGTTGACTTAACATATATATACATAAATCAAATACAATCAAGGAGTGGGCAAACCTGGGAGGCCAATGTTGTACCATTCACTAGTTGATTCAAGCAAGCAATCTGATAAATATATTCCAAGGGCTCCTACACAGACTAAATTATGCTTGTACAATGTAAGTACATTGCATCATCTATAGCTAATTGCTCGAGGAGAAGCCTGGAACATAAGCTTGAACAGCCACTGGAATGGCCTCAGTAATTGCGCTCTCTTCTTCTTCCAGAACCAAATGGCAGCATTATATTGTTCATTGCGTATCCTTTTAGTGGCTGCTTTCCAGTCGTACTTCTCCATTTCTTCGCGTGCAGCTTGCCCGATAGTATCTCGTAATTCAGAGTTGTGCAATAAGGGGACGAGTTTGTTCAAGCAGTCATCAAGGTCGCCTGGAGTGAAGAGATAACCTGTTTTACCCTCCTGATCTTCAGGAACGATATCTGGGATCCCACCAGCTCGAGCAGCCACTACTGGCAATCCAGATGACATTGCCTCCAAAACAACGAGCCCAAGGGTCTCAGATTCTGAAGGCATAATGAAAACATCTCCACTGGCATATGCTTGAGAAAGCTCCTCTCCTTGTAACGTTCCGGTGAATACTGCTGGCATGCCTTCAAACAACTTTTCTAGCTCCGGCCTATAGAAAGAGAAGCAAACATAATAATTAACAGATCATTCAGGCAAATTGTCTAATGTGATTGCTTTCTATTAGGAGTTGCTCATATTCTTTTTTTACTGACACAACACAGTATCGATTACAGTGAACTGCACCTGGATTCAAATGTTTTAATTCTTAAATGAAACTTCATTCAATTTTCTTAGCTAAAATGGTTCTAAATCATACAGCGGTCCATCAGTAAAATGAAAAAATTCGGTAGAAACTATACTAGTTCTTTTACCTGACTCTCAGTTTTACAACGTACATGATAAACCAGTAACAACCTATTCGGATGAAAGACCACCGTCCACCCACGCTCAATTAAAGAACTTCTGGATTCATAGTTGATTGGTAAATGAGACGGTAACAATTTCAATGATTTCTCAACTCACCTGAAGGGCCCATCGCCAATAAACGCTATTCGAGCTTCTGGGATCTTATCCATCACACTGTTTCATTTAAACCATCCTAAGGGTTAGGTGTTGAAGTTTTATAAGATGTGTAATTAATCTTCAATAAAGAAAATATTTAAAATAGAAAAGATGCATTAAATCATTCACACAGAAACTATACCTTTTCAGGAAATCTAAACTTTTCTCTACTCCAAGTCGCCCAACATGGACAATTAACGGTCTATCAGGCTCTCCATTGCTAATATACAAGACAAGTTGTAAGTTTTCCAATAATAAAGACTGCTTCTAAAATCATGAAATGAATATCCATGACAGAAAATCATACCTTAATCTTAATCGCATTTCATGAGAGCGATATTTTGGATGGAAGCTCTCTGAATCGACGCCTTTATTCCAGAGACGAATACGGTTGCCTGTTAGTCTCCAACAAAAGGAGCATGCATCAATATTTCAGTAATGCGACATAGCCATGAAGATTGTTACATACAATGAAGATAAATGTACAGAAGATAGGGGAATAACAATTTTTTGTAGACATAAATGCAACCTGCTGTTACTCTAGCAGCTAAAAGTTCCTTCGCCAGGGCAGCAGAAGGCACCAGCGTAAGATCAGCAGCTCTATGAAGAAATTCTGGAAGGAAAATGATAATCAGTTAAGTGAAGCTAAAAAACCATTGGCAACAAAGCATTTTGAGGGACAGAGAAAGGTTCACATACTTATAACCAACCACATAGGTTGGACCAGCCAGCTGAAGGTGTATCTTGGTATATATCTACAAACATAAACTTGAATCAGTATAAACTCTAGTGTGATCATATAGTCATGCTTAGAGCTGAGAAGAGTGTCCATAAACATATAACCAGCACGTGAAATCATATTTTATGATATCAGTAATAGCAGCTTCACAATTTCCAGAAACTTTAATTGAAATAGAGAGACGGAGTGAACTTACACAGGGACATGAGTGTGGTATGACATTACAAGGGGAACACTAAGCAGTTTTGCAATAATAAGAGCACCGAAAACCTATGTCAATTAAGCCACAGTAAATGGATGAATAGGAATTTCATAATTATTCCTAAATAGAAGAAATTGTTGCAAGACTGCATAAAATCATGAGCAACATGAACTTTACCATAATACCAGGAGATGATGCATGGATGATGTCCGGCTTGAAATTAGCAACAGCTGAAATAATTCTAGGACTAAGAGCTAGAGAAAGTGGAACCTTGTTGTACCAAGGGCAGGGGAAGCTGCACAACATCAAATATCAAGAAATAGTTCCCTTAAAAATGTGAAAGCTTTTGACGTGCGTGAGTGCATGACTGATGAAGTTATACTCTCTACATTCCAACTTGGATCGTGTTAGTATTACTTGTCTAAAACAGCTGATTTTGCAAAAAAGAAAAAAGTTAAGTCTCAATATTCAGACAAACTATTAAACATGATACTAAAGACTGAATAGTAAAACTCGGTATCATACTATGCAATAACTTATCGCATTAACGATCATGTAAAGTCAAACATTTATACTCAAATTGAATAAAAACAAGAATATTTTAGTCGGAAAAATTAGTAAAGCTACCTCCTTGATCCAATCAATTGTGCTCCATAAAATTCTTGAGGTACACCTTCATGAGTCGTTACAACCATAACCTGTTTACATGGAAGATAAATTAATTAGCATACAACTTATGAAATTGAATAATTACATCGTTAGAACAATCGTTTCAATTTTTCCTGAACTCTTGAACCCCTAACGTAGATGTAATGCACTCCATACTGAAACATAGAAAGAACTTATACTTCTTATAAGTCTGCTTGCAGGTACATTTGCAAGACATTAAAATACTCCCTCTTAGAAAAAATTTATACTTCCTTTTTCTTATATCAGTTAAATGGAATCAAACACATGCATCTAGACTTGATTGGGAGTCAAAATCTAGAACACTTCTAGTCCAACTAACATCTATAAATTGTCAAAGTATACCTCATCCCCCATTTCTCTTAGATACCTAATAAAATTCTGGAAGCGATTTTTATATCCAGAGACATATCTGCACAGATAACATAACAATAATTACATTAACAAAGCACACCAAATATTGCAAGCTAGATATTGATAGTTCATCAGAAACAAAAAATAGTTTAAACCACCTATTAAAACATAGAATGGAAAGCAAAGTAACATGGAACAGAAGCCTTCTATTATATGTTAATTCATCAAAACAGCAACATTATAAATCACCTGCTGCAAACCCAATGATGATAAACCATGTGAAGCTAATTACAGGTAGCATGAGTTCAAATTTAGTATAGAATCCTGAAGTAATAACAACATATGCAAGTGAAAAAGGATTAACCAGGCTATAAAAAGGGAACATATAATAGACCGTAGAAATCCTTCAGACTACATGCTATCTAAACTCAAGGCCAAAACAGTAGAAATCAACTATACACTGAACACTCCAAGCTGCTACCCAAATAATTCAGCTAACTTCTAGCAGAAAAAATTAACACCGTCCATAGAATTTCAAAAAGAACATAAATAGTCCCTCGCTATATCATTTTACAAAGGAAAATCAACAGCCTCATAGTTTAGAAATAATTCAACAACCTTTATGTGAACAAATTAGCACAACGAAAGTACACCATATAAAAGGAAATGCAGAAGCCAATGATCATTCAGAGGATGACATTTCAAACAATTGCCAAGAGGTCCATGTCAAGCCATTACATCATCAACATTGACATGCCCCAATGCAATTGAAGAGGCTACCGCTTAAGGAGGGCAAGGGGGTCGAGGGGGCAAGGGGTCATGTGGTATGCAGCCTTACCCATGTGATAACAGGGAGCCTGCTTCCGAAAGTAGAGTGTAAACACTATGTACTACTTCACAAGACATAAGAAGCATAGGTAGTGTAATCAGCCATTTATCGAATGAAAAATATATTCATGACCATTGAAAGTCAGAACTAAATTAACTTAAGCATTGTTTCAAAAGATCATCATCAGAATTAGCATATACACGAATGTATCTGAACTTCCAGGACTATCAACCGTAATACAGCTACTAAGCAGCAATTAAGCAAAAGTCAAATGCTCACGCAAAGGGAGATGGCTCAACAAAGAGAGCAATACGCCTAGGCTTTGAGTTCATCTCATCTTCAAGCAAAGGAGGTGGATTTTCTTCCTCATCACCCTCTTCTCTATAATCTGTGATTTCCATATTACTACTATCTGCAACAAATGGTCTAAAAATTTCCAATCTTTTACTCTTTTTAGCTCTTTTACTTCCCAAATGTTGAATCTTTTCGACAAACAAATTTATGGGTTCTGTTCTAAAAGCAGAAAAGTTTGAAACTTTAATGAGAGATATACACTTGGATGAATTTCTTGATGACGAAAAAGAAGTTGAAGGAGCAGAAAATGAAGGAGAAGAAAGAGTGGGATTTATAGAAAGAGAAGTCATGATGAGAATTGGTTTGCTGATGTCAAATATATATAAAAATGGAATTCTGATAATGTAGTTGATTGTTGGTGAATATTAAGATTTGAAGGAGTAGAATTGTTGATATATTGAAGTTACTTATTGTGATGGTATAAGAAGCAGCAGAGGGAGGGGGGGCATGTGAGGGAAGAATTTGAAAGGATATTCTTGTTTTGACAGCATCTGATATCAAATTATGAGGGTTTGGATGAAGGAATCATTCAAGGTCTTGAAAGCATATGCCACCATTGGAGCGCAGGCTCAAGTGACTGGTGGTGTGTGTGTGTGGTGGGGGGGGGGGGGGGGGGGTAGCTTGTTGAGGGGATGATGTTTTGTTTCGCTTCGTCTCTTCTGAATTGTGATTGGTTGTCAAAATTGCGTTGGAGAATTTGGGGAAACACTATACACACACAAATAGTGTTTTTCTTGTTGGAACTTACTATATTCGATTTGGGCAACACTATACACACATCAGAATAGTGATTTACTATTGCTGGAAATGACCATTTTGCCTCCCCATTTATCTTCCTCATTTACTATACTTCAAAATAGGGGGGCAGAATAGTAATTTCCAGCTATAGGAAATTACTATTCTGGTGTGTCAAACTGAACAAAACGGAATTTGTAAATAGCTATTTTCAATGGGATTCTGATGAAATTTGGTATAACTCCTTCAGTTTACAACCCAGTTTCTTGCACTGTTGTACGATAGGAATAAATTATTTGAGGATATTTGATAATGTAGTAAAAAAATAATTTGATATGGTAGAAAATAATTACATTTTGAATTGTGCCTCTAAGATACAATTTGACATCAATGTGGTCACTTGTTTTGTGGTGTGAAAGAATGTAATGTGAATATCTAATGGAGAACAAAACTGAAAAGAAAGATTGACTTTAAATTTTGATCTAGAAAGGTTAGCGATAATGTCAGAATAATTTTCATGTTGCCAGATCAAAATTATTTTCAATTTCTTTTATGCCCTTTGATTATATGACTTTTAGTTACAATATTGATTATTAATGATATAATACTTTGATTTCTATTTGAATAATGAAAATATGAATAAATGTTATAATTAATAATTGAGATTACGTTGAAAATATAATTTGATAAAAGGGGTATAAAAAGAATTCAACCTGATTTTGCTTCGACAACATCAAAATTGCTCTGACATTATCGCTAGCCATAGACAATAATTTACCTAATGTAGGAAAGAAATGATTCCATCCAACTAACAAAATATTCCATTGAATATACTCTCATGACTACAACTAATCAGATGTACATCAACATCATTTATATCTTGCATTTGGCCATTAGTGATATGCTTTTCTTAGTTAACAAGTTATTAATGAAGCTTAGTAATGTGATTAAGATACCATCTGACACTGAGATTCATTCTAATCTTTAACAGATATGATTAAAATTTAAAAATAATATTCCTTATATAATAAACAATTGCAATCATCTTTTCACACTTCCTTCAACCTGGCTGGCTGGTTTGTTTTTTACATAAACCAAGTATCACATATGCTGTTACTTTTTCTTCACACAAACTCCTTCTATGATTTTTGACGCAACTTTTTTCTCACCATATTATTAAATATTTGAATTAATTCATAGTTAAACAAGAAATAATGTTGAAATCAATTGATACTAGAAAGAGTAACTTGCAACAATAATCACTGCGTATACTTCGACATATTCAATGTCGGGATTAATTCTCCTTCAATAGAGGCAATGGTTATAACCACAAGTCATATTGTCATTGCTAGAGAAGCAGAGTAGAAAATGACAACAAAACGAAAACAGATCTTGAGGAACTTCTCTCAAAGTACTACACATTCCTAACTAAAATGGATTTTCAATCTCATGCAGATTAATCAACCACGAACTTGAATTTAATGCGAGTCTAATGGAGAACTACAGGATGCAGCAAATACACTCTTACTAGAAAGAAGTATATATCAGTACATAAACTCACTCACATTGCAATGGATCCATGAAAAAATATGTCCATATGCAATAATAATCCCAATAACTTAAATGAATCCAAGCTAAATATGAAATTATATCTTCTGTCACCATTGTTTCGGATGCAGATTCCTGAGGTAGGATCCTTTACTCTGCTGTAACTCTGCAACTACTTATGATCTACGGAACATGCCCGAAGTTGGGTGGTGAGGATAGTATGTCGTTTTATGTATCTACATTATCAATGTGCCTGACGTTTAGGTTCTGGGAGTCAGCATCGGGATTCAGCTCGGAACTAACAACTCTTCTAGTGGTGGGAGGAGAGTTTGATATAGCTTCTGTGACCCCATTAGTGGGACCAAGTCCATGGTCATCAGAAGTAGAAATCTTGCTCTTTGTAGTGCCATTTCTCACATTGATTGAAGAAGCTGAAGTGCTTACCTTTGACAAGCGTATATCACCAGCAATTGTTCTTGTAAGATCCTGTCCAATTACATTTTTTATGATTAAACCATAAGGTCCATATTTTATACAAAAGCATAACAACGCAAGTCAAGAAGATTTAAGGTAATAAATTATGCATACCATATGCCTTATAGCCATATCCAAAGACTTCTTTGATAATGATCTTCCAAAGCCCGAATTTTCTTGGGAATTAGAAGATTTCTTAGAGGAAATAATATCAGAAAAATAGTCTGCTGGCTTTGGTGGAGCTAGTTTCCTCATGTTTACCACTCTCTCAACCATCTGTGTTCCCATCAATACAGGGTTCACATCATCACCACCTGAGCCATATCCATAACTCTTTGACAGCATGGCAGGCCCAGTATTACGAGGATTCACATTTGATGATCTCATTCTAGAAGAAGAGCTTGACTGCTGTCTCGGATTTCCTGTCGAGTTAGCTTCAATAGAAGAGCTGCGAGAATTAGCTGCACTTGGTCGTACTCTTGATGCTGAACTAGGCCGTTTAGCTACTGTTGTACTCAAATTGGGAGAATCCCGTGGAATACTTGACATCTCTGACGTTTTTAATGGCCTAGACTTAACTGTTGGAGATACCCCTCGTGATGGCACTGGATTTTTCAATGTTGTATGTTCTCCCCTTGAAACTTTAGAGGCTTGACCAGATGGAGCAGAGGTAATGTTGGGCTTGTATGTTGGAGTTGCTGGCCTTGAGGAGGTCTTTGTAGTAGATGGTACAGAGGATCTTGCAGTTGAGGTAGGAGTTGCTGACCTTGATTTCGACTTAGCAGTAGATAGAGTAGAAGACCTTGCAATTGGTGTTGGAGTCGCTGACCTTGACACTGGCTTGGAAGAGGACGATATAGAGGATCTTGAAGTTGGGGTTGATGAGCGTGCAGTTATTCTAGTAGGAGTTGAGGATCTCACTGCAGGAGCCACGGTCTTAGTAGACGGTCCTGTAGCCCTTGAATTTGGTGTTGAAGATCTTGAAGGCTTTGACATTACTGGTAAAGATGGCCTCCCAGTTGGTGTTGCAGGTCTGCTAGGCATGGACCTTCTTCCTCCTGATGAAATAGGCCTTCTGTTTCCATCAGCAGAGGATTTTATGTTGGCAGGCTTTGCTGGTTGCATTGATTTGCTTCTAAGTGGAGCTGAACCTTCAGACGAGGTTGTGCGCTGCAACATCAATAGAACCAAGCATTCAATGAATAAAGTAACATATCCCTGTGGGGTGTGTTAAGGGAGAGTGGGAGGAGATATCTTAACTTGTAACAAGATCAAATATCAGATATATGTAAGTATTGTGAATAGTTACTTACACTGGACCGTGAAGTTAAAGGTGATAAATTAAGATTCTCATTCTTCTCCTCCAGCGATGCAGGTCTCTCCACACCCGGAGGGACAAAAACAGGGGTATCAGGTCCTGGTAGAAGCCTGGGCAAATGAAATTTTGAAGATTGTCGAAGCAATATAATTTAATTGATGCATATTAATGTATAAAATTTCAAAGTTAGAACAACACACTATTTAAGAACTTCTATTACAAAAGGTAAAGTTCTAAACCAAACATCAATAAGTAAAAAGAATTATAACATTTCTTCTCATGATGAAAAGCTCGCCATTGAAAAGTAATTAGCAACGGAAGTGGACAGTTATTTTTTACTCCAGCTCACAAATGTGGAACTGGAATCACAACTCAAAATTTGACAATTCTCAGTGAATTGTCCTACACTTCCACATTCTGTAAAACATCTACTTATTAAGTGCAATTCATAAAGCCATTTAAATATTTATGTCAAAGAGTTTTGTGATTTCAAATATGTTGGATCAAAATAAAAATTCTGGTTAGATTGTATGGGCAAGAAGAAGCATCAATAATATTCGCTATGCAAGAGACATGTATAAAATTAATTAAAAGGAGGAAATTTGCAATACCAATCGAACTCTCTTCCGTCTTTGACACCATTAGTAAGGATCTCCTCACAGTTTATCTCTGCACTTCCACAATGCTATATATCAGTTCTCAGACATAATCCCACACTTTTAGAGTTCATAGACTAAACTGTTACCAATAACTAATTAAATAATCCAGATAACATGATGGAGACACAACCTGTTAGATCATCAACTCCATCCAATTTCTCATTAAGAAATAAATCACCCTTCTCATTTTCTCTATTTCGCATCTCAAGGAACAATGCAAGATCTTTGTCTACCTCCTTCATCACCATGCCAAAAGTCCTTTCTTGAGGTCTATGCTGCATTGATGCCTGCATTTGCAAATACAGTCCCCAACTCTTCATCAGTTTAAACCATACCATAAAAGAGAGCGTAAACAAAAAACACACGCCGTACAACAACACACGACAGCTTAGAAGTCCATTACTCATTTCACAATTGCTATCAACAAATATAGTCAATCACTTCACATAATATCTTCAAACAAATCCAACCCCTAAAAAAACTATAACACAATAAAAGGGAGACAATTAAATTAATCTGGATAACGAATAGATCCATTCAATCAAGAGGACAAAAAGCAAAAAAAGGTCTGGCTATACAACAACAAAAAAGATCATGGTTTTCCCATTAGAATCTTGTTTTACTCAGTCAATGACCCCAACATACAAATCAAAAACATTAGAGAAGGAGCTAACCATAGCTGGAAGATACATTGCCATCATTCAATATCACTCAAAGGACAACCATAAAATAAATTTCCTTACTTACCAAATTCATTGTCCTCACCTCAATACTCATCTTTAAAGCAATAACTCATGTTTTTATCATTTATTTCAAATAATTATGACCAATCTCATACTAGCACATTCCAATCACCTAACACTTTGAACTTTCAAAATTTAAAAATAAACCACAATAAAATCAATCTGACCCCAATCATTTAAAGAACTTGAGCATTAAATTTACACTATGGAAAAAGATACTCACTACCATTCTCTTGACTGAGAAGTGACTATAGAGACTAATTTTTCAACTAGTCAAGACTACTATACTACAACATTTGAATCACCTAAAAATGTGAACTTTAAAAAAAAAAAAATGAAACTAATCTATACTAAAATCAATTTGACCCCACCACTTAAAGAACTTGAGCATTAAATCTACAGAATGAAGTTAAAACTCACAACCATTTTCTTGAATATCAAACTAGAAGTGACTGTAGTCTACAGTTTCGACAAATCATATCTAAACACATACTACAAACATTTTTTATTTATTTAAATCCGCACTTATCATTACAAGAACTCGAACTAGAAATGATTATGAGTAATACTCGTGGTCACAGAGCTGACTAATCAGTCTAGTACTTTACTACAAACATTTCAATCACCTACAAAATGTGAACTTTCGTTTAATTTTAAAAAATACAATAAAACCACTCAGACCCCAATATATTAAACAACTTAAGCATTAAACTAACACCATTAAGAACAAAAAAACTCACTACCATTTTCTTCAATATAAAACTGGGAAAATGACTAGATTTTTCAGTTGAGTTTCTTAGATTTTGTTAGTTTGAAAATGGTTTAAGAGGAAGTTTATGAGAGCTAAAAACGTGGGGGCTGAAAGAAGTGAAGAAAGTGTCAGAAGTTTGTTTGATTCCTTTGACAAAGAAATGAAATGGTCGAGTTTGGTTTGATTGTGTTGTTTTTTGGAAGCTCCACAACCAAGAAAAAGCATCACAAAGAGGAGGATTTCAAATGGTGTGATGCGAAGTTGTGATGTTTTTGTCCTCAGAGCTCGTTTTATTTACGGATTATGCCATTCTTTGACTAGATTTAATGCACTTTGGATCTTACGTTACTTACACAACATGGCGATTTCGGATAATATTACGTCCATTAAAAAATTCGTTCAATTTTATTTTTTAATATTAAATATTACTACAAGATAAATTCGTAATAGGGAAGATTCATTAATATATAAATTTAATTTGAATCAAATTATTATGTTAATAGTAAAATGTATTTTCACAATAATTGGATAGATTTGTAAGGATAGAGGTCGAAGGTTTAAAATTGACCGATTAACTTTTTTATTATAAAAGGTAAATTTGATCATAATATACATATTTTCATTAATTATTACACAGTATATAAAGATATGGTTAATATTCTAAAACATTCACTAAAAATATAACACTTAGATAATAAACTGGATAGGAATTAAATAATGTATTTGGCAGATAGGGAGTAATGAACAAGTTATAAAATATAAAACTTAAATAATAAACTTGATAGTACTAACAAGTTAACATTATTTAATTAACTAGTTCATTGACTCATTAAAAATCATTACATTTCAAACTCACTCAAATGATTCAAAGATTGATTACCACTAATGATTTGGCCTTTCTACACTCCAATAATATTGAAAAGGATGCCCCTTTTCTCTATACATATACAAAGTATGACATAAAATTAATACGGAGTATCTTGTTATAAAAAAATAATTACTACATTTATTTCGATTATTTGTATATCTCTAAAAATTAAAACATCGACAAAACATATATTTGAATAAAATTAATCCAAAGTTAGTACTAAATCTTTTAAGCAGCGACCAAACATGTGAACAAACACTCTTAATTAAATTTAAATGATTGCTACCATTTTTACTACTAACTACCTAACATCATTTATTGATGTGATGAATGATGAGTACTCATATTGTAAAACAATATGACTAGTTTGGTAATTACAAACAGAATACAATGTCATTTATATCGTAGGGCAGACTTCTCTATTTGGTAATGGATTTCTCAAATAAGGAAAACAAAAAAATGAATCACCAACTGCACTAAAAACTTGGCACTTTCCTTTTTTTTTTGTAGCTCACTTATTATCACACAGTGAGGCTCCATATAATGTGACCCACTTTCCTCTGCTTAAACCGGAGCCTCTTCAAGGGTATTGAAACGTGCTAACTGCGGAGTAAATAGTTTCTTGTGCTCTCGAAGGTGGTAGTTTAATATACTGGTACCAATTCTCTAAAGCAGATTTAAAAGAAAAGGAGACTTCACAAAGATACGCCGAATACTCAATTTATGAATCGAAATGGTGAGCATTCCAAAACATTGGCTGCAAAAATCATCTTTGGTTGAAGCTTTCCTACTTCATGTAAACAGAGTTTAATAGAGAGTACTCAGATGACAAATTACTAGTAAAGATTTACACTTTGTAAACAACTAATCGAGTTTCAACCAAAGGTTTTGTTTGTTCCAGGAAACTGATGCAGTCTCAATCACTCATCATCAGCATCGCTTCCACCAAGCTGAGGATCCTGACCAATGGAGTACAAACTTCCATCAGGACCCAAAACCTTAAACCTGTGCCATTACAAAACCAAACTTCAGGTCTCGATACAAACTGCATTACTGCAAACCACATTTTTGAAAGTATACCTGTCTAGAATATACTTTCCTTCCTTGTACTTTTCCCTCCGTTCATGAGCAGATTCCTGTGATAAATGTGCAAAATACTCAACAGCTCGCCAGGAACGTATATAATTGCAAGCACCAAATATAGTTCGACAGGATCTTACATATTTCCACCCAATAATAGAGCCACATCCTACACAGAAGATATCGACTACAGTATGCATCCCCGTCATCATCAGGCGGTCTTCTTTCTCTCCAAGAGTTACATTCACGCTGTCAGGATGTCGCATAACTTTATGCCTCAAATATTCATATAGCATAAGACACTTTTATAGTATAACTATCTATATGATATGTTCTCAATACGAGTTACAAAAGACTGCATAACTAATTGGATAGAAGCTCTTACTAAAGGAAACTAGTAACCAAAATATCCACCCTACAGAATTAAGCAAAATCTTCATTGTCATAAAAGAAAGGAAAACACTAAAACCAATATCGCCTGAAAAAGATTGTCCAAGGTGAGATGCAAGTATCAAATGTGAATGTCTCTGTTTTAGTTAAGTTATAGACAACTAAATAAATGAATACACACTTACACTTTGTCCATGAGGTAGGCCTTCCCGTGCTTGCAGTGGAAAGACTGAAATAAGAGAAGACTGGGTTAGCTATGCCTGTGAATCCAAGGCAGGTAGCATGAAAATTCCAACACAACATAAATTTACTGTTGAAAATAAAAACACCATCAACATGGGCATAGTAGCCCAACTTGAAACATAAAACTACAAAATTTATTATCTTTATTCTCTCCACATTACAAACCAATACCACTATCACGGAGTATCACGTTCAAGTTTATACATCCCTAACCAAATAGGTATTACATATAGGCACTAGCCAACAAAGTATGAACAATTGGAGCTAAAAAATGAAGTTTCACTCAATTGCTGTAGCTTAGTACAAGCTATGCTCACAACTCACATTGGCAGGAAATTTTGTCGTTTTCATAATGTTCAGACAGTTCGCATTGTATATAAACAATAAAATATAATGGAACAGAATACTTCTTCTATTTCCATTTTTTTTTTTTAATCTCTCTTACCATGTTAATTCTCTCATAGTTTCTCAAAGTAAGACTACTTTGGGAATTTCTGAATAGGAAAGACCAAATGAATCAGGATTGTAGGTGGGGGAGCAGGAGACAAAGAATTAACAATTTGACCAATGATGGCCTGCAGTCTCGATATATTTCCATAACACGGACAACAATCACACCTAAGACACTTGACATGAAGTAATGACTCAAGTGCAATACTTATACAGGAGCTGGTTCAGTTTAGTCAAGACCAAGCATGGCTTATGTAAGGTGCATATCAACCTTAGCTTAACTCAACAATAGCTCTAGTCTCTAATATTTCAACCTGATACTGATAGTTGATACTTTCCATGATGAATAATTTTCAGCACAACAATAGGTAAAGAATTCTGATTTGCAAGCATCTCTTTTATGCAAACTTTTATTTGTACCAGAATGTAAGTATCACAAATGTTTAACTTAATACTGTCACTATTACTAAAACTAGGATTTTTCGCAAAAGAGTCTTGTTAACAAATGTTTGACTTTTTGCAAAATTTAAGGTAACTATACACTTAACTTGTCCAATTTACTGTTGTAAACTAGCCTACTTTATCCATAATTAATTAGAGCTAAAATGGTAATTTTAACATTTTTCCTTATTAATGTGAACAACTATAAAATCATCAACTTTTGTTAATGAAGGGAGTAACTATTCTTTAAAAAATAAAGGGATTTAAAAATGCCAACAACTTCTATCACGACAAAGACTCCAATAGTGCATGAAATTGCATGTAGGAATGCCTCACTGCCAATAATTGTCCCTCTATTTACTTTCAGATGCACTACAGACTGCAGAGTGTGAAAGGAGATATGCTTCTTGGATGAATTACAACAATGAGGTAAAGAAGAAGCAGTTTTTGCAATATCAGCCGACATGCTTGTGAACATAATTCTCCAAAATTTGTTTATAGATGAAAATAAAGAATTTCAGTGTGTCACAAGGGCACGTGCTTATCAACAGAACTGACAAATATGACCTAACGATGAAGCGTGTTCATCTATATTATGCTTTGCCACATCAATAATCAAGTGACATTCCTTACGCTACCAAATGATTTCCGCAATCAAATGAAGAATCAGTTACTTCCATATAAAGATATGCCAATAATGAAATTGGCGGCGACCTTACAAGACAAAACACACGTCAATGGGCATAAACAGCAGAACTAAGACTAACACGTGGTATTGAAAGAGGATAATAATGTCAACGACGTTGCTCCTAACTATATAAGGCCCATTGATGAGGCTGTGCTGGAACTATCATAACATAACATAACACAAACTAGACCTTTTAATCCACTTGGGAGCAAATGCCATTAATCAAATCTTATAAGTTCCGTTCTTTTTAAGTGGCTACAGACAACATGCCTAGATATTCAACTACTCGATCCACTATAACAAGTATATATAAATATGTGATTTGCATAACTGTTCCGAAACCCAACTCATACAAGATAATGTGTGGCATACAGCATACTGCACGTGCCACTTGCTTCCATAGGTATATTGAGAATCCATAGCTACACTTCTATATTAACTCATCAGAATTGGTAACTGATTTCCCATCTCTAAGTTCCAATTTCAGACCCACTCTTCAGATTCTAAACAAAAACACTATACCACGGTTTAACTACCACTTCGCGCTTTGAAATCCAAGAAATCAGTAATCAATTACAACCCACAAAAACATTCTTGAATCAAATCAGACAAACAAATCTCTAAGACCCAAATATCCAAATACATTTTCACTTTAATCAGAGTAAATTGCAACATTACAAAAAACAAAAATATGATCACGCAATTATTCCCACTTTCATCAAAGAATCAATAAACACTTAGTACCATGCACCAAATAACATAGGGTTAGCATAGTAGCCACGCGATATACTAGCAACGAATAAATCTTGGGTTTGAGGGCAATTTTCAATTAAAAAAATGCTTGAAACAAACCAATCAAGAAACCCAAAAAAGTTGAAGCTAAAAAAGAATACATAAAAAATAAGAACTAACTAACACAATAATAATAAAAAATTAACATAATAATAATTCAGATACCTTAGAAATAATGTCACGAGTGAGAGCAAGGTGGGCTTGGCAAAATTTGCAGCTATACACGTCGCCATCAAGGTTGATCAAGAACAGCCTCCCCATTTAATCTTCTCCTTCTTCACAAAATCAAACAAATTGGACAATTAAATTGGGACAAATTTACAAGAAACCCCACAAAGTACTGAGTACATAAATCAAACAATGCAAAAAATAAAAGTAAATTTAAAGAGAAAAAAGAGTGAGCTGACCTCAGCTAAGAGTTGAGAGATAAAAAGACGTATGAAAAAAAAAAAGTAAAATAGGCAATTAGTTTATCCTTATTGTAATTTTGGGGGTAATTCATGCATACGTATGATCTATTTGTTGTTCATCTTTTTACTATAAATTGGACTTCCTTTTGGGATGCAATTGGTTAGTGGTTGGAACAAAAATGAAGAGGAATCAGAATCAGTTTCTCGACTCTTTCTATTTTGGATTCAATTTATAGTAATTGTTCAACCAAAATCTCAAAATTTATACGCCCATATCAAAAATATTATGTTAACTCCTTGATTTGAGGAATTTGTTCACGTTATAATTTTAATGTGTTGATTTTCTAAAATTTAAATTCAAATATTTTTAATTTATTGTGAAATTATACCATATATAGTTTTTCACACTTTTTTATTATTAATATCATGAATTTAATTTAGATAAAAATTATGCAAGTCAACTCGATATCAAAATTTGTTAATTTTAGTTAATGAAAATAAGCTTGATAATCTTTTTAACCATAAAGGGAGTAAGAGAAAAATACATTTTATATAGATTTCGGTTGTTAAAAATAATTTGAATTAGTAGAGATAATAGATGAATATTTCCTAGTCGCTTTCTTGAAATAACATACACATACCATTTAATCAAAATAATTGATACTAGTATTATTAACCAATTGTAGTTTATTTTTATATCACCCCTACTTTTTATCTTTTGTGTGTACTAGCATTATACTCCTATCATTATCTATTTTTCTTTCTTTGAGAAAGAATCGTCGTTTCAATTTCATCTTTTTCTTGTTTCTTTCTTTTTGTTTGAGTTAGATAGATATTTTTGAATTGATTCATTTGGTTGTTAAGATACATTTTTTTTTTTGTAAATTACAAATGAAGTGAGTATTGAACTCAAGACCTTAAGGTCATTAGCAATACCTTTCTCACTAGACTATTCGATTAACTCTTGTTTGTTTGTTAATTAGCGATGAGATGAATTTTAAACCCAATTTTTTTTATCAATAACAAAATCTTTTTCCATTAACCTATTCGATTAACTCGGTTGTTAAAATACATTATTGTTTAGCATGAATTAATTGGTTAGCCATTAATTATAATCATGTAACATATTTTGTAGCGTGATAATTAATTAAATGATCTTATAAATTATTAGACACAACATAACTACCACAATTTTAATTGTGGCATATAATGAGATGTACCCCATTTGAATGATATTTGCATGTTGCGATGTTATATGTTACATAGTACATTGTCCTTGACTATCAAGACTTCTGAGTAGGTAGGTATAAATGCATCATTGAAAAATTAACTATGGGAATATTCCGTTACAAAATAATTTTCCCTCCATTTCAAAAAAAATACTATCTCCGTCCTTTAATCTAAGGATCATTTTCTTAAATAGAAATATCTTTTTATGATACCATTTTATTAAATTTAGTAAAAATAAGTGGAAGTAATATTAAGTTGTGAGATGAATTCAAATTTTTATTAAACTGTATAAAAGTAAATTGTTCTTATAATGTTAAGTGACATCGAGAATTATCTTGGAGCAAACAAGACATATGTTTGGTTGATTTTGGTTGGCTCCTCCAATTAAACTCGAAATTAGGGGTTTATTATATAAAAGTCTTGGTTGGAGAGCTCCTCTGGATATCAATATCATGCATTTGGAGTCATCTAAGTCAAGTTGAAGAATGGGCTATTTAAACATTTTGACTAAACCTCAACAACATATTCAAGCATCATTAGAGGGCTGTTTATACACTATTTCTACAAAATGGGGACATTAATAGCAATAATTTTCATATAATACGTACATAAACATTATCGATTAAAGTTGGATCGATTAGAAATTAATACAAGGATTCACAACATTCTCATCATGGTTGTAATAATAAGACATTGAACAATATCTTATTGGAAGAGTCCAAAGGTGTCCAAAATGGTGGTGTGAAGAGGGTCACTCAAATGAGTAGCCCAGTTGTTAAGTGGTCCTTTGCCGGTAGCTGCAGCTTGAGCTGCGAAGCCTAGGAAGGCAACCATGGCTAGACGAGCATGTTTGATCTCAGCTAGCTGAAGAGTTTCCTTCTTCTCGGGGTCGGCTGCCAAGCCGAGTGGGTCGAAGAAGCTCCCGCCTGGGTAGATTCTCTTTTCCGGGTCGAGCTCTGCATTCCTCTGGAACTCAATGTACCCAATTACAAGGACTTCAATCCAGATCAATGTGCTTATGGAGAAGGGAAGTGGTTGTCCGAGGTACGATGATCCCTCCACTAGTTCAACCTGCCAATCAATTCATCAACACTCACTCATTATATACTTTTTTCCATCCCTCGAGAGTACAAAATTGACATCGTTAAATTTGTTCTAAATATTTCGTAATAGAACTGAATTGTATGTTAATCATGTTCAAATTTCGACTAAAGAGAATTAGATCGAGCAATATTACTTTAGTGAATGTTAATTCCATGTTTTTATTATAATTACAATGCAATTATGTGTTAGTAACACATGAACATCAATATATAGCTCTATGCAATTGATCAACATTATCACATAGTAGCTCATGATCTGATAAACTCGCAACCGCTACTCGTATAAAGCGCATTGAATAGAATATAATCATAACGGATTGTTTCCGACAAAGATTTTAATATTTTTTCTAGAATCATTATTATAGAAATTGCATGAAGTTGAAAAAATTGCAGTACCTTTCCAGCATCTTGCCAGGTGACACCAGTGAGCCATTCAACAGTCAAAGAACCAAGAGTAGCCAACATAGCCCATCTTCCATGAATCAACTCACACTCCCTAAACCTCTGCAACCCAAACACCTCATCATACGGCTGAAATGGAGTCGGTTTGACGTCAGCAACCTCGGTCCTGGTCCCAATGATGTCACCAGCCAAGTTCTTGGCCAAGTTCTGGTCCAACGAATCAAGATCATATTGCAAGTACTCAGCAGGCTTGCCGAGGCCAAATGGGTCGAAGCCGTAATCGCCAACGAGGGTGCCGTCGAGATAGTCGGGGGACTTGGCTCCAGGGAACCATAATGGTCTAGTGGTTTCCTTTGGTGTGGCTTTTTTGGGTGCGGGGGCTTTCTTTTTACCGAAGCCGAAACGAGCTTGGACTCGGCTTGAACCACCGTGGATTTCGGGGAGGCGAGTGCCGAGGAAGGAGGATGTGGCTGCTGCGGTGGTGGTGGTGGCCATGATGGTTTAGAGAGGAGAGGAGTGGAGTAGTGGAAATGTGGTATGTTTGTGAAGAATAATATGGGGAGTTTGTGATGGAGAAAGGGATTTTAGGGAGCTCAGGAGATTATCTGGGAGGGGGTTTTTGGGACGTTGGATTGAGAAATGAATCCATCTGAGGGTGTAGAGAGGGGGTGGGCTTATCTATTTCTTATCTGCTAGTGAGATTTGTGTGGTTTAACTAGTCTTGTACTCTTGTATGTACATGTTCTGTGGTTGCCATATGTCAAAAATAATGACCAATTTTAAGAAAATTATTTTTTTTTTCTTTTGTTTTTCTTGATGTTGTACCAAGGGACCAATGTAAATTGTTATGGATTGTGGAAACTTCCAATCATCTATTTTTTGTGATATTGCGGTCCGACCCATCTCAAAGTCCAACTACGAGCTTTTTAACTGCAACAACTTAAATATACGCTATTGGAGCTGGAATTACCGCGGCTGCTGGCACCAGACTTGCCCTCCAATGGATCCTCGTTAAGGGATTTATGTTGTACTCATTCCAATTACCAACGATCCTAGAGTTTGACGGCCATTGGGGATGCGGCATCAATGAGCCAGACAAATCGCTCCACCAGCTAAGAACGGCTGGCAACTGCCTAAAAATGGTGGGCACATTTTTAATCATTAATATTCATATAACAATGAGTTTGACGCCCATTGAGGATGCGGCATCAATGAGCCGAAATTTGATTTGGATCGGGTGTGTCATACTATTTAGGCGGGTAAAAGAACTGAATCATAGCGAACATCGCCAAGGTTCAACTCGGTCTAATCGTAGAAATATGAAGACTAGAAATCCAAATAATTCTATGTTCAATTTTGTTCGAAAAAATCGAAGGCTCGAGGTTCTATTCAAACAAAAGTTCTAAGGGGAGACCAATAATAAAACTATTTATTTTTTATAAACATTTAGTACAAAACTATCCATAATTTGGGTAAATATTATCAAATATATTTACCTTTATTTTTAAAAAATGGGTTTGCAAAAATTATATATTATTATCTTATACTATTTTTACGCTTAGTTAGGATGAATTTTATAATACTATTAAATAGAAATGTTATATTTATTTATTAATAAAAATCATATATTATAAAACGATAAATGAGTTTGCACATATTGATCTACGTACAAACATCTAGTTTTTCATAAAACAAGAATAAAAAAAATCAAATGTATGTAATTCGAGTTGGTTCGAAAAAGATGAGGTTCTAACTTGATTAAAACTACATCAAACTGAATCTAGAATCAAACTTTTCAAACCGAATCAAATTCTAAAGTTCTTATACACAGATAGACCTAATAGGAGTAATATTTTAGAAGAATATAAAAAAATAATGTTATGCAGAATCTACACTATATTTAATTGGGGAAGGGGGAATTAGTTATTTTTCCTTGAAACCCCATGATCTCTAATATCCAATCATTAATCAACACTTGTTTTATTTAAAAATAACCACTATTTTTATAATTAACTTCCCATTGTTTATATCTAACTAAATTTGATTATTTCATTTATTTTATTTCCTATCATCTAATTCTTTTCTAGAATAATTAGAATCAAGATCTCTAATAAATTTATACTAAATTTAGTCAAAATGAATTATTTAAAAAATATACTACTAAGAAGTTTTTTTTGATTAACATACTATATAAAAAATTAACTTAGCCTCATATTTTTTCGCACAGGTAATACTGTACAATGACGGCTAGTGTAACATAACTGGGGATTCTTGGAATATGATGGACCGTGGACTTTCCAATTTGACAAAGCGAAACTAGTAATGCACAATTGATAGTCCATTTCATTGCTATCGAGCCTCCACTTGGATCTTAGTGTTTGGGCCATTTGAGAAAAGTAGGCATTTTTAAACTTTTAGATGGCCCACCTTCTTGTTTCTCTCATGGAGTCATGGTAGTCCTCCTCTCGCCAAGCCAACTTTTCCTCGGTATAAGGTTGAAAATATTATACTCCCTCCATCCCAATTTGTTTGTCCACTTTCTATTTTGGGAGTCAAACTTTACAAATTTTGACCATGAATTTCTATTAGTCTATAAGAAATAATATAGTCATATGAGATGTTGTTAGGTTCGTTTTAATGTATATTTTTCAAATATCAAACTTTTATAATTTTTGCTTTTGTAGAATTCGAGATATTTACGTTTTAAATCGTGTCTCGACGACCGTGAAAGTCAAAACAAGCCAAACAAAATGGGAAGGAGGGAGTAAATATCTTTAAAAAGAAAAAGTATCTTCATTTGAATGATTAATTTGTATGACCATCATGGTGTTTTTTTTCATTTTTTCGATAAATCATTTATTTGAACAGAAGATTATGTAAATACTTACTCAAAATCTCACTGCTATCGCTGTTTTCTTGATTTACCCAATTGGCCAAGGAAATTTTTCTATGGTATGCCTCTAGACATATGTGGTACTTGTTCCAATGAAGCCAATTTAATTATTAGCCAAGCCGAAGTGAACAAGGACAACACTGTAAAAGAATTAAATCCTCGAGCTAGAAACCGTAGTTTTTCGATAAAAAGATCAGGCTGTCATAAAACTAAAAAGATCAACCTGTCATAAAGTTTGAAGTATTTCCTTTTTTCTATCTACTTGTTTATGAAATATTTTCTTTTTTATGTATGCTTTCTAGTGAAGTATTTTCTTTTCTCTTCCTCGTTCCGCTTTGAAAAAGCCTATATCACACGTACATTTGTATTCAATTAGAATAATAAAACTGATTGAGTGACATATCTTCTTTTGAAATCAAAGAATCCCTTATATATGATGTAAAATTGTTTTATTCCTAAACACCCTTTTGTCTTAATAGTAATGACGTTTGAGTTGATTGAAATCGAACAGTGTTCGAACATACACACAATTTGAATCTACCCGTAGTTCCACAACTATGGAGTATGGGAAGACCAAATATGTTGCCATCTTGAGTTTCTAGCCTCTATTAATTTACACCCTGCGAAAAAGGATGGTCCATTTTCATTCAAAGGTGCAAGATATGATAACAATTTTTTTAGAGTGTACTTTTAAAACATGATAATCTATTTTGTAATAAAAAAGTATGTTAATTAAGCTGTAGATTTTATTAATTTTTGTCATTGTGAAATTATACGATTCTTTATGAATAGAGGCACTAGTAAATTTAGATAGCTTTAGAACAACTTGCACTCCACGGAGTTATTATTGTAGAATTCTACTAGCCCATCCCTACACGTTATGCTTGGTCCCACAATATATAAATTTATAGGATATGGATATACCACCACACTACATGATGTCGACTGAGAGGAGAGTAACCATTTTGTGTTACAGATTTCAATTTCTATCACCGGACATAGCTCGACTGATCAAAAGTTGGAATGCAAAAGGTCAATAATTTTGCCTTGTCACACAGCTCGAGTTCGACTCCCATAAAAAGAGAACCACGTATTAACGAAATAGTCACAGAGAGCGAACCTTGTGTTGATGAAATGATTAACAAGCAAGTTATAGCCCCGATCAAGTGAGACACATTATGTAATTTCCCTTCGGTTTGATATAACGATTTCACTTTTTAAAAAAATTTGATTTCAATTGCGGATTAATGATTGTTAAGTAGGAAGTTAAAAAAGACATGGACATTTGGAACAGAACATCAGAAATGCAAGTTGCAACAAATTCTCAATACCCAAATTCAAAAAATTATGCAATATGATAAGTCAATCCAAATAACCAATTTCTGGATGCCTAGTTTAAACGTGTATTTTGGAAGAACAATGAATTTAAAAAATATATACACCAAGGTTATGTGCAAATTGAAGCAGAATATAAACCTAATCACTGGAATCGAGGATGGTAAGATATAAGTCTTGCATCAGGAACTACTAAAGGCAACTTATCAATGTACATATGAAGTCTCTTTAGGTTCTCCTTCCCTATAGCTGATAAGTCTATGATCTCGGCACTGCAAGTGTAGATCCAAAGATCTGCTGAACGTACCATCTTGAGACTGTCTCGACAGAAAGGGCATGATTGAGACCGACCATGCCTAACCAAAACAAAGATAAAAAATGTTACTCAATGCGAAGCGATAGAAGGTTGTCGACTACTAAGCAAGTCAGTTGGGAGAACAACATAACTTTCCAAGTTGAGTTTCTCCAGCTATATGAAGGAAACACATTGAGCAGAAGCAGGAGGATTTAGCGCCAAAATCTCAGCAATGTGAAACCACAATTCAGACATATCCAAAAACTAAAAAATAGTTAACCTATGGTGATTTCTCACACCCTAAAATTCAACGAGAATCAATAATATATTATTAGTAAGTTAAGCTCGTGCTCCTCAAGTTTTATCAGAGTTCAATTCACAGTGATTAGTATTGTTCGGCTGATTGGGTTCATTTTAACTACACTTAATATCTCAAGCTGCATATGAAGTCTTTGAAGTAACTCATTAGCTGAGCAGAACTCCACATAGAGCATCAAATCCAAAATCAATACATTAGAATATTCAATAGCTGTTTATACTTCTCAACATTTCCCTCAGTTTCCTAACCTTATCGCTTATCAATAAGCATTAGTTTCGGTCTCAGATCCCAAACATGCTCTTTCCAAGACTATAGATCTCAAAACTATGAACAAATGGTACGATAATGTGACATCAATACCAATAAAAATTTCATATTCATTTAGTACATAGATATTAGCAAACAGTGGTATCAACTAGTGAGTATAAGATAGAATTAAATAAGCCTGATTGTTAATCAGAAGATCAGATTACGAGAAGTTGGGATATGTTGTGAGTTATGAATGTGAAATTAACGTATAAGAATTATTCTTCAGTTTCTTACCAGTCTTTAAAGCATTTCATGCACAATGAATGACAGCAATTTGGCAATACAACTTTGGCAGTCAGCTCCATGCAAATTCCACATTCCTCCTCCCTTTCGATTTCAATCTCAGTCAGCTTTCCCTTATTCATATCATCTCTTCTTTGGTATTTGGTTGCACATAGCTTTCGTTGTTTTCTTTCGTCAAGATCAGTAATTCCCCTCTCTAGTTGCAACAAAGAGGGAAATATAATGCCTGATAAATACAATTTTTGGTGAGGAAACAAATTTAGCTTCAGCAAGAAAAAACGAAATTGGCGATGTTGAGAAATGAAAGACCAGTATCTCAGTTTTTATATAAATATAGTGGAAATTATCACACTCTACATATAGATAATGGAACCGACGCAAGAATTCAACGTAAGTACTTGGATCATGTTAAAGTAACTTTACCACAAAAGCTCGACGTTGTCTGAAATATACAGCCTTCAAAACATCATATACTAATTTTGTCCATATTAAATTGTTGGTAGTGAGCTCACCATAGAATTCTTTCAGACTCGCCTTGCGTTCATGCACAGACATGGTGGTTTTACCATCCCCATACGCCTGCAATAACCAATTCACTATCACAACTAGCTCTTCGTCAACATCCAAGAAACAATTTGTCTAACTTCAATAAATGAAATTAACCTTATAAATAAAAATCCTAAGCAGCCCTAGTGCACCAGCCAAGTGACAATCAGTCCACTGAACAAGGAACAGAAACAATTGAGCACATGGACTGTATGATAGTCTCATTTGAAGGCAAGCACCATCATATTCCCTAGGATGATCCGAAGCCCTGTATAACGATAGCGATGAAGGAATGGGCAAGAAAGTATTGAGTGAGAATCCGGCCACATTGAATATGTCAAAGAATACCAATGGGTTATACATGGATAAAACGCATGATCATATAAACCAACTCGTATGCTTCGACATATTTAGCGTGGACGGGTCCTCTATCAATAAAAAACAATGTATTGATATGTAATAAGATGAGCCAAAAGAAGGAAAGAAGTGTCGGTTATGCTATCTTATACACTAAAGGTATATTGTTAATACACTCAATACTAATTAATCATGAAGAGAGAAGTAATAAACAAGTCAGAATCATCACCTCTATGACAAATAACTTTCATAATTCGTAATTTGAATGAAAATGTGAAGAAAAAAAAACCTCTTTTGATCAAAAGGGAAATTCCAAATCCTTGAAAATTACTCCATAACTAAGCACTTACATAATTTGATGTTTTTATCTCTTTCAGATAATAGAACATGTTGGAGAGATTCATTAGAAACAACAAACTGTACAAGGAGATAGAAACAGAGCATATGCATAGACAAAAATATCTAAACATAAAAAAGATGATTTTGAAGCTACAATTTTAATGTATATTGAAATTAAAATACAACATATAAATATCCACAAAAACATATGAAGATTGAATTTTTATCATAAAAAATGAAAATAGCAGTAAAATATAAACAGAAACAGAGAGGGTAGTAACATACAGGGTGTTAGCATGCTGAATATCAGCTTCAAGAGCTTTAATAGAATCCTTAAAGGACTTTCTCATCACTCTTTTCTCACTAATTCTCAATTTCCATTCAAATAGTGATGATCTTGAAAACCCACAAAAATCTTATCTTTTTCTGACTTTCTTGAACTAAATTACCCTTAAATATCTTAAGACAAGTTCAACTGTGTATACTGAAAATATGTAAGAAACACAAAAAAAACCCAGATTTTGTTATTTTTGTTAAGAACAAAATGGATGATTTTAAGGGAAAAAAGCGAATATATAGTTTTGACACACTCTTTATGATGGGAGAAATGTAGTGCTTTTATTTTGGTGTGTGGAGGACTAACACAACAAGTGGTTAATTTTGTGGGAATTTTTTTAGGGAGATGGAAGGGAGCACTATGGGAAAAGTCTAGAATCTGTTTGGTAGAGACAAAAGGGTGCATCACAGTTTTAAGTGATGCATGTCATCGCACATGTATAGTGCTCGAAACGAGTCGGGTAACTCGTTATCCGCTCGAGCACCAGACTCGAGTACTCGACTTGACAGACCGCTCGTTAGTTAAGGAGTAGGGTAAGGTTATAAGGTTATGCTCGTTTGAAATACCCGACTCACTCGATAATTACCCGGCTCCTTAACAAACTACCAAATTAATTAATTAATTTAATATGTGTGTTCAAATATTATTTATAATTAAGTTTTGTAAACTTTATTATCAATATTTCATATAATTAAGGTTTATTAATTTATTAATGTGCCAAGTATAACAATATATTCATTTTTATTCAAAATAAGTTTTTCTTTTTTCATTTTGCCTTAAGGAGCTAGGTAATAAAGGAGTAGAGCCGGATAATTACACTATCTGACTCGTTATCATAAGGAGTCGAGTAGGGGTACTAAAGTTATGCTCCCAAAATTACCCAACTCGTTACCACCCGGCTCGTTATTTGAAGGAATAGGATGGGGAACTCCACTACCCGGACCGACTCGACTCGTTTCCAGCAATATTAGTAAGAGATAAAATATACTTATTTTTCTAAACTATTAGGTTCCACATTAGATCTATCTAGTATGTACTTAAAATATATTAATTTTGTGTCATGCGTGATTTCGATTTATGTTTCAAATTTCAAGTGAAGTAACGAGAGCTCTACATACATCAATGGAGGTCGAGTATGAGTTGATCCAAAGCTAAAGAAATACTCCTATTAGTTTGACTTGATGGCTGTTTAAGTGAGTCGAATTAGATATTCATTTACTTTTATCGTAATCGAGTTGAGTCGGATTAAAAAAATACTTAATTTCATCGAAATTATCAGATGTCTGACCTGACTCACTTGATCTAAACCCCTTCGATTATCATATTCAATCTTCGTAGGTTATAAACAACATTTACCAAATGAAATATTAATTAAATCAATTATTTGATAAAATGAATAATAAGAAATCTCTTCAAGCACTAGAATAAGAAGTCTTAAAAGAATTTCGATTAATTTTTCTATGTCACACAATAAAAGAAAATGGCATCATATAAAATTCTTCATATTTTCTACATTCAATTCTTTTTTTACATATCAAAAGTATGATTTAATCGAAGTATAAGTCTAAATAAGTAGCAGTAGCTTATTAAAGAATGAGTACCGAAAAGTAGATATGCATTTGTGATTATTAGCTAAAAGACTTAAGAATACAGAGGCAGCGACCTGCCAACAGTAGACGATGATGAGGTGCTAAATTCATAGACAGATGTCGTACATTCAATACCTTTTCCATACCCACTTGTTAGACACTGCCATCTTTCATATCTACGCTAAAATTTCATTTCAATTTTTACTTTTGTGATGAGCCACAATATTCTATGTCAATCGAGAATTATTGAGTCACGTGTAATCCGTTGATATTATTTTGATAATTAATATTGGTGAGAAAAATTTCGTCGATGATTGGGTTATACGTGACGGGGAGAGTTAAGATGTATATGCCACATCGAAAATCGATGTCCTCCCCGGTCAATATATAAAATTTTGGACTACTCCTTCTATTGTCAATTGGTTTTAGAGTGAAAACCCCATAAAATCTTATAAAAGATTGATATTATTAAATTTATTTTCTAAAAGTATCTTTATAATATTGTATTTCATAATTTTTTACAAGAAAACTAGATATTTAGATTTGAGATTTTACTTAAAAGCAACTCTAGTCACCCAAAAGTATACCGTTAAGTTTGAAATATTAATCAAAAGAATATGATGGTGGAAAAATGAGTAAGCAATTGTGATGATAAGATTGGTAGTTGAATTCCTATACTAACACAAGCTATAACTACAACATTTGTCCATTATTTTACATTGCTGGTTTTGCTCAATCAGTGGCGCTCCATGATTACAAAGATAGTCAACTTATTTTTCTATTTTTTGGATAATTCAGAAGCCCCACAACTAACATTTTTATAAACGCATCAATTTGCTATTTGGATCGGATAATATTGTAAATTTGTAATTTTATACATAAGTGATAAGTAGTAGTTTGTCTCACGGGCCAGGAGCACCCAGCACCCACCAGGTGCTCATAAAATAACTTAACAAATCAATAAAATCATTAGCTAAATTGAAAAAACTTATCTCTACATGCATTATATATAGAAGTAAACATTTCACCAATTAATTTGTACAAGTTACAAAAAGTGATGTGCATGAGCCGAGTTAAACTGAGCAGCTTGACTCGGCTCGTAACTAAATGAGTCGAGCCGCGAGCTAGCTCGGGAAGCCGGCTTGATAGCTCGATAGTATATATGTTAATATTATTTTCAATAAAGTTAGTTATATTCTACTTTGTTAGTCATTTCAATTATTATAATTAATGTCAATTTTATAGTCAATTTAATGTTTTTATTTACATTGTTACATGTTGGTTAATTTTATAGCTTGTTACATGTTAAGTAATTTTATTACTTGTTTACATAAAATAGTTTTTTGCTAATCCGATTTCAACTTGAAATTTCGAAATGAACTAAGTGAGCTAGCTCGGAGCTCGGCTCGAGAATGGCTAGCCTCGGTAAAACCTTAGGCTCGCTTTGAACTCGACTCGTGTACATCTCCAGTTTACAAACAATAACGTATGAAATTTTTGTATATCTCATTTATGAGCGGCTTCTAACAAATCAATAAAATCACACTAAGAATTGTTATACAAAATCATATCAAATGAATAACTTGGCATAAAATATAACGAGAACAACAAATGTGTATGTATTGAGAAATTGTTATACATACAAAATCATATCAAAAGAAAGCATTAAAAGGAACCATGAAATATGTGACATGGTATTAAACCTTAGGAATCCCTCCGCCTAAGTTGGCTGTAATATTTGGACCTACGAACAAACCAATTAAGACAAGTTCAACAAATCAGGATTATTCGTTATGCTTCTTTTGAGTCATTTTTAAAATGGTAAGGAAATAGTAATATTACTTAATGCTTACCTAATGGTTCATTGTAAAGAAAAAAGGAAGAAGCAATGGTGAGATAACATAACAAAAGAACTAGCCCTTTCATGTAGTGTGATGTTCCATCCTGTAATATTCACACATGTGATCATTAGATAGATTACACACGAGTTTTTATATCAAATTTAACGTCTTGGTTTAAAACAGAAATCAAAATATATCTTTTCAAGCAACATCGAGAACCACTTATGTATAGAGAAACGAAAATACAACTGAGACAATGTCACTAGTGGTCTAATTTAAAATTTAAATGCTTACTTGTAAAGTGAAGGTTGTGATTATAATAGCGAAAGCAAGAGAGCCAAGTCCCAACAGACCAAAGTCAAGATCCATTGGGAGACCAATAATCCAAGCAACAATACCACTCAACGGAACCTACCAAATTTGGCAACACATAATACATTACTAATGGTAACAATTTACAAAATGAATCTAATCTTCCACTTATACAACATTTGACTAACCACAAACACATCAATTTGAGTTGCTGAACCCAAAGCAACACCTAGAGAAATATCCTGTAATTTCAAACCAGTTTTATATTATAAATCTATATTTATACGTTCAAGATTAACCTAATTTGTAAATATAACATAATACAAAAATATTTACCAATTTGTTTCTGAAAGCAAATATAATAGCTCCGGCATGCTCAGCAGCATTGCCAACAATTGGTAGCAAAATCACACTGATGAAGCTAACAGAAAGGCCCCAGGTTTCCGAGGCATCCTATAATCATACAATAATTATCATCAATAAAATATCTCCCTCTATATTTCTACATTTCATCATCACGTTATATATATGCATTGTAAATTTTGCCATACCTCAATTGTTCCAACAACATATTCAGATAGAAAAGCAATAATCGCAGTCATCCCGATTAACCACCCAACCCCACTCGCTAAACCAATTACGGGCATTTCATCCAACATTTCCTCGTCTCCTTCTTCCTCCTACAAAAACCTTATTGTCAAATCGTATGCCCTGTCTCCGAAAAGACAAAATGATTGACGTTTTTACATATCGTTATACTAGAGATGAAGTTGCTTACTTCTTGTGGTTCAAACAATTGACCATGAGTCCAAAGCTGGAAAACAAGGTAACCAGAGTACGCCAAGATCATGAAGATACAATTAACTCTAGACAATTGGAGTGTTGCATCTGAGTTCACATTTTCAGAACTTCCGGCATATCCAAATATCAAAGGCTGTGCATGGCACAATAATCCCAACAGTAAAAGGAACGCGTTCACGTCCGCTGCTCTCTGTTCAATATCAGGTAACACATATCCCGCAACTTACTTTCTCCGTGTTACAGTTTAGCTAGTAAATGTATATAATAGTGTAAGATCTTACTCTATCAAAATGTTGTGGCTTTTGGATATTGGCAATCCCAGCACATAAGAGAGAAGAGCCAAGAACCAATAGGAGATTGGAGAGAATGGAACCCAATAGAGAGTATTTTACGACATCAACTTTCCGTTGCACTAACGCAAAGATCGCGATTATAAGTTCCGTCGCGTTTCCACATGTTGCATTGAGGAGCCCACCAACTGCACACCAACACTACTGTTATAAAGTCGAACCGGTTACGGTTCTTTTAAGATTTAACAAATAATTCGTGATATTACGTAAAGAAAGCTCGTTTGTAGTCTTCTCGGCTAATGAAGTTTGATTGTTTAATAATACTGTAAAAATTAACATCAATGTCCAAATTTATCATTGTTTAGGATAAATATTAGCATCAAGCTGAAGTCTACAGAATTAAGATACACGTTGGAAGATTATCTAAATTCATGATGATCATCATAAGTTCATTCAAAATATTAATATTCCTTCATGTAAAAATCAATTTTTCAAAATATAATTTCCTTTTGAGGGTCTGGTAAGAAAAAAAGTGGAGAGAAATTTATATTTTTGTAAGATGGATTTAAGATTTGCTAAATTTTGTATAAAATTAAATGGTTCTTGAAAAGTAGAAAATTATGTTTCTTCTAATATTTTTTTTCTTAAGATTTCTCTAAAGTACTATCATGCTATTTATACAAAATCTAGGAATTAAAATGTGAAATTAATGCATTAGGAGAAATCTTAAAAGAAAAATTCTTAGAAAAATCGTGACCAATTTGCCTTGAAAAAGGGACGGAAGGAGTAATTTTTAAGGAGACAATTCTATTGGATTTCAACGACTATAATAAGTGCAAATATAAAACGTACATAATAAGCTCATAAAAAAAATACTCTATCCGTTCTTTTTTATTTATCTTTGTAGTCATTTGTATATAGATTAATGAAAATAAAAAGAAGTTAAAAAATATATTTAAAATATAAAATGACAATCAATTGAGACTATATAATAGATTGGTTGATTACTTCATAAGAAAAAATAAATAAAAAATATATTAAAAATGTAAATGATCTATAATTAATTATTTTAAAAAGACAAATATTTTAAAAATATATTAAAAATATTTTATTAAGATTAAAAGATGGAGGGAGTATAAAGACATACGCAATTAGTCTTTTCTTTCTAAAATAAAATGGAAAAATACAAAGGAAATCATTAAATTTAACTTAGGGTAAGAACTTCACCTGTGGGACCAGTGTAAAAGGCGATTTGTCTGCATTGGATTTTACAGCAATAAATTCCAAGAAATCACATGTTAGTAGCTGCCCACGTGAGAATATAATTGCTTATTACAATAATAAAACCAATAAATCGAAAGTAAAATTTGTCATACTATACTTAATTTACTATCTTCAAGGTATATTAGGAGTATTTCATTTCTTTTAAATTATTGTCACGTAATTTGAACACTTTAATCACGATATGATCCATAGTAGAATTCTTACTCGGTTAAAAAGCTGACTCGTTCTGCTAGCGGTATGAGTCCAAGCAAGCTCAACGTGAACACCCATGGCTATTTTACAAACAAAACAATGTTAGTTAATAACAATATATATATATATATATTATATATATATATGGTATATAGGGGCGGATCTAGTTATATTTAAATGGGCATTCGAAATTGTTATATAGTTTGAAGTGGTTAACAAACCACTTAACGAGTGAAAGTATTATTAGTATAATTTGTGAAGGAATGATGCGAAATTTGGAGAATACTTACACGTCCAAAGTTGAGAGTGTGAGCAACGATGGCTAATGGAATGGCAATAAACAGAAGAGCAAGCTTTGTACCCAAAATCACTTGTTGAACATTAACAAGCAAGCCCTTGAGGAACCCATATCGAGTTAACGAGCCAAGTGTGTTCTCCGATTTCATACGTAAAGATGAAGTCGACAAGTTGTGTGCTGATCTTATTACATGCTTGAATTTCCTGTGTTCACTGCTAAATTTCTTTAAGCTTCCATTCTCAAGCAATGTTGATAAATCCCCTGAAGAAGAAGACATTATCGTATGTTTTGGGTTCTTGGATTTTTATTTACTAATTCAAAAAATTGATGACTTCTTCAAATATTATTGCATGTAAAATAGTTGTGGGGAATTTGTGAGATGCAATAGTACGTATACCATTTATTTTATAAGTAGAATGTATGTGGTAGCTAGGACTTAGGAGATCAAGGAACCAACCTTCTAGAAAATTTCTCCATGATGAGCTTCATACTCCCTCCATATCCCAATTCTCAAATAGTTTGTCCCGTTTGACTTTTCACGATCATCGAGAAATGATATAAAAACATAAATACTTTTAACTTTACATGAGTAAAAGTTATGAAAAAATTGATCCTTCAAAAAATATATATATATATCGTAACAAATTTAACAAGATCTCATATATGACTATTATTTTTTATTGGCTAGATGGCCGATGACAATTTGTGGTTAAAATTTTCAAAGTTTGACTCCTAAAATAGAAATTGGCAGAACAATTTGAGAAGAAAAGAGTAACTATTTTCAGTTTTATCGATTACAATTTTTTGCAGTTTATATGAAAATATCGTCATTATTACTAATTCAATCATATAATTTATGGGATAAAAATGCACTACGAAAAAAAATTGTCAAAAACTTTATTGAGAATGTAAAAGTACAACTTTAATGTTAGAACGACAATAATTTTAGGACAAAAAAAGTACCAGGACGTCAACTAAAAAGGGAGGGGTGAGTATATAGCCACTATGTAAGTTATGTATTTCTAAAATTGTGAAATCGTCACACTAATGACCCTCACGCACCATTGACGTGGTAACAAGGAGGAGGTATATCGCATGATGCATGTGTCTCACCTAATCAAGAGAGCAGAGGGTTGCTAGCCACTTCATCAATACAGGATTCACTCATTATTATGAGAACGAACTATGATTGCTTGAAGAGGCGAGACTACTGGCACCTTACATACTCTAGTTTTATCAGTAAACTTTGTCCCGAATTAAGTAATTTTCCGAAAAATGACATAGTGATTATCAGTTTGGTTATTTATTAGGGAGTTACTTTTGAGATTTAGTAATATATATTGTCAATTATTGTTGAGATGTACATCCCACAATGAAAGTCGATATTTTCCAGTATCAATATATAAAATCTTAGACTACTCACTCTATTGTCAGTTGACTTTAGAGAGAGAAATCTCAATCTTAACCATTATCATATGTTTCGGTACTAGTTCTCCGTCACTTGATAGCCGTGACATGTATATGAACTTATATCATACAAGCTTATATTAGGTAATACGTACCATTTGTCAAAAGAAAATCATTAATATCAATCATCTAAGCTTATCTTCCCGTTTTAAATAATTTGTACCAACTTGTTTAACAGATTTTGGTATACAAACTAAACGGTGTATAATATCATTTTGGTACATTTCTTTTAAATATTTTATATTGTACCATCTTAGAATGATATATTTTAGTAATGTATACCATCTTTAAACTATAAAAAATTATGTATGTTAATTAATAAACATTAATAAACAGTATTATTAATAAACCGTAGCCATTCTACTAAATTAGAAAATGAAAGGCAGAATGTGATCAATAGTAGGCGTAGGCCAATTTAGATCTTCTAAGACGACCTTGTTTCGGAAAGTGCAACTGTGGAAGCAACAAATCAAATATAGTATGACAAAACATCCCCCGAATCCTAAGAAATCATTGCAAGAAAAAGAAAGTAATGCCAAAAAAAACAACTAAACATCCATCTGATCCATGTGATGATAAGAAGGTATACGTTTCGATCAGTTTTCATATAGAAGAAAACAACAACAATCGAAGCAAAACAAGTTGAGTATTGAACTCCATCAATTGCCATTTTTGAACTCAAACACGATTATATATGATGGTTGTGGTTCGGCTGGATTAGGTTCTTTCGGAGCCAAGTGAGACAACAACCATTAACCATATGCATGGCTTCTTTTTTGACACTCTACATTTATTGTTTTCAACTTTTCATGGCTGGCTTCATAGCGTAGCTGTGAATTCAAATCTTTACAACTCCGCTAGGATCAGTCGCTATTATAAATGTTTGTGAGAGCAAATTGTTGAAATAGCCCCTAAAAGTGGGTTCAGGTTGTTGACGTGACTCCTTGTGGACCATTTCGAGGATCAAAAGACAACCTGCACCCACTTTCGAGGACCATTTCAACAATTACTCATCTTTGTGATGAAGTCAATTTTCGTAGTTGTCGACGTGACTCCTTGTGGCATCGCAGGACATAGACGAGTCCTTTGATGAAGGGCATGCATGTCATCTTCCCCCGAGGGTAATTCCTCCTAAGGCCTACAAAAAAAAGGAGGGCGCACACCTGATTACATTCTGACACTCAATATTAATATTGTATAAATATAATATCAAAGACATATAGTAAATAATGAGAATGGAGAGAAGAAGATGTATGAGTGTTTGCTCTGTTTTAATTCGAATGATATACATGTTATAAAAATGATATAATTTTGCAAAAAGGTCCCTAAAACTTGGAAATTTTATATTTGATTCCTAAATTTGATATAAATTGCATAATAGTCCTTTAGAGAATTCTTAGGAGAATTATTCTTAGGAGGACCATAACTTTCTACTAACATACGCATTAGCATGAATTTGGCTCATTCGCATTTTGCTCCCTATAATATCGTTTTTGTTTCAGATTGCCCCTTGTACTATTAATCGTTTTAGATTGCCCCACCCCCACCCCCATCCTCACACCCAAAACTCACACGGATAGAATGGAACTCTAACATGTTTAAATGTCCAATTTCGAACACCATAGGGGACCTTAGAGAGCTAAAGTGGTTGAACTTAGCTAATAACTATTTGACAAAAGACTCTTTAGCTTCAGAATTGGGATTCATAGATTCGTTAACGAATTGCATCAGTTTAAGAACTTTGTCAGTGGCTGGGAATCCATTGAATCAACTCTTCCACGTTCCATCGGAAATATTTCAATTGGTTTTATTCATCTTGAAATCTCTAGTGCTAAATTGAAAGGTAACACCCTATTTCTCTAGCGTGTGAGTTTCGAGACCAAAGGGTTGAAAATCGGAAGTGACCATCATTAGAAGTTGCTAGCAGAATTTCTCTCTTAGAACTTCGACGAATAACAACCCAATTTAGTGAGGAAAACTTGGTTGGGATCGGAGGTTACTAGGAGCTGACGAAAGTTTTCTTCACACAATAACTCTTGCTACATTTGGCTACACGGCACCAGGTGATTTTTCACGAGTCATAATTTCACTTATATTTATTTCTCTAATTCATGTACATTATATTGTGCACAACATATACTCAAAACATGCATGTCATATTGTACAGAATATGGAACCGTTGATTAGTATCCAGTTTCTCAGTCGATTGAATGACACATTAAAACATAATAATTTCATTTTGTCAATGGATTGAGGAAACACCCCAGAAAGAGCATTTGACGATAACTCCAGTTTCTCAATTGATTAAAGATTGATAGCTTTAGAGGTTTAAGAAGAAGTGGTGAAGATTAATGGGGTTGGAGCCTGGAGGGTGGGGTGTGTTGAAGAAGAATGAATTGGGGTTCAATTTTAATTATTTAAAATATGTTGTGACGGGGTATCATAGTCATTTTATCTCTTAAAACTGGATAAAGGGGTCCAGGAACAATCTGAAACAATTAATAATACATGACACAATCTGAAACGAAAACGATATTATAGCGTATACGGGGCAAAATGCCCATAAGCCCATGAATTTCCCCGCAAAGAATCTTGAACCCATATTCATCAATTACATTTTAATCAATATCCCTTTATCTTCACCCTAAATTTCCGCCAATTAGAATATCTATCTTTACCTCTTCCTAAATCTACCCTATTATGGAATTTAGGGGAATTGCAGCATCAACCTCCACGTCACATTTTCCGGCGTCTGCTCTCGACAGCGACGACGATGCTCCACCATTGCCGTTTCCGAGTAGGACCGGCAGGGCCCACTGCCATTTTCCACTATCACGAGACGATGAAGAGTTTCGTAGGCGGTTTGGGGAGACGGAGAATTATGGGGGAGGGGGTGAAACGCCCAGGATTGATAATGCCTGGTCTGGTATGGTTACTTTCATCACTTTCTGGTGTTTCGGTGAGTACATTTCGTATTGGATTTAGTAATGTTCAATTCCTTTTAAATTGACGTTTTAGTTTCTTTCAGTCGAAGATTTTATTATGGGTTACTTTTATCCTATTGTTTAATTCGTGTCAGTTTCGAAATATTACTTACATAGTAAAGTGCATTAGAATTTGTTATATTTATGACCAGATATTATATACTGTATATAAATATATTTGAGCTTAAAATCTTAAAAACCTCGCAATTAGGAAATAGTAATAGAATTCGGAAAGCGAAAGTGTCAACCAAAATGGTTATTGATTTGATAGAGTAAATAGTTATGGTTCCCTGTTTTTATTTTTCCTTGTGATTGGTAGAATGTTCAAAGCATTGAGTATATTTTGTCTAGTTTGGTATTCAATTGTCAAAATTAGCAAACTTTGCTGCCTTAATTGACACACATGGCACATGTGTGAATGAAAATGATCATGTTAAAGCAAACTATGTTGAGAATCTGTCTTTTGATATATTTTTCACTGATATTCAACGATGAGAAACGAACAATTAATGTGAAATTATTGATGTAATGCCATGTGGAGATTCTTAATATGTTTTGCTTAATAGCACTTTCTGTAGTACTATTCAAGTAAAGAAACTTCATTGAAAGTAATTTAGGTTGCTATATTTCTCTCTTTTGAGCTAAATTATTCTAATTTGAGGAAAATATGGGTCTGTTTGATTTCAGTATCTATGTCATTAATTTTTGGAGTATACGGGACTGAGATTATCAAGCTTAGACCACACGACTCAGTTTTGATCAAGCCTAATCCTTTGTTTGTGGATTATGTAAAGGTAACTTTTTTACTTTTTCTTATCTGCAGGTTTTGCTGCTCTTTTTATCATATTTTGCTTAATTTATCTTAAACAAAGTGTGTGTACTCCAGGTGGAGAGAATACGTGGTTCAGTAAACGAGCTGATGCTATATGGATTTGATGGTACACCAGCTCTGAATGTTGCAACTAATTGGTCTGAGAGTCATAAAGTAATTCTTCCAGGAGCCACTCATAAGGTGAGATGTTAGATTCCATTGAGGGACTCGCAGTGAGATTTTAGTTTATTCTGGTTTATGTGAATTCAATTTAATGCTACAGGAATGGATGTATTATCTAAATATTGGATCTAAAATCAATATTTCATACAACGTGACTTCTTTGCTACCATCTCCTGTGGTTCTCGTTATTGCCGAAGGTTCGTTGGGCTAGCATCCCTATTGTTTTCATCAAACTCATCTGAGCTTAGAAGTTGTTATGGTCAATTTTGTTGTTGTACTGTTATACCAAAAATATGTACTCTGAGAATTAAAAGTTATGCAGGAAAGCAAGGTCTTACCGATTGGCTCGAGGACCCGTCATCGAATTCGACCTTATTGTGGAACCCAATTTATGGTCTGAATGCTGTTTGTTGTATGCGTTTGTATTTTCTGTTAATTACTATCTGATGAAAACTGCATGTTTCTCCAGGATCTGGAGCCATAGGGCTAGATATACCAAAATCTGCTGGATATTACATTGCTGTGGGTAATTTGAACTCTGCTACTGTCGAGGTATATAGTTAAAAGTAACACACTATAATGTTTAATATGGGATTGTCTATGTTACATAGTACATATTTCGTGATGGTCAAATGACATTTCACTGGGGTTTGTTTAAACTGAACTATTAAAGTCAGAAACGTTTATCATTCTGAAATTTATTTTATTTTATGTGCATTGTTTGAATTGTTCTACAGTAATTCTCTCGTTTCCTTATTGAATTTCCATATTTGCAGGTGGAATTGCAAATTAGAACAAGAGCTCTTCTTTATGATACGACAAATGCGTACTACAAGTGCACTATTAGTCTTGGCACATGTATTTTCAAAATACCTTTTACTGGTCGAAATTCTGCCGTCTTGGCCTTTTCTTCTCCTGAGCTGGTAAGTTTATTTTAATATTGCTTATATGACTTAGCGATATATAATGGTGTTACGCTGAATGTATTCTTTGTTACTGATACTGGCTTTCAATAATATTGGCCATAATGTGTTAGCAAAAACTCATGACTATATGACAAAGACAAACCTGTAATCGAGTATTGATACTAGTGGTGGTTCTAAGCTCTTCCGAAGTATAAGGTGTATATTAGGTGCAAAGTATGTAAGGGATGATGAAAAATCTAGTTAAGTGAGATTATGAGGTATGAATAAATCCAAATATATTGTTATATGATGTATCTACTAACCAAAGAATAAGATATCTTGTTATCAGACAGACAAGGGGAAATCGCTAAAGTTGTATGGTTATCTAACAGTCTGAAACAAAAATGTGGTGAACCTATTCGAGTTTGATTTGGACGACTCTATCAGTCTATCTGATAGTGCCCTGTTTTAAGTAATAACTTTTTTTGAATCTTGATGTGATATTTCATTTTGGTTTGTGGCATATTTTATTATCAACCTGCAACCATTTGTCAGTATTTTAGTAGTGTACTTTTGGGTCGACCCACTGTAAAGTGTGCCCGAGTCAGGTCTATTGTCATTATAGTTATGCAGCCCATTTCATCTATGATTTTAAGGTAGAGTGACATGTAACTATATAGAGACTAGAATTACTATGCAATGGTGTCTTATGGATTATGTGGACACCCAAAATGCCGTAGCATGTTTTTTCAATTTTAATCTTCACTATTAAGATGAAATTTTTTGTCACTAAAAAGAATTTATAATTCTTCGGTACCATGCTAGTATTATTTAGCTGATTTTATTCATTCAGGCTGTTGGCTACGGTAAGTCGCATGTACAACTTTCATATGGACCTCGGTGGATCATGTATCTGGGTGGTATAGGTATACTTTCTTCCTTTAATGATCAGAAAAATGAGTTGAATGCATTCACGTAATATCCTTTATTTGGGTTTGCATGCAGGAGTGATAGTACTTGTATCACTGGCTATTCGCTGTTCAAACAAATTTCGTCGCACCAGTCAAGGTGAAAGAAGTCCTCAGGAGAATATGGAACCTCAGGGTGCTCCACTGATACCCCGAAAAGATGATGACGTTGATAGTCTGGGCTCCTCGTATGACTCTTTCTCCCAGGATGGCGACGAACCTGAAGATAGGCCATCATTGAGTTCACACAACGGGAACGACACAACTGATCATGAACATGATAACAACACCCAGCGTCTTTGTGCAATATGTTTTGATGCCCCCAGGGACTGTTTCTTCCTACCATGTGGCCACTGTGTTTCTTGTTATGCATGCGGAACAAAGTAAGTTATCTGCATCTATTTCTCTTACAATTTGCAATCTAATTGCATGACGCTCCCAAGATTTTGATAAAAACGTATTTGATATGCTCCTCCAAAATTGAACTAGATGGCCTACGCCTTACACTCATCATCAAGTCACTTGTTGAGTAGTTGTCTTAGACATAATTGATCAAGCTGACTACATGGTGAACCGTGATAAAAACCTAAACCAGATACGCACATTTAACTTCGCAGGATTGCTGAAGTTGCTCGTACTTGCCCCATTTGCCGGAAACCCACCAAGAAGGTGAAGAAGATATATACTGTTTGAGCAGCAGGTTCATCTTTATAGGCATTATATATCAGCTTGTATGTTTCACTGTGCACATGAATATTTTTTCTGTAACCTTAGCAGTGAAAGTTCAAATTGAGAAAGGTCCAACTCTTTTTTAGGGATGGTAATCTTAACCCAACCCGACAGGTCGTGGCCGGTTTTTCTTTATCGCTTTTAGGTTTTGGGTCGGGTTACGGTTTTTTCATGTCTAAAGGCGTAACTCTACCCGAACCCTAGCCATGTGTATATTTATATAAATAAATAATTAAAAAATTAATATATACTGATTTTTTTTTTTAAGTTTCGTACTTACTGTACAATATATTTCTTTTGGTGATAAGTGCTACTATCGTTGGATTTATTTTTTGAACATTTACATAAGAAAGTTATTCATTGTCAAAATTATAGCAATAAATTGATGGATTGTTTACTAATAGGCTACCTAAGGGTAGAACCCTTACCCATCGGGTTTTGTGGATTAAGGCCTGGTTGAGTATTGGGTCGATAGTTTTAAGGGTTGGGTTATGAGTCTTATAAAATGTGTTAACTCGCCGTTAATTAGGTCATGTCACTTGACATGTTATTTTTCTAGAGGCAATTTAGCAGGTGTGACATGCACAAAATCGATCTCATAATATTTTTTGATTTTTTTGCAAAAAAGAAGTAACATGATTAAATCGCCCCTGGAACAATTAATGTGTAGGTCATGTGACTTAATTAACAGTGAGTCGGTGATTTAAAAGATATTTAGGCGAAAGTGTCAGCGGACATCAATTTTGTAACATAAATCAAAACGGTACATTTTTAAATGATCAGTTGGGATCCAACCCAAACATAGGTAATCATCTCGACCATTTGCCCTTTAATTTATAATATTTCAAGACTTAGTTTGGAGTATATTCATTCTCTTATACAAATTGCAATATCTGTTGATAATGGAGTGACCATTTCTTATTTTACAACTTACAAATGAATTTTGGTTCTGCCGAAATCAACTACGAGTATTAGGCATTCAAATAATTCCTCAATTGCACCGACAGTAGGGGTAGGGGTGTGGGGGTGGGGTGGGGTGGGGGGGGGGGGGGGGGTTATAAAATGATTCTTGATGCAGAGTTGCAGACGTGATAATCAACAATGTGACTGATTGAGTGGATATGTTATATGCTTAGGTGTGTAATGTTAATGCTATGGTCACTAAAAATTTAATTAGCCTTTCTTGATACTTGGATTTCTTGAGTTGCCCCACTGTTTTAAAAGCTCCAATTAATAGATTGTCCATCGTGAAACTTGTTTGCCTTAATTTGATTGAGATGTTGATAGAACACCATACCATACATGAAGTTCATTATCATGGAAATGTTAGCAACCACTTACTCACCCACAGATGGATCAAAATAGCTGGTTCCAAGCCCCTGGTGAAACTACTCAACAGGGCTTCACTTCCGGCTTCTTAAAAAACACATCAACTTTACGTGACATAATACATTTAAAGATATTTTAATCTAAGTGAGTTTTGGAAGGAGGTGGGAAGGTTGAATAGTATGCAATGTTATCCACGTGATAACGAAAATATGAAGTCATTTATTAAATAGGACAAAGATAAGATAGAAGAATATTGATGAAGCTACATGAGTTGCTAATCATTTCTCACACACCTAAAGTTAAAATGGTTTATTCTTTATTCAATGTGTCCCAAGAAACACAATAGAAGAGACAACTAACTTATTAAATTAAATCCCACTAATAATAATAAAAAATCTGAGGTAAATATGAATTCTCAGAAAAGTCTTGAGGTGATCAAAAAAGCAAGAAAGTAACATTTCTGGCGTGATATCTTCTTGTCCCGTACCGACGTCAAACTTCACATCAATTACAAAACACCCCAAAACAAACAACTATATGAGAAACTACCGAGTACAGAAGCAACTATGACTACGATATTTTATATTTCTATGAGAAACTACCGAGTACAGAAACAACTAATTTAACCAATTTTGGTTCCGACATTGTGAGTTCAAATCAATGTAGAGACAATACTTTGTTGAGATATTATAAGGGTTGCTTCTGCTTTCGTGTCTCATTGATCATCTTCCTTGCATGCCTGTTAATAAGGCACATTCCTCGACTGGCGAAGAAACCTCTGGCACAGGTTAGGGAAGTTCAATTTTCTTTAAAAAAGTTAATCAATTATGGACCGAAAGTATAAATGCATGACATTCAAATAAAGCTAATAATTCTCTATGTTAGGATAATTATGATGATAACTAGAAGCTTATTTATTTATCGAAGAAAATTCGAACTGTTTAATAATGTAACAATATCGAACTGCATATTAATACACCCGAACGTATATTTTATGCACTTTGCTTTAAAAATAGACTTAGGTCATATTGGGTGCTAGACTGCTACTCATCTAAAACATGTTACACAATCATAGATATTATTGGGCAAAAACAGAAATCAATTGATTGAACCAAAATGCAGCTGATTTGTACCATTAACATCAAAGTCAACGAGTGCTTATAATGACAGAAATTAAGTTAGTAATTAATAAGTTTTGTAGCCCTTAAAATATAGGCTGTAAAGGTTGATATTTTATTGTGTTTCCATCTGAGGAGTTTAACAATCAGTTAATTAAGGACAGTTGTTACAATCAAATGGATGTTCCAATTTATTAATTGAATGGCAAATAAGTTTGATACACCTATTTATGGACTCAATCATAACATGTGAAATTGGATAGCATAAGATTATACAAATATATCCTCAAAAATTATCAAATTTTAAAAGTTTGATGATTAAATGTTTGAATTTTCATTTATTCATTTTGGGTGAAATGATAAGAGTCTACGTAACTCTATCTCTATCGATTCTAACTAAAATTATCTAACGAAAGAATACTCGAGTCGTTTTTCTTAATGCAATGACAAAGAAGAACACACTTTCTTAACACTTATTTTGTCATTTGCCTGTTTTAACTGTTTAAGGAAAAAGGTTTGTGATAATAAGTTAATCCAATCAATTCACTGGTGCATGTAGCTATCAAAATGATCAAGCAGAAAACTACTACAACAACAACTACTCATTATAAAGCATATCTCATTTCTTAAACAGAACTATTTTATCATCTAAGACACTTCCCATTTTGCAGCACAAATTTCATTACAAAAAAACATGTCAACTTACAAAGTCTGCTACTGTTTCAGTAGAAAATTCAAGTTTAAGGAAACTGAAGCACCCCCAGAGATCAAATCTTTGTTTCAGAATTTCTCCGAAAACGGGTACATGACTTGTGAGAATATGCTCAAGTTCATGAATGAAGTCCAGGGTGAGCATGATTTCACCCTCGAGGATGCAGAGAGACTAACGGATTCCATCATCAGGGAGTTCAAACACCTTCATATGCTCCACAGGAAGCATATTAACCTTGACCTCTTCTTTCGCCATCTCTTCGCTGAGGCCAACTCCCCTCTAATATCTCCCAATAAGGTACAAAATGTCTGACACTTCATACTCCATATAACCATCTAAGACTCTTTAAGTTTAAGAGCGGTTCTTAAATCATTTTCTTGAAACTAGTTTCTTTGGTTTTATACTAGCGGCTTTAACTATAACGCCAACTCTATTGCTAAGTCTGAGCAGAACACAAGTTACTCCGAAATCAGAATGGATTATCGAAATCCCAACTCGACTAACCTCTACTCTGAGTCTGATTTCAGGTACATCATGATATGAGTGCTCCAATGTCAAATTACTTCATCTACACAAGCCACAATACATATTTGACAGGGAATCAGTTGAGCAGTGATTGTAGTGATGTACCCATCGTTGAAGCATTACATAGAGGTGTGAGAGTTATTGAACTTGATATGTGGCCTAATTCAGCCAAAGATAATATAGATATTCTTCATGGAGGGTATTGTTTTATCTCAACTAATGTTTATGTATTTTTATTGAAATGAATTAAATCGATGAAACTTTACACTTTCTCTTTAATATTGCAGGACACTTACTTCTCCAGTGAAACTTATCAAGTGTTTGCAATCAATCAAAGAGCATGCTTTTGTCACATCTGAATTTCCTGTAATTCTAACTTTGGAAGATCATCTTACTCCAAATCTTCAGGCCAAAGTAGCAGAGGTGTCACATTGCTCTTATTACTCTCATCTTCTTCCTAGAATTTAAGCTTCGGCCAATGATTTTTACGCAGCATTTCTTGATTATGAGTTTATGACACTCCACTCCTTCGTTATTTTTCATCACCTCTTATACTAAAAGTGGAGTGCCAATATCACTCGGTAGAGTGTAGAAATCATTGGGCTAAGGCCTAAGCTTAAGAACAGTTCTTAAACATTCTTGAATTAGTTTTCGGTTACTACAATTATTTTTGGAAAAACCATAATACCTGTTTCTTGGTGAACATAATTTTGTGTAGGCACGACAAAATAACCAAGAAATATTACATTATGGGTTGCAATTACAAATTTAGTATAGTGGCCTACAAATTGATCATTTAGTCCATTATGTGACTACTTATGCTTTAAATTTTGTAGATGGTGACTCAAGTGTTTGGAGATGTGTTGTTCTCAACTGGACCAAAATGTGAGTATTTGTCTGTGTTTCCATCTCCACAAGACTTGAAGCGAAGGATAATCATTTCAACGAAACCGCCTAAAAAATATGTTGAAGGTAAAAGCCCTAAGGAGAAAGAAGCCAGTGTTGAGAAAGAAAAGAAACAATCAGAAGAAACCGCATGGGGAAGAGAAATCTCCTTAACTTACCAGGTATATGATCTTGAGACCCAACTTGTCGATTTTGATTTTTTCGCAGAATTCAAGTGGGACTGAGTGTCTTATGGAGTCAAATATTATATATTCTTTGTCTCTTGGATATAATGGAATAAATCAAAATGGCTCGTGAGTGACACTGCCTACAGCCTCCCTGTTATCGTAGGGGTAAGGGCGTAAGGCAGTTTACTAAAATACTATCCGACCTCCTCACCCCTCTTACATGGGAACCTGTTTAGAGGCATTGGGTCCTGTTAACGTTTATGAAGCAGTGGTACGGAATTATAACCTTAATTGCTCTGATAGCAGAAAGTAGCAGAGAATGAAAATGATGAGGAAGAAGATGAAAGTAGCCCTGAAATTAAAAATACGGCACAAGACTCAGGCTCTGAATACAAACATCTCATTGGTTTTAAGGCTCGGAAAGTGATAGGCAAAACTGAAGAATGGATCAAGGTAGATCCTAACAGAGCGGAAAGAATCAGCTTGGGTGAAGAAAAGTTCGAAAAAGTTGTTGCGTCTCATGGCCTAGATATGATCAGGTAGCCATATATATGATAGAACTAATACTCTAATTTAGTATGATTAATCTACTCAAGTTCTTGAAACATACAATCTTGTGTTGTCTCAGGTTTACTCAGAGCAACTTGGTAAGGGTATATCCAAAGAGTATGCGGATCGATTCATCAAACTTCAACCCCCTACTAGGATGGATACATGGGGTTCAATTGGTTGCCTTCAACATGCAGGTACACCTATTAATATGAAGTTTTCATCTGCATATTATTGTAATTTCCAAACGATTGACGGTTTAGGTACTTGAATATTTTTCCAGGGATACGGAAGGTACCTCTGGTTGATGCAAGGATTGTTCAGAGCAAATGGAGGGTGTGGATATGTAAAGAAGCCTGATTTCTTATTAAAATCAGGATCAAACAATGAGATATTTGATCCTAAAAGGTCTTTTCCTGTGGTAAAGAAACTCAAGGTGAATACCTATGCTCTTATTTTTCTTCTCTGTCACACAATATTGCATTGTGGGAGCTTTCCTACATCGCGCTTATTTTCTTCTTCTTCTTCTTCTTGTGGAGTAGCCTCACATATTTCGAACGAATCCTTGTTCAGGTTAAAGTGTTCATGGGAGAAGGCTGGAATATAGACTTCCACCGCACGCACTTTGATTCATATTCTCCACCTGATTTTTATGTCAAGGTAAAATTAATCGAAGAAATGTATCCAACTAGACTATCTTGTGATATTTTCTGAGGGAATAAAAAAATTTAAGAACATAACAACATTCAAGAGACTCAACATTGTTTGTGTATTTTCAAAGCTCGCGCATAGTATAAGCGACTGCCCTTATATTTTACATTTTAGACTCCTCTATTATCTAGCTATGACATTTCATTCTAAGCATTTTTAAACGTCCTAGCTAAGTATGTCAGTGTGGTATGTTCAGGTTGGAATTGCTGGAGTTCCTGACGATTCAGTTGTCAAGAAAACGAAGACTATAGAAGACAGCTGGATACCTTCATGGAATGAAGAGTTTGAGTTTCCCCTGACAGTTCCCGAACTCGCCCTACTTCGGATTGAAGTTCATGAATATGATATGTCAGAAAAGGATGATTTTGGAGGTCAAACATGTCTTCCTGTTTCAGAGTTGAGAACTGGAGTTCGATCTGTACCGTTGCACGATGAGAAAGGGGGTAAATACAAATCTGTAAGGCTACTCATGCGATTTGACTTCATTGATGCTTAGATTCTATCTCAGTTATATACAACAAAGACAATGACCTATTCCAGTGAGAAAATGAACAGCAAAAGGAGGTTTCCTACCTCAGTATATAAATCTATTGTTTTGGCATTTCACATTTCTTTGCAATGTTGATTGTGACAATAAAAGAAACGGCAGTATATCTGTTCATACATTTCAATAAGATGCATATTAACTTGTCGTCTCGACTGCCTGCAAAGTTGCAATTAGATGAACAATCTGAGGAACAAATATGAAGCACCACAGGCCCTATTGTTGCATACTGCAAATTCTCAGTAACTTCAACAGCAGGTAATCAGTAGCGCGACACGATCAATTATACCTGCTATTCATCTCAGGTTCTTGTATCCTCCTTGATGAAGCTTTGAAGCAGCCAAGATAAAAATTCAAAAATATGCCTATTGTACAAACTGAATTCATAATTGGACTCTTAAAACCTCAAATTGGACTGAGAATATATCCTCTAAACATTGCGTTAATTTCATTGGAGCAAAGGGAAAAAGAGGTCCCTAGGTAGGCATGTGACCAAGTCAAAAAATTTCCATACTTGGACCTCAAAAACTGAACTATATATTGTACAAACTGAACTCGAAATCTTGACCAGTTTCTACTCAAATACTCGACTTCAAAAGCTTGATCAATGTCTAGTCCAATACTCGACTCATATAGATCATACTATTCATTATTAAAATGTCTGGATAAGTACAAACATCGAAGTTTCTAACTAGCGCTCGTTATTTATTGTTAACCGAATCAAATCGAGTACGAGTTACCATCACGGATGACTTGTCAATATCAATGTATCCCAAAGTAAAACTTGTGCCCACTAGCTAGCAATGAGTAATGAAAACTTTCCTTAACAAGAACAAACAAGTGTACTTACAGCATCAATCCCCCTTTCCTAGTAACCTCAAATCTCAATTTCATTTAATTTCTTACAAACATAAACACAAAATCCTTAAAAAAAAAATACCAATTTCCGTAAAGTAGTCAAAAATGCAATTTTCGTGATATTATTTATTTACTTGAGATCTCAAAATAATTACTGATATTTATTTATTTATAAAAAAAATGGCTTCAATTTCTTCAAGCCCTCGTAGCGTAGAGGACATCTTCAAAGATTTCTCGGCTCGTAAAGCTGCCATAATTCGCGCTTTATCAGATGGTATAAAAAATCATTACTTTATTTTCTAATTTTTATATCTTTAAGTATTTTATAATTTGATCTTTTTATGTTTTTATTTTATTTTTTGATATACAGATGTGGAAGAATTCTATGGTCTTTGCGATCCAGGTAAATTTCTCCTTTCTTGCAATGAAAGATTGGATTTTTGTGTGTATGTTAGAGTTGTGGATCAAGAAATTATTTTTATGGTAATTTTTTGGTATTCAGCTTTGCTGCATTGCAATTAGGTAAGGTTATGTTCCAACAAATATGCTTGATCAATTAATTGGATGTGTAAATTCAACACTTTAAGCAAATTCCTATGAAGTTTCTGTGTAAATCTATATGCAATTTTACCACTGTATCCAATTTGAATGGTGTTTTCCCATATCAAGATGGAGCTTTGACCATTAGTTATTCTTAAACTATATTTTCAAATTTTAAGAAAATAATATTATGAAACTATTTCAAAGACCAATTTAATTATTCAAATTTTGTATATATTAGAATAAATTAGTAATTGATGGTCAAAGCTCAATCTCGCTTAAAGCGTCATTCATTTTTTGATTGAAGGGAATATATTGTTACGAAATTGGAAGATGAAGTCAGTAATTTAGAATTGCTGAACTGGTATTTATCTGCAAAATAAATTGTTTGGTGTTGAAATTTGAGGAATTTGAGATTCTAATAAAAATGCTCAAGTTAGCTGTATAGTTTTAGGGAATATTTTTAATGAACGAGTATTTTTTATGTCTTTTGAAATTTGGGATTTCATTGGCGTCCTTTACCTGTATTGTTTGACGAAGAAAACATGCTTATGTTATTTGCAGAGAAAGAGGATAAGTATAAGTTTATGTGCACTGTTTAGAGTGACAAGAGTTTTCAAGTTTGACTTAACGAAGGGGTTAGATTACCAGAAGTTGGTCGAAATTAGCAAAACCGATGTCTCCTTGCATAAATATGAATTAAAAACATTCATGATCTGTTGTTTTATAGTAACCGAAACTGAGGACTCGTTAACATTGATGCACATGCATATTAATTTACTTTTGATTTCTCGAGTCATTGTTATCCTCCCTTTTTTCTCATCTAATAGTAATTTCCTGATTTCCGCCATCTTCTTTTTTGTTCCTTCAAAACTATCTAGAGAAAGAGAATTTGTGTTTGTATGGGCATCCAAATGAGACCTGGGAAGTCAATCTTCCTGCTGAAGAGGTTCCACCAGAGCTTCCTGAACCTGCATTAGGGATCAATTTTGCCAGAGATGGCATGAGTCGGCGAGACTGGTTGTCTCTAGTAGCTGTGCACAGTGACTGCTGGTTGGTCTCTGTAGCTTTCTACTTTGGAGCACGGCTCAATCGTAATGAAAGGTACTATTGTTCAACCTGAAATTGTATTTGTTATAGTTTACAGATTGTCATTACATAACCTCGGTCTGTTTAGGTAAATACCGCCTTTAAAGGATTATTGAGATGGTTGATATCTTTTTTCGAGCATTAGATGCATCACTGAGTAGATGAGCATATATAGTAATGCTATCTTGTTTCTTGACCAATGTCATCACTATATATGCTAAAAAGTTTTGCATTTGTTGAAATAACATAGTCTGGATGTTTTCTAAGCTTACTTCCTTTTATTCTCTAGTTTTGTGAAGAACTTCTATATGGAATTCATAAATGTGCATACTGATTGTAAGATGTGAAGAGTTGCTTACAAGGCTAAGTTAGTAACACAATTTTTAGATCTCTTATTGCTAGAGAAGGGAATTCGGATAAAGTAGCTACACCCTCCTGGTCGTGGTAATGCGTGTACTAAGTCACAGTTCGATTTGCAAGCTCATTTTATGTAGAGAATAAAGTTTGATCTGTTAAACCTGACATATCCAGTAACTTTCTGAGAGGTGTAAAAGTATTCATGTTTTGAGTGGGGAGTTCATCATATGAAATGCTACCATTTCGGTTGAGGTTTGGGTAGCTGAGACAATTATGTGTCTGACTTATATCTTCTTCTCTTTTATCTAGTTCAAGAAACAATACAACTCTGGTAGACGACTTTGATCATATTCTGGCATATAAATGATACTATAGTTATGTAACCTATGCATATATTCAGCAAAAGAACACAGCTATCATTCACAGTAATGTTAAATTTGATTGAATTTTTCTAACTTTTCCCACGTCTGATGCATAGGAAGCGTTTGTTCAGCATGATGAACGATGCACCCACTGTCTTTGAGGTTGTGACTGAAAGAAAACCTGCTAAAGATAAGCCCAGTGCTGATAGCGGGAGTAAATCTCGTGCTGGCGCAAAGGTAACTTACTTTGTTTAGTGAGTTGTACAATTGCATGCAGATAATTGTTAAATTTACTTCTATTTAGAATAGATTTCATCTTAAGAAATTTTGCTCTTTGTCATTAGTTTATTGACTCTATCTTCATATAGCAGAGATCTATTGATGGTCAGTCTAAAACGAACACTAAGCTGGCAGATGAAAGTAATGAGGAGGAAGATGATGACCATAGCGAAACATTATGTGGAAGCTGTGGTGGACGTTACAGCGCTGATGAGTTTTGGATTGGTTGTGATGTATGTGAGAGGTGGTACCATGGCAAGTGCGTGAAGATAACACCTGCAAAAGCCGAGAGTATAAAGCACTATAAATGCCCATCCTGCAGCTTGAAGAGGGGAAAGTAGTAACCACAGAGACAATATTGGCATTGATTATTAGAGCCTAATCGATAGGTGTAATAATACAGTCAGTATGTTTGTATGACAGTATTGTGTTGCTATATCTTGTATACATCTATGCTTGAAGAGGCAAATCTTGGCTTCTTCCCTGTAGAATGAACGCTTATATTTAAATCATATGTGGATCAAATCTGTTCACTGTTGATTTTTCTTTCTGCGATTTTTCATAGCAAATTTAACTGAACTTTCAGATTCGCTGTCGCGTGTTGTTGATCGTTGGCATGTCAATCATGCTCTAACTCGTCATTTTCTGGTTTCCTTTGTGTGTTCACTTCCAAAATAGCAATATAGATGCTTACAATTTTTCTCTTGATGATGTCAATCCTAGATTTCCTCACCTTGTTTTTTTTTCAAACAAGAAAATTCACTCTTGATAATGTCAATACTAGATTTCCTTACAACGTTATTCAAACAAAAGAAACTGTATTTATCTGAGAAATCTAGGAAATCAAGCTGTCAACTTCTTTTGTTCTCGGTGTGGTCGTGTGGACATATTAGAGGATCAAGCAAGTCAATTTTACTTGGGCTTTGTTTGGTACATGGTAAGGTATAAAGAAAGGCAGACTGTAAGAAAGATAACTATGTTGTATTGATACTAAATAACCTTTCTTTCTTTTTTAAAAGGGGAGTACCCTTTAATTTTATTAAACATCAGTACAATTCGTAAACTCAAGGAAAGTGGCGACTAGCGTCAAACTAGTGAGGGAAACCATCTCTAGCCAATTTCCATGCTAGCAAGAGAGCTCGAACCCGAGACCTCCGCTAGAGGTGTCAGCATGCTTGCCACTAGGGCAAGATGTCTTGACTAATACTACCTCCATCCCTAAATGATTGTCACATTTGACTTTTGGTGGTCAATAAAACACGATTTAAAACATAAATATCTCTTATTCTACATGCGAAAAATTTATAACAAGTTGATATTTCAAAAATATATATTGAGACGAATCTAACGAGGTCCCACAAGACTATATTATTTCTTATCTTTTAATGAGAATTCATGATCAAATTTTATTGTAATTGACCACAAAAATCAAAATGTGACAATCTTTTAGGGACGGAGGGAGTATTAGTTAAAACACAAATATAACTCTTTGGAGGTTTAAGAGTTACGGTTGAACGAAACCGGACTCTCTCCCACCCCACCCCACCCCCCCCCCCCCCACCCCACCACCACCACCTCCTGAGCGTTTAGAGGTATTAGCACATGTTGATGTCGGCAGTTTCATCCTATTTCTCATATATGTCATTAAACATTTAGGGTGTATCTCTTCTTTTTCTCAGTTACTGCTAAACTTATCCTTCAGTTTGTCTCTTACTCCTAGCTTATGCCAAACATACTTAGTCCATTTCCCTTTCTTGTCATCTTCTTGACAAACTCTTTTTGTTTCTTCCACCTATATATAATGGTAATTGCCAAGCGGGGAATTGCTGAGTCCTGATTATAAACATGGGGACGAACCGCATTGATTGCTCGTCAAAAGATCGATTGAAATGGACGCAGCATTTGCATGAGCAATTTGAGAAGGCTGTTATTCAACTTGGAGGACCAGATAGTAAGTGAAAATGCCCCTATTTCATAAGATGGCTTCTTAACAAAAGAGTGGTAATACTTTCTTAAGCACTGATGCTAATTCTTTTGTCTGTGAAACTTTAGGGGCAACACCGAAAGGGATCTTGAAACTCATGGGGGTTCAAGAATTGACAATCTTCCATGTGAAGAGCCATCTACAGGTAACCTCTCCATCCCAAAAACGACGGTGACAAATATAATGAACATTGTGTCTCGTGGTTCATGTATTTCATTTGTTTCTTTTTGATTTCTCTTTCCAGAAGTACAGGATGTCAAAATATGTTCCTGAAACAAACAACAGTAAGTGTTCGTCACTCTTATCATTTTCGATATAGCTATCCGAATAAGGGCAACCAGGATCCTAATCAAACACTTCATTGTGAATATGCAGGGGGTAAGGCTGAAAGGAGAAGTATACCAGAACTATTGCCCAACTTCGGCTGTACCTCGTGAGTTATTACACTTTCTTTAGCATCTAGTATTTCAATAAAATCATCGATTTCATATCCTCTATAATTGCATTTGAACTTTCCAGGGCTGCTCAGCTTTGTGAAGCAATTCGGATGCAAATGGAAGGACAACTGAGGCTTAGCGACCATGATGAGGTAAACCGCAGAATTTCTCAAACCAAACATGTTTCAACTTCAAGACGATGAATGTTACACTCTTTAATGTTTTCAATTTTCCCGTGGCAACTCGCAAGATGTAATAAGTTAAGATGACCATGTTAATTTTCTTATAATGAAAAGGTGCAGAAAAGACTGAAGATGAAAATGGAAGCTCAGGCAAGGTATTTAGATGGGAAAACTGATGAACAATTAAAAACAAGTGCAGCAGCTATGGTTGCAAGAAGACCTCAAACAGGCAACACTTTTTGTCCACTGCCTCCTCTTTGTGAAGATTCTGAAGTGATCATCGATCCACCACATCCATCAAAGAGGATTCGAATTCATGAGGACTTCCTTTCTCATCTCTTCTATGAACTCGATCCGTCTTACGAACAACTGCAATATAATGATAGCATGAATGATCTTAGTGGAATGATGATGCCATACTCGAACCATGATGGCGGATTGTACCACCAGAACTTTTGATTTTCTTTTTTAAATTCTTATTTTAGGTTACAGTAATTGTTTTTTTTAATTTAAAAATAACGAACAGACATTGTTTTTAATTCTTTTGTTATACAAGGCCCACAAACCCACAGCTCTCTAACTCTAAGGCTATTCAACTTTCTTGCCCTCCTCTCCGCACAATCAACAAAGCACCACCACAGGCGAGTCACCTCCGCTCATGCTCGCCGCCCTCTGCCGGAAGTAATTAATGAAATAAACAACTCCCTCCCCGCCTCCCCATCATCTCCTCAGTCCTCCCTGTTTAATTTAAGGCTGTTTGAAAGCTGTTCGACGTTTGATCCCAAAGAGATTTTTGCTATCAAAATCCAATGCTTCCACGATGCCGAATGAGTGTTGCACAGAAGTTGAACTGTATGCATATCCAGATTATGCAGAAATCAAGCGGAGCAAGAAAACCCAAGAAGAAGGTTTATTACAGAGTCCCCCAACTCGATAGGGTCATGGAGCTCCGTAAGAAACCTTGTTTAATCTTGCACCTCAAATCCATTATCCAGGAACAAAAACACCAATGTCTACTTCTCAGAGACCTTGAGAAAGAAGTTGGCTTTGTTCAAAAATGGAACTTGATGGATGTTATATCTAAGTACCCTGCTATCTTTAGAGTTCTAGGTGGTGCTGGAGTCCCACCAATGGTCACACTCACCGCGAAAGCTCAACAGATTGCAGCGTTGGAGGGTGAAGCCAGAGAGGAAATGGAGCCCCTTTTGGTCAAGAATCTGAGGAAGTTGTTGATGTTATCCGTTGATTGTAAGCTACCGTTGGAGACGATTGAATTGATTAGAGATGAATTGGGTTTACCGAGTGATTTCAAGAAAGTGTTGATTCCTAAGTACCCACATTTTTTCACTTTGAAAGATGTTGATGGAAGAGCCCATCTGTGTTTAGAGAATTGGGATTCTTCGTTGGCCGTCACTGCTAGGGAGGAAAGAATTGAGGAAGCAGGGGTGTTGGAGCCTGGTGGGCATTTGAAGAAGGGTAAAATATCGAAAGATGGCAACTTTTGTGGTCCTTTTGCTTTCAGGTTGAGTTTTCCAGATGGTTTTAGGCCAAATGTGAGTTATCTTGAGGAAGTCCAGAGGTGGCAAAAGCTGGAGTTTCCATCTCCATACTTGAACGCTAGGAGATGCGATATTGCAGATCCAAAAGCGCGAAAGAGAGTGATCGGGGTGCTTCATGAGCTCTTCAGTTTGACGATGGAGAAGAGGTTGACATCAGCTCAAGTAGAGGCATTTCATTGGGAGTACAGATTACCAGCTAAATTGTTGCTCTGCCTGATCAAGCATCATGGGATTTTCTACATCACAAATAAAGGTGCAAGGAGTACAGTATTCCTTAAAGAGGCTTATGATGGATCAAATTTGATGAACAAATGTCCTATTTTGACGTTTAGAGATCGATTCGTCGCCCTTTGTGGCAGAGGAGATACCAGCTTATGTAGCAAAATACCCTTTTCACCAGCTGTTCCATGAAACTGGCACTTAGTGATGTTTGCTTTTGAAACTTTTCATATGTCAATTGTCAATTGTCATCTTCATTGTGAATTTCAAATTTCACGTACCAGCTTATACCTCATCATGTATGTTATCAAGACTAAAGATAAACAGCTATCCTTGAGTGTAAGCTCTATAACTAGTATCGGAATATCAATGAACTGCGCCCTATTTCGTAATAGAGAATAACTATGCATAGGAATCGAAATTGTAGACAATTGAATATAACTATTTGCGACCCTTCTTCTTTCCTTGTGGGAGTGAATTCAGAACAGCTGGTCTTTTCTTAGAAAATGATTGAGCTTTGCTTTCTTCCTCATCACTATCATCGTCATCAACACTTGAATCTCGCGCTGAACGTGCCGATTCCTCTATGCTTTTCAACTTTTTTCTCTTCTCAGCTTCAATTTTTGCTTGAAAATTCCTTTCAAAAGGACTAGAGGGTACAAACTTGGATTGACGTGGGACTTTTGCACCGAGTCCAAGCCTGCACGAATCGCTATAGTTAAAACATCACTCGCGATGTTAAGAAATTATGCAAAATGGTACAATATACTCACCTTTCAGGCCGACCTTCAATTTCTCCGAGGCTAGATTTAGTGTCTTCGAAAGAGACACCCATTTCTCTAACCCATTTTTCAGCCTGCATAAACAAAATCAGACAATTACGATAGCGCCTTCACTTCTGTTCTTCTTCTAACCCCATTTTCCATGTTTACTAAACCACTCTGCAAACCCTTCTCCATCACTACTCATAAGTTCGACAACAACATATCCGACGATCATTACAATTTTATTATTTGTGATGTAACTTGAAGGTTAAACGTATACACACTGCCGAGATGTGCAATTTTAATTTATTAGAACCACTCAGAACCACGATTAACATACACATGCTTTGTAATAAATGCTGCAAACTCTTGACAAAGTCCAAGTCGTGAAACCACGTGACTAAATGCACTATTGTCAGGTTTTGAATGTTTCAAGTCTTGGACTGAATATTGAAGAAAAACTCAGTATCTCAAACAAAGACACCTTTATGGCCAACAGTTTTTGAATTTTCGTCATACCAATTTGGCAGACTTGTCTAGAAAAACCAGCTGAGGTTGTGAAGCTTTTTTAGTTGCCTCCTTGCTCATTGCAGTTCAATAACCTGTTGTACAGAAACTTGTCAAACCAAGAAAATATTTTACTTAAGTAGAATGGTGAAGGAGTTAACCATAGATGAATTAAACATAAAAGGTAAGCATAAATACCGATTAAGGCAGACATAACAAGAGGTAGCATAATATGATTACTTGAACAATCAATCCTGTTACTATAAATCCAAAAAGTATAAACAAAATATATAATGTAGAATTGAAGTTATCAACCCAATTACCCAAATCATCCCCAACCTAATCAATATAAAATCAAACTCAATGAGTGAATCTAAGTTTTACTTAAAACATAGGTCCAATTCTAATCAGAAATCAATAAACAAGTAAAATGATAGGGTGCATATTTCCAACAGAGATAGCCCTGAGGCAAGCCATACTAGGTCAAGGAAGGCCTAGCTTCGGGAGGGCGAAAACTACTGTTTTTGTTTCATGATAACACCTTAGAAAAAAATGTGATGTAATTACTTTGTATTAGCATTTTTTGCAAGTTAAAATGCCGGAATTAATCAGTTATACATTGATTAATTTCCTCAGGTTGAGCGTTACAACGATGTACACTGGCAATACTAATTCTTGAGTATTGAAATCGGACATATCTTCACACTCAATATAAAAATGTCTATGATTATTAGTAGTCCATAGGATCCAAATAATAAATGCCCAACCTTCATTAACAATTACGTATATTATCAATTTTCTATTTTTATTTATAAAGATCAGGTAAGCCTAACAACATGAACGCAGTTCCAATTAACAACTATATTCATAATTTTCTATTTTTCGTTTAACAGTCAATTAGGGGATTGAGTACAGACAAACTATGTCATTAATCAATTAAACATAACAAACAAAAATAGATTAAAAAAAATAGGTTAGAAATTAAACTAAAAAATAGGTGAAAAATTACACAGGGAGGCAGGACGGAGGGAGAGGGAGAGGGAGATAGACGTACTGGTGCTGGGCGACTGGCGACTGGTGGAGGAGGAACTGCTATCGCGGCGGCGGAGAGTCTGTGTCGAGCAGTAGAAGAGGAGGGTCCTAATAAGTAATACAAATTGTGTTTTAAACCAAAATTTAATTAATTGTAACAAAAAATTCAAATTCCAGTATTAAGAGCATGGGTGTGTTACCGTGTGTATAATTAACAGTAGCGCCAAAATAGTATTTCCAGCTAATTTAAAAATATTTTGAAAATAAATTGATGGGTTTTGTTGATTTTTCCATGGAATAATAAACAGTAAACAGAATTAATAAGGTTCCGACATCAGAGATTTTACCTATGAAAAAGGCTGCACATATTTTTTGTTTTGTTAATCACCGATGAGTTTTACAAAATAATAAATACTCCCTCGATCCCTAAAAGATTGTCACATTTTGACTTTTATTAGTCAAACATTACAAAATTTGATCATAAATTCCCATTAAACAATAAGAAATAATATAGTCTTGTGGGACCTTGTTAGATTCGTCTCAATATATATGTTTGAAATATTAACTTTTTATAAATTTTTCGCATGTAGAATAATAGATATTTATGTTTTAAATCGTATTTTGTTAACCACCAAAAGTCAAAATGTGACAATCTTTTAGGGACGGAGAGAGTAATACTTTCTCCATTCCAAATTTCTTGGCTAATTTTCATTTGTATGTTAACTCGTGTCTCGATAATCATAAAAACTAAATCACCTAAAAGTAAAATTGGACTTAAACACACTATTAGTATTAAAGCCAAGGATCAAATTGGACTAGTAAACAGGCCTTAGCCTAATCCCAAATCCAAAATTTGGGGTATTAATTCATTAACCCAATAGTTAAATATGGAGTATTACAGAACACAAATGTTAGTATTTGTAATCCACTTATGTATAAAATTCAATTAATTTATCTAAACTAGTCTTCGGATTTCACCCAAATAAAGTTTTCAACTTCATTTATTATTTTAATGAAATTAAAATTATTTTTTAGTTGAATTGAACTAGTACTTTGTAAAATTGATTGAAATATTATAAATAAAGGTACTATATATGTCATTACTAGATTTTGAATTTTGTAAAGGTATCCAAGCAAACAAGTATAAAGATGTACATAAATATTCTATTTTGTTATGGGTTATGGTTGGATAATTTTATTTTGTTATGACGAATAATTATTTTCTTGAAGATAAAATATTCATCTCCGAACTTCCGTATTATTAAGTCGAATTCTTTTGAAGGGTATGTTAATAATTTAGTTGTATTATGATTATTACTATATCATATCAAACTAAGAAATGTATTAGTTAATACAAAATGAATCACATTACTATATTCATACCAAACAAATTAATAAGATTCAACTAATTATTCATTTTATTTATCCATTCCGTTACCTTAGTCAATCTACTCCTAAATCAATCCATTCCTAACTACAAAACCCAAAATATAACGACTCCATATAGTTTTGGGCACACGAGTACACAATTTTTTAATTAGTAATTGTAACATCAAAATTCACATATTTGAAGGCCTTGATCTACATTAATTTGATGGAGTCTGAAAACCAAGTTTGTCTATTCTTACCACTATTGTCAACTATGACTTTATCAGCTCATCCATGAGATGACTTAACAACAAGTCAAGAATGTTTTCACCCAACTCACTCATAACCTCTTCCAATTCTTCAAATTTCATCATCACAATCCATGAACTCCCTTTAATTTCATCTTCCGACAACTTCGTAACATCATTAAGCATGTTTATGTATCCTTCACTATGCAAATCCAACCTTTTTTTCTTGTCCGAATCTCTTCTTGAAGCTGAGCTAACCTCTTTTTTATCAAAGCTTCCATCAAACTCATTCAACTCCGATATATGCTTCTTCAAGCAAGTGCGTTCTTGATGTCCTGCATTACAAACACACAACACCAGAAGCTAAGTCTTGGGGGTCGAAAAACACGCAACCTTGCTTACCCTCTAATAAAAGGAGGTTATTTTCGAATTCATCATAGAGTAAAGTGCAACTGCTATCTACTATTTCACGATAAATGATAAACGTGTATAGCCATTTGCCCATGTGAATCATTTAGCTTTAGTTTATTATATTCAAGAGTCGGAGAACCTAAAACCTTTGACTCCGTACAGACAAATACTTTCGAATAGGCTTAAGGCCATCTTCTCAGCCTCTTGCTTTATCTAAGTTGTAATGCTAAATCAAATGTGAAAAATGAATTGAATAAAACAAACCTGATTTATGGAGTTTGAGCTGCAATGAAGAATCTTGGGGACAACAATCTGAGACAGAACTTGTAGTTTCTGGGTAACGCTCATCATGTTTTCTTCTGTTTGCCAAACGTTTCTTCTTGTTCTTCAACTTGTTGTTGTTCGATCCCAAATGGACATTCCTACAACCCCCCTTCATTCTTTCAGAACCAATTCTTTTTCTTGCAGCTTCAATCTTGAAAGATGATCTACCATCAAATTTCTTTTGGGGTTCTTGTGAAACTCTACTCTGCTTTTTCTTGAGAAAGTTTCCTCCATTTCTTGCATGTTCTTCATTTTTATTCACCTTCCTCTGTTTAACTTGCCTGTTATTAGTATCCGATCTCCCCTTATCCTGCTTAGGCGCGAGACTCTTGTCGAATGAGTTTCCATTCTCAAAATTAGTTGGAACTTCTCTGATTGATAATGATGTTTTGACCCTTCTATGCTGAGGTTTAAGATCATCCAAGGAATAAAAATAATCAACAAAGTTTACTGATCTGCTACGTAGATATGAACCAAGATTTCCATCTTTTGGTGGCATTGTTTCTAAGCCCATTAGTCTCGCCACAACCCCTGGTAATATTGTTTCCTTTGCTACATCTTCTTGCTCATTTTTAAGCTTTGAACACATACCTTCACCATGTTGATAGCTAATAAGGTCTTTAAAACTTTGGTGGTTAGATTTGGGGGTAATGTGGTCGTTTTCTGGTGGCGGTGTAGGGTGGGTCGGAAGGCTCCGCGTGCACAATAACCGGCTTAAAATCCCTGAGAAACATGTTCCTTGAGTTTGATCTCGTGACCTTGTCATTATTACAGGATGTTGGTAAGTGAGGAATCACTACTGATCGAGCGATAGATAACAAAATAAGTACCACTCTGCTGCTTACAATTTCCCGTGCGAGAGATTTAAAAACAATGGTGGAGGGAGTTGGAATGCAAGTGGTAAGTGAAACAATGTGTGCTCTTCTAGCATCCACTGAAGCAAGAGCACTATATAATTTGAAGCACCTGTGAGTTTTATTAAAATAGTGTAGTTTTCATATGTGGTATGAACGCGTAGGATTGTATTTGTGTAAAGATAAAATAGTGTGTTTTTCTTGAGTTCACATTGATGTGTAGAAGTTTAAGACAAAAATGGAGTCAACAACTCGTTTAATGCAGGATCATATGTTTGACTAAAAATGATATTGTATGAAAGTCCGTACTAGGACCCCGAGTAAACATCAGTCGTTTTCTACGCAAAATGTTTTAAAATTCATTTCGTACATCGACGAGGATCAAGGATATTGCCGTGCCTAGTTTACATGTCAATGCCAATGACAACTTTTTCCCACTAACAATAGCGTATTATTATAAATTAACAAATATACATAATTGTAATATAAAATTAAAACAATGAATGTTTTGTAGCTTATTCGTTAAATATGTTAATTTCTTTGCCTGAATCTACCCATTTGTAATATGAAAAGCAAGATAGCAATTGTTTTTCATATATAGTATGAAGCTCCACGTTTAATACTATGTGAAGTCCACGTTCTACAAATTGCCACTATTATTTTTTTTTTAACTACAAATATTTACCTTATGTAGAATTGTTGAAGAAGTAATTAAAGCTCCTTTTGAGTTGATAATTATAAAAGTAAAAATTATTATTTATATATAAATCATTACTAATTTGAATAAATATATATAATAAATTTATATTAATATTTTGTGTATTTATTATTTTTGGAGCATCGATTGTGCTCAAACAACTAATTTGAATGATACACCAAGTTCGATAGCCGATTAAACAAACCAAGTCTAAACAACAAACCTCTTAAATAAGGTTATAGTATAATTCAATCTATTTATTGATTAAAAATTAGTTCTACTGGAAAAGAAATAGTGAAGAAACCACCTAAAAATCCCACTCACAATTCACAAATTAATTAAAAGATCAAAAGGTATTTGCTGTGTTGAAATTTGAAAATATGTTTGCCAAGTGCTAACCTACTTTCTTGATCCACTCCGGAAAAATCTATAGTGTTTGACTCTCTAGGTTTAAAAATGAATGTGAAAAAATATATTGCTAATATTGGTAGTCGATTTTAGTAATGGGATGACTGAAATCAGCACTAGTACTAGTAGTTTTTGTTGCTTATGTTAACATACTCGTATATAAATTACTATTGTAAGCACTCGAAACATTAACTATAAAAGATTTGGACACCATTTTGATGTTCATACAGAGAAGAACACAGGAGCAGACAACATATACAGAGAAGACATTAGCATACAGATTATAATTTCATATACCTGAAAACATATCAGTGTCCTGCATCAATTTGAAAGACTCGTGACTCGACGAAGAATCGGTATTGTGTATCAGTTGAGAGTACTTCTCGAACTGAGCTGACATATAAAATAGGTATGAATTGAAACTCCATCAAGTAGAGCACGAAGTACAATATTCCGATGGCCAATCAATCATAAAACCGAACTATTCTAACATGGTAGATCATAATTATAATGGTACAAGCCTTCGAGCAGTTACATGAGAAGGAAAAAAACAACTAGGTCATCGTTTCTTAAACCCATATTTCTTCCTCTCGTAGAACAGATCAGTCTTAGCACTCCCCAGATTGACAATCTTTGGACATCCATCTCTATCTTTCTCCTGTTGTGTGCACTCTTTGCAGTAATATGCATCAGAGATCCCAACACCACCACAGATAACACATCGTCCTTGGAAAGACCCGTAGTTACATTCATCACACACGCGCACAAGCGTGCAAGGACGCACATAAGAATCACATACCACACATTTCCCATCACACTTCTCACACAAACGTCCTATAGCAATTCCAGGTTGTTTGCGACACATAATCAGATCAGGATGATGCTTTGCCATTCTTGCTCACTGCATAAGAAAATAAACATATCATCATTTCACCACACCATTAACAAGCCCTAATGCCAAGGCGTAAGGAGGGGTCGGATAGTATGAACCTACACCCATATGATTACTTGTAAGTTGTAAGTACATAATCATTTTACCATAATTAGTCCAAAATATTTTGCAATCTTCTTACTATCAGTAGTGCGTATTAACTTGTAATTTGCTACCAAGCTCTTTCCATCATGATGGAGACCCCAAGAATATATATGATTAAGTTTCGCAAGTCTTTGTTTCATATACACATTCCATATGATAGCTTACAAAGGCTCGAAATAAGCTACTCTCTCCATCCCTAAAAGATCGCCCAGTTTGCTTTTTGTAGTAAAAAATTATCAAACCTTATGGTCTTGATAACACCCAAAACATTGATATGAATCAAGACATTAAATTTAATAGTAAAGTATGCTGGAAATACTACATTTTGATTGTCACAAAAACTATATACTCCCTCTATTCCACTTTAATTGACGTTTTGGGAATTCGTGTCAAATTTTGACTACAAATTACTTCATATTCATTAGTCCAAAAAATATATAATTAATATAATTGAATTCGTTTTTCAAAATACTTTCATAATATTAATTTTTTGTAATTCTCTATTATGTAAATATAAAGTAATTGATTATTGAAGTTGTTTTTCGAAAAGCGTGAAGTCAAGTAAAGTGGAATGGAGGAGTAACACATTAAAAATTAAATAGTAGCATGAGTTGGAGTGTATCGCGTTGCTCAAACAGAAGAAAAAATGAGCAAACAGCAAAAAAATCATAACTTTCTGCAGAAATTCCTCAATTATATGAAATGAACAAAAGATAAGCCAACAATTCAATTACAGTAGTTTATCCCAAAAAAATGTATAACAATAACACAGAAGATAAGCTATCAATCAGTTAATTTATGGAGAAATTAAACAACTGTATGAAATAAAAAAGATGAACGCAGACGAGGAGACTAACCTGTAAAGATCGAGAAATTAGGAGATTCCAATCTAGGGTTGGTTCCGAAATTAGGGGTTTTAGGGAAGGGGCGGGGGGGGGGTGGTGAAGTGGCGCTTCAGGTACAAGAGGGTTGGGATTATAAAATAATTCTATTTTACCATATTTGAGTATTTGACAGGTCTTTTGTGGAATTATTTTTTCACAAGGATTTTAGATTTACAATTGAAGATATAAATTCATTAATATATTGGGTTAATGGCATGAAAGATCACTGAACTTTGCTAAATTTTTCACTTCGATCACCTTCTTTTCAAAGTGAGTGTTTTGGATCACTTAATTATATTTTTTCGCTAAAATTTGATCACTGGACAATTTTAACAAATTTTGAATGCATTTTGTAAGTTTTTAATAAGGGCAATTTTTAGTAGTGTGAGATAATTGATGCAAATGCTTGGTTTATACACCTTCTCCCTCCCACTACAAAGGGCGTTCGGGGTGGGTAATTGATGCAAATGCTCAAACTTTCCAACACATTTTCAAATATTTTCTCTCCAATATGGAGACATTGTTTAGCTTTTCACTAACAGTCCTATATATGAGACCTCGTCAGATAAGAAGCAATTTTCCGAGTTCAACGTGAGGGTTCAAGAATACAACATGAGTAGATAGTGCCAAAACGTCAACTATTTTTGGACGAAGGGAGTATCAATTTCCATCTTCTTTAAGATATCTGGTTTAAACGACAATAAATGAAGATTATCATTAATATCTTATGTAACAGGCAGCCGGCATCTATTGTACAACATCTCTCATCATGAGGTAGAATCTCATAATGGCATCAATATCTCTGCATGCTTCCTATGTACATGGAAAAATATAACAAGGACATGGCTTATGTTGACAAGTTATACCGAGTTGAAACTTCATACACATAAGACCAGATATGATGAACTTCTGCGTTTTATTCCTGGTATACGATTCAGCATTTAATGTCTTCAGACCTGTATCTGAATAGGATGGGGTAATCATATGTTCCATTTTTGTTTACCTATTGTATTATAAGCGCTACTGCAAACCACACAAGCGAGGTTTAGAGCAAAACTGTCTTCCATTTGCTTTCACAAAAGCTATTGCACCAGCTGCTACACTAGCAAAAACTGCAGAAGGCACAATGAAGTCTGTGTTTCTACGACCTGCTGCACGTTGCCAATCAAACTACCCCGTAAGTAGAGAAGGCAACAACAAACAATAGTAAATAATATATAATGAGGAATGGCACCTTGGTTCATGGATATAGTGGTCGCAGTCAATCCCCCAAACAATAGTGCAGATGCAACTGGTAGATACTGCATATCCCATTTGAAACACCAATAGTCATTACCATTAAAGTTTCCCAAAATTATTACAGGTGAACATAACCTAACTATAGAAGTAAGAAATGCCAAACCATGAGAGTTACATATGCAGAGGAGACCCAACTGACATGACAAAAAATGAATGAACAGATAGGATGAGGAATCTAAAAGTAGAGGTGGACACTATTTGTTCTCTCTCCTTAAAGAGAATAAGTATGCCTGGTCAACTATATGAGCACAAACTATAGATGACAGCAAGTTTGCTTGAATGGCGTATATTAATATACATATGATATGTCAAAGTCCATCAGGAGTTCCACTTTCCACCGAGGATTTTTTAGCAATTGGTTGAGCAAGTTGCAGTTATACCAACTAATTGAGATCTAACAATAACATCCACTGTTTTCTGTATGAGCTACTGAATCAGATGCATTATATAATCAGTGGAACTTCATCAGTGAACACCTTAAGATACAGAAAGTTAAAGAACAGCGTCTTTCGTATGAGTAGTTATTAAGACTAGGAAATCAGAAATCCAAATTCAGAAATGAGACTATCAGTAAGTTAAGCAATCTAATATTCCCTCGAAAGGTTATGATAAAACAAGAGGGTATAAGCATAAGGCTAGTGGCCAAAGTGGTTTGTGATGCCTCATTTCCTACCGTTATTGGACCAAATCCTTTGAAGTTGGATAAGGACCGAGTGTCCCTGTTGATGACATAGCGACCACTGATGAGGTCAATAGCATCCTATAATTCCAGAAAGTAAATTGATTATAGCAGAGCTTTAACATTATGCAGAAATGGCATGTCAATATTAGCAAATTGCCTACATATTAGCTAAGAATTTGGTTTATAAAATAAGGAAGTTTACCTGTCGCAAACCATCTTGAAAATTGTTTAGATAGTATCTAGTAAGAGCGCTCATTCCATCTTTAATCAATCCAGCTATGGTCTGTTTCCCATATCTGCATGTTTATACTGCTTGTAATGAAATGTTCTAAGAACGACTTACATTCATTTAAAAAACCTTGCAAGTTACCTGACAAGGTCACCTTTTAGTGCATGGGTTCCAGAATACTCGAGGCTAATCTCATCGCCATGTTCTGCCCACACTACCACAAATTGATTCTAATTGTTCAGTATAAGTACAGAAACCAATAAAGCACTGAATCTCTAAGGCACGGTTAATCGGTTAAGAGATAACGTACATGTTTTCAATGTCCCCATGTCTTCAGTGAACATAGAAATGCTCTCACCAGAAGATAGTGCCCCTACTCGTTGTAGTTGAAAATCCAAGGATTTCTGAGCTAAGTAGTTCTGCACACAGATGATATCCATAATAAGAGTTCACAACATAAAGATCTCCAATATAAAAGTAAGGAAAATAAATGGTCATAATAACTGAAAAGAGCTAGACATGGTTCCGACCTGGGTAACATTTGTCCTGTCAAGGCAATCTATGCAGTTGGATCTAATAATGCCTTTTTGCTCTGCTAGTATCTGACCTTCTGCATCTACGAGGAAATATCTGCTAAGCTAAAATGAACGGGTAAATACACGGTATTTGGGGACCCATCACAGTTCCATTAGCTTGTAGCATCAATGTAGAAAAGTAATGGTCTAGTAAACCAGATTGTGCATACCCTTGCTTCTCAAAATCCTCTGAGAGTTGATCATAGAGAAGTTGTATGTTCTCAAAGTTGGAGTTGCCACAAGATTGATGAAAGTCGAATGATACATATCTGGAGTGACAGAAATCAAGAATAGTGGCTCGATTAATAGACTTTACGAAAAGTAAGCTAAATATCTTCGAGCGTATGGATATAATGTTATGCAATCAGATGTGAATAATGAAATGGACAGTATATGAACTAGATATATAACAACCCTAGTGTAGATTCTCTAAAATAGTTTAGCTATGCATTTTATTCAGTAAGTAGTCTTCTATCTACAGTCAATACTTTGATACAATGTGAGAGCATTTATTTTGAAGCAAAAAAAATTATTTCTTGTGGACAGAAATGCCTCACGAGTAATGACGTTTACCGCCTCATCCACTTGATAGGTACATATAGTAGGTTATGTGAGTGGCAAATGGTCACGACATTCACCGCTTCAGCCATGGCATGCATTTCATTGATACTAGTTTGATCAAGTTCCTTGTACTTAGATTTGTATTTACATAATTCCAAACAAAAATATAGTTCTGTCTGCTGACGCTAGAAAGTTGCAAGAATATTATGACAATGTAAGCTTTGACGGAAGTTAAGGAAGGAAGAGGAAGAGATAAAGCAATAAAAATGTATATCTACGTCAGAGGTACAAGAAAAGAGTATTCCTTTAAACACAGAGAGTCGCAAATTGATAAGAAGGTATACTGCTAGTGATTAATGCAAAAATTCACTTTTAATCAGTTAAGGTCTCTATTTATAAACATTCATAGCATATTTATTTACATCAGTTGTAATGATTTGAGAATGTAATGAAGAAAAAGAATCATCGAACCAGCTCAAACATATCTGGACCATGACCATAAGTCCATAATTACCTAACATTTGGCAGGTTTTGCATCTCTGCAGCGTAAGCTGAACTCAACAAACCCTCATCGCCATGCTGAAATTACAGCATCATTTGAGAGTTAGGCAAAATTCAAAACCTAAAGATAGCACAAGTGCATCATATATATTCAACTAGTTGTAGATAGAGTATAGATCCAAACAGTATGGATTTGAAGATGTGATAAGAAAAAAAGTCGGTTATTAAATCTGAATTTCAGCAAACACGGTAAACAGATCCATATGCATCCACTTTCAAGCCAATAGTAAGAGATTTCTATCAGGATACATTTACGTAAGTGTAGACAATGTCTCACGTTATTTGTTAAGTCAACCGCAACTACATCTCCATATCTTTGCAAGAGATCACGGAAATGGCGCTTTACAACTTGTGGCTGCAAATTGACAGAGAATTTTCAAAAATATGAGTTGAGTCCTTGTTATTCAAACTCTAGTGTAACTCAGCTATCTTCCTCAATAATCAGAAAATAAAAGATAAGTAAATTTCTAGCTAAATAGGGTTACAAGACATACTGTTTGTTCATGGCTAATGACATTAAGTTTTGGCTTGTAGCTCAAATCTACAATTTGTTCCCATAGAAGTGGGATTGAACCCCGAATCTGAAAGTCATTCATGTAACAAGAGAAAAAAAGTAAGTCATAATAGCCACCCATATAAACTGAAAAGAAAAACTTCTTCTGAGCCATAGTTTGTTCCTAATAAATATAGAGTGATATTTACATCAAGACTACTCCCTCCATTCCAAGAACATTTGTCAAGTTTAATTTAAATTCATTGAAACTTGATAATCTTTTGATGGGGTAGTAATAACTACTTGGGTAACAGATATCCTTTGGAATGTATGACAGAAAATACAGAATACTGGTGTTGTTAAAAATATCTTCACAAACCTGCAAAAATGAGGACCTCAGACCCTCAATTTCTAACACCTGCTCAGTCTCAATAAAATTTGCAACATCACCTTCCAGATTCGCTCCTCTCCTCCACATACGTGTCCCTGAGTAGGTACCATGACCAATTAGTTTATGTACATTTGCAAAGATCTGAATGGTGAATTTCGTGTTCTAAGAGTAAAACCACGAGTTGTCTCACCTAGACGTCGATTACACCTCCTTGAAATTAGTACTATTTTGGCAGGTGAACTTTTTAGTTTCAGTTGTCCTGTTCGAAAGCTTATGTATTGGTTAAGAAAAACTTTGAAACTACATTTGCTTTGTTGAGACTGGAGAACAATATCGAACACTGGAAGTAAATCTTTCATCCACTAAGATAACAGTCGTAGGAGGTAACTAAGGGTGGCTGAAACAGGTAAGGAGAGATAACAATTACAAAAAGAATAATATAAGGATATTTCCTTGTAGAAGTGTGATGATGAACCCATCAAGCTGCAAAGACAACATACACAAATTATTGAGATGCTTTATCTAAACGAGGAAAAGCACTTTCCAATAGAGACTAGTAAGGGTATAGGCTAAAACTGTTTAACTTCTTAGAAATTTAGATGTATGCAAGAATCTGCCTCACATAGTATACAAGGGTTTTAATTGCTAGGAAAATATGACCAAGTCGGAAGGAGTCCAATTGAACCATATATCTTATTTAAAAGACATCTTTTTACCTTATTCTCAATAAGATCGTCCAATATATTTCTGTTCCAGATATATCGTGGATCAGCCTGCAGAAGAATAAAATCTCTTGTGGCATCAAAAGAAATGACGGGCATATTTTTATGTTATTAAGTATACTCACACATTTAACACAAACTTTACTGGCGAGAAAGGTATTAATTATAAACCCGTGGAAACTACGCTTTTAACATGTATTTAAGAGCAAGAGTTTCGTTAGGAGGCTAAAAAGATGACTTTATGGACTTCTTTTTTCTAACTATTAGATCTTGAGTTTCATTTGCAATCACGAATCAATGGAATGAAAGCTAAACATATATATTTTGTCTAGTAATCAGATCATGAAGAAAATAGAAGCATGATGGCAATTATCAATGACTGGGATAATGAACCATCAGATATACAGATACTTGCACATCATTACATGAGGTATGATATGATGTTATACGCATCATATATGCACTTATGCCATAACGTTTTACGATTATAGGTTTTTTTCCAGCTTAACCCAGACAAATCACAGAAAGCGTGGTCGGCTGGAGAGATAAACCAGAGCTAGCTTTTCCAAATCTAAGCATAAGCAAATCCAAACATAGTATGTACACTCTTGTCCTGATAGATATTATTGCATAAAGCATGAATACAAAACATTGACAGGTGACCTGCTTCCAGATGGGTTTACTCATCCATCCCTCAGCCAATGCAACTCTTCTCTGCAAACTAGAAAACTTAATCATAACCTCTTCGTCAGAGAAAGCACAAACAATGTACCAGACTCGGAATTGAATATAGGAGCCATAATGCTTTAAAACTCACTTGACTGTGATATCTGTTTCATAAGAATAGTACAGTCCAGGAGTTGACTCCACAGCTCTTAACAAGGTCAGAAAGTAATCCTCTTCTTTTTTCTGCTGAAACGTCATAAATCAAAGAAATACAATAAAAGAGAATTCTTCTGAGCCACAATGAAACATCATTGGCTGTTTAAATGCAATAAGGATTAAAATTGGGTTTCCATGTCCTAGGGGTAAAAGATTATGTATTCTCTGGTTCCTGGATATAATGGAAGAAATCAAAATGGTTTACGACACTACCTACACTACATATCTTTTATGAAGTAGTGAATATCTTATTGCACTTCACTTAAGGTTGTGTACTATCCCCCACACCACCCCGCTTAGGTGGCAGCCTCTTGAGAGGAAGTTTTAGAATTCTCCTTTGGTCCATATTGTCTTCTTAAGCTTTTGAAAGTATCACTGCACCACTAATGAATTCTATGCATTTTTATTTCGTTCCAAACTAGAAGAAACATACATACTCCAACCCCCATCTCTACCTATAGAAGAAACGCACATACTTCTTGACTAGTTAATCGTCTATAAGCTTCAATAGAGGAGATGAACTTCATTGATGTTGATTGAAACACGGGAAACCCAAGATATGTTCCCACTTCTCTCCGAGAAGTTATGACCAAGACATGTGTTCCTGCACAAACAATTCGTACAACAAGTTAATAAATAAAACTTACTTCCAGCTATCTATAAGCATATTGATCATTATACTTCAAGTCCAGGATGTAATAACATCGTGCTGATGACTGCAATGAGTCAAGACAATCTTAGACTGGTCAATCCGAGTTATTCGTTCTCACTATAAGCTCCTCATTCAAGCAAGGCAATCTTAAAACATCAGCTTATTAACATATACAAAAGTATTCTTTTTTCCAAATATACAGCTAATGGTATATATCTATCCAACTTCTACATCTACGACAACAATCCATAATAATAAATGCGAATCTAAGATCTTCTTAGTGATTTATTAACAGATATTGAAGTGTTACTCTAGGAATAGAGAATTGTTATCGATTTGATCAATCCAAGTTATACAAAGTATGTGGTGGAAATACAGAGTTTTATTTCCTCACAACCACTTTAATAACAAATCAACAAAGATTTTCTGATGCAATTAATATAACCTTCCTTTTCTCTCATCTAGAAGTCTTATTCACACCTATGTATCCTTAAAAGCACTAAATAACGATAATCAATTATACCAGAAGTACTATGTAGTTAAGAACCCACCTGCCAGCAACCTAATTGTTCCAGCCACTCCATAAACAGTAGAAACCCGCATAGGTTGTCCGAAATCCTCATCTCCTGAAACACAATATCATTACATGTGTTCTTCACCACATCACAAACTACCAGAACTCACCAATTCGCGGACCTTATCTCTCAAATTTGTTAAAACATACTACTCCCTCTTTCCCAAAAAGATTGTCCATTTTATTTTTCCACGATCAAATTAACAAACTTTTATAGCCCTATTTTGCACAATCAACTTCGACTTTAGTCAAAATTATCATGTTGAAGTCTTCCAATTTGTTAAAACATATTACTCCCCATATCCCAAAAAGATCGTCCATTTTGATTTTCCAAGATCAAATTAACAAATTTTTTAGCCTTAACTTGCACATACAACTTCAACTTTACCAAACTACCATGTTCCTAGAGCACTTGCTATATTTTTCACCAAATATAATAATTAAAATTCAAAAGTGGTCAATCTTTTTGAGAAAGTGGACAATCTTTTTGGACACATACTCAAACAGTAGTAAAGATGAAAAAAGAAAGTAACCATTTAGTTTCTGGATGCTTCCATCGAGGAAAGTAATGGAGAAGCCTTGATGAGGTGTTTGAAGGGACTTGAAAATGAGCTTATCTGGAAATTCTTGAAGCTCCAGTTCACTAAATAGCTTGAAATGGTTGCTTGCTGCCTTAGTTGCTTCATTTTCCATGTTTCAAATTTCAGTTACAGCTTGAGAAAATTGTTGAAAATACAATTGGATTTGCGAAAAAGGATTGAATGATTGGACTTGGTTGAATAATATTTATTGGGCAATTTAGCTGGAAATGGAATATACCAATAATGAGAACCCGTCAAACAGCTCGTCACTGTATCATTAATTCATTATACACACCCATGTTTTTTTAAGTTTTTTTAAGTTTTTTTAAGAAAAACATTAGTACTACTTTGACCCTGAATCAAACTTTTTCACACTCTACATTTACTAATAGGGAACAATGCAATTATTTCACTATTAAAAAAATACTGTATTATTTAGATACTACTCCGAAATTAAATACTAGTGATTTATGTGTACTTATTTGTTCCATAATTTTATGTGCACTTACTCTTCTTTTGTATAATTTCCCATGGGTCGCTTCGTCCCATAAACCACCATAGATATTTTGAACAAGTTTTTTATTCTCATTAGAGGTCTTTCCAACATGATTTAGCTTCATGCGTGTATTTCCAACATATTTTGTCTTCAAACACGTATTCACATGAGACGCACTTCTTGGTCACCCATCTTAAAATCACTTGGGATAAAACATGCTTAACATTGAAGTTATTATAAGATGATGAGTAGATGATCATCAAGAAAAGATGATGCATCAATATGAGTACTGCCAACCATATCATATCGAGTATAACACATCACCTACTTTGGGTCGACTCATACAATTATCGAGAAACAACATAGTGATGAATATAGTCTTTGACCATGATTATGATCCTAGCTTTTGGTAGTTTCAACAATGTTAAACATCTTGTTTGGTGAAAATTATATCTTAGTTATGATCACTTGCTAATTTATATAGTAAATAATTTATTCAATTTCTTGTATTATACGACCGAAAAATACAACTTAATTAGCGGCTCGATTGATCACCTAGTCGAATTTGAATAGAAAATTATTGCTTCACAGAGTATATGTACATGATCCGTTAAAACCCATTCAATTATAGACGATTAGACTTACATGGAGTTGAATTTGAATAAAAAGGTATTTATTCGTTCAAGTTACCAAATATACCCGCGGCAAATAATCGACATCACGACTGGTTGGTGACTTGGTGCACACACAAAGGAGCGGCAAATTGTTTGCATCTCCAAATCAGTAAAACCCAAAACCTCTCAGACGAAACACGACATCTTTTTTGGGACACACCACAACAGCCATGGCAATTTCCCTCTCAAGAAGAACCACAAACCTCTCAAAATACATTTCCACTTCCCTATATTCCCATTTCTCAACCCAAACCAGACCCAAACCTCTCAACCCTCTTCACCTATTACCCACCTCCCCTCTCCACCGCCCCTTTTTACCTGAGCTTAGGTTTTGTAAAGATGGTACTTTTAGCAAGTTTATGTGCACATCTGAAACGGGTACGAAGCATAATTTGAATTCTTCAGGGAATGGGGGAGGACTGAAGAAGGATTTGGGTTCTGGAAATCAAGAAAGTGGAAATGGATCAGGATCAGGATCACATGAGTCGAATGATAAGGGGAAGTCTATTCGTGGCTCGGTGAGTTCTTAGGATTGGTTTATTTACTGAATCCATTGCTGTTAACATGTGGTTTATGAAAATTGATTGTCAACTTTCGGGTTTTGATAATTGATCTTTAATTTATGAAGTTCAATGTTTTTTATTTGCTTGCTGATAATTGGTGAAATTTAAAAAACAATGTCGTATATCAACATGTCCAATGCCAATTAAGAACTCCCGCTAAAGCGGGGAAGGGAGGGTCAGATAGTACTCATCCTTATCCTTGTGAATCTGTGATAACAAGAAAGTTGTTTCTCTGTTGAATCAAGAGTAATTTGCAAAGACTATGTAATATCCACAATGGATAACAAGTGTAGGGCAGTGTAATGAGCCATTTTGATTTAATACATTTATATCCAAAATTTCAGGGAATAAAAATATTTTGACTACATAAGACTTGAAAATATCTATTTCCATGATAATTTGACTTAGATTGAAGTTATATATATCAATCAAGGTTGCAGAGTTGGTTAAATTGTGTCATGAAGAATTAAACTCCACAATCTTATAGGAATGGTGGGAGACAGGGAGTATTATTTAGTTTCAAGTTATAGGTAAGTGTTTGTTACTCCTTATGTAATAATGTCATTATGTGGTGACTGATGAATTTGATATATTTTTCTAGATACTTTAGTTTTATGGTTAGTGGTTCGATACTTGAGTTTTGTTGTCGAATATTGACTAGTCGTGAAAATTTTATTTACAGCCTGTTTCGTGGATAAGTTTGCTCTTGCTTGTTGCTACTGGAGCTGGACTAGTTTTCTACTATGATAGAGAGAAGAAGAAACATATTGAAGGTAGTTTATTATGGTGAGTTTGTTGAATGATTAATTGTGCCTGTTGTGTGAATGAGCTAAGTTCCATGCCTTAACAAACATGAATTTGAAGGGGTCTAATGGTAAATATCAGTAGTTGCTATTATGGGCTGTTGGATTAGGGTGAGAAACTTAGAAGTCACTAGGTGAAGGTAATCGAGGTGAATGATTTAGATTATTATATGGGAACTATCTAATTTGTGAAGGTGAAATATAATTAAAGTATCATTCACCTCTATTACACTCATATATATGGGTTAATGAAAACAGGGGGGATCTGTAAACTCTTGTCGAAATTTTAGTAAAGGGTGCCTCCAGTTTCTGATGCTTGTTTAGGATGCATCAGCTTGAAATATCACCTCCTGTATTGATTTCTTCGATAATATAGCTTTATTACCTAGAACATCCATGGTTTGAGAAATTATCAAACAACTGTTTCATAGTCTTTTCCGTCCTCCAGTGTAATAGTCCAGTTGATAACAATCAGGATATAGTATCTTATCTCGAGGACATTCTTCAAAGCCATGTTATGTGTCCCCTCCCTTTGGTGTGATACCTTGGCCATGAAAAATTTCTTCTTGGGTTTGTGAGTTTATGTATACTTGTATATTTATCATTTCAACACTATTTATACACTTTTGATATATGAAAGTTACGTCTTCAATAAATTGAGAAACTTTAGTTGTTGGTACAGAGATAAATACTGCTTCTAATGCTGTGAAACAAGGACCTTCTGTGGGTAAAGCGGCAATAGGGGGACCTTTTAATCTCATTGATCATAATGGAAAATCAGTAACCGAGAAGGACTTCCAAGGAAATTGGAGTATTGTATATTTTGGCTTCACTCACTGCCCTGATATATGTCCAGATGAACTGCAGAAACTTGCTTTGGCCATTGACAAAATAAGTAAGTTTATTGTGTGTAACATTTGGAATTTCTGGAACGTTATTTTAAGATGAATGAGTAGACCACTTGTTTTAAATCTTGAAAAGTTTAGTTTCGTTAGTCGAGCCTTGAATATACTTTTATAGGTTGTCATTATTAGTCATTAATGTGAGTCAAGATTAAGGAGTCTGTGCTATATATATATATATATAATATATGATTAAAGAAACAATATGTTCTATGCACATATATAAATTGAATGTGACAATGATCTGGAAGAAAATCTTAGATTGCAGAGGCACATCTTTCTACATAAATATGTTCAGTATATAAACAATTGCTCTGATGTGATCCACTAAATTTATTAATTTGACAGAGGAAAAGTCTGGAATCAAATTGGTGCCAGTTTTTATCTCAGTTGATCCAGAAAGAGATACTGTCGAGCAAGTTGGAGAATACGTAAAAGGTCTGGCAAAACCCTTCTCAATCTTTAAGGTTCTGTCTAAGGACACTTGCAATTTTGTGCTGAAGTTTTTGTTTTCTTGAACAGAATTCCACCCAGATCTGATTGGGCTAACTGGTAGCTTAGATGAGATAAAAAAGGCTGCCCGAGCTTATCGAGTCTATTATATGAAGACAGAGGAGGAAGGTTCAGACTACCTTGTTGATCACTCTATTGTCATGTAAGCTCCTTACTTTTGTTGCAACTAGACCCTGAGTTTGATGTCATAAAGCGTACTATTAAGGCGGGAGTCTCTTCAATGGCATTGGGGCATGTAAATGTTATTGCGAATGAAACCTAGAGGTTTAGTTTTATTTGCAAGGTTCCTAGACCTCCAAACTCGAGCTTAATCTCTCCGCAAGGTTCTCTGGCTAATGTTATGTTAGTTTCTCATTTGGCTTTTAATGAACAGGTATCTGATGGATCCAGACATGGAGTTTGTCAAGTTTTTTGGGAAGAACTACGATGCAGACACGCTTACTGATGGGGTTATTAAAGAAATAAAGCAATATAAAAGAGCCAAGGCATAAACTTATTTCCAGTTCTTTTCCCTGATTAATACTTCGAGAAATTTTGCATTACTGATAAAGATATCAAGCCTAGGGGAAGGAAGGCTGACAAAATATTCATCATATTGTACTAAGTTGTTGTTAAGATGATCCACAACTATAAGATTTTTCTGCCTTTAGTACTCTAAAAATGTCAAAACAAGAAAGAAAACATATTGTGAAATTGCAGTATATCTTATTGTTACTCGAGCAAGAGAAGAACAGGAAAGAAAACATATTGTGTAATTGCAGTATATCTTATCGTTACTCGAGCAAGAGAAGATCAAAATGATCGCTGTGAAGAAGCCATCTACTGGCATCCCTGGTCTTTCCTAATTGGAGGTTCTCAATCACACAACTTGAACAAAAGTACATTCAAAACTCCTAAAATGCACCTAGATGTTACTGGTAAGTGGTAACTGGCCATGAAGAGACATAAACGATCATTTTGGACATACTTAGTCGATCAACTGATGCAATTCTAATGAAAAAAGAGTACACATATCTATATAGATAGATTGTGATCATATAGTTCAAGTACACAAATATGAGGTCTTGCTAAGTGGTGGAACTATGAATCCAGATTACATGATCATCGAAACAAGAAGATACTATTATCAGACCTCTCCAATTTATAAACCAAGCCACATCTTGTAGGTTTAACCATACCTGCCCAGAAAGAGTTAAAATCGTGTGTTATTTTTATAAAAAAAGTTAACACTTTTCTGAAGAATGATCATAATCATTCATCATTTTGCACGGATTTTTATTGTATTCTGAAGTGCTGAGATTTGTTTCCCAAGTGAACATTTACAATTGTACATTACGGGGAAGCCCTATCTCCAAACTGGCGAGTACAGGATTATACAAATGCTGCAATCACTTGCTGAACAGATTTATTATTCAGGGAGTTTTGAGAGTTACCAACGCATAGGTTGAGGGGTCATGGGTCTATATATAGAGGTATATTGGCCTCTCCAAGATGCACAAGCCGCATCTCCTCTCTCCAAACCTGTCGCAAAATTGTCATGTCTTTTTAGTTTTGTGACTTGGATTCCCGAAATAAACTGATCATATGCAACTAAACTTGAAAGTAACTAAATCAATAATGACAGTTTGGTGCATGTGATCAACAGTTCTACGATCTCTTTATCACATTTATTGCAAAACATAGCTATTCAAGATGTATGCGAAAGCTTCAGAAGGGCTGGCACTGGTATGTCATGACATGAAGTTTTACAAAATGATGGGGAATTCTGAAAGTTGAAGATGGGACAACTCAAAACACATTGATAAATCAGGCGCACTTACCGTATCCCTGAATTCCAGCCGAATGTGAGGGACATTTGTCCTGTGGATATCATTTCCCTCAGGTCCTCTAATGTAGTACTCCTTTCCAATCCAGTGCGACTATTCACAACAAATTTAGATCAGACACTGAATTGAAGGATTCTAACTCCCTTGGTTACAAAAGCATGAAGAAAGAAATATTATCACATATAGTTATTATCGTGTAGGAGCTTCATACCTTTGCAGCATGTGAGAAACCTGACTGGAACACTGAGTTGCGGGCTATCTCACACATGTCACATGAACTTAACTTCCACACCTTGACAAAATTGAAAAAGAAAATGAAGTTTTAGCATCAAACTGTGACATGAGATTGGTGGAGAAGTACTGAGATGGTCACACTCACTGATGCAGCTATGCTGTACTCTTCAACGAGAGGCTCTTTGGTTAAGTGGATTTGAAGTGGATCATCAGTTGAGAGGGAAACATTAAGGCCCCGTTGGAAAAACATTGGCAAAGGATTGCGATTGTAATCCAGAAATAATGAGTTGTTGCTCAGAGGAGACATGGCTAAACCAATCTGGTGTCAAACTAGTTCACATTAGAAATATTGTTTGCATAGTACTCAATTGGACAACAGTCTGATCTCCGTACCTGAGCTAAGTAATATAAATATTGTAGGACGGGTGATTTTCTCAAATTGATTCCATGCGAAATACTGTGTGATGTAAGGAATGTTGCTGCAAGGTGGTCGGTGTCACCTGCCTGAAAATACAGAAACAGAAGTCGCTAAGAAAGGATTTTAAGAAGATAATATATATATCACTGCTGTACTTTCAGGAATATATGTATATATATAAAGAATGACTACCTCTCCAGCATGTGGTCTCAAAGTGATAGTAGTCATACCCTTGGACTCGCGCAACTGAAATGGTAACACTTTCTGTTCAGTATCTAAAAAATTCTAGAAGTAAAACAATTTTACTCTCTAAAGTGATCGAAAAACTTAAGAGAGATAAAATAATAACCTTATTCAGAGTGTACAGATTAGCATAAGTATAGTATATGTAATAGGAAAATGCAGGATTATGTATGTTGGTCCACTGGCTTGGTGTTGGCATGTGTTTAGTGGGTCGTCTTTCAGGCTTGCTTTCATCGTCCACCAAATCGAAACCAACAACCTGTAAATCCAAGCTTATAAGAAGGAAAAGAGATTCTCGATGCATTATTACAACCTTTGAACAGCATCATGCCAAGAAAAGTTGATGCTCAAACAAGGACTACGTAAGTTGCACACAATTAAGTTATTGTTTTCATTTCTTGCGGCTCATGGAAAATAATACATTAATTCTAACAAATTCTGGTTCTAAATTATTATAAATTTTTATCTTTTCACCTCGGAGTAACTACAAATTCTTTTATTCGGAGATCGTACCATATTAAAGTTTCACGAATTTCAGTTAACTGATAGCCTTGCCCTCTATCAGTAATGTGACTGATAAATTACTTTTAGAAATTAGTGTGTGATGAATGGAGTAGCATCAGCATAAAACATTAGCAAAAATGTGTGGGGACAACATCTGTTACCCTTTATATGTTAATTGTAGAAGCTGGATATCGGAGCTTAAAGCTATTTACTCATTTTAAGTTTAAATTTCGAAAGTAAGTGGGGAAGAGTTCAACAATTTGCAAGTAATGGATATAGCCCTTATGGTAAATGGACAAACATTTAACAACAAATATTTGAAATTTTCAACTATACATTGAGACAATGGCATACCTTGTTCAGGAAAACATGTAATTGAGGATGTGAGTCTGGATTGACAGTAACCTCGAACAGAGGTAAGAAAATATTGTCGAGGATGTTCTGAAATGATGAGACTATGCCCATTTCTTTGTACAGGTTATACAGTCTTGGAAGCTGCCAAAGAGGTATTTAAAATTACAACCATTATATTTTTCAGCCGACAAATCCAATAGAAATATAGAATTAAAAATATACAAGTAAATATTGATGATTACAGAAAGAAATACTACTTCCATCTAGTTTAAAAATCGGAGAGATTTTGTTTTTTTTTCTCTTCTCTTAACTTTTAGGAAATGCCTTCGAGGGTAGTAGTCTAATGAATGTGAGTTAGCCTATATAAGTCATAGTTGAACAATGAGCTATTGATGGATGAATGGTAAGGGAGACGTACCTGTATCAACCAAACAACATTCTCACTATACAAGTCATTGTTTATAATCCAGCTAGCAAGCTGGTCCCATTCGCTCATCTTACGACCATATATAGATATTCGGTACTCGGCCATCTGAAGCACGTATCCAGGAAAGAGTAGGGCAATTATCAAACAGAAAAGAAGTAGCAAATAAGCTAGGTAAAAACTGAATATTCACAAATGTAGATCCTATTATTATGTATAGGCAATGCTATAAGAAAACTTCGTTAGAAGATTTGTTGAGAAATCTATGAAATAGATTGGGTCTCGACGAGTGAATCGGTGTTTTATACTACCACTCATAAGTGGGGTCCTGAGCTAAGCCTTGGCTAAACTTTGGAAATTTTAATACCATAATGCCTTTCAAATCCTCCTAGCCATTATCCTACTACGACAATTCTTGCTAAGAAGAACGCCCATGTTGTGGCAATTCCACCCAGAAGGTGATATAGAAAGAAAACTATCGGCAAATTATTGAGAACCTACCTGATATTTACTCGCCTCCAGATCTGAGAAAACTTGCTTAGTCAACTCACCAAGGAATCGTCCTTTTGGATGACAGGAATCAAATACATGGGTTAGATAATGGAGCAACATTAAATGGTATGAAATAAATTTGATACGGTCCTCAAAGGATGTAATATCAACATTGAACATGCAGTGCAAAGATACATACCCTGGATAAGATTATCCTGCTTCAGGAAAATCTCCCTGAGTCTACTCTGACCACAAGGATTATACTTCAGATTAAATTTGTCAAACCGATGAAAGGTGCTCTTGTCAGCATGAACATCCAAAAGATCAACATTTAAGTCATAGCTGCTCAAAGAAAAAAGAAAAAATTAGATAAGTATATTTAAAGATAGGAGCACAAACGTCAATGACGACAGATTTTTTTTCAATTAAATTATGCAAGTGCATGACATCCATTTCCATATAATTCTAAATCACATGAATTGCTTACCCTTTCAAATCCAAGCTCTCGAAAACTTCCTTCAAGGTCAGATATGTTCCATCTCTAAATATGACAACCTGAAATATTTAAGTGAAGCTTTTGTAAATCATTTTCTCAACTTCCTTAAATCTTTATTAACTAGATGGATTATCGATGAATACACTAAATAATTCAACTCATATCAATACCTCATCAGGCTCCTTCTTTAACTTTGACTTGATGAACCTGAGAAGATGCTTTTGGTTCATGCATGCTGAGTGATGAACGTGAGTATCAACTTTCCGGACATTATAGAAGTCCCGATGTGGTGCACTCTTCTGAGCTAGGAATTCTCTATCGGCATTAAGCATCAAATGGAGGTTGAATTTCTGATTGAAAATTAATAGGGTAGTTGATGACATTGAAAATCAAATTAGATGGTGAACTTAAGCTAATGTGAAACAACAGTAACAACATATAGAAATTAAAGAAAGTACTTGTTCCAGAAGAACTAGACGATGATGGCACACTGTTCGATTGTTCCCAGCAGCTATGACTTTAAGGATGTGATGGAGATCAGTGAAAAATGTTGTTGCATCAGCAACAGGAAAGAGCTTTTCTTTTGCTGTTATGCCAAATAATTGCGTGTGAAACGAGAGAAGATGATGCATGTAAAATCTGTTGAAAGTGAGAGCAATTTACAACTCACAATCTTTGTTTTCATATACTTGAACAACTCCATCCTCCATTTGGAAATAGTGCTGCAGGAGAACATAATCAAGAGAAGCAAGTCAATTCAATGTATGAACCTAAACAACAAATGCAGAAATCAACATATCTTCATAACATACATCAGACTTTTCCTCCAATGCATAATCAAATGGATTTGGATTGCGCTTTGGCGTACTTGGATCAGCTATTACTTCTTTCTCCCATGGAGCAACAGCTTCTCTAAATACATAATTTTCTCTCATTTCAAGGCACAGCTGCAGATTATGGTAGACCTCTGCTTCCTCAGGAGAAGGCACCTCTGGTAATAAGAAGGTGTGGAAGTTATACCTCAAATGCAGTTTTCCGAAGAGCTTGGTAGAAAAAAAATGGAGATAGCTGAAATAACTTTTAAATATCCTAATTCACAACTCCTCATAAAGTATAATACATACACTACTTCAAGCAAGAGCAATATATGATGTTAGCTTCTCATATAAAGCTATTGTGAGATTGAAGTGCACAAACAAAGAGATATTATAGAATTACCAGAAGGAGATATTCTCAATCGTACAAAAGTCTCCTGCTCGGGCTCTTTCCTAAGAATATCAGCAGCTACTGGGTCAGGTTGTACACTATGAAGGTCAGCAGAAATACTGACGGCACGACTAAATTTTGGTGGCGCTATGGCAATCTTTTCTCCATTGGCATTGACACGCTCTTGCAAATCCTGAAACATTTCATTGACATTTAATACCGATTACCGTGTTATATAATTCATGTTTTAATGATTTTGCTAATTTTGCATTTGTAGTGGCCGACATTTGTGATGGCCGACGAACATATACAGAAAGTAACAAATTAGTTAATATCATTATCACATTAATGAAACTTACAACATTTCCGTCTGTTTGACTATATGTTGTCTCTAGCTTGACCGTGGAAGATAAATTATCTTCCTCATCAGAATCTTCCACATTAGCAAATGGTGACTTGAGAGACATAGATCTAAGAGGAAGACCAGCCCTCTTGGTTGGTGTACCATTGCGAGCTTTCCCTAGTAGACAAAAACGATGCAAACGTTAGTATATGTACATAACAATACATGGGAGGGCAACTACAAACAAAAATACATGATTGCACTAAAGATATAAGTTAATCATTTCAACGATGTTACAAGAAGTTTGGGACGCCATTACATGAATACCAAGGGTACAAATGCTTGTTCTTGTTTCTCACCAATACTATGACAAAAAGGCATCCACATTCATTCATAAACACGTGGATAGTCAAACTACAGAGTCTTTCCGCCATGAATCAACTAGCAGTAACCACTTAACTTTGTCACATAAATGAGTAAAGCTGATTGTTATTAGGTCACATTGAGCAAACAATTGTGTCTAAAGAGAAATGATCAGATCCCACGAGATAGCGCAAAAAGGTGTTATCATTTAGCCATGGACTAATACATCGTCTTTTAAGATTTTCAAGTGCAATCTTAATGGCATTACCGTTTACCCTACATATAAAACACTCCTCTATCCACCCAAATGCTAATCTATAAACATCTGAAACTAAAAGTAGGCCATTACCATCACATGGAATTGCATATTCTCCATAATCATCATAAAAGTGGAACTACGATTGATTCGTAAAACACGCCTCCATGGACCATGATCATTGACCATGGATTAGACGGACTAAGAACAAGTATAATAGAACTATAGAGTACAGAACAGCCCCTGCCTATTCCACACTATTAGTCAAGAAATCAACAAGTTCATACAGACTCGTTCACAAATGATATTCACAAATAGGCGCAGAATGAAGATTGGGGACAGGGGGCCTGGCCTGGGGGGCCGCTTGGGATAAGATTTGGTTTGATTTTTGGTTGGTTAATTTTTTTTTTGTAAGAATGATTGAACTTTTACTTGTTGCAAACTTAAATCTATAAAAAGTCAACCCATGCAAAAATGAACATAATTCATGGTTTAGGACAAAACACTCCAAGTATAGACACGATAAACCATGTGTGAGGGTATATCTGTCCGGAATTGATACTTTTTATAGGTGGAGAACATTTTCTCTTAATTTTGCAAAGAAGTATATTTTTAATAAGTTGTCATTTTCGCAGACTTTCCAATTAGTCACCCACTCACGTTACAAGAAACAAACAACGAAATCTTATCACTAACGCATAAACAAAATATAAAAAAGAATCCACTACCTTTTACTTTATCAGTAATTAGTGGGAGTAATTTACCTTTTTATCCTTTTCAATAAACAATCAATTCGCCCTGTGATTAGGCACTCTAACAAGCTATGCAGCTCGTTAGCAATGTAACTAACAGGTAGTTTACCAGGCAGTAAATGGGCGAAATGACTATCTTGACACTAAATCAAACTCCCTCAAACACTACATTGCAGTGTTTATGAGTGGAAAATATTCCCGTTAAATAGTGTAACTATTAGTAGGTGGGGACAGTAAAGTAATTTCGCCACTATATGTGACTATTTTGGTGTGGATATAATATAACAACTGGGTACCTTCAGGCATAGAACGGAGCCTTGAAAAAGCAGGAGTAGGAAAATCAACATTTCCATTCCTCTCCCCCTCTCCGCCGGAAAACGCCGTAACATCCGGCAACGAAGAATAAACACGGCGGTAATATCTACTCCCCTTCCGTTGTAGAAAATTCCTCGGATTCTCATCTAGCTCATTAAGCTCATCAAGCTCTTCCTCCTCGTAATCTTCTCTTTCGTTTTTGCTTTCAATGGCTTTCGCGAACTCCAGCAACTGGTTGAGGGTCCTCCGGTGCAAAAAGTAGGCTGATACAGCTACTAGCGACGCTCCTAGAAGCGCCGCCATCGCTAGATGAACACCTGATGTGTCCATTTATATATTTGTGTGTAATAAGTATGTATATATAGTTATTACAAACTGTCGGGTCGAGGTATAGGGGATTAAAGGGTGTCCAACTACTTTTGGACTCGAAATTATAATGTGCATAGGTTGAGGGGGAGTATTTATACAGAGAAGAAGGAGAAAAATAGGAACATTTTTAATGTGGGTGTTCTGGTCTTATTCGCTCTTAATGGGCATTTTCAGCTTTCTTGTTCAATTTCTATCTCTTTGTAATAACTGGTAAGTCTAACTATGTACAATAGTGGTTTGTTTGGTTTAGTGTTTGAAACCGTCACATTAATCGTTCTTATGCATCCTGTTCTGAAATACGTGTGTGCATAAGGTAAATTGCAGATTATATATATGTTAACGTTTCACCTAATCGGGGAATTATAATTTTGTTGTTAATCATTTTATCAACACAAGGTTTGCTCTTTATGAGAGTTGATGACAAAATATAAAACTATTTTATTGTTACCCAGTTGCATTAAGAAGCGAGTCCAGTGGCGGATCTAGGAGTATAAAAGTGCATGTTTGAAATTGTCATAATTTTCAAAGTGCCTGTTCAAAACACTTAAATATAATCTTAGTGCTAATTTTTACATTGATTTTTCCTTTATACATATATAATTTTTTTTCAAAAAAAAGAGTGCTTGTGCGAATGAACAGCGATGAACATGTATAAGTCTGCCACTAAGCGAGTCTATTATTACTTTGCACTCTTTATTAGTTGAGCTTTTACCCTCTTTATTAGTTGAGTTATTTCGAGAATGTAGTTACACTCAAGACTCAAATATGAAGTATTGTTTGAGGCTATATGTATATGTTCAATAAGATGAAGCCAATAATTTTGGAGTTAATGATGTTGAATGAGTGGATGTCCTTCACTTCAATCTCAATTCACCAAAAATAACCCAAAGGACAAAACACACAAATCATAATAGAAGGTAGAGATTAAAAAAGATCTTTCATTTTTACACTCTAAATTTCATAATCACACTATATTTTATCACTTTTTGTAGTTTTTTATAGTGTAAATTGAAGGGTAAAATAGAGAAATTGGAGTGTCATAATTAATTTTTGGAGTGTAAAAATCAAAACCCTTAAAAAAACTAAACATGTTGTACGTGGAGTATTATATGGTGGGGACGGGGAGGGGTAGATTTGATGTATGGATTGCGACTGCTTACTCAGTATTCTCGCCACTTTATATTTGCATTTAATTTTATAAACATTATGATTCTGACATTTTGATTATAAATCACATGGGTATATGTCTTCATCTTTAGACATTCTTGTCCGATTTCTGGCAAAATATATCACGTTTTAAATTACATGATGTTATATGTCTCTTAGGTTTACCAAGTGGTCCGTAAATCGTAATGCTCCATATCATATGGTATTTCTAATCTTCAATATTACAAATTATCCCATCAATTTCCTCAACACACTGCATTATCTCTCATGTTTAATTATTATTTTATTGTAGATATACAATACTTCAAGTTTCGAGTCTCGATTGTAACTAGAATAATGAGTGAGAACTCGTCATGATATTCATGAACAATAAACATTGAGTCTAATTCCTAAATCATATACATTGTGATTTTCTCCCTCTTCAGTCATCACTACTCTATTTGGTGGGGACGATGTGGATGAATCACACGTACCTGTACCAAACAACAGTAAATCAATAATTTAAAACAAAGACAAATAGCACCACATATTTATTTACTACATTTACTACTGACGTTCACTTTCGTGTCAAAGACATCACTCAGGTTCTAATACTACTCAACCCGTCTACTTTTCGCCGATTTTGCTGAAATCACAACTTTAAGCACAAAAGTTAGAAGGGCAATTTAGCCACAACACTTAAAATTATACCTGTTTCGTTTTCAAAATTGCATATTTTTAAGATTGTACTTGTTAAATTTTGGGACTTTTCAAAAATTGAACATGTGCCGTTTTTCGAAAGCTTCAATTGACGGCCAATTAGGGAGGAAAATGTAATATCTAGACATAATTATTAATAATTTTAAGTGTTGTGAGTAAATTGTCCTTCTAACTTTTGTACTTAAAAGTACAATTTCAGCAAAATTGACGAAAAGTAGACAAGTTGAGTGGTATCGTCAGTGATATAAATGTGGTAAACAAATCAAACGTTAGTGATGTCCGGTGCCATTTACCCTTAAAACAATTACTCTACTTATTATTAGTTCATAATTGATTATACGTATCATATATACTAAAACATACAGTACTAATATATTATTCAAATAATAATATCATCAAACTATATATATATATGTAAGTTATTTATTATGTGATGATAGTTGAACTTCCAATTAAATTAGGATAAGATAATAATGCATATATTAATATATACTTATATAATGCAGGAGTACTATATATGGCTCATCCATCCTATCTTAGTGGATGAGGTTATTATTTCTGTAATAATAGGTGAGTTCGTAATAGATATGTCTCAAGTCTCAACTACTGACTTCTTGCTACTTGTCTGGTTGCATTATTTCACTTGGAGGGTCCTTAGGATTTGGATGGAATCTTATTCATTATTCAGATTTTTTGCTATCTTAACTAAGCATGCATGGTGGATTTGTGGTGCCTAAGAAGTGTATGTTAAAGTGGGGTGGGGTGGGGTGGGGTGGGGGTAGGGTACAACAGTACTACTACTATTGAACACACACGAAATATAATAAGGAGTACTATTTAATTTTTAGGGCATATATATTTTCATGCATAAGTTTTCCGCAGTACCTCAAGCGTATATATTATTGAAAACATAAAATACGTGGTTGAACCTCTTGTGAATGTGTGCCGTTAATACTAAATTCGATATTAATGTCCTGAAAATAGGTTTAGCCAACTTTTTTAAAACAAAGATGGGAAATGTGAAATATTGATTAACCTTCCTAGATCCTAAGTTGCAAGCCAATTAGGTTTTGAAGTTTGAACTACTTCATAGTGTTCAAATATAGCCTCTTAAATAAGTTTTATCAACATTTGATGATGTTTAATAGAATTTAAGGGATTTAAGAAATTTAAGTTACATCAAGAATAAGATAGAAAAACGAAAACTAAAAGGTTGGGGGCCGAACATCGATAACGAGATAATTTGTAGATCGAATACCGAACCTCGATAACGAAATAATTTATAGATCTATAATACTGAAGGCCGGCATTTGGGGAGGAGGGGGGCAAGGGTAGATCCAGGATCAAAATTTATGGTGGTCCATGTAGAAAAAAATTATAAATAAAAAATATACAAAATAAGCGCATTTGATTCAATCTATTTTTGTTTTGAATCAAAGTATCTTAAGATCTTATATCACATAGATAAATTTCATTAATGAAACATTAATCATGAATTTTTTTCAATGTTCCTAACAATTTTTAAGCTTATTAATACCAACATTAGGAAGTTCCCTACCATTAACTTCACCATTGAGACTTTTCTAAATTTTTTATACAAAACAAGGGGAAAAAATAAGTGTACGGATTGAAACTCAAGTTGGTGTTGTGAGAGGTTAGCCATATTACCTTTTGAACTATCAAAAGTAATAGGAAAAAGAAGAGTTTGTTTAAAATAAATAGCTGTAAGCATATTAAAATAGATCAATGGGGATTCGAACCCAGGTGCTCAGCTTGAACCAGGAAGCATATTTCTAAGCTAAACTTCTTTTGTGATTTGGGGTGGTCCATGACATACATGAACAGGCTGCCTCCGCCTATGGATGCCTCGAGTTTAATATTGTACATCAATAGTCTAATACTCCATCCAATACAAGGAACTTTGACTATTTTTACATAAAATAAAAAATGTAATAAATAGTAAAAAAATAACTTTGAAATTTAAAATGATGGTTCATAATTTTAATTTAAAAACTAGTAAAAATATATATTCAAAATATAAAATTATAATTTATTATCTTACAGTGATAAGTATTTTAAAGCAAAAGTAGTAGAGTACATAGACTCTTAAGAAAGATAGAAAAAAATAGGAGTAATAAGTAATTAGAGATTAGAGTCTCTAGTTATATATGCCGATGGCTCAATAGCCTAGTGGCATCCGGCCCAACCTTTCATGTAAGAGGTCATGGGTTCGAACCTTGTTGGAGACATATTTGTCTCATATTATACTCTAACTTTCTATTAGTTAGCAATATCTGTATTCATGTTTGTAATATCATTGTAATCACAATTCATCGCTAATTATCAAAAAAAAAAAAGAGTCTCTAGTTATATATAAAGTCTAAACAATAATGAAATACAACATACTGAATTATGGTGGGGTGGGGTTGGGTATGGGATTTTGGATTGCGGTAGGGTGGGTGTAAGTAGATGTGTCAAACGTACCGGGCCGGACGGCCCGCCGTTAAGGAGGGCCCGACACGAAGCCCACAAAGGCCCGTCCAACCTTGCCGGGCACCGTTTGGGCCAAATAGTCCAACTATTTTTGTTTTTTGTTTTACCATAAAAGATAAAGTGTTGCTTGAGGGATTTGAACCATAGACCTCTTGCAAAGATAAGGAACACCTTAACCATTGTGTTAAGACTTCATTTGTATTGTTTGTGCATTGGTATTAATAAAATCATTATATTATGCAATATCTATCACTGTACTACAACTTCAATTAAAATTAATTAAGTTTTAGTATTAATAAAGAACTATATTCATCATTTTTATAAATTAGTTAGACAAATGTATTTTTTTCATTATATTATAAAAGTTGTTTAATGTTAAAATTTTCTTTACAAGATATTGTTTAATATTAATTATATTACAAAAGAAAATAAATATTCGTTGATATACATAGTTTAATTTATAATGTGTTCATAAAGTAATACATAGTGTAATTCGATTTAAATCACAAGTATTGTATAGTACAAAATGCATTAGTATATACTAACACATCTTGTATTTTTAATAAAATCTAACATTAAATAATATTTATAAGCATATCAAAACATAATGTGTTATATTATTAAATAATATGTAATGTAGCACTAATCTACGTTTATCATTTTAAAGAATAATATATTGATGCATCTTATGATTTTATTTAGATAGTAGATAATATTATTAATTATAACATAAAACATAACAAGTAGTCATGTAGGCACAATGGTAGGTACGGTTCGTTTGCCATGTATAGGTGTAAGGTTGAAGATTATGTTTTTAATGAGATTGTGTTATAGAAGATCCGGGGAAGATATAGACTTCCTCGGGAATGAAAAAAAAACGATCTACTTTCATTTGGTATTTTGGCCTAAATTCCCCCATTCCTCGAATATTTGAGGTTGGGTTAGTTTATAATTAGGTTGAGTTAGTTTTAAGTGTGATTTGACTATTTTGCCTTCTATCTAAAAATTTAAAATATGAGAAATTAAGAAAAATGGAAGTTTAGGTGCTATTTTTTTGTTCGAGATGCCTATTTGAAAAAAAAAGGTTAACAAGTGATGATTTGAAATTTTTTTAATAGTTCAAAAGCCTATATAAAAAAATGCCTTTGTTAAGTCATTCAACTACTTTTGGCAATTACTTAAATTTACAAATGTATTGTAAGACACTAGCTATGAGTTAATAATGCCATTTGAATTATAATTTATAAACTCTAATCAAATTTTAAACAATGCAGATGGGACTACATAAATAGTTTAATTTTTCTCGAAAGTATATGACATTGTTGTTATCTACTTATCTTTGCTCAAATATTGCACTATGCCTACTTTTTTTTTGTTTGTTTGTAAATTAGCGATAAAATAAATTTTGAACCCAAACCTTTTAGTATCTAGCAAGAACCTTTTCTACAAGATTATTGAATTGACTCAAATAATTGCACTATGCCTGCCTCATTGTTGAAACTACAAAAAAATAATTGTGAAAGCCACAAAGTATAGGGACGAAAATCTGTTAAAAGGAAGAACACATAACTCACAAAACAATAAATAAAGACGGGTACCCAAAATCCCCAAATATAAGATACTTAAACCCTACCCATCCACATCCATATATATTCACACACTTCACCACTCTCAAACCCTAGTCTCCCACCCCCAAATTGATTTTCCTACGCACCAATTCTCTCCAGGAGGTACATATCCGGATTCCAATTTCTATCGCTATTTGTTTATTTATTAAATATATGTTTAATTAATTTGATTAAATCAAATTGTTTTGATTAATATTTTCAGGCTAAAGTAACAAATAACGAGGTATAAGACAATGTCTGATGAAGAAAGAGAGGAGAAGGAGTTGGATCTCAGCTCTCCAGAAGTTGTCACCAAGTATAAAGGCGCTGCTGAGATTGTTAACAGTTAATTTCTTAACCTTAAATATTTTGGAATTTATTTGCTTACATTTGTTTGTACTAAGATTTTATAAAAATGTACTACTTCCTTTGTCTGAAAAAGATTGTCAAGTTTTGAATTTTGATGGTTGAATTTAAATACTGAATTATTAATTGTGCAAAATTATGTCAACAAATAGTATTAGGGCATGTTAATGTGCACTTTTTTGGTGAAAATATATAAAAAGATAGTATTCAGAATGTAATTGATATTAGGATGATATTTTTAATTCAAACCAACGTTCTGGTTTTCATATAAGATAGTAAAGTTTATTAGTTTTGATCATTTAAATCAAAATAGTCTTTTTGCTGATCGAGTAGAACTAGAAATTTACTACAAGAAGTTGCATTTGGATTGTAACTACGCTCAAATGTAAATTTTGCCGTTGTAATTGTTCAGTGATGGGATTTTTTTGTACATAAGCACAGTAGCTCTTTTTTCAGAAAGTAATGGATTTGGTAATTTTGTGCAGAGGCATTACAGTTAGTATTATCAGAATGCAAACCCAAAGCTAGGATTGTTGACCTTTGTGAGAAAGGGGATGCTTTTATTAGAGAGTAAGCATTTTGTTAACATACTAACTGTTTATTTCTCACTTTTATATTTCCTTTGTCCATTTGTAATTAATGGGAGTTTTGTGACTATTGAATAGGCAAACGGGAAACATGTATAAGAATGCAAAAAAGAAAATTGAGAAGGGTGTAGCATTTCCGACCTGCATTTCTGTTAACAACTGTGTTTGCCATTATTCTCCGATGGCTGAAGATCAGACCTCATTAGAAGTGGGTGACGTGCTAAAAATGTACGCCTGCTTTATTTTCTTTTAAATGTGGAGTTGTAATTTGTATCTAAAAAAGCAGCTGGTCAGACCATAATTATATTTTTCTCTAATTGAATGCAGTGATATGGGGTGTCACATAGATGGGTTCATTGCCGTTGTTGCACACACTCATGTACTTCAGGAAGGACCTATCACAGGAAAGGCAGCTGATGTAATTGCTGCGGCCAATACTGCGGCAGAGGTTGCATTGAGGCTTGTTAGGCCCGGGAAAAAGGTATATCCGTGTAATACTCTTCTTACAATGTAATTATGCTCTGCAAATGTGTAGCAGAACAGGTTTACTGAATTATTTGCCTGATATGTTCATTCATCATTCTTAAAATAATGAAGAGGTTTTGACGTGACATACTTGGAAGAATTTCTCGTAAGTCGTTAGAAATGGAGTTCTTTATTTAAAAAACTGGCTTTTATATTTTTGGTTCTCAGCAGTTGTAACTTTCAAAGCTCAATATGTAATTTATCCAATGGATACATACAGATGAATGTCATGTCCTTCAATAAAATTTGACTGTGCTATATTATAGTATTGCCCCCCCCCCCCCCCCCCCACCCTCCTAAATGATGATTCATTCTATAAGCTATGGTCTAATGGCCAGATGAAGCTTATCGTCATAGTTACTCTGATAGGGGATAATAACATGCTTTTTTAACTTGGCTAATTGTCTAACACTTGTATTCCAGCTGAGACCTTTTTCTTATTGCCCAACATACTGTGAAAAATGCTGTGATAGTATTTAACATCAGAGGTACATATATTGTGAAAAATGCTGTATTAGTATTCAACATCAGGAGTGCATATCATTGTAGTCTGTTTCACTTCAAACTGTACATCCCTATACACACTTTGCTCAATCTTCCATTCATGTGTCTTCTTCATTTATTCATTGTGCTAGTTTCTTTCTTTCTTGCTCTTTATATGCTTAAGATATCAGCACATATAAGAACAAGTAGGAATACTGTTAAAAGGGGTCTTCCCTGTTGCCTAATTTCAAACTGGTAGATACTTTATTAATTTTTGGCTGCTAAAATTTTATGATGATAAATGTTAAACTTGTAGACACTTCGGAGCATTTTTCCTGTTAGCTAACTTCACATATAGAAAGATGAAAACCTATAGACCCTGTTGGCCTTGTCCATGCATCTCCTCATAGATACATAGGTTTAACTTACCTAATTATTAATGATTAAATATGTGCTGTGTTGTGCCGCAAACTAATGTGACATATGCACATGATTCTCTACATGATGAAGACACTCAAAATGCTAAGGGTTTGCATCCAATGAAGCTTGTCAATGTCATAGTTACACTGATAGAGCATCATGTTCATATGTGGCACTCGTTTTTTCTTTCTTTCTATCCGGTATCTACTTTTATAGTTTTTATCATTGGCATTTTACTTTCCTTCACATATTTCTTTCCCCTTGTGGAACACCCAAAATATAGATAATAAGTTGAATATGACTATGAGACGTATGTATGGGAATGAGTTTTATCGTAAAGAGGTTAATTTAGTTGTAAGCTGGACACATGCATTTTTTGAAGTGTGGCATGCTAATATTGATAAGTGATATGGTTTCCATATTTTTATTGGTTTCATCAGAGATTCTTCACCTTCTATCGCTTCATTGCAGAACAAAGATGTTTCTGAAGCAATTCAGAAGGTCGCTGCTGCTTACGACTGTAAAATTGTTGAAGGGGTCCTTAGCCATCAGATGAAACAGTTTGTAATTGATGGCAACAAAGCTGTCCTGAGTGTTTCGAACCCAGAAACAAGGGTTGATGATGTGGAGTTTGAAGAGAATGAAGTATACTGCGTTGATATAGTTACGAGCTCCGGTGAAGGCAAGGTAATGAATATGTTGGATTTGTATCATGCAAAAAACATTATGTTTAGTCACTTTATATATGTAGTGACCATGAAATTTTGACATCCATGCAGCCTAAGTTGTTGGACGAGAAACAAACAACTATATACAAGAGAGCTGTTGACAGAAACTACCATCTGAAAATGAAAGCGTCTAGGTTCATTTATAGTGAGATAAGCCAGAAATTTCCAATCATGCCGTTTACAGCAAGGTTTGTCCCTTCCTCTTTGTATATTTCTCCGTCACTTCATTGTTACGTATGTTCCTGGAACTAATTTTAAATTAACTGAATATATTATAGGGCCTTAGAAGACAAGCGTGCTCGACTTGGACTAGTAGAATGTGTTAATCACGAACTTTTGCAACCTTACCCTGTTCTACATGAGAAACCTGGTAGGTACCCACCCAGTGGAACTTGCAATCAACAAACCAGTGGTTTAAAGTTTTCAATTTTGGTCATGTTGTAGTATCTTCTGATACTGAAGATGGTGGAACTTGCAATCAACAAACCAGTGGTTTAAAGTTTTCAATTTTGGTCATGTTGTAGTATCTTCTGATACTGAAGATGGGTATTGGGTTGCCATGCAGGTGACTTGGTTGCTCATATTAAATTTACTGTTCTTCTGATGCCAAATGGGTCAGACCGGATCACTACCCATGCTCTACAGGAGATTCAACCTACTAAAACCATTGATGATCCCGAAATCAAAAGTTGGTTGGCATTAGGGACGAAAACAAAGAAGAAGGGTGGTGGGAAGAAGAAGAAAGGTTAGTTTACTCAGAGCATTTCCTCGTCAAATTTAAGTTGGTTTCGTTGTGTGCATTAGTTGTTTCAATGTATGTATGCATTTTCGAATATCCTGGGATGTGCATGATCTTCATAACAATTAACAAATGTGATTTTGTAGGCAAGAAAGGCGATAATGCTGAAGATGCAGATGTCCCTCCCTCTAACGACGCAACTGCTCAAGAATGAGAAGTTTGATGTTTATCTGTAATTTGTTTTATCCAGTTTTGACCACTCCATAGATTTGGTTGTGTTTAACATTTTGTCCAGAGCTCTTCCAATAACAAACTCGGACATGTAAACAGATTACCCTTTCTTTTATATACTTGTTCTCAATTTATAAACATTTCAAACGTCTAAATCAACCTTTTTAATATCTGAACTATATGGTTTCATTTGAGTGGTTTAGTTTGGGATATTTCAAACGTCTAAATTATTTAGTATTGAATATAAAACTAATTCAAAAATAATATTACTTCATTAAAAAAGTGATGCAAATATTGTCTAATTTTTTCATTATAGTCAGATCACAATAAAAAAATCTGTTAAAAAATTCAACGTGGAGCAATAAAATTTTAAAATAGAAAATAGATAATTGTGATTTGGGTGCTGGCAAACTTTATATATACTAGGCTTGATCTATAGTGCTTTCAGAGGTATAACTTACCTAGTAAAAAATTATTAGAGTGCAAAATATTAGCAATTTCGTCTCTTTATACAATTCGGAATTAACTTTTATTGAAAGCAAACCTTAGATTTTGAAACGGTTAACATGCAAGCTCTAGTCCTTTTGTGTACTCTATTTCTACTTCTCAATATCTAATTTTACTTTTCTATTTCGGATAGGACATAAGACAAAAGAAAAGAATCCCTATAAATTAGGTAGTCAAATGAATAAAGACACCAAGTCTAACTCCTAAAACGGAACGAATTAAATCCAAATGCGATTCCTTTCTATCTCCTAATCCTTTTTTTATTCGTCCTAATCAATTGTCTATATATACTCCTCAAGTCCTCATATACATATACTCATCTTTTCTACCTCAATACTTTATAATAATATATTTGCTATCATATATTGCATATATTTTCTTTTCCAGACTGAATTATTATTTAGCATTCTCATATTTTGATCATAATGGCTATTAAGAGTAAAGAAAATCCATCTACAATTGTTTGCTTCGGTGAGATGCTCATCGATTTCGTCCCCGATGAGGCAGGCGTCTCACTGGCGGAGTCTCGGGCATTTATCAAAGCCCCTGGTGGCGCTCCGGCCAATGTCGCTTGCTCCATCACCAAACTTGGTGCATCTTCTGCTTTCATTGGCAAGGTTTATAGTCTATAGATATTCTCCTCTATCTTTTCCTTCATCTTTTATTTTTAGAGTATTTGTTTTTCTCTTCCACTCATGCATGTTCATATTTATTATATACATTAATAAATTAATTTTGACTATATGTTACATTATATACGTTAAAACATGTATTAAATCTTTTATGATTGTAATTTGTCTTGTCACATGTTATTGAATTCAACTATTAATAGATTGGCTTATCTAAGAGTACTACTGAATATTATAATATCAATTTGATATCGGCTAATATTCGAATAACATGCATAGAAATTAAAAAAGTATAATGATTTTGATTCCTCCTTTAATTATCGATAATCTTTAGGTTGGCGACGACGAATTCGGGCGAATGCTGGTCGACATCTTGTCGAAGAATGGAGTGAACAGCAGTGGAGTGTGCTATGACAAGCATGCAAGAACAGCACTCGCTTTCGTGACACTTAGAAGCGATGGAGAGAGGGAGTTCATGTTCTATAGGAACCCGAGTGCTGATATGTTGTTGAAGGAATCAGATATTAACATGGATATCATCAAACAGGCTCAAATATTTCATTATGGCTCGATTAGTTTGATTACTGAGCCTGTTAAATCTGCTCATCTTGCTGCCATCAAGGCTGCTAAGGAGGCTGGTGTTTTGCTCTCTTATGATCCCAATGTTCGCCTTCCCCTCTGGCCTTCTGCTGATGCTGCTAGGGAGGGCATTAGAAGCATTTGGAATCAAGCCGATTTCATCAAGGTATGTTACTGTTAGGTCATTCAAATAAAAACGAACCCCGTCATAGATGATTATTAATGTTACTTATGTTTTGGCTGATCATTCAAGGTGTCGGCCTTTTTAAGATATTTATTTGATCATTCAAATAAAAGAGAATGTAGGCAGTCATACTAATTAATTTTTATTTATGTTTTGGTTGGTTACCACGATAGGTTAGCGACGACGAGGTGGAATTTCTGACAAACAAGAGTGCTGAAGATGAAGAGAATGTGCTTTCTTTATGGCATGATGAATTGAAGCTCCTTGTTGTTACTGATGGGGAGAAAGGTTGCAGATATTTCACCAAGGCAAGAGTCTTTTTAATCATAACTACATATAATGATAGCTATAGTATTTAAATTCCTGCAGAATTAGATTTAAGCAATAAACTAATTTAAGTTTTGCTTATGATAATTATTACAGAGTTTTAGAGGAAGAGTGGGTGGATTCTCTGTGAAGACAGTGGACACAACTGGAGCTGGTGATTCCTTCGTGGGATCGCTCTTGGTTTCAATTGCTCATAATCCTAACATTTTCAAGGTTTGTTATTCATATTAATCTTTTCGTAACAGGACTCTGCAATTGCTACTTGTCGAGATATAACATGATCATTTGTTCTTCACAATGAATTTCAGGATGAAAGTAAGTTGAAGGAAGCATTATCATTTGCCAATGCTTGTGGAGCACTTTGCACAACTCAAAAGGGAGCTATTCCAGCACTACCAACAGCAGAAGAGGCCAAAGCTCTAGTGAGACTAGGAGTTAATTAAATTTGTTTCATGGTCTGCACTCTTTTATTTGCAGCCTCTAGTAACGCTCGTTTTGGAGCATTATGACACAAATAAACTGTAGAATATCATGATCCTATTAAGTTTTCTTTCTATTAAGATTTCTCTATAAAACTATCAAGTAATCTACAAATTGGTGTAGGGATTAATACAGAAAGACACAAAAAGTTTGACACTCCGTTTCTCTAGATTGTTAAAATGTCACCAAAGCTCTAGTCAAATAATCAATAGATGAATCGTATTTGTCTTATAATTAACACTTACTTAACTAGCTAGTATCTACGTTAAATAAGTCTTCACCAATCTTCCCCACATGGACAACTTCACTACTCATTCAAGCCCTCACCGCCACCCCAAGATCGATTTCCTTCAACCACATAACAATTTGTATCAATTTTGACTAAATGCCCAAAGGTTTTACCCAACGGTCTTGAATTATAAAAATGATCAAGACAACTAACCTTGAAATCAAGCTAATCCAACACCAAACACCGAAGTGTCCAGACTACAACGTCCAAGCAACCTCAAACGAAAAGCTCATGCATCATACTTGGCCTGTTGTGTAATATGGAGCCAAATACAACTGAACAAGCACACACTCACTTTGAAGTATAGTGTACACGATTTATACAACCAGCTCGCTATCACTATTATAATACGATATGATGATACTACATGACTTCCTCGATTGGCTCCACCAATATAGTGAACGTAGTTCTGGAACATGAGGGCATCATAAGAAAGGTACAACACTTCATAGCAGCGACTCCAATCACAAGTGAACTATCTGTTCAGAAGTTACAGCACAAATTTATCAAATCTTTTCAATTTTATCCTCAACTCCAACATTTGGGCAAAAATCCAAATTACAAACAGTGATTGTAAAGATAAATTAATATAACAATTACATCTAAATATGTGTGCCAATCCAAAAGACCATACAACAAAAATGAAAAGAACAGTGTACACCTATTCATTACTGAACCTCAACGTATTTAACTGAAAACAGCCATACAACCACAATACTTGTGAAATCAAATTCAACCATTACAGAAGATACTATTCGTAGACATAAATATCTACAAACAAATCGTGTATAAATTATCCAAACAAATTAATCAAGTAAAAAACAACTCATTGTATGAAAAACAATCTGATCATTGTGTATAAGAATTTATCAAACTACAAAACATACATGAACTTAAAATAAATACAGCGCTAAATCAATCCTTGTACCAAAAAACAATGCTTGATCACTAAAAGTTAATAAATGCAGACTCAGATTTCACTATGGTACATAAAAGCAAGACACTCCCACATCTAGTTACACCCAGCATTGAAAATTAGGTTTCTCTGATGTTCACACCCTTATGCCTTCTAAAAACGCCATGAAGGGATTAGCTATCTACAACGAGAACGCACCAAAATGGAAAGAGGAAGATGTGCACGGAACCATTCAATGTCAACCCAAAGACTCATAAAATCAGAGGATTAGTTGGCAAACAATGAATGGAAAATCATCAGAACACCTGGTGAGATATGTGCAACACAATTCCCTGCAGAAATCCGAAAAATTCAGGATCAGGTACTAAGACCCTCATAAACAGAAAGAACACCTCCTGACATAAATTTATTTAGCACATAATTATTGAAACAAACACTTATCAATAACTAGAACACCCTCCATAAATTAATTTAATGATCCCCTTAATAAATTGCTTTTACTTTTTCTGACTTTTTGCCTTCGAAATATTTCATGGCAAACTGATCCCTTAAATTTCCACTAGAAATAGACATTATATTTTCTCTTTGCTTAAAATTTTGCAAAGAGACTGCGGTGGCATATGCAGACAAATACTTTTTTCTATTCAGACTGATAATGTCAGTTCGATCTAGAGGACGACATTGCATTGGCACTTTTCATCATTCTGGATTTGACATTGTCTCGGACTACTTAAAGAGCTTGATAAATATATGAAACTTATATAAACCGCTTAAAGAGCATGCAGTGTCTAACAAAGGATGCTCCATCTTTATTCTACCCCAACTCTTTTTTTACCAAACAGGTAAAACATATTTGGACATTATAAGATCATTATATGCAAAGGAACACTTGGCCAAGCATCCTCATAAACAGAAAGATCATAATATGGGGAAAAGGGTAATAACATAGGATAAATACCATGTGAATTGGTTTGTCTTGGGATGAGTTATATTATACCTTTCAAATAAATCATTGTTTTTCGCTCTGATAAAATTGTTGGGAGCCAAAGCATCAACGGGCAATGGGGATCCCTCAAGGCATCTTCAATGCTTGTTTTAGCTGGCCAAGTGCAGATGGATGCATTTGACTAATAGCTGAATTAAAAGATTCCCCATGAAGCGATGCACATATCTGAAGTTTTTCGCTCACCCAATTTTCAAGAGAAACCTGGTTTATTGGGTCGGAAAATTTGATCTTCCGCACAAAAAATTGTAGAAAAGTTATATGAAATGAAAGCAAGATATAAACAGCAGAAAAGAGGGAAAGGGGGGGGGGGGGGGGGGGCAACCATGTTCACCTGTCTCTTTCTGAACTCTTTGCCTTCAATTTGAGGTCTGCTTGAGCCCCCACTTTCGCTACTGTTATTTTACAATGCCATAGAAAAATATCAGACGGGACTTCCAAGGATTGGTGAATCGGTCAGAAAGAAGCATGACAGATTAGAAACAAATGATATATCTGACCTGGACTCTTCTTCAGTTAAATCATCTGTTCCTCCCAAGATTACACTTGCGCACACACTATCAAAAGTTAAAATATTAGTATATAGTAATTAAATGGTCATGCTCTTCAAATATTAGATATACGTACCTTAACATCTGATCAAGCTTTTCCAGTATTTGAGGCAATCCCAAAGTCAGAACGATGGAAAGTGCCAATGCGATTGTCTTCTTTTGAATGGAACTGACATTATCAATCTGAAACCATTTGAAAACAGCAGTTGATTAATTATGTGAAACATCACAGCTAAATCATTTGACTGGAGAGGGGGGGGGTAAGTCTACAACTTGACCTTTCAAATAAATAAATTTCACATAATTAAGCATACTGACCTTGTCAAGCCATATATCAACAAGACAAAGAAGTATATTCTCCTCCCCTGTATACCCCATTTTTTGGAGATGGACAAATAGTGTTGGATCTGAGGTCAGTTGAGCAAGGCAGTTGGTATTCATCACTAAAGTCCTCGCTAAAATGGCAGCAGCAGAAGCCTTTACGGCAGTCTTGGATGGCTCATGATCCTCGCCTCCAGCCAAGCATATTACAATTAATTTCTGTTTCTCGTACAGTACCAGTTAATTCCAATAATGTTTTTATGCGACAAAGACCATGGGTAAATAAATATTGCAATAACAAAGGTGATGCCATCTTACCTGCAGAATGGTGCCAATCAATGGAGGCACTTCTGCTGGGAAACACTACAAAAAAAGTCGGTTATTTTCTTAGCATTTCAATCTCCTAAATATAACTAGCTTTGCTGTGTAAGAAGTAGTTACTTCCAAACTATATAATCTGGATTACTACTTCTACATACAAAGATCTTATCCATAGAAGCAATTAAAACAACCTGAACAAGAATATCAATGATGGGAAGAATGGTACGCAAGCCTTTGTCATTGACATTCCCAACCACGTAGTCTAGAATTTTGACAACACTAGACGCATGCAGGCTGAGAAACTCGGTTCCACCTAAAATAATGTAAGCCTCCATAATATTTGCAGCAACCTATACATGGTAAATCAAAAAGTCAGGAAGAAATAGGAACAATGATAGGTGGCTGCTGTAGATACGCCTCTGCCAAACCTTCAGGTGGTCGAAGCTTCTTTCGAGGATTTCCACTAGACAAGGGAAAATGCTCAACAGTTCAGGTGTCATTGAGGGGGCATTTGACAGGGTCACCTCCCATAACTGCACGATAATATTAACATAGAATCAGAGCACAAAATTAATGGTTACGTACCCCGATAAGCTTTGCAGCAAACGAATTTTAGATGAACTAACCAGCATGCTGTCTTCTAAGAGTTCATCCGGGCTACTTATATTTAACCCACTTTGTAAGATAGGCAGTACGGTGTTGTAAGAGAGGGGTGACTGATAACCAAGTGCGACAACAAAATTCTTCAGTGCAGTAAGAAGCTGAATCTGCAAAAGGCTTTCACCAGTCGATTCCTCCCAGGCCTACAGATCAGGCATGTCGAATTATGTTTAAGTTTAGCTATGGTAAATATATCAGACCATATTAAGCTAGGAAAATAGTAACTGTCAGAATTTAATCAGATAGAAGAGAGTATGAAGATAATGTTATCGAAAGCTTCCAAAATATAGCTTTTACAGAGAAACAATCTCATGTATATGTGAAATACACAAGGACAAACTCTGCTTAGCATCAGACATCAGTAACACAACTCCCACCCAATCAATGTTAATAACTAAATAAGTAAAGCTCCTGTAGCTACTAATTACTAAACCCAATTCTAAAGGTATTCCATTCTCGTTTTTCAGTCTCCAGATCCGACAGCTAACTAATTTACTAAAAATGGAATACAAACGTCATGAAAATACTTGGAAAAAAAACACTAAGGACGTGATTTATATTTTCAAATTTCAAGTTATTGAAATCGTAACTGTCGCAACCTTTATTCGAATTGAAGAGAGAGTATGAAGGTAATGATTTCCAAACCTTCCATATTATAGCTTTTACTGAGAAACAATCTCATGTACTTTAAGAATATTGGAAGTCTTACCAGGCAAGGAATGGAGGGATTCTACTTTAAAATGTCTCAACAGCAATTGCATGATTGTATGGCACCCAACGAATGTTTGCTGTTTTTAATAATCTTTAATATATTTTTTTTATGTGTTGAGAGATATCGTTGTAACAATTCTACTTTAAGTAACAATATTTGCCCAAGGGAAAACATCATTATTATCTACCAAAAAATATTAGAAGAAATTGTAATATTTTCTTTACCACCGGTTGGATAAGCAACAATACTAAAAGGTAAGTATCAACTTCAACTGTTCGTTCTAGAATCAGCTTTAACAGTTGAACAATGCTTTTCCTTTTCTCTACTTTCATGTTTAATAGCCCAGCAAGAACATGATTTAAATACTTAGCATTGTTGAAAAGCAAAACTAGGCTGAATTACCTGCATGAAAAACCAAACCAACTTCGTAGCGTAGGGAGTTACTGCATAGACATGTGCAATCAGAGCAGAGATAGTGTTTAATACTTGAACCTGATCAAATAAATATGTGCAGTATATAATATCAGTCAGGACTTAAATAGTTAATTGTCTTAAAAAACAATAGCTAAATTTTAAACCCAACACTATTGCTAAAAGATGAACTATAAACATTTTAGGAATTGAATAAGCAACCCACTTTTAAAATTGCATATTGTCGATGGGGTGAAGGTGGAATGTCATTCTTGAGCTAGACCAACATAGAACAGGGGATAGATCGTTGACAATAACTTACTTTAGAGTCAAACTCTTGAACTTCTTGTATTAGAGTGAAGCACGCATCCCAGCAGGTGGAGAGTAGGTCAGAGAAGTCTTTTTCAGAAAAATTTGCATCTTCAATATGAAAATATAATGATCGCGCTGCTGCCAGCTGCAACAATAAGGATTCCGTCATTCCAGGAAGAAGAACAATTGGACCATGGTGGGTAATATATCTGAACTCTTAACTTACCCTCACGCACAAGTCTTCGTCCTGAAGTAATTTGATCAGAGCGCAATATACTTGTCTTCTAGTATCATCTTTTATCTGCCACAAACACGTGTGATTAACTACAGAAAAATACTAACCCATGCCATCTATTATAACAGCAGGTTTTATGTATTATATGTATACTTGAAACAATACTTTCTCTGTTTCGTCGAAATATATGATCATCTAGCCAAAACGTATTGTATTAAGGTCAAGAAAGATTACTATAATACCCTATATAATATAGATAATTACTCTCAAAAGCAAAAACAATCTCAAAAGTAAAAGCAATTATTAGGGTAAAAAATGAAAACAATGAGTTGAAAAGTACATTGAATTCATAAACAATCAACTATTATGAAAAAGTAAATTCTCTTTGGACAATCATTTATTTTGAAATAGAGGGAGTACTAGTTAACAAGTGAACCATGTTGAACCCTGTTGAAGTTCCTTTGTATATATTATCTCCTTTTCTAAAGCTATTAGCCATAATATAGGCAATAGGCCACAGACAACCCACATTCTACAATGCATAGAGAAAACAACGATATATTCCCATGTGTCTAAAATTATTAGAATTGTATTAAGAGACCAATATTTATACTTTGAACACTTTTACATCACTCTATAATCGACTCTAAACCTTTAAAAGCTAGGGGGTTGAATGGTGCTCGAATACATATCTATATTAGTCCAAGTTGACAGGATGTCCCTACATCCAAGTTGGCCTAATTATGTAGAGAAACAATGCAAATTAAAATGAGATGGTTACATCATTATGTGATTGTCCATAGATTGTTCAAATGACTAACATGAGAAATGGGCTTCAACTCTTCTAGGGCGGTAGGGACTAGGGAGTACAGTGTGTGCCAAAGAAAGAAAGTGAGACAAGTGCTGAGAAACAATAATACTGGTTGCTCTAGATTCCCAGGGATCTCAAAACAAAAATATTAGCCATCTACAGGAGTACAAATTACATGATGCAAGTATTTAAGTATATAATCAGTATAAAATCTCTAGGCACTAATAGAGACATTACCTCTGAAACCCATTGCCCTAGAATCAATGCAACTTTCCGGTGTATAATTCGCATATTTGGATGATCATTTGTAAGTTCCAAAGCTAAAGCACCATTAAACCTACAAATAATTTGATTGGCAACTAACATAACTAAAATTGATTAAAACGCTTATAATGGGAATTTTGAAACTGTTTATCTAGCTAACAACATTTCGTGAAAGCGAATCAATAGGAAAAATCATCAGAATGATGGATCTCTTACGTGCACTACAGTTTGATTTAAAGCAATAGGGGTAGAATACTAGAATAGACTATGGTGTCTCCAAGATAATTACTGGGAAAGATATAGATCCAACTTTTAAAAATCATTGATTGTCATCAGGGCTATGAACAATGACACACAGCACATACCAGTCTTTGAAGGTAAGATAATTTGAAAGTTCATAATAGACATAGGCGGCGGCACCATAAGCAGCGTCCTTGAGGAGCAATGCTGGAGTAATGTCGCTAATTGAAGAAGGGCAACCATGCATTGCTTCCTGAAGAATGGAAACAACTACTGGGCCCAGAAGCTGCTCGATAATTTATATAACAGAATGTGAGCTCTCCACCCAAAGAAAATTTGAATGCTAATAAAATTAGCCACAACATAACAATAAGAATTAAAGACCTACCTGGCTGTAGTTCTCAAATAAAACTATGTAGAGAGCTTCGGCACAAGGCCTCAGTTTCTCTGACCACTGAACCGAATCTTGTTCATGGTGAAACTCTTCAGGATTCCGGTGCCACTCCTCTAGATCATTTGATGTTAGCATGAAGTACCTGTTAGAGGACAACACTGGTGCAGAGTTTGAGGAAGAAAAACGTGAACTTCATCATGGAACATATTCCTCTCCCCACAAAAATGGAAAGTGAGAACCACTACAATTGCATTTGATTAACTATTATCCATTTTAGCTCTGCACAAAATATTAGCCATTTCCTTGTTTGAACATCTACACCAACATTTAGTTGGATCAAAATTAATGTAACTAGATGTTTGTGTACAGTCTAGTCTGTGTTAATTCGTTCATCGTATTCATAATATATGACTTTTGTTTATTTCATACACGAACTTAAGATGATAAAACATTATTTGTGATTTACAAAATATATGTGCATAATAATAATCACTGAATAAATATAACAATCTTGTGTAGTACTATGTCATTCATCTTAATTAAGCTTAAATTTAATGTGTAAAATAATATAAATCTTTGGGAAGCCATTTAAAAAATATATATAAACACATTTAATAATACTTATGGCTAGTTATTATACAAAATATTCATAAAATATAAAATTATATTAATATTTCGTCCTATAATTAAGGAGATCATGGGGCTTGAAAAAATGTCTAGTTCCCCCTTCCCCATATTATAATATAGGATAGATATATAGCGTAGACACTTGCAAACTCAACAACCCAAAGTTGCTTAGATGAACCAAAGTGATATAAAAATGGAACTCTCCAACATTAGCTAATGCTTACCTTTTCACCAGTATATTGCACAAGTGGATCACCCTATCACTAGGCAACAAAGACGCCAGGTCCTGAGCAACCGCCGAGGACAGAGATTTCTTCATTTGGTCAATTGTAATTCCATTATCATCAACTACCCGACCAGTCAATGTTTGCTTATATTCCTTACATTCTAGAACAGTCTTCACCAATGTCATGCATTCTATGAAAAATGGCTCAAACGAGATAATACTGGCATCAGGATCAGTTATATTTTTCAAACAATAGTCTATGGCTGGTGGTAAGACACTTTTATCACCAAATGAGTATGGATGCCGCTGCTGAATCACAATTAGAATCTTCAATAATTTGGTACATGCTCGTTTTAGGAACTCCCAGAATCTGGCATCGTTGTCCCGAAAAGATGAATCTGCAATTTTAAGTTCCAAAATATAGTATACAGTATTAATTAGAGACGTCTTGTATTTCACGTTCGTTGAACTAATGTTGGAATGCCACTAAAAGACCAAAGTACAAGCAACACTTTTACATATCCACTTTGAATACTTTTGAATTAAATAGAAAATTACTAACTTGGAAACCGAGTGATGATCAGATGGCATGGAGTACACAAACAAATAATATTTTATGAGGAAATGTTTTTCTAGAGAGAGATCTCACAATATGGGAGCAAAGAATCAATGGCGTTCAATAGTACAGGACAGACCTCCTTGACTGGTCGTACCTCCTATTCCAATACAAAGCAACACCAGTCAGAGATGATGTACATTAAACAAATATGGATCTCCATTGATGAGCCACTACTGAACAAAGGGGGAAACAACTGGATAGGATACCTGCATGGTTTTTGCATCACTTGGAAAACCAGAAACAACTAGCTGCCTTATGATCTTTGAACACAGAAACCATCTCTCAGATGTCAGGTATAGATCATCTCGGGTTTCAGAGGCGTGTCCACTGAAGTTATGAGCTAACGCTGAGAAGCCGTGTCGTAAGGTCTGCATATCAGTTTGCCAAAGGTGCCAACTGTAATCGAAAAATTGGGAAGATATCTGCACTTGAAGCAGCATCTTGTCAATTTAAACTTGATGAAGAAAGCGACAGTATGAGGCAACCAAAATGGTTCTTAGTGTTAAAGAAATTCAGTTTCAGCAATAAAAGGGGAGGGGAGTTGGATAACCCCATAGACCAAGTCTGTATCTCCAATCCATACAATATCAACAAGTTGCCGACTCACATGCAAAGAGGAAACTGCTTATTGCATACACTTACTTTTTGTTCTTTTGTAATTCCTTTCACTTGGTGGAAATTCAAAACATATCAATACAGAGTTCCCAAATGATAGAAACAATCAACTATATGAGATTACTAGAAAAGGATGAACTAAAGAAAAAGAAGATTGTGACAGGACTTCGTACCTCAGCAAAGTTTCTCTGATCAACTGTTAAACGTTTGGTTGATAACTCCTTCAAAGTCCGAAAAAGAATCATTAGTATTCTGTGAGAAGTAAGAGTATCTGCTGATCGAAGCTGCTGAGCCAAAACAGAAAACAGGTCTGGCCTGCATAAGAAGTCAGTATATATGAGACAAAAGTGAACTTCATCAAGATCATGAAGAGCTAAATACGTAATAGACACAGATAGCAAGATAACTTAAGAACAGGAAAGAAAAGAAACAACTCTATTGTACAATTGGATTTCGAAAGTCTTGAATATAACACTTATCAATCTCCTTCTCATTCTAGAAATAGTCCATCAATCAGAATAAGTTCCTGAAGAGTATTAAATAATGAAATGGTATACTCTAATGATGAACATCACAACTGACTTCTTTAGTTGATTGAAGTACTAAAACACTTCTCCTTCCGTGATTCTAATCTTTCACTGTATGGTTTTATTTTCGAAGACATGTAAAACACAAGACATGCAGAAAGTCTGCAACAAATGATGAATGAAATTGAAATTCTTACCATTCCTTTGGATAATCAATGCGAGCAATTTTCGAAATGAGCACAGCCAATGTGAGGGCGATCTGTTCCAGCCATGTACAAAAATTAGTAAAACCAGAACATCAAATAATCGCCAAGTAATTCCTGAAACTATAATTTGGAATATGACCACCAGACCAAAGAAGACAGATAAAGGACGAAGGAAAGAAGTGATCTCATATACTTCTCAGTTCCCCTTGACCTCAGTCCCTCAAGAATTTATAGAAGTAAGTTAATATGCTTATTTCTAACAGCCACCATTAACTACCAGACTCAAACTCACTAGTAATATTAAGGGCTAAGTAACTATTGTCACAATGGACACATTGGACTCATAAACTCATACACAACATTCTAGACGATGAACATTGACACAATATTAAAAAATACCTGATAGTTATCTTCTCTCAAATGTGACAAAAGTTTTTGCCGCAAGTGCATTTTCTCTTCGTTGTTTATTCCCCTACAAAATATTGTATTATATCAAAATCCTGTAACATAAATTTTAGTCAACCATATGAAAGAATGAACAGAGGACTAAATGCTACCGTTTTTAGCAAAAAAAACATTTACGATTCACTTCCTGTTTTTCATTTAAAAGTACGAAAACTCTCACAATATGGTTGTCAGAAGAAACTCACAAGTCCTTTCTGGTCAATACCCCACGATTGGACTGGGAGGTTTTTATTCAACAAAAAGTCAACCTACTTTTGAAACTATAATTCATTCGTTTAACTTTGTTTCATATCAAACAATTAGTAAAATTAGATAGCAGACATTATACACTTGTGTTTTACCATGTTACATATCAAAGCATTTAAGAAAGATCAATATAGGTCAAAGTTGAGTCTTTTTATGGATAAGTCTAACCTCCCAATTAAATTGAAATGAAGGAAGCATATATAACAAAGACAGAAGTGGGAATTTAGCATGTATTATGTATATGCATTTAAACCTAGACAACTCCAAGAGATATTGCATTCATATTGAAACTCAAAAGGTATTGAATTATTAATTGTTTCATCTTAGCTCAAAGTATTCTAAGGGGACCATTGACTGGTATAGTTAAGCACTTCGGCTACTCGCAGTCTCAATATCTTAGCATGACTTTTGTAGGTGCTCATTCGAACACATTTAGTGTAGACTGACACATCTTGTGGAGTTCACTAGAGTCAAAGAAGGATGACCAAGACTAGGCGCATTCATCATTTTCGCAATCCAGTTGTATTAATATATTTGGTGCATCCAGCAACTTCAACTAAACAAATGTAATTCCAATTATTCCAGGTATAGATAATGTAGTACAGTATTACATGCTGAATAACGCATGATACTAAAATTACCACCCCACAACATTGTAAAACAAATTTTATGAAAAATAATATAGTAGTAATTAACATACGCAGCATCCCTCCTGTTTCTCCAATACCGACTAACACTGTTCTTAAAATACACCGAGGCCATTAATCGAACATCAGTCTGTGCAGCTAAATCCTCAGCAGTAATTACTTCCTGATACAATAAACAAACAATCACATTTCTTAGCTTCAGCATCACATGCAATTCATACAACCACATTGACAAGCTACGATTTCAGCAGACCAAATCAAACATAGATCTGGAAATGGAAAATTTTACCAAGAATCAAATCTATTGCTTAACTCCAATTTCAACAGCAATTCAAGCACACACATTGACACGCTACAATTTAAACATACACATTGACATGCTACATTCTAAAACCCTAACAAATAACATATACAGCTACATATAGCAAAATATACAATGAAATGACCCTATCACTTTGCTCTAATCTCAAATCAATTCGAACACACACTTTGATATGCTACGAAACAATAGAAATTTACAGATACAGCTAGAGCAACAAAATTTATTATGAAACTGTAACAAAAACCAGGTCGGCTTTCAGAATGAGCAAGTGCATCCTCAACAGGCATGCATACACCCTTACAGCTTCATCATCTCAGACCAATTCAAAGACACATATTTAACATGCTACCATAACAAAGCTCTAGAAAATTACACAGCTGGGTACTAACACAAAAACCGTACCATGAGACGAGAACATAATCAGGACGACTTTCAGACTGAGAAAGAGCGATCTCAGCAGGCATGCATAAAGCCTCATCACCTCTCAGTGTCAACCCAATTCAAACACACATTAATAGCAAACAATTCAGATATCCTAGCAAATCAGCCAAACAGGTAAAAAACAACAAAAAGATGCCACAACACTAGCATAATCCACGCCAGCATTCAGATTCACCAAGCACCGTCGTAGCAGGCATGCATACAGACTTATTGCCACTCAATATATTGGTGATTAAAATGAACGTTCACAGGTTAATAGAAGAAAAAAAATCCGCAACCCGACCAAACCATAGAAACAACTAAAAACATCAAAAGTTTGACACAAGACAAGATCAGAAACCAAGTCAGCTTCCGCACTGAGCAAGAGAGAACTCAGCAGGCATGCCACAACTCGCCTCCAGTCAATAAATTGGAGATTAAAGTGTACATTGCACATATTGCGACATGCCACAACTCTAAAACCCTAGCAAATCACACACACCTAAAAACATCAAACATTACCAAAGACAAGAATAAAACTTCAATTCAAAATGACAGATTACACTATAATTCAAAAACCCTATCAGATCAAACAGAAACCTATAAAACATCTGATTCTACCACAAAACAATAACAAGCCCATTTCAAACACACACATTGACACGCTACAAATTCCAAAAACCTAGCAAATCTCTCAAACACCTAAAAAACTTCAAATTTACCACGAGATTATAACAAAATCCAATTAAAACCGACAACTTAAATAATCCAACCATCAATCTATAAAACATCAAATTTTACCATAAGACAGGAGGAAAAGCTAGGTGAGCTTTCGGAGTGAGTGAGCAAAAGCAGACTCCACAGGCTTAAGAACAGCCTCATTAAAGTGTACATTTCACACATTAACATTCGTACAATTCCAAAACCCTAGCAAATCACACATAAAGCTAGCAAACCTCAAAACATAAGTACATATCATGCAATAAGAACAAAAGGCAACACCAGCTCCAATCGCAAACCAACTCAAACGCACACATGTAAGAACCCTAGAAAACCAAACATAAACCTGCAATGACTAGGCCACGCATTTGAATCCTTACGATGACAATGACCGAATTTTTGAAGAAAAAAAAAACTACAAAACATCAAATTTTACCATAAGACAGGAGCAAAAGCCCGGTCGGCTTTCTGAGTTAGCAAGAGCAGACTCAGCAGGCTTGCGAACAGCTTCATCGGCGCTCAATGAGTTCGCGAGCAAAGTGTACATAGCCGGCACGTCAGAGGCGGAGAGAGCCATGCCGATTCCGAATCGCCGCCGAGGGTAGAATCGGAGAATCGGAGAGGCGGAGGTGGAGGCGACGGATAACCAGATCGGAGGTGACGGAGAGGTTTGAAGGGGTACAGGTGAAATGGACAAATAAATTTTGGGGAGAGTATATATAGGTGTCAAGTTTGGTATAAAAAGAGGATGAAGGGAAGGGTGGAATGAGCTGGAGAAGGAAGGGAGTAACCAGAACCATACTACTTCTTGCTTTGGTATCTATATATTCATCATTTTATTGCCGTTACTATCCATTTTTATTCGACAAATTAATTTAAAAATCCTTCACCTTCCTTACCAATTATATTTTCTACTATTTTAGTTCAATTTAATAATTATTCATCTTTACCATTTTTGTATTGATCAACCCGGCTTTAAATTTTATTTTTCTTGTCTTCGTGAGGAATATTTATGTTAGTTCGTAATAGCTAAACATAAAAAATAAATAAATAATACCCCTCCGACCATCTCCATTATCTTCCTCAAATCATCAACCTTGAAAAACAATTATAAGGGCATTACACAACAACGAAAAGAATTCTTCATGTTCCATCATCCATGAAATGAAACATCATGGGAGAGGCAAAATAATGTTGCACGCGTTAGTCATGAAAAAAAGAAAAGTGGATAGTTAGATATGGAAAGAAAAATGAAACAGATTGTAACTCTCTCAATTCCACTGAGTTTGATGTTAATCTATGAAATATCATCATCGATCCACATATGAGGAATTGGTTTGGGGTGGAGATGGATGGTTGTGGTGTGTTGGTCTTTTTTTTTTTAATGAATTGACAAGAATATCATAGATTAAAATTAAAAAAATCCGATTTAAATAAGCTTAAAATGCATGAGTGATTAACTTGAGCATCGACAACGAACATCAATAGTTGCAGGTTAGGTTAGTTTTATGTGACAATAGGCTAAACAAAAATTACTCATGATAAATAAAAAGATAAATTAAAAAAACAAGGTATTAACTTTTGAAAACAAAAAGGCTAAACAAAAATTACATAGTATACAAGTCACTAGTATAACAAATTGTAGGTTAGTTTTGTGTGACAATAGTGATAACCTATGGGCATTACTCATATGATTCATACTTGATAAAAAATGTCAATTATATCTTTTTCATTATTTTGGCATAGTTTAGGTAACATATACAATTTTTCTTTTTAAAAAATATTAATAGCAATATATAATGATTGCGATTAGAGTTTGGGATAGGTGGGGTGTGAAGAAGCTAGATTTATATCTTTTAATATATTGATTAGTAAAAACTTGGTCTAAAATATGTACTCATGATACAGAGGTTTGTAACAAAAAAGGACTTAGTATTATAATCCTCAAAAAGAGTAAAATAGAACCAATGTGACGGAACATATATGAAGTTGGTCGTTCCGATTGACAGATCCAATGTGGTAGCTTTTGAGTAGTGCTGTTAACGAACCGGGTTCGAGCGGGTAACGGGATACCCGGCCAGGTTTTTATTTTACCGAGTCGGGTAATTACCCGGTTATAACGAGCCGGGTAGCAAATGTATTACCCTCGTACCGCTCGATAAGGACACGAGCGGGTACCGAGCCGGGTTTTATGTAGCCGGGTGACGAGCGGGTTCCGGGTTATCCCCAAATTTTTATTTAAAAATTTTATTTTTGGGGTTCTCTTCAAACATATTTAATTGTTAAATGCAAATTTGTGAATTCTTTTCAATACTAATTTTATATTGGTCATTTGAAATTCAATATGATTAAAGTATAACATATATTACATATAAATATACAATATAAAAAATAAACGAGCGGGTAATCGAGCGGACCGGGTTTTTCGATTCGGGTATCGAGTAAAAAAAATTACTCGAGTATCGCTCGATAAGGATACGAGCGGGTAACGGACCCGAGTTTTCCGAGTCGGTAACGAGCGGGTTACGAGTTACCCGGTCCTTTAACAACACTACTTTTGAGCAACATTATTGTTATCTCACCTTATAAACAAATACTTGTAATTTGGCGGGCCGTGTGGCCGAACTCACGGGCAAGGCTGCGTACGGCCCGCCAAACCCAGGCCCATTTGACATGTCTACACTCAACCAACTCATATCCCAAACTTTTTGCGTGGATCAATCTAAGATGAGGATGCTGAAAACGTGTAACTTTTCATCTTTTAACCTTTTCTTACTCAATATTTACACTAAGATCTCATTTGAGTACATTGATCTGAGTGCTTAACAATTAACATTCATGCTTAAGCTCGGATAAAGAACATTAATTGGTGATGACCATATTGATCACCATTGATAGATTGACTTCAACTCTTATAAATGAAAGCTAACTTATATCAAAGTGAACCCCAATTATGAATTGACTAGCTTAATTTCCACGAACAGTTGACATTTGCAAATGGGCCATACCACAACCGTGAGTATGTCAACGTTGACTTTTTTTGAAGTGTTCTCCATATTCCATTATTTAGCTATCCATGCTAATTTTGAACTTTATCATACAATTCTATTAACCCAAAAAATCCCTTACCCATTAGGGAATGAAGATATCCGATACAAAAGTCCACACAGGAACGGACACAAGTATCAGGAATGATGAAGTCAACGTATCCGTTGACTTGCCCACACATATTTGGATCAAGCTATCCTCCGGCGCTGACCACAAAGATCTCTCTCTACCTTCCGATTTCACTCTAGGTAATTTTGTTACTCTGACTCACCTATGTTGTATTTTGTTGGAGGTAATGCTGGAATTTAGACGTTTTATTCATATAGCCGACAAACATTTAGTATTAATGCATTAGCTATGTCATGAATTGATCATCGATTGATTTTAGGGTATATAATCATGAAAAGTTGATTCAAATTGGAGTTTCGTATTAATCATATGCTGATTTCTTCCAAGGTTTTTTTCTCGTACTTGATCTGCGGACGGCGTTACAAATTTCATCGTCAAAATTTGATTCATTTGCTGTTAAGTAGGCTTTGTTTATCCTAATCTATGCAAATGTTAAGTAAATTGAGCAATTGGCGAAGAAATGAGTTCTTCAGCTGCTTCGAGAATCCACTACTTTAAAGCATTAAGTTGTTTGTCTTCACATGAAAGTAATTGTAGTTTTTCTTAATGATTCAAATTGATTAGCCTGTAATCTACCTTATTGTCAATGGCTATGGATTCATTTTCCTCGAAGTTGGACATATTTAACTAATTGTACTTCTCACAAATTGCTTATCATCTAGAGTAGGATGTTGCATTTAGCTAAATAGTCGTGACAGCAACATTTAAATTCTTAGTCTGGAAGGTGTTTGAAATTGATGCATTCCGAGTGTTCACTTCCCAGTTTGGAAGTGGATGATGGCGTTCAACTTGATTTAATACGAGTACAGGTGATCTTAAGCAGACTGCACAAGGACTTGGTGTCGAACATCAGCTGCAAAAACTCTTGTTCAACGCTATAGAGAAAGGCAACAATGGTCATCTGAGCTTGACAGGGGTGAATGATAATTCTAAAGTCTTACTTATAGTGGACCAACCCCCAAAGAAAGAAAACCACGAAGAGGTGAACGCATCCAGTGAAGTATCTGTTGGATTGGCCGCCGTTGCTGAAGTTAGGGAAGAAGTTAATAAGCTAGCGGAACAGGTACATACTTCTCCTTTTCCCTCTTGTAATTCCGTTTCTCATCTTGTTTGATAATCTAAATTCCATTGTTTTTGTGGTCATATCTAGGTGTCTGCCTTAGAAGTTGTTATCCAATATGGAATTAAGGTTGAAGAGAAAAATATTGTTCATCTGACAGAGATCCTAATGAGACAGATGCTGAAATTGGATGGTATTGAAGCACAGGGTGAAGGGAGACAACAAAGGAGAATTGAGGTCAGTTAGTCAGAGTCGACGTCTCATAGTGTCACTAATGTCACCTAGTTCAATTGTAATCTTTGTGATTCTTTGGTTATTTTTCAAGTTCAGGAATTTCTGCTTTCTTAATAGAGTGGAAAACTTGAAATCTTTAGTTTAGGAAAATCGGCTTCACGAAAAGACAATATAAATCGTTAATCAATAATGGAAAGAGGAAAAAAATGATGAATTCGTGAAGTACTAAATCTTGATTGGGCTGTTTGTGGATACAATATGATATTATTGTTCTCAAGTATCCAAACTATGCAAGCTTCTGCAGTTCTAATTTGCTAGTCTTTGCAACTTAACAACTGTGATGGGTAGAGAATTGGAATACATTTGTTTGATGGAGATATTGTTAGAATTTTAAATTATCTGTACAGGTGCGTCGGGTGCAAAGCCTTGTTGAGACGTTGGACAATTTAAAGGCTAAAAATTCAAAAGCCTAATGGAAATTACTATCATATTGCTCCTGTAACAACTTATCGGTAGACATTCAAGTCAGGAGGTGGAAGCACTAATCCCTCAACCTCACTTTCAACTTCTAATGAAGTCACTGAACACTGGAAGCAACTTGATTTTGGGATTATAATTGTGTACATGTTTTGACACTTAGATACAGGTTATAATGTGTTCATTAGCGGTCTATTGGGCGGACGAATCACTAGCTTTAGCTAATTCGGTGCGAGTCTTTGTTTGCCTGTAAAGAAGTATGCTGCTTTACATGACTTGTACTATTAGCAATGTATATATTTTCACTGTTTTTAATCTTTGTGCCAATTTTTGTAATCGTCTTGTCCAGATTCATGTCTGGTGAAAGGAGGCAAATTGCCTTGTCCATCTTATAGAAGTGTTACCTCGATAGGCCGATAGTGTTACTTTTCGTATGAAATGAAATGTACTTGGACATCCTGAATTCTAGAGAGGAAAATTGCAGCATCTCTGTCTTATAAGTTAATGCCTTCTTCTTCTAGCATTTATAGTGCTATTGACAAATGACAATCCCCCTCAACTTTTCAGCGAACTGCAAAAACCTCGGGTGTATTTGGAGGATCGCATTTCTCTAAGGGCGTAGGCTTCTCCATCACGCTTCTGGCGGCTGCATACTGAGTATGACCTCATCCCTCCTGACTCCTCTATATGAGTTAAATTATTTCACGTCCTTCAAAACACATGTGGAGTGTTCATCATCATTTTAGGTTAAAAATTAGACCACATTTTTGTCATGGACTCTGAAAGACCGAAACCTGCAAATTTAAGAGGGAAGTGAAGATTTATTTTAGTTGTTAGGATTTAACCTCCACCACGTTATATAGTGAAGGGCTGAAGGCAATAAAGTTTTTCCAATTATAAATTATAATGTGTGACCTTTGTCTTTCTTTCCCCAAATTTGCACATTGTACCTCTGAGGAATAGAATCATAGAGAATGAAGGCATATTTGTTAAGATGCAATTGATTTTAGAGTGGAACCTAAAATACTCTTTACAATATTTGCAAATCACTCTTCATTCACATTTATACATTTTTTATTACGAACTTCCCAAAAAATAAGAAGTTCTTGTTATATTCTAACAGTACTGTTATAGAAAATAACGAGTGAATGGTAAACGTGAGTAACCATGAATGATGATTACAGACTTTTATCCTTTAAATAATTGGTCTTACGAACAAATTAATCCATGTCTTATTCTAGTAATAAATACAAATGATGTCATTAAACATTTTTGTACAGTTAAAAAGCTTATGCATGATTAAAGTTTCAAATAAAAAGTCAATTTTAAGTTTCAATATGATTGGTATGGGGCATCATCTACACTCGGGCCTCGGCGTCGGGGGGCCACTTTCATGTATTGCACGTTTCCATGGAGCATACGTGAATATCATTATCTTCCTATCCATTACAAAGTCTTGTCAACATCTTAACTAAATATGCTCACTACTCATCAATGTACTTAATTATTTGTAATTAAAAGTGTCATGTCAAAATAATTAATTATTTTAAAATAAAAATTGATACTTTTTTAATAATTTTTCTTTTATTTTTGAAAAGTTCATAGTTTTGATCACAATAGTTATGTTATTATTTTCTTTGCCTTTGTAGTTATCGTCTTAGTCATTGTAGATATACTAGAGTAAAGAAAAGGTCACGCTGCCTATATTTCTACGATTTTTGTTTTCAAAACGATAATGTTCGAGTTTTGTTGTTTGTGTTGTATCTTGAACGCATGTTACATGCATTCACCATTAGTATACCAAAAAAATGATGGATGAATCAAATGCATATATATTGTGTTAAAAATGTATACCAGCCGCTTGCCTCATACATTCAGTACATTTTATCGACCAATTGATTCATGCCTTGGTTTATGTTGGTAGATTAATGCATCTACATATATATGTTGCAAGCGGTCAATATGCAAGTCGAATGCATGTTCCATGTGGTCGGTTCCACAAACAATTTTTAAAGTAAATTAACGAATGTATGAAACACGCATTCAAGGTGCATACTAAGGACAAAATGCGAATAAATTATTGTCCATAGAAGGAAAAGCTTTGGAAATAGGTTTCACCAAAAGTCTTGAAAGAGTACGTAAAAAATGTAAATTTGACAATTAGTTAAAATTACACCATCAGTTAGTTGGTAAGTTAACACAAAATAATTAAAGATTATATTATAAATGTAGAATTATAATTTTTTTCTGCCATGAAAAATATTTAAAATAAAAAGTTAGGCTAAAGAGATAGGAATAGAAGACAAAAGAAAAATTTACATACGTCATTGATAAAATAATCAATCATATTAATACTGAGTTCTTTAAGCTGGTATAATTTAACAATCATATGATTCTCTATCACCTCACGTCTAACCCATGATTGATGATTCACGACCCCCCCCCCCCCCACCCCACCCCATCCACCCACCCCATCCACCCACCCCACCCTCCAAGAAAATGATGGTGACCAATGGTGCTCAAAGAATATTTGACATCCTCATTAATGGCTGCCCGATTCTTTCGGAGTTTTCACTAGATTTCCATTCACTCATTACATGCACACACCTTTTTTGTTCAAGAAAATGTTACTCCTTTTTTACCAAATACTCTAAATAAAGATTCTCTGTCTCCGTGGCCTCCCACATTCCACAGCCTCTCTTGTATAATTGTGTCAACAACTTTGAGGGAAAAAAGGGGTAATTTCAAATGTTTTATTTATTAAAAAGTAAAAGAAATTTTATGGAAAAAAGTGATATTTTGTAAAAGAAATTTTATGGAAAAAAGTGATTTTTTTAATGTTTGATATATAAGAAACTAATATTTTGACTAAAAATGTGATATTTTTTCAACCTTTTGGTTTTATGTTTGCAAAATAATACTACAGAAAAAGGGAATAATTTGGAAACAGAAATACAATACAAAAAAAACAACCACCTGACATATTGGCAACCAATTAGGCCTGCAACACCATTTTCTTCCATATTATTTGTGTTTCTTTGTTCTATCCATATTTATATTTTCATTGGTGTTTGCAGGTTCTTTGTCTATGTTACCTTCCTCTTTGTTGGACAATCTGTTTTATTTGATATTCTTGATTTGATATGTGATTTTTGATCAAAGGAGAGAAAGATGCGCCGTTAAATGTATTAAGCAATGCGTAGTCTGAGGGTATTAGAAGGATATTCGAGCTCCAATGTTTTTGGTCCGGCTAGGGAAGGGGGAGGAGGAGGAGGTGGTGGTGGTGGTAGTATAGGAGAGAAGTTCTTTCAGCATATCCAAGACCATCTAAAGGTTAATTCCATTAGGTTGAAATCAACTAGGCATGTTTCGAGTTTTCAACCGAATAATAAGGGTAACGAAAATGAGAGCCTTTTGGCTGATGCTATGGCAACTTATGGCCTACCCCAATCTGAATTAATTGAACCCCACATTGAGCCTTGTCTTAAATTTGCCAACTTTGTGGATATCTTAGCTGACAATTATGCTAGGATCCAAAAGTGTGATAAATTGGATAAATCGGGTTTGTATCTTGAGCAATGCATCTTATTTAAGGGGTTGGATGATCCCAAATTGTTTAGGAGGGGTCTTAGGTGTGCTAGACAGCATGCTGTTGATGTGCATTCTAAGGTTGTCCTTACTGCCTGGTTAAGATTCGATAGGAGAGAGGACGAGCTTATTGGGATATCTGCTATGGAATGTTTTGGACGGAACATGGAGTGCCCAAGGACTTGTTTAATTTCAGGTTATAATCCTGAATCAGTTGAGGATCCATGTGGTTGCAGAAAAACTTCGCCTGAAGACAGGCCTACAAATATTGATATGGGAGATGAGGAATGTTCGACCTCTTTGAGTGTAAATGTCGATGAAGATTATTATGATATGTCATTTTGTATTGGTGATGAGGAAGTCAGGTGTAGGAGGTTCGATATTGCTTCTCTTTCACGACCTTTTGAAGCAATGCTGTATGGAGATTTCATGGAGGCACGAAGAGAAAAGATAAATTTTACGCAGAATGAGATTTCTGCTAAGGCAATGAAAGCAGCTGAAGAGTATAGCAGAACAAAAAAGGTGGATTCGTTTGAATCAGACCTTGTTTTGGAGCTTCTAGTGCTGGCCAATAGGTTTTGTTGTGACGAGATGAAATCAGCTTGCGATGCACATTTAGCATCTTTGGTTATTGACATGGATACAGCTATGTTGCTTGTTGAATATGGGTTGCAGGAGACTGCATATCTTCTCGTAGCAGCTTGTTTGCAAGTATTTTTGCGGGAACTGCCTAACTCAATGCACAACCCGAATGTTGTGAGGTTCTTTTGCAGTACAGATGCTCGGGAGAGGTTAGATTCAGTTGGACATGCTTCATTTCTATTGTACTACTTCTTAAGCCAGTTTTCAGTGGAAGACGATATGAAGTCAAATACCACAGTGATGCTATTGGAAAGGCTACTTGAATGTGCAAGTCAAATCTGGGAAAAGAGACTGGCTTTCCACCAGCTAGGTTGTGTGATGCTCGAAAGAAAAGAGTATAAAGATGCTCAGAAATGGTTCGAGGCAGCTGTGGATGCTGGTCATGCTTATTCCTTGGTTGGAGTTGCTAGAGCCAAATATAAGCGAGGTCATACGTTTAAGGCATACAAAATGATGAACAGTCTCATATACAATAATACACAAGCAGGATGGATGTATCAGGAGCGATCCTTGTATTGTGATGGGCCAGAGAAGAAGATGGATTTGATGACCACTACTGAATTAGACCCAACTCTCTCTTATCCGTACAAGTATAGAGCCATTTCTATGGTTGAGGAACAGGGACCAGAGGCAGCAGTTGCCGAAATAAACAGAATATTAGTGTTTAAAGTTTCCCCCGACTGCCTTGAAATACGTGCTTGGATTTTAATGTCAATGAATGATTTTGAAGGAGCTCTGCGAGATGTCCGGGCAATTATAACTTTGGATCCTCATTACATGATGTGTCATGGTAAGTTGCCAAGCGACCACTTGGTAGAGCTTCTCTGCAAAAATGTTCAACAGTGGAATCCAGCAGATTGCTGGATAAAATTACATGATCGATGGTCAGCTGTAGACGATATTGGTTCTCTAGCTGTCGTGCACCATATGCTGGCCAATGATCCTAGAAAGAGCCTCTGGTTGTTTAGGCAATCCCTCCTCCTATTAAGGTGGCTCCTCTATCTCGTGTTACTTATGTTTCAGATATCTTATTAAGCCATGATCTGACATGTCTCATCATGGTGGTATATACTTATTCTAGTCGGGTTTATTTTTTGGAATAATTTGGAAAAAAACGTGTCTTAATTCTGATTTTATGCTGGTCATTTTACAATAACTAAAAATATACTGTTTCTTTTAGCCTTGGATTAAGATTTACTCCGTATATGAAATTTCCCATTATTGAATGGGCAAGTTTTCTTAATCCGTGGAAGTATGGACTCCCTATGATCCCCTAGCTATAGCGTTTTGTTTTTTCTTTTCTTTTTTCTATTACCCTTGCAATTCTCAGTCTCCTAATCAGGATGTACAATATAGGTTAAATTGTCACGAGGCTGCAATGAGACGTCTGAGAATGGCGCGTAATCATGCGTCAACTGAGCATGAGAGGATTGTCTACGAAGGATGGATTCTTTATGACACGGGTTATCACAAGGAAGCAATAGCTAAAGCAGAAGAGTCTATTTCAATTCAGAGATCATTTGAAGCCTTCTTCTTGAAAGCGTACGTCCTTTCGGAAGGAATTCCAGATCCTGAGTCTTCATTGTATGTCATTGACCTTCTTGAGGAAGCTCTACGATGTCCTTCAGATGGCCTCAGAAAAGGACAAGTAAGTTTAGATGTTTACATATTAAAAATCTGTGGTGTTCATTCATCAGGAGAGCTGTTTTGTTCCATGCACCACTATACTTTCTCGTACTTAACTATAAATGTGGAATTCAGGCATTGAGTAATCAGGCAAGCATTTATGTGGATATAGATAAGCTGGATCATGCGGTTGATAAGTATTTGACTGCCTTAGAAATTAAGCATACACGAGCACACCAGGGTCTCGCACGTATTTACCATCTAAGAGATCAGCGGACAGCTGCATATGATGAGATGACAAAGTTGATTGAGAAAGCAAAGTTTAGTGCATCTGCATATGAAAAACGTTCAGAGTACTGCGATCGGGAAATGGCAAAAGATGATCTTAGCATGGCAACACAGTTGGATCCCCTAAGGACATACCCATACAGATACAGAGCTGCAGGTAAATCCTTTTCTACTTTCTTCCTTACACGAGAATTAGCACATTTCATCTCAATTTCTAAGTAGAGACATTGAAGGCACTATATTGAAAACTAACATGAGAATATTGGGCTTCAGTTCTAATGGATGACCACAAGGAAGCAGAAGCAATAGCAGAACTCACAAATGCCATAGCTTTACAGCCTGACTTACACTTGCTTCATCTACGAGCTGCTTTCCATGACTCAATGGGTGATCATGCTTCCACTCTTCGAGATTGTCAGGCAGCACTCTGTCTTGATCCAAACCATACAGAAACGCTAGATCTTTATGAAAAAACTCACATACGGGCTACAGAGAATGGACCCACATGATCGAAGACAAGAATGTCCTCTTCCATCAAATTGAGAGGCAATCTGATCATTGCCCCTAGATCCTCCTGGCATCGACAAGATCAGCACTGGGTTTTGTTTTTAAAAGTTTCCAGAGCAGATTTGCAAAATGCAAGCTATCTGGAGATAGGGAGTTACAGGAGAGAGTTGAGAAACTACTCAGCACAGAAGGGCAGGTTGTAGATACGCAAACAAGACATGATTGCCAAGAAGAGTTAATCAACAAAACGGACTTTGTATTCGTCAGTGCTCTTTAGTTGCATCATCTATAGAACACTCGCGACCATATTTAACTCTGTATACGTAGCAATGGACAATAAACGCCATTAAAGATATATGTACACAAAATTGAAGTTTGCTAAGAATGTTTTTTATGGTTTGAGGTTGTTTCAGCTGATTTTTGGTGATTCCATTCAGTGTATTACATTTCCCTTACCTTTTGTCATTCCAAACTAAATTCAACTCCCAGAATCAGCTACTCGAAAGTAATATTCAAGCAGCTTTTTAACCATGGTACAGCTTCAAACTCGTCGAGATTCACAGCTTCAGATAGTTCAGTATGCAGTTTGGTGCATATTGACAAGTGATTAATGCAGAGTAATAATCAACATCATCAAATAAATAGTAAGTATACATCTATTAAGACTTCCACCAAATATTATTGCATGTTAAAAAAATGAGAATATGATTTAGAATGTCAACCATTAAAGTAAACATGTGAATATAAATGAAGAGTATTATCTCTTAGTGTAATAAAATTTTGAAATAACCCTTTATTTATTATAGTGACAAACATTGAGATTATTGAAGGTTGCATAATTGTCTCTCTGGGATGAGGCTGTTGAAAATTCTGTGTTGCAGGCTTTTGGTATTACTTCTCCCTTGTAAGCTCTACAAATGTGTGCCACGAAATTCGGGTAATCCTGCATACATAAGTCAACCAGATAATCAAAATGATACTCCCTCCGTTTTTTAGTTATCGTTTGATTTCAATATATATTATACTGGTAAAACTTAGAACATACTCCTTCCGTTTTTTAATAATTCTCGTACTTATTTGTACATAGATTTAATGAAAAAGAAAAATTATTCAAAAAGTACATAGAAAATGTACAATCACAATTAATTAAGATTATATAACTCGTTGATTAAAAACTTAACAAGAAACGTTAGTTAAAAATTACATTGATATTGTAAAAATAAAATTTTGAAATTTTCTATGTTGAAATAACAATTATTATGTAACAAAAAGTTCATGTTAAGACTATATTAGAAAAAAGTGGAGGGAGTTTTAAAGAGAGGAAATTGTTCCTCTCGACTTTAAAAAATTAGAGTTTTGCCATTTGATGATAATTTATTTTACATAAAATATAGTAGTTGAATTCACATTCGATAACGAATAAGTTCAAGAGGGCTCGAGTCCCACAAGGAACAAAATCTCATGTTGAAGGCATGACCCTCTGAGTTACATCCTGCGATTTACCTTCTCTGGCGGGTGCAACCCGGCTCTTATGGTGAGAGATCACCTTTTTTCTAAGTTCATTGTCCCATATTAATATTTGTTCAAGAAGTGGAAGGGATGTCTATTAATCCTCATTTTCTTACTCATGGAAATAAATTTGAAATTGAATATAAGAGACTTAACTCCTTGAAGAGGTTGATCATTTACTAGCACCCATGGTACGTATGTGTGAGGAGGATCTAGTTGAGCAGTTTCTTGCGCATATTCAAGTTCAAGCTGCAAATTTATTCATCTTTTAGTCCCCACTTGTATAACAAACAATATGAATATACTTTCCCCCAAAATATAGCCATAGCAAGACTTGGGGGTGGGGGAAGGTTCTATGTTCGGTCCGTTACCCCTGGATGCCGAAGGCGTCCTTGGGGTGACCTCGACCAATTAATATTTGCGTAAAAATCCTTCCCGGCATCATCCCATTCGAAGGGGTTGAAAAATACTTACACGAACTTCGAGCTGATTCCCAAAGCAATTTCGAATAGGTTCTGAACCCAATCCTGTTTTCTCAAAACAAGATTGCCACTCACTGTGCTTGTTCTCCAAATGCAGATGCTCTACACAGTAAATGAACTTGAAATGTATCTTCTGCATTGAACTTCATCTTGTTAAGCTCAAATTCAAAAGCCAATGAGTACAAATACCATAACAAATACTGAAATTTAAAAACACAAAAGTTGATTGTTTCAGCCTAATCAATTTTCTGTAGATAATTCATTCCAACACTCGAAACTATATCTTACCGGATCAGGCCAGGCGTTGATTGCACACGCTTCCACCATGTTCAGCAAACACTCGTCCTCGCCATGCTGTATTAGAAAATATCTCTTTCAATATACATTCTGTTCATAGGCTCATATCTATATTGCTAAAGGCAAGTTTTCGCTATACATCCGAAATCTTGCAACTTTCATCATAATTCAGGGGCAATACGAAAACTAGCCAACTATAGTAAGGTAGTAGAGGCACCTGACAGAGCCAAGTATCATTTGAAATTTGTGCATTGCCCCAAGGGACTAATCTGAGATTGACAATTGATATGAGATCTGTTTGAAAAAGCTTAACCAAATCATTGACTATGAAATTTGCACAATATGGGCAAAGAGTTTCATAGTATAAAGATAGACTAACTTGCCCTTCTACTTCTTCTCCATTAGCTTCTATATTATTACAAGAAGCAAGAATAAACATGAGTATACTACAATAAATAATAACTGCCCCCCAAGATTTCTTACAAGTGTGAATGTGAAGAGCCATTTTTGTCCAATAGTCTTTGGAATTAGACAAAAGACTGAAAGAGTTCATTTAGTAAGAATGTGCAAGTGCAACTCATAAAGATTTTCTTTCATTTAAAAGGTTGTATAAATGTGCCAACTGCCAACCACCTTTAGTTGCTTTTTTTTTCTTTCAATTTTTGTTCTGTGCTTCCTATTATGAAGTCTCATTTCTACTTTTGGTAGGGCTTTATTTCTCTTTTTTAATTGGTCTCCTTTTCGAGTATGACTTAGTGGCTTATACAAATGCTTAAGAAAGTTAGTAGAAACATTTACAAAAGTAATTTAAATAAAAGGAAAATAATGGTTATTTTAACTTGAATGTTAATATGTCGTCAGAAACAATTATAGTGTTTTTGGATCGGGGTGAACACACTTCCTGTAATTAACGATACGGCGAAAGTCATAATTTTCTTGCTCTTCGCATATGGTGATGCGAAGATCAAAGGGAATGAGGGAAAATATATTCTATTGTTGTTTGGGTACCATAATTATAAACTAGAAGAATCAAGGGGATGAGGGAAAATATAATTAAAAATGTGATTCTCCTCCATTCTCCTTTGATTTGGAGGGTAAGAAAATTTGAGGAGAATCAGTGGTAAGAATTCTCCTACCTAGAAACCAATTTTAGTTCCCAAACACAAAAAATTGTTAAATTCCCCTTGATTCACCGCAATCCAAACGCACCAGTAAAGCTTCCATCTACCCCTCCCTTCAATTACTAATCCTACAATTAATTTCTATCAATTATCACCAAAATTCCCATTAAGCCAAGAAACCACCATCAAAATTTAAAAATCACAATAGCATAACAAAAGAGAAAGAAAATCTGATAGTACATAAAAGATATCATTAGTGTATGGGGTAAATGATATTGCCAAAACATGATTAGAGTTGCGATATATGAAAATATTGATAGCCAAAACATCAACGGTGATAAAATAATATAACAATATAAGATAAATTTAATTGCAAAAAAATGATACCAATTGCAATATATGTAATAACTAATAACCAGAAATTATGACAAATTGTTATAACATAACAGTAAATGAAAAATTACATTGCATAAAATTAATATGAATCGCTATATATAAAATAAGTAAGAACGAATTTGAAAAAAAATGGTATACAAATAAACCATTAACTCTATTGCAATAAAAAACGAGCATTGTTGATCTGCCATGTCTATACTAAAGTCGAGCTCGCTAAATTATCAAGTAAATACTACCCAACTCGTTATCTTAATAAGTCGGATCAGGTACAGGAGTACGCGACCTTACCGATTTTCGACACTATATATAGTCTCATAAGTATTACATATAGATTATAGTGTAGATAAGTAATGGAGTAAGTAATGTAAGTATCTAACATTAATGAACGACCAGCCCAGTGGACTACCAATAGCCCATAATCTGGTCCATAAGTATGAGTATGATTTATCTCACTCTATTTATACCCCCATCACCCCATGGGCAATGTCTGCAGAAACCCCAACGGTCAAATTTTTCAGTCCATCTTTTTCTCAATCCTCTTCTTTATCTATATTTTCTTTTTACAATTTGGTGTTTCAGAAACAGGGTTTATTTTTTGATTGTTGATTCAGTTTTGGTCTGTATATTTATAATTTCGCCCTTTTTTTCTTTCAATATGAATTGATTTTCTTTTTGGCAGGTTGATTTGTTCCCACTTTTTGATTTTGGGGTTTCTTTAGTATGATTTGGGAGTTTTTGCTATTATTGAATTTTCAATGTTATTATATTTGCTTTCCTTCTTTTGTATTTTTACCGATTCTTGAATCTTGATTGAATTATCTTAAATTCTGCACACATGTGAATATTTTTATTGGCTTTATTTTTCTTTTTGTTGTAATTTTTTCCGATTGTTGAATTTTATAATTTAGTTTTTCTTATTTTTTGGATGTATTTAGATTTCTCTTTGTAAATTTATAATTTTGGGGTTTCTTTATATATGAATTGGGTTTTTTTCTTCTCTGGGTTATTTTCTTGTTTGTGTTAGCCTTGCTTTTAATTGTGATTTTGTTTCTGTTCATGATTCATTGATTTGTTCCAAATAGATTTGTCCCGAAAGATTTGTCCGAGTTGGCGTTGAAACAATTTTGTCCCAAAAAAGATATTCCAAGTGTTGAACCAATTCTTTCGCAAAAGATCGTGCCGTTCTGTTTTGAGTCTTTTATGTCCCTAAAAGATCGTCTCTCGTGTTAAACCAATTTTGTCCTCAAAAGATTATCCGGTTTTGAAATAAAACATGTCCTATAAAGATTGTTTGATTGGTGAACCAATCTTGTTGAGAAAGATTGCCCGATTTGGTTTTTAAACCAATTTTGTCCCGAATGATTGTTCAAATAGATTTGTCCCGAAAGATTGTCTGAGTTGGCGTTGAAACAATCCTGTCCCAAAAATGATATTCCAAGTGTTGAACCAATTCTTTCCCAAAAGATTGTTCCATTCTGTTTTGAGTCTTTTATGTCCCTAAAAGATTGTCTCTCGTATTAAACCAGTTTTGTCCGCAAAAGATTATCCGGTTCGGTTTTGAAATAAAACATGTCCTATAAATATTGTTTGATTGGTGAACCAATCTTGTTGAGAAAGATTGCCCGATTTGGTTCTTAAACCAATTTTGTCCCGAATGATTGTTCAAATAGATTTGTCCCGAAAGATTGTCTGGGTTGGCGTTGAAACAATCCTGTCCCAAAAATGATATTCCAAGTGTTGAACCAATTCTTTCCCAAAAGATTGTTCCATTCTGTTTTGAGTCTTTTATGTCCCTAAAAGATTGTCTCTCGTGTTAAACCAGTTTTGTCCGCAAAAGATTATCCGGGTCGGTTTTGAAATAAAACATGTCCTATAAATATTGTTTGATTGGTGAACCAATCTTGTTGAGAAAGATTGCCCGATTTGGTTTTTAAACCAATTTTGTCCCGAAAGATTGTCCAAATAGAGTTGTCCCGAAAGATTGTCTGAGTTGGCGTTGAAACAATTCTGTCCCAAAAAAGATATTCCAAGTGTTGAACCAATTCTTTCCCAAAAGATTGTTCCATTCTGTTTTGAGTCTGTTATGTCCCTAAAAGATTGTCTCTCGTGTTAAACCAATTTTGTCCCCAAAAGATTTTCCGGTTCGGTTTTGAAATAAAACATGTCCTATAAAGATTGTTTGATTGGGGTGAACCAATCTTGTTGAGAAAGATTGCCCGATTTGGTTTTTGAACCAATTTTGTCCCGAAAGATTGTCAGAGTTGGCGTTGAAACAATTCTGTCCCAAAAAGGATATTCCAAGTGTTGAACCAATTCTTTCCCAAAAGATTGTTCCATTCTGTTTTGAGTCTTTTATGTCCCTAAAAGATGGTCTCTCGTGTTAAACCAATTTTGTCCGCAAAAGATTATCCGGTTTGGTTTTCAAATAAAACATGTCCTATAAAGATTGTTTGATTGGTGAACCAATCTTGTTTAGAAAAGATTGCCCGATTTGGTTTTTGAACCAATTTTGTCCCAAAATGATTGTCTGAGTGTTGAATTTTTTTTGGGTTGGAGTGATTGTCCCATTCGGTTTTGAAACCATTTTGTCCCAAATTTTTTCCCATGTGTTGAACCAATTTTGTCCGAACAAGATTATCGGACTTAGTTTGGAATCAATTGTCCCCAAACCAATATTTTGTCCCCAAGAGATTGTCGACTCAGTTTTGAATCAATTATCTCGGTTCTGTTCTGATACAATTCTATGCCAAAAAGATTGTTCAGTGTTTGAACCAATTTTTTCCCAAAAGTTTGTTCCATTCTGTTTTAAGTAAATTATTTCCCAAAAAGATGGTCCCATTCGGTTTTGAGACATTTCTCCCGCAAAAAGATTATCAAGTTGCCAGTTTTGTCCTAAAAATACTGTCTTATTGGTTTTGAATCAATCGTGTCACAGAAAGATCGTCCCTTTAGCTTGGAAGCAATCATGGTCCCAAGAAGATTGTCCCTCGTGGTGAACCAGTTTTGTCCCGAAAACATTTTTCCAGTTTGGTTTTGAAATAATTATGTCCCATAAAGGTTGTTGGATTCTTGGATTGGTGTACCAATCTTGTCCCGAAAAAGATTGCCCCATTCGGTTTTGAACCAAATTTTTCCTAAAAAGACAATTTTGTCCCAAATGGGTTGTCCTAGTGTTGAACCAATTATGTCCTGGAAAGATTTTCTGCTTCAGATTTTAAACAATTCAGTCCCAGAAAAGATTTGTTGAGTATGCAACTAATTTTGCCCCGAAAAGATTTGATTATGTTATGTTTGATTTCGGCACTCACATTTTAGGGAAAATAAATGGAACGTTGATTCTTTTATATATATTCTCATTTAAGGAAGACATCTGATGCAGTATTTCCAGTGTACGTTGTTGTAAAGCTGAATCTTGATTGCGGGTATACAAATTCTTGATATATGAAAGTAAATCAATTTTTTGGGCGTGGGAACTCTTATAGTTGAGAGGGGAAATGAGAATGTTGCTTGAATTGTTGCTTATAGTCCCTTCTCTCGTTTATCCATGCCCTCTAATTTCTTGTTTTGAAATGTTTTACATTTTCTAGTTTGGTATTATAAATTTGAAAGAGTGGGATATGTGATAACATATATTAATGGTTTTTGTGATGGCCGTTGCCATTCTCGGACATGATCTATGCTTGGGAAATTACAATAGGTATATGAAATCTTTTGTTGCTTGCTAAGAATGTGAGGCAGTTAGTTGATTCATTGTGTTTCAAGTTATCCTATCTGTGTTTCAAGTTATCGTATATGTGTTTCCTTTTTCAAATTCGAAGTTACATCATCCGACTGAAGGTGGACCGATAAAAGAATGTACCAAGTGTGTGTATGATCAACGTTGCGACTTGCGAGGTCAATTCACGTTTTTTGTCAGGGTAGAAGGTTACCTTCAATGTTCACATTTATTGTTTGCTTTAGATAACAACGTGCATTGGGAAACTAAATAAAATGAATTTGCCCATCAGGGTTATTCTTTTACCATATGATAATTATAATTGTCACATTGTGCAATATTCATTTTCTGTGATAATTAGATTTGAAACTTGGACTGCGAATGCAAGGGGGAATCAATTAGCAATATTCCAGTTATGAATATAATTTTTATTGTTTCGAGGAACGATTACTGAACTACGGCAAGTGGTTAGCTGGCTAAAGGTCATTGTCTGCTAGTAAGGGTGACTAGTTTAAAAATTGTATTGTCTAGTGGTCATAATGTTGTAAGGCATCTGATTACTTCAGCCATTTTACACAAGTAGAGCTACATGTGATAGATGTTTCTTTATCACTTCTTTTTTGTATCCTTTTCAAGCTGATTTGAACTTGGGTGTTGCTTGACCGTGCCTGCTTGTTGTTTTATCTTACTTCAGCTTCTATCGCATTTCCTTTCTTTTTCTTGACTTAATGGAACGTCTTTGGCGCAGCTTCTCTAATTAAGTAATCAGGCAGTTATGGGAGACTAGGTCTTCGTGCCTAAGAGCTTATATTCCCTTGGAACATTCAGGAGAAACAATCTAGGAGGTCACTTCTAAAAGATGCTCACCCAACACAAAGGCAATCGGCTAATAGTCCAGAACAATGGTCTTCTGGAATCTGTGCTTGTTTTGATAATATTCCCAGCCCTATACTATGTTTTACTTATTTCTGAAGAGTTTTTGCTGATAGTTTCAAACGTTCTAGCTTCTTCATAAGATCATTATATTCTGAAAAAAGTAGAGGTGGAGCAGCGCCACACTCAGCTTGGTGCAACTATGATGACCTGAATGAATATTTTTAGGATATAAATTTCTTGATACAACATAAAGAATTCTTCTTGAAGTCTAAGGTCGCACCCTCCTAATGCTTTTGAAGATGTACTTAGCTATATGGAGATGAATCTGCACTTATTACTTCGGCTATAAGTTAGGAACTTAGAATTTATAAATTTTCGTTAAAATGGAGACCTCTGAACCTGTTCTATTGCAATATCTACATGGATGGCTGAAGTGATCTTCTAATGAAAATGCAGCTCTGCTCTTTAAATGTACTCTTCTACTTCTCAAGTATTCTACTACTTAAGTATACTGTGCATTCCTGTGATACGTTGCATTCATCTGAAAGAATTGTAATATGTATGTCTCTCTTGCATTAGTTGTTACTGGTTGACCAAAGCTTCCTGTTTTGACTTCTATAGGTTCTGTTGGACTTCTATGTCCTTGCTATCCTGAGTTCTGGAACTTTTATTGTTCATGAGCCACTCATTTTATTTTATGGCCTTTAATCAACACGCTTTGCTGCGTGTTAAGTGATGGTTGCATTGTGGGTTTCCCTGGATGCTTTGTCTCATGGTATGCTTGTGGATATTGGAGGACATTACGGTCTAAAACAATCTTCTTGTGTTTCTTTATTTTATCCATATTTATCTTTTGGTGTTTGCAGGTTCTTTTTCTATGTTACCTTCCTCTTTGTTGGACAATCTTTTTATTGCATATTCTTAACTTAGTATGTGAATTTTGATCAAAAGAGAGAATGCACCTTTAAATGTATCAAGCAATGCGTAGCCTGAGGGGTATTCGAGCTCCAATGTTATGGTCCAGCCGGAAGTGGTGGAGATGGTGGTGGTAGTAGTAAGGTCGCTCCTCATCTCGTGTTTATATATACTTATTTAGTCGGGTTTATTTTTTGGTATAATTTGAAAAGAATGCGACTTGATTCTGATTTTATGCTAGTTGTTTCTACGATGTCCTTTGGATGGCCTCAGGGAAGGACAAGGATGTTTAGATATCTACATATTAAATGTCCATATGAACCATTATACTATCTCTAGTCTTAACTAAAAATGTGAAATTCAGGCAACTGTCTTTGTGGATATAGATAAGCTTGATCATGCGGTTGATAAGTATTTGACAACCTTAGAAATTAAGCGTACCCTGCAGGGTCTCTCATGCATTTACCATCTAAGAGATTAATGGACAGCTGCATATGATAAGATGCTGAAAGTTGATTGAGAAAGAAGGTTTAGTGCCTCTGCATATGAAAAGATGATAAAAGTTGATCTTAGCATGGCAACACAGTTGGATTCCCTAAGGACATACCCATACAGATACAGAGCAACAGGTAAATCCTTTTTTGATTATAAAGTGTCAGTGCAGGCACAATTTGACTGGCTGTTTGAATTGTCCTCCTTCATTAATAGTTTTATTGCATCAAGTGAATTTCGGAATATTTAAGATGTTGCTATTTTGTTTTCTTCCTTACATAAGAATTAACACTTTTCATCTCCTTAGTTTCTAAGTAGAGACATGCATTACATTGAAAACTGGCGAGATTGTCAGGCAACGCTCTGTCTTTATCCAAATCATACAGAAATGCTAGATCTAACTTACGTGATAAAAAGATAGGAATGTCCTCTTTCATCAATTTGAGAGGCATTCTCCTGGCATCGATAAAGAAATTTCCAGAGTAGATATTTGGAATCCAAGCTGATATGAAAATAGGGAGTTACAGCAGCTGGTAGATACACAAACAACATATAATTGCCAAAACTCAAGAAATTTCCAGAGTAGATTTTCGGAATCCAAGCTGATCTGGAAATAGGGAGTCACTGCTCGTTAGTTGCATTGTCTATATAGAACACTCGCGACCAATAAGTAGTAATGGACAATAACTGCCATTAGTTTGTGAAGAATGTTCTTTTATGTTTTGAGGTTGTTTCAGCTGATTTTTGGTGATTCCATTCAGTGTATTACATTTCCCTTTCCTTTTATTATTCCAAATTTAATTTAACGCCTCAAGCAGCTTTTTGGTGCCAAAAAGATTATCCCTCGTGTTGAATCAGTTTTGTCCCGAAAAATTCATGTCCCATAAAGGTTATTAGGTTGGTGTACCAATCTGATTGCTTCATTTGGTTTTGAACCAATTATGTCCTGGAAAGATTTCCGGCTTTGGTTTTAAAAAATTCTGTCTCAGAAAAGATCTTTCGAGTATTCAACTAACATTTTTGTTCCAAAAATGGTATACGAGTCTGGAAATAGTTGTCTCAAACTATTTTGTCACGAGAAGATTTTCGAACAGGATTTTGATCCATATAATATGGTCCTGATTGTTCCTATGAGGAATGCATAATTACAACATTCTTAATCGAGGTAATACCAATACACGCCTGAGTTGGCATAAATATCAGCTATATCCTCATTGAGCTGATCCTTAACTGCTGGAGTAGTAATTAACATCCAAGTAGCAGGAGTAGAACTATCTTTACCTTTAAGTACCCCAAAAATTGAATGAGGGAATGTTGGATTAAAGTCTAGCTGATGTCACTATTATGTCCTAAAGTGATTGTCCGAGTGTTGAAACAATTATGTCCTAAAGTGATTGTCTGAGTTTCGTTTTTGAAACTATTATGTTCTAAAGTGATTGTCCGAGTGTTGAACCAATTCTGTATAAAAAAGACTGTCTTATTCAGTTTTGCGACAATTTTGTTCCAAAAGGATAGTCTGAGGAATAAATTGTCCTCGGATTCGGTTTTGAATCAATTATATCCCCAAAAGATTTTCTCATTATGTGATGAGCCAATTATGTCTCGAAAAGATTCAATTGGGAATCAATTATGTAGCAAAAAGTATGTCGCAAAAAGATGGTCATTTGGAAATATTACAATAATATGCAGCCAGCAATTCAGGTGGTTTTTTATAAGGAGTATATTCTGGCACAATTTTTCTATAAAGGTCTCTTCTATAATGATGGCATCATCTTTGTTATTACAATATTTATTTACCCATGGTGTTTGTCGCATAAAAACATTATTTGAATTAACTGGTACTGTATGAGAATAGAAATTAATTGTAATATGCTTGGCTGGAGGCGAGGATCATGAGCCATCTAAGACTGCCGTAAAGGCTTCTGCTGCTCTGCCATTTTAGCGAGGACTTTAGTGATGAATACCAACTGCCTTGCTCAACTGACCTCAGATCCAACTGCCTTGCTCAACTGACCTCAGATCCAACACTGTTTGTCCATCTCCAAAAAATGGGGTATACAGAATATACTTCTTTGTCTTGTTGATATATGGTATGCTTAATTATGTGAAATTTATTTATTTGAAAGGGTAGTAAACCCCCCCCTTCCAGTCAAATAATTTAGCTGTAATGTTTCTCTGGCAATTAATCAACTGCTGTTTTCAAATGGTTTCAGATTGATAATGTCAGTTCCATTCAAAAGAAGACAATGGCATTGACACTCTCCATTGTTCTGACTTTGGGACTGCCTCAAATACTAAAAGCTTGATCAGATGTTAAGGTATGTATATCTAATATTTGAAGAGCATGACCATTTAATTACTATATACTAATATTTTAGCTTTTGATAGTGTGTGCACAAGTGTAATCTTGGGAGGAACAGATGATTTAACTGAAGAAGAGTCCAGGTCAAATATATCATTTGTGCTTTCTAATCTGTCATTCTTCTTTCTGATCGATTCACCAATCCCTGGAAGTCCTGTCTGATTTTTTCTATGGCATTGTGAAATAACAGTAGCGAAAGTGGGGGCTCAAGCAGACCTTAAATTGAAGGCAAAGAGTTCAGAAAGAGACGGGTGAACATTGTTGCCCCCCCCCCTCTTCCCTCTTTTCTGCTGTTTATATCTTGCTTTCATTTCATATAACTTTTCTACCATTTTTTGTGCGGAAGATCAAATTTTCAGACCCAATAAACCAGGTTTCTCTTGAAAATTGGGTGAGCGAAAAACTTCATTCATGGGGAATCTTTTAACTCAGCTATTAGTCAAATGCATCCATCTGCACTTGGCCAGCTAAAACAAGCATTGAAGATGCCTTGAGGGATCCCCATAGAGCGAAAAACGATGATTTATTTGAAAGGTATAATATAACTCATCCTAAGACAAACCAATTCACATGGTATTTATCCTTTGTTATTCCCCTTTTCCCCATATTATGATCTTTCTGTTTATGAGGATGCTTGGACAAGTGTTACGTTGCATACATATATTGCTTTGGGTTTCAACAATTGTTTATGTTTGTTTATGTCGTTCGGTCTACTGCAGAGTCGATCAATGTTTCATGACTTGATAATATCAACTTTATAAACTTTGCTTCCTGTTGAGAAGCCTTTAGGTTCTTTTGATTGACATGTAAGAATGGAGTTCAATAATCAAGTGTTGTTATTCCTACCTGACAAACTGAATAAATGAAACAACTTACATATCTACAACTAGGCAGTAGTGGTGATGAAAATAAGTGAACTTGTTATATATTGTGTTTTACATTCAAGTGGAGACATCAACGTTGAATCTACCCGTTGATAGAATGTACGACTTTGTACTTGGTTAATAGAGAGCTGGACTGTTGTCTGATAATATTTGTATTTATGAAGTTCCCCATTGTAGCTTACTGCATATGTAAGTGTTGAAAATTATAATATTAATATTATCTCTGGGAATTATTTGCTTATGTGTGGATGGCTTTATTTCCATTTTCACAAGCATATTAGTCGTAGGTACAGAAACTATCTTGTTAAGCAAGTAAATGTCAACACAATGTATAAAAAAGCCAATGAGGCTCTCTAACGTGCGCCACCTATCACTCTAAAGGTGCAATAAATGGTTGTACTCTGTGCTTCGTTGATTGTACATCTTGCGGGTCTCACAGTCAAATGGGCGTCCGTGCGCCTGGATCCGGCAACCCGGGTTCTATGTTGTCTTCTTCCATCCGTCCATTTTCAGAGATGGTTGTTCTCACACCCAATTGATGAATTAAGAGCCCTAGATCTTTCTAAGGACAACAAAGGACAATGGAAATCATATCATTCTGGCTCGATGGCTGAGATTGATTTAGCTTCTTCCAACTGCTTTTGGTCCGTTTGATCGTTGGTATATTGGTAATTATCAATTTTCCAATACTATTTATCTGCTTGTTTCATTAATGGTTTTGAGCTTCGACTGTTTTAGTTTCAGTAATATAAATATGGCTTGCTTTCCCTTCACTTGAGCTGCCCATTGTCAGCATTCTGCCTCTTTAGCTGCATTCAAGGTATTCGTCATTTTTTTTTTTGCTTACGGATGATTGTTTATGGTAATTGTCCTTTGTCTTAGTGCTGCTCATTAAGTCAACCTTTCATGCTCAAAAGCTCCGTACATCAACGATGAATATGCGTAAATTACTCAACTTAATTTACTTAGCTTACCAAATGCCTAGGGGCTAAAATAGACTATTTTGTTCATGTTCATTTTGAATAGCCCAATTCAGTAAACTGATAATTTAGACCCCAGGGAACATGAACAATAGGCTTCAACTTGTTGGCCTCTTGAATAACCTTACTGTCTCTAGAATATCGTTTCAGCTATAAAACCAATTTTTGCCCAGAAAATATTGGCTTTAAAAAGATCAGTGTTTTAGCGTAATGAGTTCTTAAGACCTTGGTAGCCAAGCCTTACATTACTAAGGAATCTAATGAAAGTGACAAGTCTGCTAATGCGGTGGTGTTATGAGTGTACTAATGCTCTTATCATTACAACAAAGTTTAACCATGTATAAACTTACTAAATTACTACTGATCAAACAAAATTATTTGGGAATGATTAAGAAAGCGAATATAGTCTAAAGTAGAGGTGCCAAATTTAAATGATATCTGCTCGAACAGACAAATTTAAATAGGAATCTGTTAATTTTCCTGTCCAGATATCATTTAAATTTATGTACTTCAAAGTTGTTAGTAAGCATTAGTTCTATACTTTATACACCTCGTGAATTTTCAGATTATCGATACATTAGTGCATTAATTGGCCTACCATTCACAAAAGCATTAGTTCCTTTTGTTTATGGTGATTACCTTGCTGGTTTGTTGAAAGTACATGTTGTTAACTTTTCAATTTTGTCTACTGCATCAGAGGCCTTTGTTGGTCTACAACAAACATGTGCTGGTCCTCCTGTCGCTATGGAAAACTCTATGGATGCTCTTGCTTCCTCCTCTTCCCCTGCCATGCACACTAATGTTGGTAAGCTTCCTGGTGAGTTCAACTTGTTCTGTGTATTTGGTAGTGGCGGTCTGAATTCATCTGATTATACATCATGTCCACTCTTCTAGGCACTACACCCCCTTCCATTACATCCCCACCCTCCGTTGATGTTGTGATGCCGCTTGCAAATATACTTATACATGTATTACATATATTTGCTTATACGAAGGTATGCCTCATTGAGTATGTAAATATACTCCAGTGAAGTCTAAGTTGATGACCTTTATATGAAGACATATGTTTTGCATAAAAAGGATAGACTGGGATCAATGTACACATAGTTGGACTATTAAGTAGACATCTTGTGACTCAATTACTGTCAAAGTTGATAAATAACGACATTATTAATTTCATAAGTCATATGGCTAAGCTCAAATGATTTTTATTAGTACCTTCGACTCTACAGTTACATCCTGAATTATTAAATTCTTCAATATTTATAATTCTCAGGAAACTACAACTTCTGCTACTGATTGTCGCCCTACTTGTGAGTACATTGACAGTTCTTACTGGTATAACCTCATGTGGCGAGCCTCATTTGCGTGCTCAAAATTGACCCATCTTTTTTAATTACTGATTACTAATGCTAACTTTAAAAAATATACTACTAATCTTGGAACAAATTAAGTGCCTTGATGGTTTATTATTTTATTAGTTAATAGTACATGCCATTAATTTGGAAACGTTTTTATGTTATTGAAGTGACTTAAATTGATCAAAAAAATGTTTGTAAGAGTTGATTTGTGTTGTATTTGTAGGTACTTTCATAATTTAAATAATTAGAGTTCTTATTAGTAATCGATGATAGATGAAGTTTGTGTTGATGTAGACAATTTAGTTTATACTTGAGTATTCTATTTTATAATAAATGCTATGAAGGTATTTTGACTCCAACAACATATATTATCATTTCCATTGATTTGAATGTACTATTGGATCTTTTAAGACATATTGATTGATACATCGTTGCCGGAATAGTTACATTTCGAGACTATCATACATATAAATAGAGTGCCCATCAGATTGAGTGAACAACAACCAAGCCTCTCAAACACCAGTTCTTGGACCGTAGGCCTGCCGGATTAGGCTTTTCAACATATAATGCCTATGGAGACATTATATATGGTAATACAAAATAGTTTGCGTTTATGTTGTTCGAGGTGAATGCTTGACTATTTATGAGACAAGGAGTATTTCAACTTAATTATTTCCTGCTTCACATGAAGCATAGACTGTGATATCAGATTACTTTTTGCCTTACTGATTCTGTCAGTTATTTGCTCCTTGTGGACGCTTTTATGAAGACATTTGCTTATAGATTTTGCAATTGGCGGCACTATGGATACCTTCATATCAGGTTGCAATGGGCACTTCAGAATTCGAAGCGTTTAACAGTCAGTGTGGTTGGTTCTCCTCCTGCATATTGTTCTTTTCTAGTTTCTGAGCTCATTATCTTGGTGTGTTGTTTTGTACTGTTACTGTCACAGTTGGTTCGCAAGGGATTGTGGGTTTTTTTCGAAATTTCTTAAAGGAAATATCCGGTGATTTATTTTCATTGCTTTCTTGTTATTGAATGTGCTCTCGTAGTGACTGATTTATGTGTAATAGACATAAGCTTGCTCGGACACCTTGATACTTCAGGGTCGAGAGTTGCAGGTTCTGGTAAACAATTTTCAAGAATTTCTCATTCTTCACCCGAATTTTTTTTGGTATATATAATATATATATATATATATATATATATCTTGAATTGATAGAACCTTTGGTTTGTTGATATGTTTAATGGTTGTTCGCAAACATTCAATTTTTGTTTCTACACTGTTGGTTAACCATCATCTCCTATTCTTTTAAGTTGGCTTTATTTCTTATGATAGGTTTGAAATAAGGTAAATGTAGGTGAGTGTAAACTATTTAGGCTTTTTTTCATCTGGGCACCTGAATTTTTGGATTTATTCTAAATAGGCACCTGATGAACTTTTTATAACAAGTAGGCACCTGAGACGAAAAATTGGCACCTGAACTTTTGCTTTTCTCTTTTTTCAGATTTTTACAGATTTTAAAATTCTTAACCAAGGGCAAGTTAGTCATATTGAAAATATAACATCTTTGAAGGAAAATATACAGAAAAGTTCAGGTGCTAATCCGGAAAAAAATTTAGGCGCCAAAATTTCAGGAAAAAGTTCAGGTGCTATTTCGGAAAGTCTTCCTTCTTAATTAATAGCCTCCATTTTAACCTAACTCACCTGGATTAACTTAATGGCGCCTGAAGCAGCTCAAGTGCCCGATCTAAAGTGCAGGTGTTGAAGAATCTTGGTATGCGATTGGCCAGATGTGCAAAATCGGGTAAGAAGAAATTGATTTCGAATGAGTTTGTGGGCTGCAATCGGAATCTGAAAAAATTTGAAAATTTGGTGACCCCATTTTTTCTCTAATTCGTTCTGCCATGGATATTAATGTGAAGAAATCAGAAAGAAAATTGAAGATTTTAGGATTTATTGTTGGATGACCCTCGAAACCATAATCTGTATGTAAAGTGATATTCTTTGTCTTTTGGTCTGGGATGAGTTATTAGCTTGAAGATCTGGTGGATTTGGAGTATGAGGGTAATGGAGTTAGGAGGGGGTGAAATAATTTAAAAATTTATTTGATGCCATACCTAAAGAGCAAGGTGTTGGCGTGATTAGTGTTTCTCCTTTAGCTATGAGCTTCTAACAGAGTGGGCCCCAGAGTGGCACCCTGCTTCCCCTGAGCTCAAGAATGCTTGCAGATGAAAAAAAGCCAACTATTTAAAATGAACCTAATAGACGGAATGTAGATAATGTAGGTGAAACTACTATCATTATTGTTTAGATGTTACCCTTCACTAGGTAAATTATTATAAATAATAACTTAAAAATATTATTTTAAAATTATGAATGATAGAACTGATGTTTATATCATTTTCTTCATTTCTATACAAAATATTTGTTGTAAATTGGCCTTGTTTTTATATTAGATGTGATTAAAATAAAAATATAAAACCACATTTATATATGCATTTTCTCTTCTAAAAATGCTACTACTTTTAAACATATAAATATTGTTTAGCAAAACCAAACATGAACATATTAATAAGAAAAGTTAATCAACCAAAGATATATATTGAACACTCGTAATGGTAAGGACATATATAATGGTGGGTACATATATTAAAAAATTGATAAACAAAATTAATACTCTCTTCATCTCAAATTGTTCGGCCTATTTTTATTTTGGGAGTCAATTTTTAAAAACTTTGACCATGAATTTTTATTAATCGATAAAAGATAATATATTAATGTTGAATCCTGTTAGATTCGTCTCAATGTATATTTTTGAAATATCAATTTTTTTATAATTTTGAAGCTTGTACAATTAAAGATATTTTCATTTTAAGTTATGTCTCGTAGATCGTAAAAATCAAAATAGGACAAATAATTTGGGATGGAGGAAGTAAGAACCAACATGAATTATATTCTACTAAAAAGGAACATGAAGTATATTTGTAATGGTATGGACATATATAAAATTTAATGTCAAAATTAACCATGCAACAAGTATGTTATTGATTTACGGCAAAATTAATACTCTCTTCGTTCTAAAAGATTCTCACATTTTGATTTTTTGTGGTCAAATATTATAAAATTTGATCATAAATTTTCATCAAACGATAAGAACTAATATAGTCATGTGGGATCTTGTTAGATTCGTCTTAATATATATTTTTGAAATATCAAATTTTTATAATTTTTTCGCATGTAAAATAAGATATTTACGTTTCAATTCTTATTTTGTTGACCACGAAAAGTCAAAGTGGGACAATCATTAAAGAACGGAGGGAGTATTAAAGTATATTAATTTACGACGTATAATATAAATTATGTGGGAAGTATACGTCAAAATCAATATTGAAGAATACTAACTCACGACAACATTTTTTACGTTAGGTAATATCACGACAAATAGCCAAGCGGAAGGCAATCAGAAGAATATTGTCACATTTTGACTTTTGTTAGTCAAATATTACAAAATTTGATCATGAATTCTCATTAAACAATAAGAAATAATATAGTCTTGTGGGACCTTGTTAGATTCGTCTTAATATATATTTTTGAAATATTAACTTTTTATAATTTTTTCGCATGTAAAATAATAGATAGTTATGTTTTAAATTGTGCTTTGTTGACCATCAAAAGTCAAAATGTGACAATCTTTTAGGGATGGAGGGAGTATTTATTATATTTTGAGACTTATTATAGAAGTGATTGAGCCGTGTCTTTTTGTAAGGGAATAATATTGATAGTATTAGTCTAAAATAATAATAAAAAATTATTAATTGATTAACCTCTCATTAGTAAAAAGATTTGCGAAAATTCATTAACCTAGATAAATTTATTTTTCTGTTTGAAACAATATATCTATTTAAATTTGAAATTGTTAGGATTTGAGGGGAGTATATCTTAATAATAGAAAGTTTACTTCAATAACTTTTTTTTTTTTTTACCAGGATTATTCTTGCTTTTAATTTAAGTATTAGATGAAGTGTATTTTGATCAAATGTTTCTATGTCCAGTATTAATATACGAAATTATGGCTACGTTTTTCATCTATCAAAAACAGTATTAATATACGATGTGTGTTAAGTATGTGATCGAGAGTATATTAATATGTTACTTTCACTCCCTTAAAAATTTTGACCCACTTTATTTTTGTTGCTAAAGTTTATTGTTTCAAAATAATTGACCAGATAAGATAAAATTTACTTAAAAACTTAGTTGTTATTTTAAGAATAGACTCCATGCATTGATTGTGTTTACTTTTATTATTGTTAAAGAATTAATGATAATTAACCTAAACAGTTGGAAAGTCTCATTATTATTTTGCCCCCATTGAATATCCCTACACATTATTCTCATTGAACTCCTACGAAGACACTATTTGGGTGTGTTAGCAAGTGAGGTATCTAATGTAATACACTGCAGTAATAAGTTTGGGAGAATTTTCTTGTATGCTTAGGAGGTCATGCTCACATGGTGCTCACAATCATCTGAGCCGTTAGATTAAGAGTTTAAGTGATATTTTAATCCTATGGTTGATATTTAATTGGGTAATTTTGTCATTACATCTTTAAGTGGAAAACAATAATAGTTGTGTTTTGGGTATTAATGATAGAGTAATTAGCAATTAATTAAGATTGGAGAGAGTAAGCTAAATGCAATGATTACTTCAGCTCATCAATGTCGAAAATATGAATTCTAGTGTTAATCTCATTCAAAATAAATTGAAGTATAACTTTTTTTTCTAATTTTAATTCTTTCATTCAAAAACCAATGAATTTTCTCAGTCTCATGTTATGTAGTAGAGAATGTCTAGAAGTTTAAAGACGTGGTCAGTGATCAAGAATATAAATAAAATTTTAGATATACTTTTAGTTATACCATTTACTAATACACACTGGTGTTTCGTTCTTGTTCAATAACACCACTGAATAATATACATTGGTGCCGCATATTTCGTCAATAACACCACATAAAATTATCTTTACTAGTATTAATCTCATTTTAGATATATTTCTTCAATAATAAATAATTCTAGTATTAATCTCATTTTAGATATATTTTTAGTGACACCATTTACTAATACACACTGGTGTTCCGTTCTTGTTCAATAACACCACTGAATAATATACATTGGTGTTGCATATTTCTTCAATAACACCATATATAATTTATTTATATATCCTTACTAGTATTAATCTCATTTTAGATATATTTCTTCAATAATAAACAAGTCTAGTATTAATCTCATTTTAGATATATTTTTAGTGACACCATTTACTAATACACACTGGTGTTACGTTCTTGTTCAATAACACCACTGAATAATATACATTGGTGTTGCATATTTCGTCAATAACACCACATAAAATTTATTTATATATCTTTACTAGTATTAATCTCATTTTAGATATATTTCTTCAATAATAAACAATTATAGTATTAATCTCATTTTAGATATATTTTTAGTGACACCATTACTAATACACACTGGTGTTCCGTTCTTGTTCAATAACACCACTGAATAATATACATTGGTGTTGCATATTTCTTCAATAACACCAAATAAAATTTATTTATATATCTTTACTAGTATTAATCTCATTTTAGATATATTTCTTTAATAATAAATAATTCTAGTATTAATCTCATTTTATATATATTTTTAGTGACACCATTTACTAATACACACTGGTGTTCCGTTCTTGTTCAATAACACCACTGAATAATATACATTGGTGTTGCATATTTCTTCAATAACACCATATAGAATTTATTTATATATCTTTACTAGTATTAATCTCATTTTAGATATATTTCTTCAATAATAAACAATTCTAGTATTAATCTCATTTTAGATATATTTTTAGTGACACCATTTACTAATACACACTGGTGTTCCGTTCTTGTTCAATAACACCACTGAATAATATACAATGGTGTTGCATATTTCTTCAACAACACCACATAAAATTTATTTATATATCTTTACTAATATTAATCTCATTTTAGATAGATTTCTTCAATAATAAACAATTATAGTATTAATCTCATTTTAGATATATTTTTAGTGACACCATTTACTAATACACACTGGTGTTCCGTTCTTGTTCAATAACACCACTGAATAATATACATTGGTGTTGCATATTTCTTCAATAACACCACATAAAATTTATTTATATATCTTTACTATTCATGTTTAAAATGTATTTTGGTATCTCTCATTATCTCTAAACACAAAATTAACTCTAATAGGTTAAGAAATTGTAACAGGTGGAATAATTAAAATACCAATTGAATTTGTCTTGACTAGACTTAAAGCAATACCAAACCAAATTATATAAATCACAAATAGAATATAAAAATTTAATTCGAGTACACCAATCAAATTTGTATTGTTTGTATGTGTTAAATATTCAAGTTTAAAATTGTGAGTATATTTTATAAAATTTTATCATTAAGAATCCAGATTTGGGTGTTAATTATTTTGGTTAATAAATGGTAATAAATTTGGAGTGCAATAAATTTGGTGTTAATTTTTCACATTCTATTTAGAAAAACATTTCTTAAATGACTATGAAACCCTTGTGAGCATGGTGCTCACAAAATAGTTGTAAGCATATAAGTACAACTCTAAGTTTGGATCAACTATCACATCTTTGCCCGATTTCTTTACATTTCTATTATTTAACTATTTTTTAATCCTTCAATCACATTTAGTTAACAAATGATTTTTATAGAGTAAAACGTCTATAAATTAATAATTTATAAATTAATAATCTCTCTAAGATAATAAATTTATCCGGTTTCGACTTGGATAGTTAAAAAGATTAATGAAATCGATAAAATAATAAGATAATACTTTTTCTAAAGTTCCTTTATATAATATAAGGTCCCACAAAAATTATAAATTAATAATTCTTAGAAATTGAAATAATATAATTACAATTTATTTAAAATATGACTCTATAGTAGTTTGTTTTTTCTTAAAGTTCAAATCACATTGGAGTTCATCTCTAATTTTTCTTATTGCATCCATTAGTTCCGGGTTGTGTTTTCGAATTTGTAACATAAATTTGTGAAGACTTCTAGACGCCAAAAGTGCTTCCTTTCGGGTAACACGTTTCGAAGAAACGATATCATCTTCATCATCAACATTGTTCTCAGTGATATTATTAATATCATTAAACTCTTTATGTCATTAAATTCTACATATATTTATGCAAAAACTCTTTAAATTAATATTATTAATTTATAGATAAGTTAATAACTCCCTAAATCAATACATTTGGTCGGTCCCAACATTATTAGTTTATATAATTTTAACTGTATTTTTATTTGCTATCATCTTCAATTAAAACTTATTATTTTTGCTTTTTATGATAAAATTTTACTCCCTCCATCCCTAAATGATTGTCACTTTTTGACTTTTGGTGGTCAACAAATACGATTTTAAAATATAAATATATATTATTCTAAATGCGAAAAAGTTATGAAAAGTTGATATTTCAAAATTATATATCGAGACGAATCTAACAAGGTCTCACAAGACTATAGTAATTCTTAGCGTTTAATGAGAATTCATGATCAAATTTTGTTATGTTTGACCAACAAAAGTCAAAATGTGACAATAGTATCATTTATTATTTTTAATGACAATAATGTTACAAAAATAAAACAATAAAATAACATAGATCACCGAGTGAAATAAAGACAAAGGGATTTCCTTTTCCATTTTCCACCATTTGTTGTTCGGTTCCCCACACATCTGGAAAAAGGTTAGTGACCTCTCTTCCATTCTCTACATTCATTGTGCAAATTCTTCAGAATAAATATATTAACTTTTTTATTTATTTTATAGGTTTTAACAATAATATTTTTAGTAGTTTAAGTTCTTCTGTAACTCAATTTGTATCCCGTTAATTGAATGTTACAAAGAAAAATTGGTAATTACGCTATTTATCGAAAGAAGTGCTGATTCTATGAGCTGTGTTCATATTTTTAGGCTTACCCCGAGCTCTTAAAAAAATTATAAACATAATTGGAAATTGGAAATTGGAAATTTGGGCATTTATTATTTGGATTGTATGTAGATTAATCATAGAATAATTGGTTTTGAGTTTGCTGATGTCTGACTTCGACACTCACATTTTAGGGAAAAATAAATGGATTGTTGATTCTTTTGTATATATATATATTCTTATTTTAGGAAGACATCTGATGCAGTATTTCCAGTGTACGTTGTTGTAAAGCTGAATATTGGTCGCGGGTATCGGAATTCTTGATATATGAAAGTAAATCAAGTTTTTGGGTGTGTGAATTCTTATGATTCTGTTTCATTGAGGGGATATGAGAATGTTGCTTGAATTGTTTATAGTTTCTTCTATCTGTTTATCCATGCCCTCTAATTTCTTGTTTTGCGAAGTTTTACATTTTCTAGTTTTGGTATTATAAATTTATAAGAGTGATATATGTGATAATTATATATTAACGGTATCTCTGATGGCCGTTGCTATTCTCCCACATGATCTATGCTTGAGATATTATAATAGGTATTTTTTGTCGCTTGCTAAGAATATGAGGCAGTTAGATGAAAGAAGTGATCTTTTCAAGTCGTGGAATATTTTCTTTAATCTGGTTGTTCATTGAGGGATTCAAGTTATCCTATCTGTTTTTCCTTTTCCAATTCGAACTTAGATCATCCGACTGAAGGTGGACTGATAAAGGAATGTACCAAGTGTGTATGATCAACGCTGCAAGGTCCTATAAATTCAAGCATGATCCAACGCTTTGTCAGGGTAGAAGGTTACCTTCAAGTTCACATTTATTGTTCGCTTTAGATAACAACGTGCACTAGGAGACTAAATATAAAATGAATTTGCCCACCAAAGTTATTCTTTTACCATATTATGATAATTACGATCCTCGCATTGTGCATTATTAATTTTCCGTGACAATCGTTTGGATTTCAAATTTGGAATGAGAATGCAAGGGGGAATCAATTAACTATATTTGAGTGATGTATATAACTTTATTATTGTTTTTTAGGAACATTGCCTGAACTAAGGCAAGTTGTGTTAGTTGGCTGAAAGTCAACGTCTGATTGTAGGCGTGACCAGTTTTGAAATTGTATTGTCTAGCGGTCATACTAGTGAAGGCATCTGATTAGTTCAGCCATTTTACATGCGAAGAGCTACATTTTCTTTTTTTGTATCCTTCCCACGAGAAGAGCTACATTAAATGTGATAGATGTTTCTTGTTCTCTTCTTTTTTGTATCTTTTCCAAGTGACTCGAGTGATTAATAGGTGGTGTGTAATCAACTTGGTGTTGGTTGACTATTGACTGAATGACTGCGCCCGCTTGTTTTAACTTATTTTAACTTCTATCACATCTCCTTTCTTTTTCTTTACTTCATGGAATGTGTCTGGCGCAGCTTCTCTATTAAGTAATCAGACAGTTGTGCGGAGATTAGATACTTGTGTATACAAGTCACTATGAAGAACTCGAGTGATTACATGCCAGGAGCTTATAATCCAAGTGGTTATGTGCCACCAGCTTATATTCCCTTGGAACAGTCTGACGAAACAATAGAGGAGGTCACTTCTAAAGATGCTCACCCAACACAAAGGCAATCAACTAATAGTCCAGAACAATGGTCTTCTGGAATCTGTGCTTGTTTTGATGATATTCCTAGCTGTAAGCTATCTTTTATGTATTTCTGAAGAGTTTTTGCTAATAGTTTCAAAACTTCTAGCTCCTTCATAATATCATTAAACTTTTTTACATAATTTCTTGATAAAGCATAAAGAGTTGTTCTTGTAGTCTATGGTCCGACCCTCTTAATGCTTTTGAATATGTACTTCGATATATAGAGATGAATCTGAGCGTGTTACTTTGGATATAAGTTAGGAACTTAGAATATATAAAATTTTCGTTGAATATATTGTAGGGTGGTTTAGTTGAAGATTATTATTGATGTATTCTGTTCTCGGAATGTACTCTCTACTTCTCAAGTATACTGTGCATTCTTGTGATACATTGAATCATTTGTAATATGTACGTCTCTCTTGCATTAGTTGTTACTTTTATGTAGACACTACAAATTTCTAACCAGAGCTTCCTGTTTTGACTTCTATAGGTTCTGTTGGACTTCTATGTCCTTGCTATCTGTTTGCTAAGAATGCTGAACTTTTGGGTTCGGGAACGTTTATTGGTTCATGCGCCACTCATTTTATTTTATGGTCTTTAGTCAACACACTTTGCTGCGTGTTAAGCGATGGTTGCCTTGTGGGTCTACCTGGATGCTTCGTCTCATGGTATGCTTGTGGATATCGGAGGACGTTACGGTCTAAATACAATCTTCCGGTATGTGATGGATCACCTATCATTACTTATCTGTGTCTTGACTTCAATTTTTGTCAATCCTCCCCAGATTTGGTTTTTTAGTATTATGAATTTTGTTTGACCACATCTTCAATTGGGGCTATGTAACATGAAACTTCGAAAAAATCGGTTCCAGCTGCCAGTCTTTGAAGTGGCTTCAAATGATTATCACCTCCAAGGCAATTTAGTACCAGATTTTATTTCAGCCTCTAGTATATATATTTGATGGATAGTTAAACATTGAATGTTATAAATCTGGTTTACACAGGCTTTCAGATTTGGTTTTAACTATCATTATTGTTCAAATTTGTCTGGTATGCCCTTATAGCTTCACATATCATGCTCTAATTGTAACATTTTTATGCAAAACTTCTGCCACAGGAAGCTCCCTGTGGGGATCTCATCACGCACTTTTGCTGCCACTTATGTGCCATTTGTCAAGAATACAGAGAAATCCGCGAAAGATCTGGAGGTGCCGGTTCCCTGGATTTAATTCAAACAGCAGCCCCTCCAGTTCAGAAAATGGATTCGTCTTCCACGTAATTATGTTCTTAGTAGTTTGAGTGTACCAGATGGTAATAATGTTTATATGTAGCACTTAACAGTTCTCATTAGTTAACATAACTCTATGTACGTATCCCTAGTTTAGGCCTTCTTTATTTTTTCGATTCTTTCTCCATCTGCTGTGTAATTAACTTTTGCAATTTTTTTTTATTTTTATTTTTATCGGTTGGCAAAATTTTCACATTAGTATCCATATTGATATCATCGTCCGACCCCTCCTTTGATGGAATGTTCCCTAGATTGGAAAAACATGTGATATGTTAACCATCAGCCGTAGCTTAATTAACAAACGCACTCTCTTTCAATCGATAAATATGCTATTAAGCCTCATTATATATGAATAAAGGCTATGGTTGGGTCATATAATTTAAACAGTACAAAAAGGAAGTTAGTGGGAGAAGTCTTTAGGACTCGAACACATCTTTAGCATTTAGGTGTCTACTTCATAACATAGGAAGATGGTGTTGCACCCTATGTTTATTATATAGAAATTAAGATCACACAAAACCGAAATATGAATGCTTAGGAGATAAGGAGTTACAAGAAATGGGAGAAAATATTTGGGGTGGAATTCTCAACTTTTGGAGATCGTTATTTTGAGTCGTTGGCTTTCATTAAGAAAATTGTCGAAATAGTCACAAAAAGCGGGTCAAGACTAAAGAATAATAGACATGATAACTTGGTTGTTGTTAATGTTGAACCAAAAGATCACCGAATGAGTTCGTTCTTGTTATCTTGAGATCCTTTATGGTCCTAGAGATTGGTGGTGAAAATTGAAAAATGAGCATAATCTACTTTTGGAACTTTGAGTTTATTCTTACCCTTGAAATAGGACGCACCGTGAAACAGAATTGTAAAATATTCACATGTCCTCAAGATTGTTGGTGGAAGTGAATAGTTGTTACTTTTAGTAGTTACATTTTACTCTAGTGTACATGAGGAGATGAAAGCTGAAATACTTCCTTAATATCACATAGTTATGGTTTTATCAACAAGCACCAGTGGTCTAGTGGTAGAATAGTACCCTGCCACGGTACAGACCCGGGTTCGATTCCCGGCTGGTGCAAGGGTGCAGTGATGAATTAATATGTGCTTCTTGTGAAGGTGTTGGGCCCTCATTGTTTCCCTAGTGGAATAAAATTGCACATCGGAGCATCTTTTTTTCCCAACATGGTTATATATTTTTGCCTCCATTGTCCAAGATTCTTTCATCTTCCACATTTTCCAACCAAATTAATTGAAATATAGGGGAAACTATTTTCCCAACACAATTTTTTATACTTCCCCCAAAAGGGTAATAGTTTTACGAAACGAGTGCATTATCTAATGCAATCTTTGTTGCCATCCTTGGCATTGCACAATAATCATAACTATCATGTAACTACCCCAACACGAAACACACAAGTTTCGAAAACTAGTGTGTGATAACCTGAAAGGAGATGCAACAACGATTCTCAGGTTCGGATTTGCATATTAGAACTTACTTACAGCTACCGAACCCTTAGAAACCTCATAGGCATCTCTATTCCTGGTTTTCCTCATTCCAGCTTGAAAATGAAGCTTTGATCCCTCGGATGCGATGGAGGATACCTTTATCCAAATCACCACCTTTGTTTTCAGTCCATCGATGTCAGTAAGCTTGCCTTTCTCCAGATAACCAGTCACAACAGTATCGAGCCTCATTATTGATGAATCCTGGTAACTCACCTCACATACCGAGGCCATGTTGACAGTTAGCAATTTGGTTTTTTCATCGAAGTCATATCCGGTGGCATCACTAGGGAAGATACCTACTGGCAGGTCATACTCTTTCAAAACCTCTTCAAGTGGTTTCTGCATCGACCCTGCAAATCGGTAGCAATCCATATTAACAACTGAGCATGACTAAACATCAGAGACATTCCGGGGAAATTGGGCAAACAAGGCTACTCAAGAACCAGGAGGCATATGACACTGCGTTACTTTTCTTTTTCGAAACTATTAGTAATTTGGTATTAAGGAGAACCCGGGCTAGCCCTCTGTTGGGCATGAATCTTAACAATTGGTAGTGACTTACTCCGTATTTGATAATCACTTCTAGCAACATTTGGTGCAATAGACAACAACTAGATTAGGACACAGAACAATAATGCAGAAAGACAAGGTGCATTCATGCAAAAAGCAATATGCAAATCCACAGAACTTGAACAACGAACTAGCAGAGTGCATAAAGGCACAACGCTTGTGTGCACGATTGCAGGCCATCAACAGCTAGCATACATCTGGTGTAAATATGATCATGCAATTTCAGCTGATATAGCTTAGTCGATTATCTGCAAACACATTTTTATGAATCTTTATATACTATAATGTGTCTCGATACATTCTCTACATAATTCATTTGAAGTGAGATAGAATTGATAATTCTCTTAGAACTTCGAGAGCTTCTCTCTACTTTCAGTCCCTGTTCCAATTGTGCTCAAATTACATGAATTTTAGCACATAGTTCACGAAGTTAGAATTTTCTAGTCATAGACGGCAATACGAAGTATAATCTATAACAGCAAATTTTGTAACTTGATAACTCAATTACATTAATCTTCAATCTCTTAGTCCTATTATGTTAAGAAAATAACACCTAACCTTTTATCTTGCCAGCAATCCATTTTGCCCCACCATCGATACTGTTTCCAATTGACTACACATTGAACAAAAAAATTACATATCAGAATTTTTTTTATATGATTGAGTACCTCTTGCATAATAATAAAACATAATAGGACTTTTCGTTCCAAACAGAGACAACAATGAGACCTTAAACATTTTCCGAATAAACATCAAATGTGAAATGCTAAAGAAAACATGATCTAGAAACAAGATCAACTCATGCAGTCATGCATTTTAAAAGAAACTTCATCGATTTGATTTTACAAAATCAAATTATTGGTTATGTCACGAGGCTAAGCCTTTGTACTACGGTCTATCTGACCCCTCTTATCCCGCTTTAGCAGGACCCTCTTGGAGCACGTCGATGTCCATGATCATCTTGATCTCAAATTATAAAACAAAATAAAAAGCCGCCATTCCACCTCTCATATTCTAATATCATAATTCCACATTTATAATTTCAATATCACATACATTATCACATATGCTTGTTAGAATTCTTCATGTAATTAGGTGCAAGATCATGAAATAGATGCAACACCTGAAAGTCCCCTGTCACCCCCCCCCCCCCCCTTTCCATTAAAATGAAATGTGACAAATAATTGGGACATACAAAGACGAAGGGAGAATGCATACATTGACGTCATTGGTGACAGAGCTGAGCTCCCCTTTAGCTTTCTGACCAATCCAATAAGAACCAACCTTGCTAAATATCTGATCCATATCTATATATTACTTCTATATCACAATTTTCCAATTGTTTGTCTGAAAAGATGGAAAATTGTTTATCCCCCTCTATCTCAAATTCCTAGATTGTTTGCAGAAATGAGGGAACTATAAGGGACAAGATATTCTATTTTCTTGTTTTCGTTTATGCCTCTTTTACCAAATTTGCCAATTCTTTCTATTTTAAGACTTTATTTCCAACATGAAGCCTGACGGGTCGTAAATGTATCTCAATAGCAGTACCGAACGTGACACGAAAAAAAAAAAAAAAACAAACTCTACAATATTTTAATAAAGTATTGCCTTTATAAACAAACGAACTTACCACGTTCGGTTTATTTAATCCAATCACCTTCATTTCAGCTATATATAGTCAATTATAATGATCGTTTACCTATAAATATAGGTATATGTATAATGTATTGACAACAACGATCATCAATAAAATATTTCCCCCAAAATTTCTACATTGTGGAAATTCATCCGGCTTTGGTAGACCTAAATCTTTCAATAGAGTGAAACATGAAATGTAATTTATTACTACTTAGTTTTTCTTATAATTATTTTATTACACAATCATACATTAAGTTATTTCACAATTTTTTTTCTCCAGACTTAGCTTGGGATTCTATAGCTCTATAGTTTGACATTGCAATTTGCAACTCAATCATTACAAAAGTATACATGTTGTTCTGGTGGACGATGATGTTATATATATCCATGCAAGATATCTTACAAAATTAAGTAGGTGATTTATCTGCTATTTTTCAATTATATAAAGGGTGACATTATTTATATTACACAAAAAGAATATACTACCGTCGTCCCTAAAAATTATCACATTTTGACTTTTGTTGGTCAAATATATTAAATTTGATCATGAAGTATCATTAAACGATAAAAAATAATATAGCCTTGTGAGACCTTGTTATATTCGTCTCAATATATAGTTTTGAAATATTAACTCTTTATAACTTTTTCGCATGTAGAATAATAGATATTTACGTTTTAAATCCTGTTTTGTTAATCACCAAAAGTCAAAATGTGACAATTATTTAGGGATGGAGGGAGTATATAAATTTAGGAGGACGAATAATTTAATTTTTAAGTGAGTATACGACTACAATTGTATTTAGATATCTAAATTTAACGAGTTAATCGAATAGCCTAGTAAAAAAGACTTTTGCTAGTGACTAGAAGCTCCTGGGTTCGAAACTCATATCTATCATTAATTTACAAAAGAAAAAAAAAATCTAAATATTTGTGATAACATTTAGGGAAAACGGCGGGCCACTACTGCCTTGTGGCCTTATTCCTCCATTTTAATTGACAATATGAGTTGCACGTCGTTACATTTCTACTTATGAACAAATAAATTAAATATTTGTGATAACTATTTATAGAGACGAGAAGTTCTATGATGGAGCTTTCCTTGGAAATACTTGATTGTGTGAACTAAAACTTGTTGACACGTATCTTGTGTCAGATTGGTTGCTTTCTTATTATAGACTCATCAACTCGATCAATTCAACTATATTCATTTAAGTTTGGAATACATGATTTAGTGATAATTGATAAAATAATTATAGTTAAAAAGTTTAGACTTTGAGTTTGAATTTGTTTAAAAGCATACTTTGATAGAATATTACAAGAATTATTATTTCTGATTTCATGTTTCGTTAATCCTCATCCTCTATTACAAAAATTCTTCATAAAGAGATCTAATTTCCTTTAAAACAAAATTTATTGGTGTTAAAGGCTCAATACTCAACAATATTTGGATTATATATAGAAACATCATGCAAATGCATGTATCATAGAAATTTTCCACGGGCGATGATAACCAACAAAATGAACAAATATATATGCATCTTCTTTTTTAACAAGATAGGGAGAAAAATAGATCAGGTTGCCATTAAGAAAATTGTTGTATAAAATTAAATATATTAGAGATTGGATAATATGCCGTTCTTCAAGATTAAATTTTAACAAAATTATAAAATTGTTTACTTGGCTACTATTGAGATAATAATTATCGAAATAATTTCAATAATCATGATAAGTGGTAACTTTATGAAAATGATCTCTATGTAATAATTAGTAATTGATGGTGAAAGCTCAATATCAAAACAATTAAGTAATAATGATTTTGAATCGAAGATAGTATATTGATACGGAGGCTTATTATATCTCTTACTTTAAGCTTTATTTATTGAGCAAGTTGATCCGCAATTTTTAATTATACAATTATTAGCTTCAAGTGTTTATCTCTCGCGGATGTTCATGAATCGCTTGAGTAGTACAAGCATTATGGAACATATATATATTTCAGATTTGATTTAATCAAAATGTATATAGAGGGAGTGGACTTTCGTAGGCATTAATTAAAGCCTAGGTGGTCAACGATTTTTATTTCGAGTGACTACCTTTTAAATAATCCTCAAGTAATATCCTGTGTGTTTCATTTTTTTAAATCATCAATAAAATGAATTTTGAATCCAAAATCTTTTATCGCTAGCAATTTTTTTCCTATTAATTAAGAACAAAATATCAACTTGATATATTACTATCTGAATTATTAGTACTATTTGCATCTATATTGTTTACTTTCAATTTTCAAACAAGAACAAAACTGGATAGTCATTATTATTCACGTACAAAACTCAAACACATTGCAATAACTTGCTTTTGGCTTTTGTGCTTATGGGTGCTACTTAATAACGATATTGTTCAAATTCGATATCTCTTATTTATTTTCATTTTTTACTTTTTATATTCTGAACTCAAATATATATATATATATATATATATATATATATATATATATATATATATATATATATATCTTTTAATTTCAATGGAACTACTGAATTAGTAATATATTTTATAATTTTACCTGTGATCAAATCATATATAACTCTGTATTACATTCAGATACAAAATTGATGTAATATTTATATATAATATCGAATTTAACCAATTAAGGCAATAACCGCCCTAGTTAAATGTAATGCTTTTGATTTAGTCGAACAACTCTTGCATTTAAACTTACAAATTGGTCTAATTTCACTGTATCTAGTTTAATAGGAGAGTTAGATGTTATTTTTGAAGTCTCACGATCTTCTTAATATAGAAATAGTTATTAATATTATTATATAAATTTTTGTGAATATCTTGTATAATAATTACCACTTCATTATATGTCACATTTGAGACTCACATATTGAAAAGAGAAGGTTCACCATTTAATAATCTCGAGAGCTATTCCACCTAAAATCAATTAGTTTTAGTGATGATGCCTCCGTGTGCTATGAAGTGTATGTTCGATCCCTCTCTCTTCATAAGAAAGAGTTAGTTGCAGGATGGACCCACTAAGTGGGGGCCTGGTGCAGTTTGGTCCCAGAAATTAGCACTGTTGCGGAAATGGTCTCTGATAATGTGAATAATGGTACATTTTGGTCCCTGGTCAGTTAAAATTAATGGTCTTCAGCGTGAATAGTGAAGTTTTGGGCAAAAAATAAAACTTTTGAGAAGTTGCTTACCTTAATATAATGACTAAATTACCCCTCGACATTTTCATACATTTCTTTTTTCTTTTTTTCGATTTTTTTTTCAACTTTTATTAATTTTTTTAAATTTTCTTTTTCAATTTTCTTTTTCTAGTAAAAAGAGGTCGATTTTGGTAGTTGTTTTTAGATAAAAGTTTTGGTTTTGGCAAAAATGTACAATTTTTATATTAAGTTGCAAGCATTAGCCAATATCATGGACTAAGTTACAATTTTTGTACTTTCGAAAACCAAAAGCAACCTGAACCCACTAACTTTTGAATTAAGTGAATTATTCATTAATTTTGATTATTTGACATAGTCGAACTTTGGACCTTAACCATATTGCCATATATATGAATTAAAAAATAACAGTTGCACATTGTTGGGACTATTCCATATCCACAAGTTGGTCCTATACTGCTCATTCATTGCTGTCTTCTTTGATCCGTGTGTTTTATTATATCATCAATCTAATAATAAATTCATGCTTATTTATTTCATCACTGCAACTTGCTCCTATATTTTTCATCCCTTTGAAAATCCAACCACCACTTTAACAACCCTTTCCCTCTATCTAGAGCCGCGCCTACAAAGATTCACAAATCTTCAATTAAACTTTCATTTCAAAATTAATATATAAACAAAAATATTAACATAGAAATTTGCATTTAAATCTGCATTAATTTCTATGTATTAAGTGTTTTAATAAAGATTCATCCAAAAACTAAATCAGATCAATTTCGAACGTCCAATATAAAGTACCTAAATTCTCTCTCCGTACATACATGATATATCATACAAATTCATTTCATATTTACAAATTGACCAATTGGGACTATAAAACTACAACAAACTCCATCAACAATATTAAAAAATCACCAATTTGCTTCATCCACCATCATCTTAATACTACCACAATTTTGCCCCTTTCATGTATTTGACTAGATTAAGAGTGTAACCCTAGAACCTCTCTCTTTTCATTTCATATATATAAAGGGAAAAAAACCCACCCAACCACACATGGTTTATATATTAGCATAAATCCATCCATTAATTCATTCCACCCAAATCCCAAAATTAAACAATCAAATATTTTTCAAAATCATCAAGAACACAAAAAAGAAAAAAAATGCATCCAAATGAACCAAGATCATCATCTCTTCTACTTCAAAGAATCAACACAAATAATAACACACCATGCAACAATAACATACCAACGCCTCCACAAGCCTACCAACTCCAGACCCCACCACCATGCACCGCCGCAGACATCCCCGACACGGTGGCACTCCACCATACCCACCGTGTCGCCCCCAACCAGTGCTGCTCCGCCGTGATCCAGCACATCTCCGCCCCGATCCCTGCTGTATGGTCCGTCGTCCGCCGTTTCGACAACCCCCAAGCCTATAAACACTTCGTTAAGAGCTGCCACGTCATCGTCGGGGACGGCAACGTGGGAACACTCCGGGAAGTGCACGTCATCTCAGGCCTCCCAGCTGCCAATAGCACCGAGAGACTAGAGATACTAGACGACGAACGCCACGTCATCAGCTTCAGCGTGGTGGGTGGGGACCACCGCCTTGCTAATTACCGGAGCGTGACGACGTTGCATGCATCCCCTGGTGGTGGTGGTGGTGGTGGTGAGGAGGAGGAGGAGGGGACAGTGGTTGTGGAATCATATGTTGTTGATATACCACCTGGGAATACTATTGAAGAAACATGCACTTTTGTTGATACTATTGTCAAGTGTAACCTTCAATCCCTAGCTCAAATCTCCCAGAATTCCAAGAAAACAAATGTCTAAATTAGTAGAATGGGAAGTGAGAAATTCGAGTCGGATCGAGTCGAGCTGGTTTGATAGATGAGAATGAAGTGGAGATGTTTGCTTGTGATCAATTATTGGAACTAAAGGGTTGAATATAATAAAATGGGAATGATATGGGACGTTCGAGTCTGATCGAGTTGAGTCGAGTACTCGAGAGTTGATTGGTATGTTAGATGAGGATGGATCGGAATGAAGATGTTTGTGATCAAATGAAACTAACACATGTAAGGTTAAAATTATCTTTGCTTTGTGTTTGAATTATTGATCAGGTTTTATTTGAGGTTTGTAAATGACTTGTAGATTATTAATGATGATACTTGTTCAAATATATATGTTGCGTTTCAATGAGGCTATATTTTCAAATATTGTTAGTTAATTTTTTTTTTTAATTGAAGAAGTGGAAAATATAATTATCGAGAAGCAATGATATTCCATTTTCGAAATAAGAACAATATGTTCAGGTGTACTTACGAAGTTAATATGCCATGTGAAACAGCTAATGTTTGACTTAATATATACTCCCTCCGTCCCTAAATGATTGTCACATTTGACTTTTGATGGTCAATAAAACACGATTTAAAACATAAATATCTCTTATTCTACATGCGAAAAAATTATAATAAGTTGATATTTCAAAAATATATATTGAGACGAATCTAACGAGATCCCACAAGACTATATTATTTCTTATCGTTTAATGAGAATTCGTGATCAAAATTTATTGTAATTGACCACAAAAGTCAAAATGTGACAATCTTTTAGGGACGGAGGGAGTAGTTAAAGAGATGGATATATACAAATTAATTCTGATGAGTAAGATATAATTCATGTGAATCTTGCTAGCTAGTGTTTGTTAATTAGATTGAATAATGCTTGAAGATAATAAACAAAACAATAAATCAAATGGTATAATAAAAACCTTATTAATAGGGTTGTGTAATTACTTAAAAGCTAATTGAGGAAGTCCAGCTTGAATCATTATTATGCTTAGTGATTGATATGGATATATGAGATTATTACTTAGTAATTGTTTGATATCTTGGTCTTGTGGAGTACTTAGTTTCTGTATTCATTTTGTTAACTCTATGTATAATGTAATTAATTTAATTATTTTTACTTTTAAGAAGTAAGGTATTCAAATATGTCTAAATAGTCCCTTATAGGCATGAGTCAATATTTACATCGATCGGACTTATCAGCTATTCGTCTATTATAATTACTCTAACAGGGTATAGCTATGGCCATATTGAAATATTATTGGAAGTTTTGATTACGGAGTATGGTATAAAGACAAACCAGAAACGATGATAAATATATATATTTCATAAATGTTATTTATAAAAAGAACGACATAAACGAGAGTTGATGATGAGAAGCCAGGCTAGGATATAAAATAAAGTAATTGGTGGGGGTGGGGGTGGGGGTGGGGGGGGGGGGGGGGGTGGGGTGCATTTGGGTGTGTGTATGAATTAGCAAGTTGGAATTTAAATAGTTTATGACGAAAGTGAAAGGGATATAAAACAGATATATAGCTAATGCAAGTTGTATACAAGTTGTTGTTAAAGGAATTGCAAGTTGCAATGTTACTTGTTTATAAATTATTGATTACAAGTATTGTGATCAGTCCAACTTGCAATTTCCCTTTCTAGATCTCTTGTTGTTTTTGTTGTGTTTTCAACTATTTAAAGCACCGATCAAATACGATGGTTTAATAATGTTTAAACTAATCCCAATTAATTAAAATAGTTGCTTGGGGTACTTTAATTTTGAGACACACTACATTATTTAATTAAGAGTAGATGTACTTTTGATGAGACCCACTACATTCACATAAGAATTTATATTGGTGATTTATATTAGTGATTTGTTTACAACTACGTTCACATAAGAATTTATAGTTGATTGAAGTTTTTTTAGTTCGATTTTATTTATTACTCCCTCCATTCCTGCATAATTGATACATTTTGATTTTTCATGATCAATAAAATACGATTTAAAAAATAAATTTTTCTTATTCTACATGCGAACATATATATTGAGATGAATCTAACATGATCCCACGTGACTATATTATTTTTTATCGTTAATGAGAATTATTGATGAAATTTTATAAAGTTTAACCATGTATCAATCTTTATTTAGGGACGGAGGAAGTAGATAATACACTTTAAAGAGACACTTATTACTTCAATAAACTAAGAGAACTTAAAGAGGCTTATAAATTAAATACTACATTTGTTTTTTTATTAAATTAACTTGGGAAAGAACCTATAGTCAGTGACAAGGTTATTTTCTTAATCGAGCTTTATTAATCAGACGAGCGACACATAGCTCGATAACATATCAATCGAGTAATTTAATAGTAATAATTTATGATAAGTAAGTATCAATGATTTTTACTCCACTTATAATTGATAACGAAGCTTTACTTTACTTTACTATTAACATGGATTCAAAAATAACAAAAACATCAAGAGTAATCGAATAGTCTAGTGCAAAAGATTCTTGCTAGTGACTAGAACGTTCTAGGTTCGAATCTCACTTCATCGCTAATTTACAGAAAGAAAAAAGAATTTAGTAAAAACATCATAAAAGATCGCCATCAAGAATTGTACTATAATAAGATACAATTATTGGGGAGATAAATCCTAAATGTTGTTATCAAGAATATCAAGTTTAATGCAAGTGGATTATTGGGTGGACATTAGTTAAGAATAAATTTTTAATGATCTATCGTCTAGTGTATATATCTTTAGTTCCTAAATCTTGTCCTGTAGTGTTAGTGAGCTATATGTATAAAATCGACCAGATACAATGTTATACCTTCAAGACATTATTAGACACCCCATCTCTTTGCTTCTATATATCTGACGACTAGGTTTTGTTGCAACTTGTACCACCGGAATATGTAGAATCACAACTCACACGTTAACGTTTCAATTTTGCACCCCAGGCCAAGCAACTTCATATATTAATCTGCCAAAAAGCTAGGCATTGCTACTTGCCTACTTTGTTGAGGAATACATATGATTCGATCGATCATTTGTACGTCGGTTACGTTATATATCCGTCCTATTAATAAGATACTTGATTTTTATGTTTATTGAAAACGTTAAAATCAATTAATCTTTATCCAAATATAGGTCCAAAACTATATAGGTAAGCTTTTACGATGAATGAAATATCATTCGGAGTATTAAACAATTAACACCACAGTTTTAGCAATACTTGGATAAATCTATATCCCAATACAAAATTCTAAATCATTTGGGCATCCCGATTGGACCCATTTATTAGTCTATTTTAGGATTTTATGAAATTGGCCCATTAATAAGAAATTGAATTGCTCCGACTTCTAACCCAGCTTGAAGTATAATTGGGTCGAAGGGTTCTTTTGGGCCGACTATTACATTGAGAAAATGTCAACTATCAAAATTATGATTGGATTGAGATTGAAACTTAGAGAAAATTTTAAGGGCAAATCACTTTCGATATCACTTACGTTTGAAAAAAAATGTTAGTTAGATCATCCATATTTCAGACCGATCAAATATGATCACTAATATTTTAAAAATGCCTAATTTGGGTCACTTCGTTAATTTTTTGAAGGATATTTTCGTCCAAATACCTTTTTTCCTCTTATAAGCCTCAATTTAACTCTTATTTAACCCATAAACCAAGTTCAATTAACACATTTACCCTTATTCACCCCTAATTGAAGAAAGAGATGGGGTCAATGTGTTAATTGGACTTGAATTAGAGGGTGGTGAATAAGAGTTAAATTAAGGGCTTATGAGAGGAAAAAAAGTGTTTGGATAGAAACTCTTCAAAAAATTGACAGAGTGACCCGAATAAGGTACTTTTTAAACATTAGTGATTATATTTGGTCGGTCTGAAACATGAGTAATCTAAGTGACTTTTTTCTAAACGTAAGTGATATCAAAAGCCAAATTTTAATCAATAATAACTTAAGAAGAGGCAAGTCTCACAACATCACCCATGAACCAAATTTGCAAGTGAGTTATTGGTAATTTAAAGTTGGGGTCAAAGTGGTGGAACACAGAGAACTTGATTTGTTCAACTATTTCTTGAGTGATACATGTATATATTTAGTTAAGTTTAATTCTTACACACTCCACCGCTCGACATAAAACTATAGAGGGAATAGTATACAAGATAGCGGTTATGGAAAAACTCAATATGAAAATCAAACTTGATAAACATTGTTTAGAATTCGTAACTACCTTTTCAATATAATAGGTGAACCATCTAATATTACCCTAAAAATTTATAATTCAAATATTGTAGTATATGTTTCTATTTTGGATGTTAAAAATATACTCCCTCTATCCCTAAATGATTGTCACATTTGACTTTTGGTGGTCAATAAAACACGATTTAAAACATAAATATCTCTTATTCTACATGTGAAAAAATTATAATAAGTTGATATTTCAAAAATACATATTGAGACGAATCTAACGAGGTCCCACAAGACTATATTATTTCTTATCGTTTAATGAGAATTCATGATCAAATTTTATTGTAGTTGACCACAAAAGTCAAAATGTGACAATCTTTTAGGGATGGAGGGAGTAGTATTCAACATCTATCATACTTATAGAAGGATGTACACCAACATTATCAAATTCATGACCAATTTATAACAATGTTAGTATCTTAAACCTAATTTCAACCTTATCACAAGATATGAAATTAATCGTCGGTTAACTCCCTCTCGCAACAATTTTATGGAATATTTAAAAATTAAAAAATAATTACAAAAGCTCATTCACTTGAAAATCAATTCATGGCCATTCATTGCTCCACGTGGAGATTCACATTCGAAGATATTCCTGTCCTAAACTCCATTCTAACCGCTAATTCAGTTGTCTTAGATTCTTTCATATCAACAAACCAGAGCTCAAACAATCTTAATGGCGTCTCTTCACCAAATCTTCTTCATTCATTCTTCTTACAAACCAACCAAAACAACCCCTTACTCAATCTCCCCCCCTCCTAAATCCTCAAAAACACTTTTCAAATCTTTAGTAAATAATCCTGGATTTCCACCTCCATTTAAAGTCATACCTAGATGTTCTTTGGGTGAGAAGGAACAAACCATTTTGTCTGATGAGCTCAAATATAAAGACCCTGATAATGATATGGATCCGGGTCCAGGTCCGGGTTCGGATAGTGGGTTGTCTGTTGTTGTTTCGGGTAAGGTGGATGGGGTGATATTGGATATATTATCTATAGCTTTGCCTGCTGCTGTGGCGTTGGCGGCCGAGCCGATTACTTCTCTTGTGGATACCGCATTTGTTGGCCATATAGGTAATTTAGTTAATTCTATGTCTTATTCTAGTTTCTTATTGTAGTGGACTAGTTATCAATGTCCCCACGCGTGTAACCTGATCCAATTGAACTACATAATATCGTTAAAAACGGATACGATGATGCTTTGAGACTTAAGACAATTCTGTCTGGACTACTAGTTAATTGCCTTTGAATGAATGTGATATCAGAATGATCCCACCTGAAGAATGTTATTTCACTGATCTTTAGCAATTGAAAAACAGTTGAATATTGAAAGTTCCCAAAATGGGTTCTTGATATTACCATTCAATCTGTTATTGTAAAGTAAAGGGAACTGCAAATGCAGTGCAGTGCAGTTGAAGTGACGAGCATATTAGTTACTTTGAAGCTAATTGTACTGATATTTTACAAATTACATCATGGTGTCTCTGTTAATATTTATGGTCTGTTTCTAAATAGTGAAAATGTGTCTAGGTTCTGTTGAGTTAGCGGCTGTCGGAATTTCTGTTTCAGTATACAACCTTGTCTCCAAGTTGTTTAATGTACCATTGCTCAATATAACGACATCCTTTGTCGCGGAGGAGCAGGCATTAATTACAGATGAATATATGAAGTCTGGTCAAATTCTCCCAGGTATGTATTGCTTGAACCATGATATAGACACTCAAAAAAGATTTTCCATATGCAGACTTTGATTTCCTTAATTCCTTTTGGTTTCATCTAATGAGGATCTCGTTGGCACTTCCTTTACCAGATTCCTCTAGTAAGATAGTCATGCCATCTGTATCCACTTCCCTGGCACTCGCTGGAGGCCTAGGCTTGGCAGAGGCTGTGGCACTTTCTTTTGGTTCAGGCTTCTTGATGAATGTGATGGGTATCCCTCCAGTATGTTCAGTTCAACCCAAAAATTTGAATCATTTAGATTTTATTCTGAAATGTGTTATGTTGGTTTCTCAATGGTACTATTCTTTCAATGAAAGTAGTAATACATATACTTGAGCTTGATTTCCTGGTCTTCTTTCAACATGAAAACTATGAATTGTAGTAGCTTATTTCTCATGGTTCCATTATTATGTAAACTAACGTCCTTTATGCAGACACCCTTCTTTAATTGAGAATAGTATTATTGCTTGTGCGCAGGATTCACCAATGCGCTTACCGGCTGAGCAGTATCTTACTTTGAGGGCCTTTGGTACTGTGCCAATTGTAATAGCACTTGCTTCCCAAGGAACATTCAGGGGATTCAAGGATACGAAAACTCCTCTATATGCTGTGGGCAAGTATTATCATACAGAGTTCTTCCTAAAGATTAATTTTATCTGTATGTAAAATTATCTAAGTCATACATCATTGGTTGTGGATATAAAAGTTTTCCATGTTAAACACTTCTTGGTATTACTTTCATGCCTTGCTCTTTTAAATAATCTGATATCATTCACAATTGACATATTTGGCAGGAGCTGGTAACATAGTAAATTGTATACTTGATCCAATTTTCATATTTGTTTTGGATCTTGGAGTTGGTGGTGCTGCAATTGCTACAGTGATTTCTGAGTATGTCAGCAAAATGTGGTATAAGTAGTGGAAACTTAGTGATGCAGAATTCAGAAACTGTTACTACTCTATTTTTCCCTCCGCGTAATATTTTTTCTCCCCTCTGAACCCAAAACAGATTTTTGACTGCATTAATCCTCCTATGGAAGTTGAATGAGAAAGTATCACTTGTGGCTCCGAATATCAATGGTGGAAGAATTGCTCGTTATCTTAGATCAGGTATACTCTCAGAATTGCCACCTCTGTTAATAAATACTACGAAGTAATATATTTCCTTATATTATTCTCTTGTTCCCAACATAATCCTTCGTTGTTGAAATTTTAATCACTAAGTTGGCCCTCTTGTTCCCGTATGTTTTAGTACTTACTTTATTCTCTTTAATAATTTAATAACAATCATAACGACTATATGGTCATGTATGTTGTCACTATTATGATACTTCAAATATCGAATTAGTGAAATATCAAGTGGTCAAGACATTACATCGGTAATCAGGTATTTATTCAAAAGCGAGTTATAGTTTTGTGGCCATTGCTAATATTTCTTCGTAGTGAAAAGGAAAAATTAAGTGAATCTGGGTTCAGTTTTCAGTCAAACAAGATATTTTTATCATTCCAAGATGATTAAAATCACAGATTTCCTTTTATTCTGTGATTCAACTATGTAAGATTATATTTCGTGAATGAAGAAAAATATAGTTCAGATTCGAAAGGTACATTTAGTGAGAGTTTGAAGGGGAGAAACTAAAGTTTCCTCGATAGAGGGGCTTTTATAAACCAAGATCTTTACTGGCAAAATTGAATGTTACAGTCCACTTCGTTAAATTTCACTATTACTCAACTTCTCTACTGACAGGTGGCCTATTAACTGTTCGGTCCTTAGCGGTGCTTCTTACAATGACATTAGCTACGTCTATGGCAGCAAGAGAAGGACCCATTCCTATGGCTGGTTATCAGATATGTATTGAAGTTTGGCTGGCTTTGTCTTTGCTCAATGATGCCTTAGCACTTGCAGGGCAGGTATACCACTTAATTAGTGTAGCTCTTTTTATTCTTACACCCCATACTACCTAGTTAAATAACTGAAGAAACCGTTTTGCGCAATAATTGAATTCTTTCTTCAAGAGACGCCAGTGTTGTGGAAGAGGACCCATCTTAGTTATTAAATTTCTTTTGTTGTTCGATTGTTTCCAACACCTGATGATAATCATGGACAAGCATTACTTTGACTGCAACTATAATGACAGGGTCTATTCTGTTCATTGTGATGATCTTTTATCATTTATCTCCATATCTATGACTGATTAGCTTATTTACCATTTTTTACCCCAGATATCCCCATGTACATGAACCAGCAAAGTCTATCTCATATATATTTGTTTTATTTTCATATTCATAAACCGGTTAACATTTGGATTCTTCCTCTATGTTCCCTTCGTAACAAAATTTGGGGAGTACGATTTTCAGGCATTATTGGCAACAGATTACTCTCAAGGAAACTATAATCAAGCACGTAAAGTTGTCTACAAAGTTTTGCAGGTTATATCTATTTGTTAACTGCGCTCATCTAATGAAATGACTTTATCAGCTCAAATATCATAAGATGCTGAAGCTTCTCTTTAACCTTTTCTCTTGCATCATCCAGATTGGCTTATTGATGGGAGGAGCCATGGCCGTCGTTCTTTTTATTGCTTTTGGACCACTCTCTGGTTTGTTTAGCACAGATTCAGATGTTCTTCAAGCTTCCAGATCTGGCACTTTGGTAATATACATCCATCTGGACGATCCCTTCTCATTTTCGTGGTTTAACAATATCTGATTTCTTATTTGATTTACATGAGCATCTACTTTCATATCTATATTTGATAAAGTTTAAGAAAACAGTGTAATAATTTCATATCCTAACTAGGTAGATCATCAGCTTTGTCATGATACATATAAGCTCTAATATTAAAACATTTTGCATGTACGATTTCCTGTAGGGATTTCCCCCTCTCTGTTTTACTAATCTGTTACCTATCCAACAAACTAATATAATTGGAACTTCATTGTTTCAAATATGAGAAACTAAAGGGTATATGTTCCTGGTTTGTGATTTTTCCATTAACTTACTTTCTGCATCGTTCTCCATTTCCTTGTTTGATGAACTTTCGCATTGTATAGTTTGTAGCAGGAACACAGCCAATTAATGCTATTGCTTTTGTTCTCGATGGTCTATATTATGGCGTATCTGATTTTGCATTTGCAGCATACTCAATGGTATTAGTTCTTTTCTACTTACCCTTCAGTCTACAGATACTCCATTATCATCGTACAAGTTACAGCAGCTATCAATCTATTCATACTTCCTTGTATTTGGTGAGCAGTTGCTGATAGGAACTATCTCTTCACTGTTAATACTTGTCACTGCCCCTTCCTATGGAATCAATGGAGTGTGGACTGGACTCTTTTTGTTTATGACTCTGCGCGTTGTCGCTGGTATCTTAAGGTCCGCAGATGTCACTCTTCTTCTTGTTTCTTGATTTCAGGGGACCAAGAGGTAGAACAATGGCATTAGTATCCCCAAGTGTTGCTTCTGATAGATTTCTCTACTTTCAGGTTGAGCGATAGAAATGGTCCATGGGGTTTTCTTTGGTTGGATTCAGAAGAGGAAAATGTGTGAATAACATCTTAATTTTTGGTATGCAATTAGGGGGGTAGTTATCGCCATGAAGTATTCTGCAGATATAAGTGATTAAGAGGCCGCAGTTGTGAATGATGTAAGCACTCTGTGCAGAAAAATCAAATGCTTGAATGCTGTAAAGCAATTTGTGCAGAATTATCAAAATTATCATCACCAACACTACATCATGGAAGGTCTCACTGATTAACCAATGCTTCTATAGGGTCCATTAGAATTACCCTTTCTGTTCCACAAGGTTATAAGGCACTAGAAGGATATCGACGCAGAGGGACACCAAAAGAACCGGAAGAACGGCTTAGCGGGTCAGTTGGGCAAAGTTCAACAACAAGCAGAATTACATGTAAAGCTAAAAATTGAGATATGTGCCTTTTTTTATCTGTTGTAATTGTAATCCTACAAGAAGCTTTTGTTAGTCCAGTTCAGTTTGGAAGTCTTAGATCTGTACTCTCCTCATCTATTGTATGATTACAAGAAGCCTTCATTAGGTACATATTTTCAAACTATTGTCACCAATTTTTTGATGATCCAACTTTACCAAAATTTATATAGAAAGGAGTAATCATTATTGTGACTGAAATTTGAATGATTCTGTGCCTCTATTCGATCATCTAAACAAAATGTTACAATTCACTTCATCGTTGTCAGGGCTGTTAACGAGTCGAGTTCAAGCTGGTATCTAATTACTTAGCCAGATAGGCCTTGTGTTAAGTCGGGTACTTACCCGGTTGCTTCGGCTATTGAGCAACAAAAATTGCTTTAGTCCGAGTGTATTAGCCTTCGGACGGATATCGAGTCGAGTATCTTGGACAGATTTCGAGTGGAGTATTTTAGTTCGATTGTCGAGACGGAATCTGGTTACTCAAGTGGCTGTAAATCTTCCATTTCACAATTCAAATTAGTTACCATAGCATTTTCCATGTCGAAACATAGGTAGTATGAATGAGCATCTGATGGTAAGTTTGGTTATTTTTTACAAAAACACATCACATGGGACCAGCCTATCATACAAGGGTCTGTCACTTCTCGATTATGAATAGTCAGTCTACTCCTAAAACGACAGCTGAGCTAAAGCATCGTCGTCCTACTGCTTTCAAGCTGGTTAACCGCCATCCTTCATCCTCTTTGTAACATTCAACCTGGCGTTACATAACATACAAAATATGTCAGATGGAGAGATGGAGTATACAGAAATGTTGAAAGAGTGTTAACTATGGCTTCATACTTACAGAGTCTACCATATCAGAAAGATTTGCAACCCCACCAATAACATAGATGGAGTCCTTCAGCACAGCTGCAGCAGAAAAGCCCCTTGGTTGGTTCATAGGACTCCCGGACATCCATTTACAAAGACGAGGATCATATATTTCCATGCTTGCAGCCATAGTAGTTCCATCATAGCCACCGAAGACATATCTGCAAAAGTATCATTTCATTGATTCTAGTACTCAATCTTGGGTCTTTTAAAATCAAACGTTCGTGACAGACTGAAAAATTAACTAAAGATAATGTTTTGGAAATAGGCTAAGTTGGAATTTAAGCAAGTTCAGAATAGGCATCCAAAGGTTGAACTATGAGACGTGTCTGCATTTTTGTCAATGCATAATTATTTGCAGAAGGGTGGGGGTGTGTTCATACAAGAAAGGTTTCCATAGACTCCTTTTTCGATGTTTTACCCTCTATAGAAAAACAGAAGGGTTCAGAAACGCTTATCATACATGATATATTTAAGGAAAATGTACATGTACGATAAATACTCTAATTAATAAGGTATATCCATCAAGAAAATAATCAACTGAATTAGATAACAAATCACGCTTTGCCTTAAAATGCCCAAGCTTGATTTGCCTCTTTGAAACATGTAAACATAGTAAATTTAGTGACCAATCGAGATAATGGAACTTACAACTTTTCATCAAGAACAACTAAAGAATGACATCCTCTTGCAGTGCTCATGCTCTCAATTCTCGTCCATGAATGATCTCTTGGATCAAATCTTTCTGCAGACCTGAAACAAATGAACTCGATCATTAAGTATTCAGAGTCTCGGGAGATCCTTATGATTTCACCATAGCTGGGAAAGTATCAGTGATGAATTTTGTATCTTTCGATATGGATGTGTTTAAGAATTGCATAGTTGAACAAGTCCCAATTGAAGAAACTACAAATCCATCGACCCATACTCATAGTACTTACCACTATATTAAATGAAAACTCTTACAGTATTTAATTTTCTCCTTCCTAATTGAGAGGTCAAAAGGAGGTGTTGCAGCAGAACAAACATGCATGATACCTAGGTTCTGAAACATCAACAACTACTTACCTCAAGTAATCATTTCCATCAAACCCACCGACAGCATAGATCACACCATTGAGTTCAGTAGCAGCAAGAGAAAATCGCTGTAAGAAGTAGGCACAGTGCTCAGTAATGCAGCACACAAGAATATATTTGATCGGTTACTTATTTTTCCTTATAGGCCAATACTCTGCCAAGAGAACCAGAAAGAAACCTGACAGCACACACACATATGCTGCTCAGGCAATATGCAATCTAATAGTGGGTGGGTGACACTTGAATATGAAGATGTCCTTGGAAAATTTTAGTTTAATGTACTTGTATGTTGCTAAATTGCATCGTAATTTCATATATTTTAACATCAACGCAACAAAGCAATCATATACCTTTTGTAGCATTGAACGTGTGCCAATCCAACGACCAACATTTATATCATACAATTCAACAACAGAAAAGCATTCCATCCCATCTCCGCCACCAATAGAAAAGATCTTGTCATTCCATGTTACAGTAGCTAAACTTCCCTTTTTGCCATTGAGAGGAGGGCATGACTTCCAATGGTCTTGAGCCGGGTTGTACACTTCAACTACACAACAAAGAATACGTTCGATAGAGGTTAAACAAATGAGTGGAGATGGCCATGCTAAGCATGGTCAGTAGGGACGTAAGAAGGGCGAACTGTGTAAGTCATACCAGTATCAAACCATGAAGAACCATCTCCCCCACCAAATATATACAGTTCACCATTGAACTTTGCAGCAGAAGCATAAGCTCGAGCAGAATCCATAGGTTTTAGAGATTTAACCACATCTTGTAGAGGCGAGTATAAATCCAAAGCTGGTAGCCAAGAAGTACCATCATATCCTCCAACTAAAAGAATTGACTCACTAAGATCTAATTCAAGTTCATGTGAATTAGTATCTGATTCATCAGGAAGTTGCAGAGAAGGATTTGAGATAGACTCCAACATCATACACCTATATTTCAGCTGTTGAATTTCTTGTTCCTTGTCTGCCTGAAAGACACCATCAATGAGATAGCATGAGAACCAAAAATTGGAAACATAAATGTTCAGTCAACCAACACCAGGAATAAATGATAAAAACAATTCTGCAGATCACACATGAACCAGATTTGGTAGAAATGATCAACCTCTGCACAAATCACATTCATACCACTATTAAATAATAAATCACCCGAATGTGATTGAATTTCTAAGAGCACAAATCAGTAAAGTTTATGACCAAACATATCACATCAGATTGTAGAACTCAGTTTATGGTAATTTGTTCAAAGATTATCATTATCAATCCATTTCATGGGCAAAGAGTGTCACGTACTAGTGCAGACCAGAATGCCAGAGCAAACTGGATAATCACTAAAAGAAACCAAGTACAATCGAAGTCTAGTAAGTTAATTACAGAACTTTGATGAAGCTGTCTGTCTGTCTGTCTCTACATGTTAATTATTACACATTCCTCCAATTGAGACAGAAACACCAACATGAACAGGCAAATATGGAAACTTTATTAGATAACTCCAAATCAATTTAATCTGTGTGTACCTATTTTCCCATTAACAGAAGTGGGAGGAAAAGAAGGGCTCAACTAACTAGGTAGATAATTGAGTGCGTGCATACGTACAAGCTCTAAAAATGTAGTACAACTAGATGTGCAGTAGATAGTTAAATACAATTCAACAACCAGCTGAGAAACTGCAGTTCCTCTTGTGGAGAGAGAGAGAGAGAGAGAGAGAGAGAGAGAGAGAGTAGAAACTTTAGTTTTTAGATTAAAATATAATTAAGATATAGTAGAAGTAGTATGATCTTCTTAGTAGTCGACCGAAGTTGGAATATATGAAGGAACCTACCAGTGTCTGTTCCAAATGACAGATCTTCTTAGTATGCTCGGTCGTCAAAACTTTTAGCTCTTGTACTTCCTGTAACAACTATAGAAAATCTAGGAATATTAATGCACACATACAAAAATGGATGGAAAATTGAACGAATATATAATACATAGGCAAGTAACTGGCGGTATCAGATCACGTACCCAAGACAAGGATGGCTGACACAAGGAGTCAGAAGAACCTTCATTATACTCCTCATGCTTCACTTCTGTAATATCTTGGGCTTCATCGCAATCTTTTTGAACAGAGTGCAGTTCATCCAAAGGATTTGTTGTAACAGCACTCTGCCTCATACGTGAACCCCCATCTTCATGATGAAGAGCTAATAGTTGTAACTTTTTGAATATGAAGTCCACCTCTTCGCTTTTTTCTTGTTTACAATCTACATATGCATCTGACATCTTATCTTTACCATTAACATTCGAAGAGACAACTCGTGCATCCAACTTTAGTGATCCATTAGAGTTGGTAAAATCTTCTGTTAATATTGGTGAACCGCCAGCTTCTGAGTCTTTTTCTTTGCTGCCAGTTCTCGACCCATGGAAAACATTGGTCCAGTTCTCTATGTTTTGTGGCTGATATGAACTGGCGCTGATTGCTGTAGCCGATAGCTTGGAAATCAATTTATTTGTTTGAACATGATCCAGCTCAAACCAAAAATGGTTGTAAGTATAGTAATTGTCGAAGATAATTGACTTAAACTGGTCTTCTAGCAATGGCTGGCACTGAAGCCTGACACGTATTTGCACCTGAATATTGTGAAGGTCACATTCAATCATCGGACCTGTTTCCAATCCAGCAACCCACCAATAATGCGAAGAAGGAAACAGTTGAAGTGAGAAAATATGTCATAATACCTGTGCAGGAAATTGTGTTTTCTCGGAACCATCCAAAGTCCATGCATAAGGGTTTATATTCATCTGTCCTGCACTAGCAGCTTCAAATATACCATGCATTTTCCTATCAGAGTAATTGAACAAAAACAGCGGTAGACCTGGACTAATGTTCTTAACGTAAGACAAGTGTTGCGAAGGCAAACCTGTAGTAAAAAAAGGCACAGTCATAAAAGAGAGATAGAAGGACGAGAACAAATTAACTGAACAAGGAAACAGCAGCAATTGTTTAAACTAATAAAATAATTTATTTGGTCAACTACAGCAAGAAAGAGTAAATCATATAGAACAAGAGAGTGAATCATAAGTCTTGTCCAGTGATATCACATTAAAATAAGTAAATTTTTTTTCCCTCCACCAATAAATGTTTGAGAATTCGACCCAAATTCGAAATCCCAAAATAGAATCCTATTTTGACTTCTTGAGAAAGTAAGAAATGGAGGGAATTTTGAATTGCGAGAATGGTTTGAATTTTTCTTAAAATTTAGAGTAAAAGTAATTGAGACTAACTAAAGGATGGGGGAGTATATCATCTTATTTTCAAGATAATGATTCTACAGCTTTTTATATTTAAGTTGACAACTTACCAAATATTTGTTTAACCAGGCATTCTCTAATCGTGTTGTTAGTGGTACCAAATACAACTCCGCCAAGCTGGCTTTTTTCCAGATTTCTACGCGAAAAAGGGCCTCGTTTTGGAGAAGGCTGATTATCATTCAGCTTCACACTCTGAGTTCTTCCCACAACCATCCTGTACCCAAAAACCATTACAAAGATTCTTATTATGAATGCACATTCAAGAATGGAACATGACTAGACGTGATACATATTTTCATTCTGTCATGCCGCTACTACTCAACGAGAAACATATCTGTATTAATTTATAAAGTGAAGGCAAGTTCATTTCGACATTCATTTTTATTTTCCAGAAAGTGTATCAGCTTCTATATTAACAAAAATAGATCAAATGTGTATACTATTTGATTTGATACACTCTCTAGTTCCAATGCCAAACAAAACAATTTATGAAGGAGTCAAATTGCAAATCAGAACACTGATGATGATCTACAATTGATTAATACAACTGGGTAAACATGATACTAGCTATAAGGGGCATTAGCCAATTGCTATTTCATACAACCAGAAGTATTAGAAATAAAACTAACAAATTTCATCACACTCATAAGTCGAAGTTAATTTCTAAGTTTCTCGGTCTTGAAAAGATAATTAACTTCCAATGCAGTTCCAACTTCTAGTTAAAGTTCCCACTAATCAAGGATCAATTATGAACACATTACAGGGTTCAGTTTTCATAAAACATGGCAAGCAACACCAAAACCAAACTATGTCATCACCTCGAGAAACAAACCCTATAATCACACAAGCGTACAACTATTTACAGTTTAAATCAATGAAAACTTCAAAGACAAGAAACATATGTACCCATTACTCAAGCATTTCCAAATCAATACGGAGGTTTTACCACGAAAGAACATAAAATTAACCCTCAAATTCAGAACTGGACAAACGTTTTGGGACGAAGATATTTCCGTAATAAAGAACGTAGTTACACATACCCAACAACACATTATCAGCTGAAAATATACAATTCCATAACCACTCTGCACAAATCAAACGAACAAAGACAAGAACAAGACTTTACAGTAAGACACCCAATAAAGTTGATAACTTCATCCAGCACAAATCCAATTTCAACAATTGCAATAAAGGGTTGTACATTACCATAAATGTGCATGTATACTATAGTGTTGATCAGAATCTATAACATTTGCATTTCAAGAAACATAAAGATACTCAACCCCAACTACATATTATCAGCAAAATACTCAATTTTAACCATAACTATTCAGCATAATCATCAAAATCTAATGACCAAAGTAAAGAACAAAGACTTCAATATAAAACATCAAATAAAGTTGATAACTTGAATTTGAACAGTTGCAGTAAGGGGTTGTACATTACCTTTGATTATGCATGAATAATGAAGTGTTGATGAAAATGTAGAATCTTGGTAATCAAAGAAATGTATGAAGAGGGAAAGAATTACGTTGATGAACACAGGAGACAGCCAACAGGGCACACCTCAATGTCTTTCTTCTTGTTATGGGTCATATAGGTAGGGGTGGGTGGGATAATGACCATTTTGCCCTAATTGGAACATTTTTTATAGACTTTCCTCTCCGATTTATTTCAATTAACGTTTCACTTTTGGAGAAATAATTTTGTTTATGAATTACCTTTTCTATATACAATGAAAAATTATCCTTTCTATAAAGAATTTCTAGGCGTGTCGCGATTTTCCGTTTTTCACTGAATGAGATTTTCTGGCGTTTTAAGACAACTGCAAGATCTGAGTCATATCAACAAAGCGAAGTTCAGACATTATGTGGATTGGGGTCACATCCAAAAAGCGAAAGGTCATCAGAGCAACTGTCGAAGAAGACGAAATTGTTTATTTGGATTTTAGACTTTCATTTGCTTAGTTTCGAATGTATTTCTTATCACAAACCTATTTATAATTTCTATCGTTTGAGGAAAAAAGTACACAATAAAAAGTTATAAGAAGTAAGGTTATGAAAATTATTTTAAAATTTAATTCAATAGTACTAATTTTGTATTTAATGGATTAGTAAATAAAAGACAATTCAGGATAAAATCTTGACATGCCGAATTATCACTTGGGAAATTGGGAATGGAGGGTAATATAGTAATTTATTACTTACAAACAGTATTTGCGTGCGTGTCTATATCAATTGTGGGATCGCAACTCGGTTACTTCCTCGAGAATCTTGATAGTTACTCTAATCTAGTACTAGCATAAAGCACATATAGTGTGTAATACAGTAGTTTATTTATTTGAGAAGTTTTAATTTGTAATTTTATATTGGTAGAATGAAATTTGTACTAATATAATAAAATATTTTTTCATTGTAAAACATTTAGCAACATGACTAAGAGTTTTGTTAATTTATATTATTTTTGTTTTATAGGATTTCTAAGCTTCGATTTTATGATGGATGTTTAATTTTTTAAATTTTGAATTGAAGTATTTCCAATATATTTTATAATATATGGTAAAAGTACATTAAAAGATAAAAGGTTGCCTCAGTATTAATTTCATAAGTTTTGTTTAGATCAAAGTTATATATATTAATTATTGTTGCAATATCTATCAATATAATTTATGAGAAAATTGATATTTGAAATCTAAGATGGGCACATTTTCCGGAATAAAAGAAAAATATTTTATGCTTAATTAAATTGTTCTGCTATAGTATGAACGAACTTTAAATTGTTTTGTTCTATTGTTTTGTAAATTGGACTTGTTAATTACCTCCATTGATGTTTCACATACATGATGATAAACCCTAAATATGATAATAAAATTTACAAAATCTTATTATAGATAATTATTTTTAATACATATATTGAATTCATTAATTTATTTGATATATAGTTTATTAACATGAACACAAACTTAGGTTTGTACATTACACGTTAATTATTGAAAACTATCTATCAAGTCGAGTACTCGAACGAATAACGGATTATTCGGATCGTTGCCAACTACATGTAATACATGACAAATACAAAAAAATTGATAAACACACACATCTTTATTCTTTATTCAGGAAACATCAGTAACACAATGATACATATATATCACAGTAATAATATGTATGTTACCATAACAAACATATAACACAACGATTGTCATGTAGACAACTTTATTTTGATATTACTAGTGGACCACTATATATGTATGTCCTTATTATAATTTCACAATCCTTTGTGTTGCTCTGCAACTTATTTTGATATTACTATTAGTGGACTATTATATATGTCCTCATTATAATTCCACAATCCTTTAGTGTTGATCTCATTCCATCACAGTGGATCATCACAACAACTTTATGTTAAGCATTTTTGTGCTTGAATCTCATCCTGTTCAAACCAAAAAATTATATCATAAGTACAATATGAATAGGTTGTAAATGTATGTACATGCATCATAATAATTACAAGTAAATTATTAATTAGTTTTGAAAATGTTTACAAGTATATAATATCATTGACATTTATGTCACATAATATTAATTTTGCAGTCATATTTTTCATTTGAATACCCATTTTTTTCTTGTATTTAACTCTATATACACATAATTAATTTATTTTTATTATCATTTTTTTACAAGAATTGTTTTTGTAAAATTGTATCTATAATATAGGTTTTCTTCGTTATAAAAATATTTTCTCATGTCATTATGTAAATTAATTTTTATCAAAGATTAAAATTTTGATGACTTACCTCAGTCACAAATGTTGCATGAAACCCATATGGAACCCTTTTGGGCAGCTCTATCATGACATTCACGGCCATCTTTTGTGCGTCGATCACATATGCATATGAAACACTTCACATGTACCAAATACATAAAAATTGATCAAATTACACTATGAATATGAATTTTGTTCTAAGCAATGTGCAAAAAAACCAATTTTAGTAATTGATGCAAAGAATTGTATTGCAACTATATAAAAATAAAATTTAAGCGTGTGTGGATTAAATAATAGTATTACATATAACTCTTCAATAGATACACTGAGTGTTCATGAGTAATTATTTATAAAATAATCGAGAACATATAAAATAGAGAAATACCCGGTCTCCTCATCATGCACGAAGGTTGTCAAGTAACCATCGTCTTCAGCCAATGGTGAGTTAAGTTGGCGTGAGACAAAGGCAACTTCCGACCCAAATTCAGCCAATGGTGAGTTAAGTTGGCGTGAGACAAAGGCAACTTCCGACCCAAATTTGTTCTCTCCAAGTTTTAGTTGCAATTCGTGTTTCGATTGCAAATCGGTCTTGACTAGTGATGTTATCTTGGCATCCTTATTAAACTCACTTGTATATACATATTGCATCTTCCTACATTTGATAAACTTGTCTTTAATTTGTGTCATATTTAAAACCGAATGTTCACAAACTAACAAAGTTCTTGTTCTTACAAAATATAAATAATACAAAGTATTATAAGTAAAAAAGAACTACAATAATAGTTAACTAATTTATTTTTAATAATATACATTTCTTTTTATATTTTAACATTTGAATACAATGCAACGTAATATGGATTACCTTCCTATGTAGCTTTCGTTGATCTTTGGATAATCACACAGGGTTTTAGATAATTCTTCGTGGCAGACCTTTCCAGTTTCCATGTTAAAGGTGAACTTGTGTCTACAAAAGATAAGTTGAATGAAAAATGAACAATATGTAAGCCAGTATTTAATTAGTATGTACCCCAAACAATGTCAGTAGATGATTAAAACTAGTCTCACAATGTAGGTAGTGCAAATTCGATATGTTCCTCAAGTGGCTCATCATGATCATCACGTTCATCATTGGAACCCAGAAATGTTTGATTCCCTTGCAGACGAGGGCCACTGTATAAACGTACAGATGTAAAAGCTGGACGATTGGTAGCCGTGCTGCGACGACGAGAACCGCCATTGAAAAGATGTGGAGGGCTAAAGAAAAGTTTGGTTTTTTTTGGAACCCCGGAACCCCTTATACTTCCTCCTCCTCCTGATGATGATGATGATGATGATGAGTATGCAAAAACTCGTCCTGAATTTGTTTGTTGGCTCACTGGCGGCGTCATTGCTGCGTACGAGGGATGTTTCGTATCTGGTCCCATTAAACAACTTATCATAACGATCGTGCCATCCTCTTCCTCCCATGAATTTCCTAATAACATATATATTCACAACAAACATATTAACAATTAATTTTGAAACTAATGAGCAAATTGCTGAAATGGTCCCCGATAGTATGATCGAGTTGCACTTTGGTCCCCGATAGTTACACGGTTGCACGTTAGTCCCCGAAAGTGGCCAAAAAGTTGCACTTTAGTCCCTACGTCAATTTTTCCACTAACATTTCAAGTTTATGCGTTAAAACTGGGGTAAAAATGTAACTTTTAAGACGAAAAGTTGATTTTTTGCACCAATTGGTGCTAAAATGAAACTCCACAACACTAATTGGGGTGAAGAAAAAAGGGAATTTTGGCGGGAGGGGTTGTGGAGTTTCATTTTGGCACCAATTGGGGCAACAAAATCGACTTTAAATATTTAAAATTACATTTTAACCCCAATTTTAACTCCTACACCTGAAATGCTAACGTAAAACTGGACGTGGGGACTAAAGTGCAACTTTTTAGCCACATTCAGGGACTAACGTGCAACCGTGTAACTATTGGGGACCAAAGTGCAACTCGGTCATACTATTGGGGACCATTTCAGCAATTTGCTCTGAAACTAATTAACCCATCATGAGATTACGCCTTTTTAGATTTCGATTATTATGTAATGTTTATTAACTAGAAATTGACAAGAGTTAATATGATAGATATGGTCATGTGTAAGTGTAATCATATTACACTTTGGCCCTTATTATTAGTAAGTGATAGTCTAAGATATATAATTTCTCAAAGTGACAAATAAATCGAGATAATTGCCCGAATGACTCCCGTAATTGTGTCCAAAGTTTTACATTGGTCCCATTAATAGTCATTTATAGGTTTAGTCCCTGTAATTGATACATTTGGTGCACTTTAGTCCTCAACCGTTAAAAATAGGCATAAAATTGCAACTTTAGACAAAAATTAAAATTTTAACATTAAATCAAGGTCAAAGTTTTACCATTTCATCAATTTTTTTCAATATGTCTCACTTACGAAGACCAAATACACCTGCTCTTATACTTTCCAGGATAAAGTTTAGTATAACGCCTTTTATTGGGACCATACTTACAATTGTATAATTTAATTATATTCATCATATTTGACCCTTATCTTTCAATTAGAGCATTGTATGACATTATCCAAATCAAACTATTTCCTAAACCTACATGCAAAATTATCTCACCATTATGAAATATGAAGAATGAATCGTCACACTCAAACCACTTTATTTTCTCTTCACTTGTTGCATATCTAGGAAGGATTCCAAAGCGAGGTTTTTTTCCAGTATTAAACATATAAACTTTATCATCTTCCTTCACCATGTGCTGCAACATTATTCCCATTAGTGCAACAATATTAATGATGATGAGTTAGATACTCCTCCCTCCGTCCCTAAATGATTGATACATTTTGACTTTACATGGTCAAACTTTAAGAACTTTGATCAATAATTCTCATTAACCAATAAGAAATAATATAGTCGATCATATGATATCTTGTTAGATTCGTCTCAATATATATTTTTGAACTATGAACTTTTTATAATTTTTTCATAGAGAGAATTGCTGGAATGGTCCCAGTAAATATGTGCCCGTTGCAGTTTGGTCCCACTTAGTTGTTGGTATGCCGAAATGGTCCCAATAATTGGTACATTTGGTGCACTTTAGTCCCCAACCGTTAAATATAGACGGAAAATTATAAATTTGGGCCAAAATTGAAGTTTTAGCATTAAGTCAAGGTTAAAACGCAAATTTGGATATAAATTAGATTTTTCTTAGTTTTTTTTAATTTCTTTTTTCGATTTCTTTGTCGATTTTTTTTAAAAAGAATTCGGGTTTTTTTTTCGATTTCTTTTCGAAACATTTTTGCGAAACTACCAAAATCGAAAATGTTCGTCAAAAAAGTTCAAAACCGAACATTTTCTACAAACAACAATCAAAATTGAAACTTTTTGCCAAAAAACTATGGAAACCAAAACTTTTTATCAAACCGAAATTTTAGCGAAAGCTACCAAAGTCGAACCCCTTTTTGCTAGGGAAAAAGATTAAAAAAGAAAAGAAATCGAAAAAAAATTCAAATATCGAAAAAAATTTGAAAAGACATTGGAAAAAAAAACCGAAAAAAAACCGAAAAAATATTGAAAAGGTATAGAAAAAACATTGACAAACAAATCGAAATTTTTTTTAGAAAAAAAACAAAGAAAATTCCAATTTATACCCAATTTGCGTTTTAACCTTCCCTTAATGCTAAAACTTCAATTTTGGCCCAAAGTTATAATTTTCCGTCTATATTTAACGGTTGGGGACTAAAGTGCACCAAATATACCAATTACTGGGACTATTTCGGCAAACCAAAACTAACTGGGACCAAACTGCAACGGGCACATATTTACTAGGACCATTCCATCAATTTTCTCTTTTTTCATATGTAGAATAGAAGATATTTATGTTTGAAATCGCGTTTTATTGACCATGAAAAGTCAAAATATACCAATCATTTAGGGATGGAGGGAGTATTTATAGTTGTAATGAGACTCAATTGCAAATATTATAATGATAATCATACATACCTCTGGATCATAGCTATAAGGAAGGTCCATAAAGATGACATAATTTTGAGTAATACCCAAATCATGCATGTATGAAGGTCCTGAAACTGTGTTTAATGGCACTGGATTGCTCATCACACCTTCTTTACTCACATAATTATATGTTGCATATGGTCGTGTATATGATACACCTACAACAAATAATTCCCCTGTTTCCAATCGTTTAAAGGCACATCATTAAAATTTAAATACTTATGATTTCTAGTAAAATATCAACTTATTACAAGCTAGAATGGTAATTAATTGAACAAATTATGCAAGATTTGAGTAACTCAATGTAAAGTCTATAGTATATTATGTTTATAATTTAATGAAAATAATGGATTTCAGTAAATTTTCTTATTTAGCTGTTATTATTTTTAAAAAATATATATGTTTTATGGTGTACTTCATTTTATTAGAAAAACCTTCCCTTCGACCGTTCAAAGTAATAATAGACATAATTTAATTTTAAGTTTATAAGTAATATTGACTGATTGACTGTTGTCTTGCAAAATTTAATAACGAAACTTTTTAGAAAGTTTAGTAAAAGTGATGAACATTTCAAATTTAGTTGAAATTCAAATGAATCATATACTTCCAATTTTTAATAGAAGAAATTAGAAGTTGTAATTATTTATTTACCTGTCATTGGATCCTTCTTTGGATGTGGTAGAAAACTGTGTGTTAAACGCTTTTTGTAATCATTGATTCCACATGTTTCAAGATCTCCATTTTGTGAAACATTAATTACATCTGTAAAAGAAGAATTCAATTTAGTAGACACTGATAATTTTAATGTCTTTTTTTTTTTTTTTTTCTGAGACTTAGCGATGAAGATAATTTTAATGTCTTTGATTAGTAGATATGCATATTATATTATAAGTATTATTTTCTCATGCAATAGATATTGTCTTTGTCCTAATTTTCAAAATATGAAATAGGATTTCTGTTGCTAATTTCATTAAGAGGGACAAAAAGGAGAAATGATAGGTTTATATTTGGTTAAAATATATGAACTAAATTACTGTAATTTTAGAATGTGTCATAATAAGGATACATATTAAATATTAAATATGAAATTAAAATTCAACATACATAAGCATATAAGGTAATATATTTTAAAAAATCTTACCATATCAAATTTAAAATATAAATTAATTATCAACTATTTTATCTTTTCCTAACCTGTACTTGAAGAACACATCCTAGAAAAATGTTATTAATATAATATTGTTATCCTAATAACTACATCAGGTGGATAAGTGGCCAAAGACAAAATTTGTAGTATGTTGCCATTGTGAATTTTTCGTATAACTTAGTTTATAATGATAATGTATAATAATAAATAGTTATTATTAATAAATATGACGATTTACTTACATGGTTTATCAAAATCTTGAAGAGCCATAAGCATTCCATTATGATATACGACACCAGTGTCAGCTACATACATACAAGAAAATGAGTTTACATTCTGTTATATAATGGAGTATTAATTAATTTCATATACGTAATTTGTTTTAGAAAATAAAAAATGTTTTAGAGTCAATCGGATAGCCTAGTGGAAAAGGCTCTTGCTAGTGACCAGAAGGTCCTGAGTCGATACTCATCTCATCGCTAACTTACAGAAAAAGAAAAAGAAAAAAATGTTTTGTGATCTATGTACCATTCAGCCACCCATATGACAGATCCAATATTTCAAGTTTGGCTCTAAGTAATTGTACACATGACATCCATATGCCAAATTTCCCCTCCAGATCTCCATACTACAAGGCACAAAATAAACATATATTATTAATATTATTATAAAAAATTTGAACTAAAATAATTTGTTTTGTGTATTAAAAGAATAATGATAAACTTAATAGTTAAATTATTATTATTATTATAAAAAATTTGAACTAAAATAATTTTTTGTGTATTAAAAGAATAATGATAAAATAGTTAAATTATTATAATACCTTAAGGAATGTAGCTTTGTTAAAGACTTTCTCTTGTTTCAGACGTGAAGTCTGAACATAACGAGAGACATATGTTGCTTTTCCATTTTCGAACCGTATAGCATGGAGCATACTGCACAAAATATAGTAAGTTCTTCAATTCATTTATAATTATTAGGTTGCCATTTTGAACAATGTTCACATATTATAACTATTTTTTAATACAATTTAGAATTATATATATAGGAATTGACATATGTTGAGTATCTTATCGTATTAATATAAATAATAGTTTACCTCATTAAGGTGGTATATTTGACAAGAGTAGTTTAGCCATAATTTTCATTAATTTTATATAATTACATTAATGAGAGTAGTTGCAATGATGATAAATATATATAAAATATAACAAATATAGTGATTTCATTATTATTATTATTATTAATCCACACACATATATATATATATATATAAAACTTCGTGTAAGCTAAGATGCGCACCTGTCTCCATCCATCCTGCATAAATAATAAAAAGTTGATGAATAATCATTTAAAATAAGACCATACAAATAAATAATAAATGAAACATAAATTTTGTAAAAAATTTGCAAAAATACCTACCATGCATACTTCGCTTCTGCATCAAATAGTGGATCTGGTCCATTTCTAATCATCATACCATTAAGGTTTGCCTGAAAGTCAATTTTTAAGACAACTAAACTTAACTAATTGCTTCATATCTTAAAAGATTTTAATGTTTATGTTAAAATTCTTCTTAAATTCTAATGGCAACTTTGACATTATCTTAGACTTACATGTATAATACAAACATTTTCCTAAATCCTAGTTGCAATTTCAACTATAAGGATGTATATTAATTGATCGCAATTGTCTAAAAATTGCAAAATGATCCCTAACTTAACAAACAATACACAAATAATATAACCGATAAGAATTTTCATTGGGCATCATTCACTATTTTCCATTAGCAAATTAATGAGTTTTTTGCGGCAATGGTCCCACTAAGTTGGGCTGAATTGCACTTTGATCCCTATAATTGAGAGTGTTGCAGTCTAAGTCCTTGATAGTGTACACATTGTGTGGATTTAGTCCCATTTTTAACGAAAACGTTAGTTTTGGACGATTTTTGGAGTTTTGGGGTGAAAATGAAAATTTTCGAAAAAATTTGGGCCATGTAATTTTTGATTCGTATTTAGTCCTTGTTACAGGGACTAAAGTGCAATTCAACCCACTTACCAGGACCATTGATGCAAAAAACTAGCAAATTAATTAACATCTTTTATAAAACAAGAATGATCATATATATTATTATTATTATTATTATTATTATTATTATTATTATTATTTTACTACTTTATTTGTACTTCGAATGCGATTATTAAATATGTCTAATATGCAATTTACTTACTGGAATTTCGCCTTTGATTATAAGGTCTGAGGTGGGACAAGTCTCTTCTCTAATTGGAGCAAAATCACCTTCAAGCATAGGATTAGGAGTAGGGGGCTTCTCGTTGTCTGAAGGAGGATATAAGATTATTTTTGCTACTTTCTTAACTGCATAGTCAATGAATGCTGAAATTATTCCCTTTTTAGGGTTTGGCTGCACTTTTACCACCTCTCCATCCTTAGCAGCATCATACTCCTTATCCTTGGAGATCTAGTATATGTATGCGGAAATTATCGTTCATTAATTTTTTCGTTTATCAATGACTAAATGTAAAAACTATACATCATTTTTTTGATGCCCATCGTTATAGCTAATATATGGACCTTATTTTGAAAACATTAAAATTAATAAACCGTGACCGTTCTATAAACTTAATAACCTAATGAAACTCTATATATACAGGAATATGAAGAAACTAAAAAGTATACCTGTAAAGCGCTTGTAACAATGGTTGTATATATGTTGTTATCATCAGGCATATCTGATCGTCCCAAGATATCGATGCAGCAGAGCTTCTTGATATCGTCCATAACATGTTCTAGTGGATCTTTTCCACCTCCGTAGTATATAATTTTCACAACAATTATTGCAAATTGGAATACTAGGTTACAATTACTTCCCCACCAGGAAGCTTGAAGATATCGATTAGGGAATAGTACTGTCTCCTTGGACTTCTCCTCCTCCAGAAACTGTCAATAATAATGTAACATGATTATATATATACTAACTTCTACTATCATAATACAGTATATCTGAGACGTCGAACAGATGAGAGTGATTCTAGAGTAAAATCAGTAGAATGTATGTACTTGCCTCGTCGATTAAAGAGAACGCATAGGAGGACCATGCCCAGCTAGCAGGGGCGGGGGCCTTCTTGTTTCGGAAACCATATTCTGGACTATCTGAAGACGGTTTATTTCTCTTAAGGTTTTTCATCGTTTGTTGTTGGTTTCTTTCAGCCATTACTAGTATAATAAATTGGTTGCTATAGCTGAGTGTGTTTTGTTTGGTGCATTATGATGTTACAATGTGTGAGTATATATAGGCTTAAGTGTGCTTCCTTACTCCAAATGTGAGCAAAGATCATTATCATTGTTTGAAATTTGTCAAGGTTAAAGCAGTAAGAGAATCCTTAAAACACTTGTTATCCATGCAAATGTTGAGTAAGAATGGTTAGAATTAAAGAGGCAAAGATTTATGTTCATCTCTTTAGTCAATTTTCACTTTGTTCTTGGCCCCCCTGTTTGTAAAATTCTTTACTTCTTTATCAAATTATTTAAATTCTGATTGTGACACTAATAATTTTACGTGTCGTCATTTTATTTACATAAATTCCAACATTTATATTTTAGTAGGGAATATTGTAAATTGATAATAACGGTACTCTCATCATCACTACATCTACATGTCATCACTCATCACCACTGCATGTTAAATAACTGATGTTTTGGGAGTTAATTAATTATATATAGCTAGTAATTCAATTTTCGTCCATATGATTGGCGCTTTCGCGGTGTTGCAGTATTAATCTATGATAGTGTGCAAGGATTCACAAATAGTTCCTAAATTAATATTGTCATTAGTAATTGATGGATTTTAGCATTTTTGTGTGCAAATGTTATTTTTGAAACTTTTGGGGTCTTTTTTGGAGTTAAGATTGAAAGTTCCTAAATTAACCTTGTCTTTAATAACTGGTCGAACCTACTAGCCGAACTAGAGTCGAAGGGGAACTCCCAATCCCAATCTAAAAATATGGCTCCAAAATTTTAAAAATTATACTTTCACCCCAAAAATGCTAAACCCACGTGTATACTATATCAAGGACTGTGACTACAATGCTATCACTTACTAGGACAAAAGTGCAATTTGGTCACACTTATTGAGACCATTGCTGCAATTATTTTGATGTTTGGATATTACGAGTGAAAATGTTAATCAACATCCAATTTAGTGTAGAGAGTTAATTGCTGGAATGGTCCCAGTAAGTGGGGGCCTGGTGTAATTTGGTCCTCGAAAGTGATACTATTGCGGAAATGGTCCCTGAAAATGTATAATGGTGCATTTTGGTCACTGGTCCGGTAACATTGACTGTTTTTGGCATGAATAGTGAAGTTTTGGGGCAAAAATGAAACTTTTGAGAACTTGGTTACCTTAAAGTTCGGTTCTTTAAGGTAATCAACTTCTCAAAAGTTTTATTTTTTGCCCGCAAACTTCAGTATTCACGCCAAAAACCATAAATATTAACGGATCAAGACCAAAATGCACCATTATACACACTTTCAGGACCATTTCCGCAACAATGCCACTTTCGAAGATCAAACTGCACCAGACCCCCACTTACTGGGACCATTCCAGCAATTAACTAACTCTAGTGGAGACCATTGTTGTTCATATAACAATAGAGATAACCTATAACTCTCTGTTAAACCTTACCACTTCAAATTGGGGACTAGATTACAACTTGATGTTATTATCGAAAAAGAACAATTAAATTTCATCAATATTATTACTTTTTTGTCCAAAAAATATAGGGGAAAAAGTGTTAGAAAAGGAACCCATGAATTCATATTCAAGCTAGCCATTGATTGTTAGGTAGTTGTCATTCTTTATTTTCCTCAAGAGTCAAGACAATGTGGTTCGAAGCTTAGTTAGCATTCAGTTTTTAGTCCTAATTTTTACTTTTGTTAACTTTTCTAGATCTTTATGATGTTTGGATTGAACTTGACTAGGGCTGTAAATGAACCTGAAAGCTCAATTTGGTCCGGCGTATTAGGTTCGAAAAAGTTTGATTCGTGGCTCGACTCGTGATACACACGTAGAGAAGAACGTTTAAAATCAATATTCAGCTCGATTCGGCAAACGGTTCGAAAAAGCTCGGCTCGAGTCACCATGTGAAATTATGTGATATAATATTCTAATGTAGATTTACATGAAAATATATGTTGGGGTTAATTTGTGAAATAAAGTAGAAATGGGATAATTAATTAATAAATGAAATAATAGGGAAGAATTTCTCGAACGAGCCGAACTCGAGCCGTTCCTTTCTTTTTTGCTTATTTATGCATTGTCCACTTTATCCTTCTTTTTAAGTATTATAGTGCAATACTTCCAACCCATCAAAATTTAAACGTTTTCTTCAAAAGAGATTAAATTACACCTTTTACGTCAATCTAGAGACCATAATGCGTATCTCGTGCATCCGCTAATGTACCTTAGAATGAACTATTACTTATTGAGGAGAATCTATTGTTATATGTTAGGCTTATTTTCATTTTGCACCCTCAACTATCAGCGAATTTTCAAATTGCACCCTAATACTTTCCTAAGCTTCAAATTGTACCCTAAACTTTATTTTTTTTCATTTTGCACCTTTAAATCGATTTTTCAGCTAAATATGATGGAATTTTGTTTTAAAATAAGGCAAAATTGGAATACCACATATACTAAACTTTTGGGGCATAATTCACAAATAACAAAACTTGTTAAATCAAAGATAAATCCCACCACCTCATCTTCTTCATCAAACCCCCCACCATCTTCATCTTTTTCATCAAACCCCCATATTTTGCAGCACCCTTTTCCAGGTCTAGCTTAGTTGGATGAATGAATAATCTGTATTACAATATTTTCTTTCATTCCCTTGTTGATTCATTATTTCCCTTAGTTAATTGATTCCCCTAAATTCCAGAGCATTCAATGCACATGCTCTGGGTAATGCTGTGGGAGCATTGGCAGAGGTTGATGGGCCTAGTCTTGACTTCCACCTTGGTACCATTCTTCCCACTTTGCTTGGTGGAATGGGCGACAATGACATGGTACATTCTACTCCAGCCCAAATCGTCAATTCCTTCACTGCGTTGCTATTTTTTTTTTTACAGAATTTTTCATTTAGGTTTTCAGATGTTGATGCAAAAAGAGAAAAGATTCAATCTTTTTTGCGAATTCTTTTTTGCGATTTTCTCATCTACCCACCATCTTTTTTGCGAGAGCACTATTTACGCCACATAATTTCTCTAACCGAAAATTCGGTGTGTTGATGGCCTCCACCATTATCCTCAGCCATAGAGGGGCTGGGCAACTCCCTCAAGAGTTCACAAATCAAACATCCACCTTCTTGTCCAAACAATTGTATAATCGTAACTTGACAACCTATTTGGGACAAACAAAAAAGATAAAAAATTGACAACAATTTGAAACAAACTAACCAAGAAAAATTAGAGGGTCGTCTTATAATGATTATAGTTGTAATAGTAGCTAGGAAGGCTGTGTGCTTTCGAATGAAGTTGGTGAGACGACGACGACGACGATGATAATGATGAGGGATTTGGTGCTTTATGTGAACAGGGGATGAAGATTTTTATTTATTTTATTAATCATTTTGTTTTTATTATAAATAGATCCACATGTTTAACTATTTTTAAAAGAGTGCCCCAAAAATTATAAAAATGCCCCAAAAAATTAATAATTGTGTTATTCCAAGTTTGCCCTTTATTAACATTAGTTTAGGGGGTCATATTGCGTTTAGGGTGCAAAATGAAAAAAAAAATGAAGTTTAGGGTGCAATTTGAGGCTTAGGAAAATATTAGGGTGTAATTTGAAAATTCGCCAATAGTTGAGGGTGCAAAATGAAAATAAGCCTATATGTTATTTCAGAGTTAATTGCAGCAATAGTCACATGAAATGTGGTCAAGTTGCATTTTCGTCACATTAAGTGGCAATGTTGAAAATATGGTCAATGATAAGTTCCGGAATTTAAGTTAGAGCTTGAAAATGGATATATTTTTTGAAATTGAGAACACATATAAGTAATATATGATATATACACTTAAACTAACTAGAAATAATATTTTTTCAGTGGTTGTCAGGATCAATTTTTTCAGAACAAGATTTCAACAACTTATTGAGAAAAATTGATAAAACAATTTTTTTTGAGGAATTCAATAAAAAGTTGATTGTAAAACAAGTTTGTTATGCACTCTCAATCATCAATCAATACTTATGATATTGACAACTCGTCTATTTCATGCTCTATTTTAAATTCTGGAATCATTCCGGAAAAATAACCTCCGGAATTTATGAAATTTCCATTTTTCGCAAATTGACAGGAGTAAAAATGTCCAAAAATATTTAAAAGATAGTTTTGCGGTTGATTTTTTTTTTTTTTTTTGTCAATTTACCATTACTATTATTATTAAATTGATTTGGAATTTTTTAAAAAAAGTCTAAACATAAGTATTTATTCACCTAAACATTTTATTGAAGTTAATCATCAAAACAAAACAACACCCCATAACCTAATAAATGTATCCACATATAAAAGCCACAAATAATTTATTCATTTGCAATGCAATGAAATAAATGAGCAATACAAATTAAAGTATTCAATCAACACATACATCTTTAATTCATGAAACAACATACAACCACACAATAATACATATATAAATCATAACAATAATATGTATGTGCAATAGCCACAAACATATGACATACACAATAACTCGATCTTGTCATATAGACAATTTTATTTGGATATAAATAGTGGACTATTACATATGTCCTTATTATATATAATTTCACACTTTGATATTAGTCTCCAACTTTATTTTATTAATACTAGTGGACTATTATATTTGTCCTTATTGAAATTTCACAATCTTGTAGTGTTGATCTCTACTTCCATCACAATGGATCATCGCAACAACTTTATGTTATCATGGTTTTTGTGCTTGGATCTCATCCTGATTCAAAGCAAAAACAAAGTATAATGAAAATTTGTGACTAGTAATTTTCACTCAATTAAGCATCGGTTGATGAATTCGTGTAACTTGTTTTACTTTTTTTTTTTTTTATAAAATAAGTGATGTAACTTATTTTACTTTGAGTTTATAATTTGGATGGCTCACCTCGGTCACAAATGTTGCATGAAACCCGTATGGGACCCTAGTGGGGAGCTCTACCACCGCACTCAATTCCATCTTTTTTGCATTAATCACATATGTATATGAAACACTACACAAAGGCCAAACATCAGAAAACCTTAAAACAAATTTAATCTTGACGAAACGTTTGATATATTGTTCAAGTGAATTCAAAAAAGAAATTGGAAGGAAAGTATAAAATAGAGAGATATATACCCAAGATTCTCATCATGCACGAAGGTTGTCAAGAAACCATCATCTTCAGCCAACGCCAATGGCGCGTTAAGTTGGAATGGGACAAAGGGAGCCTCAGACCCAAATTTGTTATCTCCAAGTTCAAACTTGAGTTCATTATTCCATTTCAAATCAGTCTTCACTATGGCTGTTACCTTGGAATCCTTATTAAGCTCGCCGGTATACAAGTATTGTGACTTCCTACAGTATTTCATCAACACTCATCTCCGTATTATACTTACAAAACAATCTTCGTAAAACTAATAGACGTGTTCTTACAAGAATTGTATTACTGTAATACTTATATGTTTGATCTTTAATAATAATACATTTCTTTTGTAAATTGGAAATTCTGAATATAATAGCATACTTACTTTCCCATGTAGTTTTCGTTGATCTTTGGATAATCACATGTTGTTTTAAATAATTCTTTTAGGCAGGCATCTCCCGTTTTCATGTTGAAAGTGAACTTGTATCTACAAAATGTAATTGTAAAAGATCGATAATTGGCAATTTGAGGTTCAATAATAAAACTAAAACAGAGATAGTTATACTAGACTTACAATGTGGGTAGTGTTAATGGAACTAGCTCCTCACCATCATTGTCACTTCCTGATGAAGCAATATTATTCTCCGAGTATTGTAACGTTCGCATGCCCTGCATCAGTCTAGAGCCATTGTACACACTTGCACCACTTGCATTGCGACGTTTACGCCCATTGGCAACATGTGCAGGGTTAAAGAAAAGCTTCGTTTTTTTAGGCAACCTGTCCGCGTAACCCACTCCTTGCCCTGGGGGTGCTTCAAGTGGTTTCATTGTGCAACTCAGCAAAACAAGAGTATCATCATCTTCCTCCCAAGAGTTTCCTATAATCACTATAATATTAGTACATACTCTGACAGCATGCATGATCAAACGGGACATTCGAAACATGCAGTGTGATTGAATAATTACCAACCAAATTATCGGAATCAAGGTATCGACTAAGAACAACTACATGATAATAAAGGTAGGTTTCTTACCATTATGAAACATGAAAAAGGAATCATTATCAAACTCAAACCACTTTATTTTTTCTTCAGTTGTTGCATATCTTGGAAGAATTCCAAAGCGAGGTTTCTTTTCGGTATTAAACATATAAACCCAGTCACCGTACTTGGCCATGTACTACAAATTACAATAATCCAATTAGTGCAACAAAACTCATGAGTCGTTACTATTTATAAGTAAAGTTGAAGTTAATCGTTTCAATAAGAATGAATTACAAATATATAATATTAATTATAATTGTAATCATATAATAATAAGATATACCTCTGGATCATAGCAATAAGGAAGTTCCATGAAGATGACGTAGTTTTTAGTAATACCCAAATCATGCATGAATGTAGGTCCTGAAACACTGTTTAGTTCCACCGGATTGCTCATCACTCCTTCTTTACTCACATAATTATATATTGCATATGGTGGTGTATAAGATACACCTACAACAAACAGTTCCCCTGTTTCCAATCGTTTAAAAACGCGTTGTTTACATTATAAAATCTCAAGTGGGTTCGACTTTCATAAGAAATCACTCAATCGAATTGGAAATAAACATGAAATGTACGTTCACAAATCTTTACCAGTCGTTGCATCCTTCTTTGAATGTGGTAGAACACTGTGTCCTAAGCGCTTGTGATAATCATTGATTCCAAGTGTGTCAAGATCTCCGCTTTGTGAAATATTAACTACGTCTATAATCAATGCAAATCAAGTCAATAGTAACTTCGAATGATTTTATGTTTTTGAATAGAGTAAATGTTGTAATAATTATTGTTATCTCATGCAATTTGTCTTGGATATAATAGTTAGAGAATGAAATTTAATTGACACATTGTGGTTGTCCATTTTTTTGTACCACCCATCACCCAACGTATCTAAATCACCGTAAGATCTCCTAACCGCTTGATCATTCTCTTGTGGTTGTCCAAGTGACTTTTCACTTATGAAGTGACAATAGTACATAGTTACTAAATGATTTACTTACATGGTTTGTCAAAATCCTGAAGTGCCATAAGCTTTCCATCATGGTATACGAGACTGGTGTTAGCTACACGAGAAAAACATGTCTCTTAGCACTATATGATAGTATATATATAGTACTAAAATTCTTTACCTATACATATTATCAATTATTACCTCACTTATTTAAGAAGGGTGTATTTGCTCGAGAGTATATGAAAAATAAAATTTTATTTTCCTTAGTTGAAATATATTGTTCTACTACTAATTTGGTAGACATGAAAATTAACATATATATATATATATCCATATATATTATCGAGTATATATTAGCTCACTTATAAATTAATTTTATGTATAGATGAAAAAAGCTTCAAGTTTATCTCCAAGTTTCTTCTTTTTATTTCAATTATCCTCAAGGTTATTTTGATGATTGAGGTACCATTTAACCAGCCATATGACACATCGAGTACTTCAAGTTTGGCTCTAAGTAATTGCACACAAGACATAAAAAGACCAAACTTTCCTTCTAGATCCCCATACTGCAAGATACAAAACAAATGATGTATGTATTAGTATTCAATAAACATGAATTAATAAATATTTATGTGTATTATTAACAATAGTATGTGATAATTATATATTTTTAGCAATGAAGTTATATAACACTAATATATTATTGAAGGTTAATAAAATACTTAATTAGTTTTCTAACTATGTTCTTCCAACATTCTTACCCCACTTTTCAAAAGTATGCAATGTTGGTTCTATATATGAGGATTGGATAATAATATATGAAGATTGGAGAAGTAAAACGAAATTGTATAATACCTGAAGAAATATAGGTTCTCCAAAGAAGTTTTCTTGTTTAAGACGTGAAGTTTGGATATAACGTGAGACAAATGTTGCTTTTCCATCTTTGAAGCGCATACCATGGAACATACTGCACACATATATATGTGTGTAAAATTTAAATTCTAACCCAACACATACTACTTGTCTTGATCTATATATATAATAATAGTAGTAGTTATTCTGGGAATAAAATAAAGTACAATATAAGTTATTTAATTCATTAATAGGGATTAGAATGTAGTAATCCACATAAAATGAAACTTCGTGTAGGCTAGATGCACACCTGTCTCCATCCATCCTGCAAAAACAATCAAGAATTGTGTTTTAGGTTTGAGTAATTGTATGTACAATTCATTTTCTCTTCTAAAATGAACATTGGCAATCAATAAAACTCATTCTTTTTCATTTTTTGACAATATCTTCATAAAATATGAAGTTTGAGCTTACAAGTTTTAATGAATACATGGCAATAATGTTTCAGAGAAATTCTTATATATATCATTAATTAGCTAATTGTTGTCATCAATGAATACTAGATACTTTAATTTATTATTAGTAATAATTTTAATTTACTTAGAACTAATTTGTTAAATTATTACTAATTGCTCCTTGAAAGTTAAACAAATGTTATAGTAAAGTGACATATATATGTTACATATTCATCCTTATTTAGGACATTAAATAGCATGCAATGTGTACTTAGAGATGTATATATACAACAAATTATATCATTATTTGGGACCAAAATCTACAATACCGTAATAACCTGACACACTAAATTAGTACTATAAATTGATTCTATTATCTCAAATCAGCAAATTGGTAATTATCTAGTTGTACTGATAATTAAACAAAAGCGTACCCATGAGAATAATTTGGGATCTTTAGGAAATCAAAAAGCCTCACAATGATGGAAAGATATTGTGTACATATGTGACCATATAGCTTAAAGTATACGAACGCATTTTAATTATGAAGATAATCGAACAACCTACCATGAGTACATCCCCACGGGATCATAAGCTGGATTAGGTCCAGTTCTAATCATCATACCATTGAGGTTCGCCTGCAAGAGCATTTTAATACATTTTACTGATAATTACTTGATAGATTCTTATAATTTAAGACGTGCATGTATAAATTCTAATAATACCTAAATCTAAACATCATAATTGCAATCTGATAATACTATTTCCCTATATTTCATGTGCGTGTATAATAGTAATACAAATACATGTGTGCATGTATATATAATATGTATGTTCATGTTTATTATCAAGAAATTCTCGATAGAAGTAAATCGAAACATTTCGATTGAAGCTCGGGTCAGATATGAGTCTATCACTAGGTTAGTTGTTAAGTTGGGGTACTTTATAATCACATACATGATACAACATGAATACATGATATATAAAAAAGATGGATAGAATGAGATGCAATATTCTTACTGGAATTTCTCCTTTGACTTTGAGGTCTGAGGTGGGACTAGTCTCTTGTCTAACTGGAGCATAATTACCTTCCAGCACAGGATTAGGCGAAGGGGGAGTAGGTGAATCATCCAAGACTATATTCACTGCTATCTGAACTGCAAAAGAAATCATTGCTGAAATTATTCCTTTTTTAGGTTTTGGCTCCACTTTCACCAATCCAAGCTTATCATCACCATGAAGCTCCTTATCTTTTGAGACCTACAATTTTATTACAATGATATTATATAACCTTGACATTCACACCAATATATATACGAGTAATGTTAATCGTTTGAACTATTCATTTTTATGTACTGAATATCCTACGCGCTACTTATAGTAAAATGCATGAATAATGAAGTACAAGTATACCTGTAGAGCACTTGTAACAATTGTATTGTGAATATCTTTGAGTTCACCAGTACCCTGTAGTCCCAAGATCTCGATGCACAACAGCTCGATATCGGGTAAAACATACTCTAGTGGATTGGGGTCATCTTTGTGTTCGATCAACTTGACTACAATTTCAATAAATTGGACTAGCAGAGGCTCACGCATCCAATATTTATGATCTAAATGTTGGTTATTGATATTGAGTACCCCCTTCGACTGCTCTTCCATCAGAAACTGTCATTGACATAAAATTAATCGTGATGGTACAATCATAATATATACATTGAAACGAAAATGATTTGTTACATTAAGTTGAACCGAGTGATTTAAAAGGAAAATAATCGATGTTATGTACTTGCCTGGTCGATTAAAACGAATGCAGAGGATGAGGAGGACAATAAATCCGCGCTATTAGTGAGGGCCTTCTTGCTTTGGAAATTATTTTCAGAAACATTCGAGGACAGTTTTCGCTTGAGTGTGTTCATCATCTGCACTTGGTTTGCTTGAGACATTACTACTATAAATAAAACACTTGTATGTTATTGCTGAATATATATGTTTTGGTGCATTATGATGTTAAAATGGTGGAGTTTATATAGGGCTTTGCATGCTTCCTTGCTCCAAATGTGAGCAAAGATCATTATCGTTCTTTCCATTTTTGGGAAGCTTAAAGCATTAAGAGAATCTAGCACTACAGTTTTTATCCATGTAAATGTTGTGTAAGAATGATTACAAATAGATTAAAAAGAAGCAAAGATTATCTATCTTCATTCTCTTTAGTCTATTTTCACTTTGTTCTTGGCCCCCTTCTTTGTAAAATTCCTTACTTCTTTATCTAATTATTTAAATTCTGATTGTGACTAAATGTTCTAATAACAATACCTCATGGCTAATTAATAATAATACCCTACTTAGTTCTTATGTTACAACTAATGGTAATTTATAATCTAAAGAATATTGAGAGGGGAAAAAAGCATTGTCAAATAAAGATTTATTATTTTTAAGGTTCTTACTAATAGTAACGACTCTCGCTCTATCCCATGAAAAACTGCTCATTTTTGTAAAACCTTCTTCTTCATGCTCTAAGGTGGATTCATTTAGAGGGAATTGATGATTTGGTTTTATCAGTAAGTGGGTCAGTTCAGGCCTGTAAATAATTTGAAAGCTCGATTCGATTCAGTGTATTCAGTTCGAAAAGTTCGGTTTGTGACTCGGTCCGGGATATCAAAAGTAGAACCCAACCTTAATTTCTATTATTCGGAGAGTTGAACCGAATGGCTCATCTCACCTTACCATGTTATAATATATTATCATTCGGATTTAGTTTTAAAATTAAAGTATAAATAGGATTTCTTAAGTGAGAAATAAAAATTTAGGAGTTAAATTATAATACGTGAGAAATATATAATACACAACCCTAAAAACCGCAACCCTTCTTCATCTATGCTTCACTTCCAGCCGCCTCCAACCATGTTCATCAAAGTGAGATTTACAAGTAAGGACAAGCCGGAACCACTCATCCTCTCCCCATCCCCACCCCTTAATCCATCCATATGTATCATATTTTCCCTTCTCCTTCCCACTTTCCTGTTCGATAAAGATGTCTTGTGTTTTCCTCGCCTCCCTCTTTTGTCGGTAAACATGTTGATTTGGGTTAAGGTAAACTTGTCTTTGTGGTACATCTAGGCATCTAGCAATTTTTTTCTTTCTTTTATCACACTCGAACCAATCCTTTTCGAACGAACCGAATCCGGGCCGAACATTATATGAAATAGAGGTCTCGAACTCGAGACGAGCTCTTCATTTTGTAGCTCGACCGAGCCGAGTCGAGTCGAGCCGATGTGGCCGTCAAGTGCACGAGCCGAGCTCGAACCTTCAGATATTCGGTAGTGTTCGGCTCGTTTACAAGCCTAGTCACTGCTGTACCTTGGTCCACTAAGTAACATGGATGATGATCCCCTTTGGTCCACTAAGTGTATTTTGCTTGATCTCATAATTCTCTTTGGACCTAAATGATTCCCTTTCCACAAACATTCCTTTATGTTATTACTTATATATAGGATGCATATAAATCGATCGAATCGAATTCGAACATAAATATTTATTCAATAAAGTTAGGCTTTTTTGTCTCAATTATTTACCAAATCATCATCTGATGAATTTTATTTTACCAAATAATTAAATTAAAAATATCATCTTCAACCTTAAACACCATCCCACCTCACCCGATAAACTACCCATTCCCATCCGCTTACCCCTATTACCATCTTCACATATGCAAAATCATCCAAATAATCTTTTGCTCAGATTTATTTCACTCTAAGCAATGGGCCCCGATTCATATCAAAATCTGTAGGAGTTGCACTCTCTTAAATCTCTGTTTTTCTTTTTCTGATAATTGTCCCCCAATTTTATTAAGGTAACAAACTTTTCAAAAGTTTTATTTTCGCCCCAAAGTTTTACTATTCGCGCTGAAAACCGTCAATGTTAACGAATGAGGGACCAAAATGCACCTTTACAAGGACCATTCATTTCCTCAACAGTGTCATTTTCGAGGACCAAACTGTACTAGGCCCCCACTTACTGGGACCATTCCAACAATTAATTTACGTTTAGAACGAATTACTTTAATGGAATGGAATGATGTAGGAATGGAATAGACAAAGTCATGTAGGAATGAAATGATGTAAGAATGGAATATACAACGTGATGGAATAGACAAAGGAAATGAATTAATTAATGAATTTTATTACTTTGTTTGGTATGTGAGTAGTAAGAGAAAATTGTCAAAATGGTCCCAGTAAATATGTGCAAGTTGCACTTTGGTCCCCGATTATATTGGGGCTGCGAAAATGGTCCCTGATATTGGTAAAAAAGTAGCGTTTTGGTCCCTAACCGTTACTTTTAAACGGAAAAGAGTTTGGTTGGGGCAGAAATGTAAGATCAGCAGAGTTAAGCCCTAAAAATGCGATTATAACTAATTAATTATGGGGCAAAAAATAGAAAGTTAACAAGTAATTTATGTCTACTCCCATCCCAATTCCCTCCAAAATTGTTCCCTCCAATTATTATAAATTAGTTGTTAACTTTCTATTTTTGCCCCATTATTAGTTATAATTGCATTTTTAGGGCTTAACTGTGTTGATCTTACATTTTTGCCCCAAACTAACTCTTTTCCGTTTAAAAGTAACGGTTAGGGACCAAAATGCTACTTTTTTACCAATATCAAGGACCATTTCCGCAGCCCCAATATAATCGGGGACCAAAGTGCAACTTGCACATATTTACTGGGACCATTTTGACAATTTTCTCTGAGTAGTAATGTGATTGAATTATCACATTATCCCTAATTTTTCTAATTTGATTACCTAGTAGGAGGTAATCATCCATTACCCCCAATTTGGGCGGAATGGTTATTACCTCAAATGAGGTAATTCAATTAACTAGGGAATGCAATCAAAATTCATTGTTATCTACTAAACTAAGTAATACAAACTAATTTAATTCAATTCCTTCCTATCTCATTTCATTCCCGCGTACCAAACACAACCTTAGTATAAAAATGTTACTATTCAAAATATTCGAAACTCAATTAAAAGTATGCACGTAAATTATAATTGTAATTGTTCCTCATCACCTAACTTGTAATTGGTCTTCATCACCTTCCACTTTTTGAATTCTTACATATGCTCGACCTCGAGCGTCCTTGTATAATAGATATTTTTTAGAAAGTTCTAGAATATTAATTGAAAGACTAAATATGAGTTTACTATTCTACGTGTTAATTATTGATTGGAAATCATCACAAACTTATTTCACGAAAATTAATAATGCCAACAATTATTTAATCAAAGATTTGAGTATATCAATTGAATTTTATTTTGCAAGTTAAAAAAATCTCATTTTATATGTTCAAATTTAATTTCCAAAACCATTTAAAAAAAATCAGAATAATGCAAGAAGTTTCTCTTATTATTGGTTCCCTTTTGTAAGCTCGGACCATTATGAACGTATACGGTCCACACGGACGAACTGCAAAAATAATAGTACTCCCTTCATCCCAAATTGTTTGTCTATTTTCTATTTTTGTAGTTAAACTTTAAAAATTTTGACTATGAATTCTCATTAGCCGATAAGATATAATATATTCATATTGGATCTTGTTAGATTCGTCTCAATGTATATTTTTGAAATATCAACTTATTATAATTTTTACGTTTGTAGAATTAGATATATTTACGTTTGAAGTTGTGTCTCGTAGACCGTGAAAGTCAAAATTGAACAAATAATTTGGGAAGGGGAGTATGTAGTTGTACAACTTCATGCCAATAGTAAGGAACATTTTGATAATAGGTATCTTCCCATTTAACGCCTTCTCCCTTTTAAATTTTACATGATCTAATGAGATGTTACATCAATAGTATTCCCTCCATCTCTAAATGATTATCATATTTTGACTTTTTGTGGTTCACTAAACACGGTTTTAAATATAAATATTTTTTATAATAACATGTGAAAATTTGATAAAAGTTGATATTTCAAAAAATATATATCGAGACGTATCTAACAAGATTCCACAAAACTATATTACTCCCTCCATCCCTTTTTGATAGGGCTATTTGCTTTTGCACATACTTTTAGAAAATTTTAAATTTATCTCACAAAACCAAATTTCCCTCCACTTTTTATTACTACTAAATTTAGTCAAAATGAAATAAAAAATGGGATTTCTATTTTGGGAATGTATCCCTATCAATTAGGGATGGAGGGAGTAATAATTACTCCCTCCATCCCTAATTGATAGGGACACTTTCCCAAAATAGAAATCCCATAATTGGTTCTTATTTAGTTCAAAAAAATGGAGGGAAAATGTAGATTGTGAGTTGAATTTAAATTTTCCTAAATCTTTGTGCCAAATGAAATGTCTCTAACAAAAAGGGATGGAGGGAGTATCAGTTAATGAGAATTTATGATCAAATTTCTTAATGTTTGACCAACAAAAATCAAAATGTGACAATCTTTTAGGGACGGAGGGAGTATAAGATAATTGTTGAAGTGGTCCTATATAATATATGTACATTTTTTCGCCAATATAAGACACTAAAGTGCATACTTCCAAGAAATATTTAAGTTTTGAAAATTCTATATTGGCCATATTTCCGTCAAAATTTAAACTGCACATTTTACGTCAATCCAAAGACCATAATTTGAATGCGTATCTCGTGTATTTGCTAATGTAGAGTTAATTGCCGGAATGGTCCCAGTAAGTGGGGGTCTTGTGCACTTTGGTCCCCGAAAGTGGCACTGTTGCGGAAATGGTCCCTAAAAGTAGTGTGTATATTGGTGCAATTTGGTCCCCATTCCGTTAGCTTCGTTAAACTTGAGAGTGAATATCAATTTTTGGGGCAAAAACAAAACTTTTTATAACTTAATCGATGTTGGAGAATTTTTTTTTCCGGCTGTTTTAGAGTGTTAAAAAAATGTTTGAGGATATGAAAATGATTAAACTGAATTGATTTCTTAATCTTAATGTATTTAATTGTTACCTTTGCCTTTAGCTTTTTGTTATTTATATTTTAGGCCCCACATGAGGCTATTAAGTTATAAAAAGTTTCTTTTTTGCCCCAAAAATTGTTATTCACGCTGAAATTTAACGGAACTAACAGAATAGGACCAAATTACACCAATATACACACTTTCAGGGACCATTTTTCCACAACAATGCCACTTTCAGGGACCAAAGTGCACCAGATCCCCACTTACCGGGACCATTTTAGCAATTAACTCCAGTAATGTACCTTAAATTAACTATTACTTATTGAGGAAAAGCTTTTGTTATATGTTATTGGAGAGTTAGTTACAACAATAGTCTCAGGAAATGTGGTCAAGTTGCACTTTCGTCTCATTAAGTGGTAATGTTGTAAATATGATCCCTGATAAGTTGCGGAATTTAAATTAGAGATTGAAAATGGATACATTTTGAAATTGAGAACACATATAAGTAATATATGATATATACACATAAACTAACTAGTGATAATATTTTTTTCAGTGGTTGTCGTCGGGATCAATTTTTTCAGAACAAGATTTCAACAACTTATTGAGAAAAATTGATAAAATAATTTTTTTGAGGAATTGAATATAAAGTTGATTGTAAAACAACTTTGTTATGTACTCTCAATCATTAATCAATACTTATGATATTGACAACTTGTCTATTTCATGCTCTATTTTAAATTATGGAACCATTCCAGAAAAATAAACTCCGGAATTTAAAAAAATTTCATTTATAGCAAATTGATAGGAGTAAAAATGTCCAAAAATATTTAACAAATAGTTTTGCGGTTGATTTATTGTTATTTTATTTTTGTCAATTTACCATTATTATTATTATTATATTGATTTGGAATTAAAAAAAAGTTCAAACATAAGTATTTATTCACCCCAACATATTATTAAAGTCAATCATCAAAACAAAACAACACCCCATAACCTAATAAATGTATCCAGATATACAAGCCACAAATGATTTATTCATTTGCAATGCGAGCAAATTGCTGAAATGGTCCCCGATAGTATGACCGAGTTGCACTTTGGTCCCCAATAGTTACACGGTTGCACATTAGTCCCCGAAAGTGACCAAAAAGTTGCAGTTTAGTCCCCACGTCAAGTTTTTCGTTAAAATTTCAGGTTTGAGCGTTAAAATTGGGGTAAAAATACAATTTTTAAGATTTAAAATTAATTTTTTGCCCCAACTGGTGCCAAAATGAAACTCCACAACCCCCTCCCACTAAAACTCCCTTTCTTCATCACCTCAATTAGGGTTGTGGAGTTTCATTTTGACACATATAGGGGCAAAAAATCAACTTTAAGTCTTAAAAATTATATTTTTACCCCAATTTTAACGTCTAAACCTGAAATGTTAACGAAAAACGTGACGTAGGGACTAACGTGCAACTTTTTTGCCACTTTCGGGGACTAATGTGCAACCGTGTAACTATTGGGGACCAAAGTGCAACTCGATCATACTATCGGGGACCATTTCATCAATTTGCTCTTTGCAATGCAATGAAATAAATGAGAAACACAAATTAAAATATTCAATCAACACATACACCTTTAATTCATGAAACAACATAGAACCACACAATAATACATATATATAAATCACAACAATAATATGTATGTGCCATAGCCACAAACATATGACATACACAATAACTCGATCTTGTCATATAGACAATTTTATTTGGATATAAATAGTGGACTATTACATATGTCCTTATTATAATTTCACACTTTAATATTAGTCTTCAACTTCATTTTATTAATACTAGTGGACTATTATATTTGTCCTTATTGAAATTTCACAATCTTGTAGTGTTGATCTCTACGTCCATCACAAAGGATCATCGCAACAACTTTATGTTATCATGGTTTTTGGGCTTGGATCTCATCCTGATTCAAAGCAAAAACAACGAATAAGTAGAGTATAGTATAATGAAAATTTGTGACTAGTAATTTTCACTCAATTAAGAATCGGTTAATGAATTCGTGTAACTTGTTTTACATTTTTTTTTGAAAATAAGCGATGTAACTTGTTTTACTTTGAGTTTATAATTTGGATGGCGGCTCACCTCGGTCACAAATGTTGCATGAAACCCGTATGGGACCCTAGTGGGGAGCTCTACCACCGCACTCAATTCCATCTTTCTTGCATCAATCACATATGTATATGAAACACTACACGAAGGCCAAACATGAGAAAACTTTACAACAAATTTAATCTTGACGAAATGTTTGATATGTTGTTCAAGTGAATTTAAAAAAGAAATTGGAAGGAAAGTATAAAATAGAGAGATATATACCCAACATTCTCATCATGCACGAAGGTTGTCAAGAAACCATCATCTTCAGCCAACGCCAATGGCGCGTTAAGTTGGAATGGGACAAAGGGAGCCTCAGACCCAAATTTGTTATCTCCAAGTTCAAACTTGAGTTCATTATTCCATTTCAAATCAGTCTTCACTATGGCTGTTACCTTGGAATCCTTATTAAGCTCGCCGGTATACAAGTATTGTGACTTCCTACAGTATTTCATCAACACTCATCTCCGTATTATACTTACAAAACAATCTTCGTAAAACTAATAGACGTGTTCTTACAAGAATTGTATTACTGTAATACTTATATGTTTGATCTTTAATAATAATACATTTATTTTGTAAATTGGAAATTCTGAATATAATAGCATACTTACTTTCCCATGTAGTTTTCGTTGATCTTTGGATAATCACATGTTGTTTTAAATAATTCTTTTAGGCAGGCATCTCCCGTTTTCATGTTGAAAGTGAACTTGTATCTACAAAATGTAATTGTAAAAGATCGATAATTGGCAATTTGAGGTTCAATAATAAAACTAAAACAGAGATAGTTATACTAGACTTACAATGTGGGTAGTGTTAATGGAACTAGCTCCTCACCATCATTGTCACTTCCTGATGAAGCAATATTATTCTCCGAGTATTGTAACGTTCGCATGCCCTGCATCAGTCTAGAGCCATTGTACACACTTGCACCACTTGCATTGCGACGTTTACGCCCATTGGCAACATGTGCAGGGTTAAAGAAAAGCTTCGTTTTTTTAGGCAACCTGTCCGCGTAACCCACTCCTTGCCCTGGGGGTGCTTCAAGTGGTTTCATTGTGCAACTCAGCAAAACAAGAGTATCATCATCTTCCTCCCAAGAGTTTCCTATAATCACTATAATATTAGTACATACTCTGACAGCATGCATGATCAAACGGGACATTCGAAACATGCAGTGTGATTGAATAATTACCAACCAAATTATCGGAATCAAGGTATCGACTAAGAACAACTACATGATAATAAAGGTAGGTTTCTTACCATTATGAAACATGAAAAAGGAATCATTATCAAACTCAAACCACTTTATTTTTTCTTCAGTTGTTGCATATCTTGGAAGAATTCCAAAGCGAGGTTTCTTTTCGGTATTAAACATATAAACCCAGTCACCGTACTTGGCCATGTACTACAAATTACAATAATCCAATTAGTGCAACAAAACTCATGAGTCGTTACTATTTATAAGTAAAGTTGAAGTTAATCGTTTCAATAAGAATGAATTACAAATATATAATATTAATTATAATTGTAATCATATAATAATAAGATATACCTCTGGATCATAGCAATAAGGAAGTTCCATGAAGATGACGTAGTTTTTAGTAATACCCAAATCATGCATGAATGTAGGTCCTGAAACACTGTTTAGTTCCACCGGATTGCTCATCACTCCTTCTTTACTCACATAATTATATATTGCATATGGTGGTGTATAAGATACACCTACAACAAACAGTTCCCCTGTTTCCAATCGTTTAAAAACGCGTTGTTTACATTATAAAATCTCAAGTGGGTTCGACTTTCATAAGAAATCACTCAATCGAATTGGAAATAAACATGAAATGTATGTACAATTACATATTTTTACCAGTGCTTGCATCCTTCTTTGAATGTGGTAGAACACTGTGTCCTAAGCGCTTGTGATAATCATTGATTCCAAGTGTGTCAAGATCTCCGCTTTGTGAAATATTAACTACGTCTATAATCAATGCAAATCAAGTCAATAGTAACTTCGAATGATTTTATGTTTTTGAATAGAGTAAATGTTGTAATAATTGCTATTATCTCATGCAATTTGTCTTAGATATAATATTTAGAGAATGAAATTAAATTTAATTGACACATTGTGGTTGTTCATTTTTTTTGTACCACCCACCACCCATTTACAATTAGAATCGAATCCAGCATATTTAAATCACCGGAAGATCTTCTAACCGCTAGATCATTTTCGTCTTGTGGTTGTCCAAGTGACTTTTCACTTATGTAGTGACAATAATACATAGTTACTAAATGATTTACTTACATGGTTTGTCAAAATCCTGAAGTGCCATGAGCTTTCCATCATGGTATACGAGACTGGTGTTAGCTACACGAGAAAAACATGTCTCTTAGCTAGACTATTGATTTTAGTTAGTGTACTATATGATAGTATATAGTACTAAAATTCTTTACGTATATACATATTATCAATTATTACCTCACTTATTTAAGAAGGGTGTATGTGTTTGAGAGTAGTATATGAAAAATAAAATTTTATTTTCCTTAGTTGAAATATATTGTTCTACTACTAATTTGGTAGATATGAAAATTAACATATATATATATATATATATATCCATATACATTATCGAGTATATATATTAGCTCACTTATAAATTAATTTTATGTATAGATGAAAAAAGCTTCAAGTTTATCTCCAAGTTTCTTCTTTTTATTTCAATTATCCTTCAAGGTTATTTTGATGATTGAGGTACCATTTAACCAGCCATATGACACATCGAGTACTTCAAGTTTGGCTCTAAGTAATTGCACACAAGACATAAAAAGACCAAACTTTCCTTCTAGATCCCCATACTGCAAGATACAAAACAAATGATGTATGTATTAGTATTCAATAAACATGAATTAATAACATATTTATGTGTATTATTAACAATAGTATGTGATAATTATATATTTTTAGCAATGAAGTTATATAACACTAATATATTATTGAAGGTTAAAATACTTAATTAGTTTTCTAACTATGTTCTTCCAACATTCTTACCCCACTTTTCAAAAGTATGCAATATTGGTTCTATATGTGAGGATTGGATAATAATATATGAAGATTGGAGAAGTAAAACGAAATTGTATAATACCTGAAGAAATATAGGTTCTCCAAAGAAGTTTTCTTGTTTAAGACGTGAAGTTTGGATATAACGTGAGACAAATGTTGCTTTTCCATCTTTGAAGCGCATACCATGGAACATACTGCACACATATATATGTGTGTAAAATTTAAATTCTAACCTAACACATACTACTTGTTTTGATCTATATATATAATAATAGTAGTAGTTATTCTGGGAATAAAATAAAGTACAATATAAGTTATTTAATTCATTAATAGGGATTAGAATGTATGCTATTTTGAAAACAATATTTATTATTATTAGAGGAGTAAGAGTTGTAATTGTAGTAATCCACATAAAATGAAACTTTGTGTAGGCTAGATGCACACCTGTCTCCATCCATCCTGCAAAAACAATCAAGAATTGTGTTTTAGGTTTGAGTAATTGTATGTACAATTCATTTTCTCTTCTAAAATGAACATTGGCAATCAATAAAACTCATTCTTTTCCATTTTTTGACAATATCTTCATAAAATATGAAGTTTGAGCTTACAAGTTTTAACGAATACATGGCAATAATGTTTCAGAGAAATTCTTATATATATCATTAATTAGCTAATTGTTGTCATCAATGAATACTAGATAGTTTAATTTATTATTAGTAATAATTTTAATTTATTTAGAACTAATTTGTTAAATTATTATTAATTGCTCCTTGAAAATTAAACAAATGTCATACTAAAGTGACATATATATGTTACATATTCATCCTTATTTAGGACATTAAATAGCATGCAATGTGTACTTAGAGATGTATATATACAACAAATTATATCATTATTTGGGACCAAAATCTACAATACCGTAATAACCTGACACACTAAATTAGTACTATAAATTGATTCTATTATCTCAAATCAGCAAATTGGTAATTATCTAGTTGTACTGATAATTAAACAAAAGCGTACCCATGAGAATAATTTGGGATCTTTAGGAAATCAAAAAGCCTCACAGTGATGGACAGATATTGTGTACATATGTGACCATATAGCTTAAAGTATACGAACGCATTTTAATTATGAAGATAATCGAACAACCTACCATGAATATATCCCCACGGGATCATAAGCTGGATTAGGTCCAGTTCTAATCATCATACCATTGAGGTTTGCCTGCAAGAGCATTTTAATAAATGTTACTGATAATTACTAGATAGATTCTTATAATTTAAGATGTGCATGTATAAATTCTAATAATACCTAAATCTAAACATCATAATTGCAATCTGATAATACTATTCCCCTATATTTCATGTGCGTGTATAATAGTAATACAAATACATCTGTGAATGTATATATAATATGTATGTTCATGTTTATTATCAAGAAATTCTCGATATAACTAAATCAAAACATTTCGATTGAAGCTCGGGTCAGATATGAGTCTATCAGTAGGTTAGTTGTTAAGTTGGGGTACTTTATAATCACATACATGATACAACATGAATACATGATATATAAAAAAGATGGATAGAATGAGATGCAATATTCTTACTGGAATTTCTCCTTTGACTTTGAGGTCTGAGGTGGGACTAGTCTCTTGTCTAATTGGAGCATAATTACCTTCCAGCACAGGATTAGGCGAAGGGGGAGTAGGTGAATCATCCAAGACTATCTTCACTGCTATCTGAACTGCAAAGGAAATCATTGCTGAAATTATTCCTTTTTTAGGTTTTGGCTCCACTTTCACCAATCCAAGCTTATCATCACCATGAAGCTCCTTATCTTTTGAGACCTACAATTTTATTACAATGATATTATATAACCTTCACATACACACCAATATAAATACGAGTAATGTTAATCGTTTGAACTATTCATTTTTATGTACTGAATATCCTACGCGCTACTTATAGTAAAATGCATGAATAATGAAGTACAAGTATACCTGTAGAGCACTTGTAACAATTGTATTGTGAATATCTTTAAGTTCACCAGTACCCTGTAGTCCCAAGATCTCGATGCACAACAGCTCGATATCGGGTAAAACATACTCTAGTGGATTGGGGTCATCTTTGTGTTCGATCAACTTGACTACAATTTCAATAAATTGGACTAGCAGAGGCTCACGCATCCAATATTTATGATCTAAATGTTGGTTACTGATATTGAGTACCCCCTTCGACTGCTCTTCCATCAGAAACTGTCATTGACATAAAATTAATCGTGATGGTACAATCATAATATATACATTGAAACGAAAATGATTTGTTACATTAAGTTGAACCGAGTGATTTAAAAGGAAAATAATCGATGTTATGTACTTGCCTGGTCGATTAAAACGAATGCAGAGGATGAGGAGGACAATATATCCGCGCTATTAGTGAGGGCCTTCTTGCTTTGGAAATCATTTTCAGAAATATTCGAGGACAGTTTTCGCTTGAGTGTGTTCATCATCTGCACTTGGTTTGCTTGAGACATTACTACTATAAATAAAACACTTGTATGTTATTGCTGAATATATATGTTTTGGTGCATTATGATGTTAAAATGGTGGAGTTTATATAGGGCTTTGAATGCTTCCTTGCTCCAAATGTGAGCAAAGATCATTATCGTTCTTTCCATTTTTGGGAAGCTTAAAGCATTAAGAGAATCTAGCACTACAGTTTTTATCCATGTAAATGTTGTGTAAGAATGATTACAAATAAATTAAAAAGAAGCAAAGATTATCTATCTTCATTCTCTTTATTAGTCTATTTTCACTTTGTTCTTGCCCCCTTCTTTGTAAAATTCGTTACTGCTTTATTTAAATTCTGATTGTGACTAAATGTTCTAACAATACCTCATGGCTAATTAATAATAATACCCTACTAAAAAATAATATTCTCCCTTGGTCCCTAAAAGATGTCACATTTTGACTTTTGGTGGTCAACAAAACACAATTTAAAACATAAATATTTATTATTTTACATGCGAAAAAATTATAAAAAGTTAATATTTCAAAAATATATATTGAGACGAATCTAACAAAATCCCACAAGACTATATTATTTCTTATCGTTTAATGGGAATTCATGATCAAATTTTGTAATGTTTGACTAACAAAAGTTAAAATGTGACAATGGAGGGAGTATTGTTAAGGGATGATAATTTATTTAGTTCTTATGTTACAACTAATGGTAATTTATAATCTAAAGAATATTGACAGGGGTGAAAAGCATTGTCAAATAAAGATTTATTATTATTAAGGGATGATAATTAGGAGTATTATATTTTAGGACATTCAATTTTTACTAATAGAAACCACTCTGGCTCTATCCCATGAAAAACTGCTCATTTTTGTAAAACCTTCTTCTTCATGCTATAAGGTGGATTCATTTACGGTGGATTCATTTACAGGGGATTGCTGATTTAATATTATCGGTAAGTGGGTCAGTCCAGGCCTGTATAATTTGAAAGCTCGATTCGATTCAGTGCATGTATTCGGTTCGAAAAAGTTCGGTTTGTGGCTCGGCCCTGGATATCAAGAGTATTCAAGACCAAGATCAAGTCAACTCCATACAAGACCCAGTTTCAAGTATTCCCCCTATAACTTGAGCGCATCAAAAACTACTCCCTCTGTCCCTAGAAGATTGTCACATTTTGACTTTTAGTGGTCAAACATTACAAAATTTAATCACAAATTCACATCATAAGATAAGAAATAATATAATATTGTGGGATCTTGTTAGATACGTCTCAATATATATTTTTGAAATATCAAATTTTTATAATTTTTTCGCATGTAGAATAAGAGATATTTACATTTCATTTCTTGTTTTGTTGACCATGAATAGTCAAAATGTGACAATCATTTAGGGACGGATGGAGTATTTGTTAATGGAGGAGGAGTTCGTGGTGAACCAGGAGCAGTTGAAGTCACAAGAGGAGGAGCGAGGAGGAAAGATTGAAGGTCGAAGATCTGATAGGAAGTCCGATGAGCCGTGAGCGTGGGAAATTTAGAGGAGCTGATTGATTGGAATCACGCCATTGTTTCGAGTTCGGTTGGGACTTGGGCCCGAGTATTATGTGGATAAGGATCAGATTAAGCCTAGTTGTTCGATTTTGATGCATAATAAGGTATAATAAGATGTGCCTGACTATTCATCGGAGATGGAAGAGTTGATATGAAGGTAGATCGACTTAATTTTGAGAGTTCAGGTGTCTATATGAAAAAAAGCTTTAAAAGTTAATCATCAAAACAAAAATAACACCTCATAACCTAATAAATGTATTCCAAAACAAATCACAAATGATTTCTTCAAAACTTGAATATATATATGCGAGCCAATCGAATAGTTTGAGCTTCACTAGACTATATATATTGCAGTGCAATGAAGTGAGTTTCATCGCTAATGATTTACTCTTTTTCACTAGACTATTCGATTGGCTTGCATATATATATATTGCGAGCCAATCGATGAAGTGAGTTTCATCGCTAATATATATATTGCAGTGCAATGAAGTAAATGAGAAGTTAAATACAAAGTATTCGATCAACAAATCTTTTACTCATCAAACAACAACCACACAAAAATACATATATATATATAAATTACAACAGTAATATTTATGTGCAATATATATAGTCACAACTCTTGTCATGTAGACAATTTTATTTGGATATAAATAGTGGACTATTACATATGTTCTTATTATAATTTCACACTTTGATATTGATCTCCAACTTTATTTAATAATACTAGTGGACTATTATATTTTGTCCTTATTGTAATTTCACAATCTTGTAGTGTTGATCTCTACTTCGATCACAATGGATCAACGCAACAACTTTATGTTATTAACTTTTGTGCTTGAATCTCATCCTGGTTCAAAGCAAAATTTTTGAATAAGTATAGTATAATTAGAATTTATAACTTTCAAATATATATATGTACATTTACATCATTATTAACAATTACAATTAATTGATAAATATGAGTTTTAAAAAATATTTATATAAAACACTTCTTCATCTTTCACTCAATTAAACATAATTTAATTGCATATATATAGTTCACTTTAGTATTTATAAATTTATAAAATAATAAAATATTTCATTGATATTTTGTCACATAATGCCATTTTTAAACATTTGAACAGTAGTGGTATCTTTTATTGCTTTACATATATTATTTTATAATAAATCACTAAATTTGAGTTAGCATGAGAGAAATCTCCTCATCATTTGACAACATACATAACTAATTCATATGTATCATTTACTTAGAAAACATTTGGTAAATGACATTGTATCTTTAATAGGTTTTTCTTGTTATAAAAAATGTTTTATCGGTCACAAAAGAGTTTTCATTTTTATAAAATACATATCCTTGAATTATAGTTTCAATTTGATCTACTAAAATTATTTAAAAGCAAGATAATGTTCTCAAATTTTCGAATAAAAAACTAATCTTACCTAAAAAGTATGAGTTAACAAGTCTTTAATTGTTTTTTCTAGAATTTATAACTTTGATGGCTCACCTCGGTCACAAACTTTGCATGGAATCCGTATGGAACCCTATTGGGGAGCTCTACCATGGCAATCAGTTCCATCTTTTTTGCATCGATCACATATGCAAATGAAATACTACACAAAAGATCACAAAAGTTAGAGTTAATTGTTGGAATGGTCCCACCAAGTGGGGGCCTGATGCACTTTATTAATCTCGAAAATTGGCACTGTTGCAGAAATGGTCCATGAAATTGTGTATAATGGTGCATGTTGGTCCTGATGCGTTAACATTTTCATGGTTTTCGACGTGCATAGTGAAGTTTTGGGGCAAAAATGAAACTTTTGAGTAGTTGGTTACCTTAATGAAACATGCAGGGGCAAAATGACTAAATTACCCCCAATATTTTGATACACTTTTCTTAGATTTTTTGTTCTTTTCAATTCTTTTTTTTTTATTTCTTTTCGTAGTAAGAAAAGTTCGATTTTGGTAGTTAATTTATATAAAAGTTTCGATTTTGGCAAAAATATTCAATTTTTGATTTTGATAGTGGTTTGCAAAAAAACTATGAAACTGAATCTTTTTATTTCGAACATTTTTGCCAAAAATCGAAACTTTTTGCTAAAACAAATAACAAAATCAAACCTTTTTTGCTAGGAAAAACAATCGGAAAATTGAAAAAATAAAAAAAAGTGTATCAAGGGCTAATTTAATCATTTTCTCCCCCAGTTTCATTAAGGTAACCAACTTCTCAAAAGTTTCATTTTTTGCCCCAAAACTTCACTATTCATGCCGAAACCGTTAGTGTTAACGGACCAGGGACCAAAACGCACCATTGTACACACTTTCGGGAACCATTTTCACAACGGTGCCACTTTCGGGGACCAGGTTCCACCACGCGCCCACTTACTCGGACCATTGAAACAATTAACTCGAAAACTTACATAAACAATATATATATATTTCATGTGTTGTTGAACTGAAATGAAACATAAATTAGAAAAATGAATTGAAAGAAACATATAAAATAGAGACATACCAAGTATTGTCATCATGCACGAAGGTTGTCAAGTAACCATCATCTTCAGCCAATGCCAATGGAGAGTTAAGTTGGAGTGGGACAAATACAACCTCGGATCCAAATTTGTTATGTCCAAGTTCTAGCTTCAGTTCATTATTCCATTTCAAATCAGTCTTGACTATGGCTGTTATCTTGGAACCCTTATTAAACTCGTTTGTGTACAAATATCGTGACTTCCTACATTTGATCAATTCATCTTTGTATCATATTTATAAATGAATCTTCGTGATGATAAATACAATATAATACTGATGAGTACCTCCCTGTGTAGCTTTCGTTGATCTTTGGATAATCGCACTTTGTCGTGAATAATTCTTTCAGACATGCCTCTCCCGTTTTCATGTTGAAAGTGAACTTGTGTCTATAAAGGTAATTGCAAGAAATTAACCATTTGTAATATGAGGTTTGGTTTAATTAAAATAGATAGTTATACAGACATACAATGTAGGTAGTGTAACAGCATCTTCAACATCGGCGTCATTTGCAGTTTCTGAAATAATATTGTTTTGATTTATATTGGAGCCATTGTATACAAGTGCGGTTGTCGAATTGCGACGTCTACGTCCATTGAAAACATGTGCAGGGTTAAAGAAAAGCTTAGTTTTTTTTGGAAACTCAGAACCCGTTAAAGTTCCTGTTGATGATTGTGGAGGTGATTCTGGTTTTAATGTGCAACTAATCAAAACAATATTGTCATCATCTTCCTCCCAAGAATTTCCTAGTAAAACATTCATCATCAGTAAGTATATATTAGTATTAATTAATTAATCATGAAGCTGGCTAATGAGATTGCATTTTTCGGATTTCAATTATAAAGTAATATTGGTAAGAAGTTCAAATAAAAACCTAATCATATATATTCAACGACGTGTTCATCATATGTCACCTTTATCTTTGGATTAGAGTTGTATGTATTAGGTTTATTACATGTTGATAAATTTAGTATGGGCTAACACCAACTTTTGTAATACAATACTCTTACAGTTAATTACTGAAATGGTCTCAATAAGTAAGGGTCTGGTGTACTTTGATCCTCGAAAGTGGTAATGTTGTGAAAGTAGTCCCTGACAGTGTATATAATGGTGTATTTTGATCCTTGCTCCGTTAATATTGACTGTTTTCTACATGAATAATGAAGTTTTGGGGCAAAAAATGACAGTGCCACTTTCGAGGACCAAAGTGTACCAAACCTCCACTTAGTGGAACATTCAAACAATTAACTCCATACTCTTACATGGAGCAACACTATACACCAGAATAGTGATGAAACACAATAGTTGAAAATGACTATTTTACCCCCATTTAACTTCCTCACCCGTTACACTTCCAAGTAGGGGGCAGAATAGTAATTTCTAGCTACAGAAAATCATTATTCTGGTGTGTATAACTGATCAATCTTACATGTAAGGTTACGTTAGTACAAAAGCGGGCTTTAGTCCAACTAAGATTATAAATATATGGTAATAATACCTAATAATGTGACATTATTTTAGATATTTTTATGAACCAAATGATCCAAATCAAGATATTTAGCAAAATTTACATGGTAAAGTTATGTTTCTTACCAATATGAAACATGAAAAAGGAATCATCAAACTCAAACCACTTTATTTTTTCTTCATTTGTTGCATATCTAGGAAGAACTCCAAAACGAGGTTTCTTTTGGGTGTTAAACATGTAAACCCAGTCATCATGCTTCGCCATGTACTAAAACAATAATACAATTAGTGCAATAATAATAATGCTCATGAGTTACTAATACTATTATAAGTAAAGTCGATACCTCTGGATCATAGCAATAAGGAAGGTCCATGAATATAACATAATTTTTTGTAATGCCAAAATCATGCATGTATGAAGCTCCTGAAACACTGTTTAGTTCCACCGGATTGCTCATCACACCTTCTTTACTCACATGATAATATGTTGCATATGGTGGTGTATATGATACACCTACAATAAATAATTCCCCTGTTTCCAATCATTTGAAAAACCACTGTTTAGATATACGAAAGTTCAAGTGAGTTCGACTCTCATAAAGAAACACACAATTGAACTGAAAATTTAGTTAGTCTTCCATATTTTTCTAATGATGTGGTTCCATGTGTTTAGATTCATTATTTTGGATTTCGATTCAGGAATACTATCAAAGTTTTTCAAGTATATATTTACAGTTTTTAATTGAAGAGTTATTCATTTATTTACCTGTGGTTGGATCCTTCTTTGGATGTGGTAGAAAACTATGACATAAGCGTTTGTTATAATCATAGATCCCAAGTGTGTCAAGATCTCCAGTTTGTGAAACATTAACAACATCTACAATTAATACAAAATAAATGTAATTCATATCAATAACTTCCAATGATTTATGTCTTTGAATAGACTAAATGTTTAAATTATTATTATGCAATTTTTCTTAGATATATATAATACTTAGGAAATAAAACTATATAGACATTGTTGTTGTCCATTTGATTCTAAGTTAAGAAGAAAACTTAGACCTGCACAATAATATATCTTTTTTCACCAAGAATTGAATTTTTCACAATATATATTATTGTAACTTGTAAATGACTCTTTCTTTTAATAGTGACATTAATACATAGTTACTAACTGATTTACTTACAGGGTTTATCAAAATCTTGAAGTGCCATGAACTTTCCACCATGGTATATGAGACCAGTGTTAGCTACACGAGAAAAACAAGTCTCTTAGCTTGTTGATTTTAGTTAACGAATCATTTATACTAGATGTTTGTACACAATCGAACATGTAAAAACTTGTTCTATATTGTTTTATAATATATGACTTTGTTAATAAATAAAAATAAATTTAAATTTGATGTGTAAAATAATATATAATTTTTGCAAAATTCTAAAATTAAAGGTAAAAATATCTTTGCTAATATTTAGGAAAGTTATGGATTGTTATTGTACAAAATGTTTATAAAAGATAAATAATTTTGTTATGGATATCTTACTTTGTAGGAACATAGGGTTTGAGAGGGGAGCAAATTGCTGAAATGGTCCCCGATAGTATGACCGAGTTGCACTTTGGTCCCCAATAGTTACACGGTTGTACTTTAGTCCCCGAAAGTGGCCAAAAAGTTGCACTTTAGTCCCTACGTCAAGTTTTACGTTAACATTTCAGGTTTAGGAGTTAAAATTGGGGTCAAAATATAATTTTAAAGATTTAAAGTTAATTTTTTTGCCCCAGTTGGTGCCAAAATGAAACTCCACAACCCCCTCCGGCCAAAATTACCTTTTTTCTTCACCCCAATTAGTGTTGTTGAATTTCATTTTAGCACCAATTGGGGCAAAAAATCAACTTTACGTCTTAAAAGTTACATTTTTACCCCAGTTTTAACGCATAAACCTGAAATGTTAGCGGAAAAGTTGACGTAGGGACTAAAGTGCAACTTTTTGGCCACTTTCGGGGACTAACGTGCAACCGTGTAACTATTGGGGACCAAAGTGCAACTCGGTCATACTATTGGGGACCATTTCAGCAATTTGCTCTTTGAGAGGGCTTCAAAATAATTTATAACTCTCCTCTTTCTCAATTATATAGAGTAAAATTAGATACATGCGTAAGTATGTCGATTATTAGCTCAATTATTTAAATAGTGTGTATGTGTATGAGAATACATGAAAAATAAAATTTTATTTCCCGTAGTTGAATCTAGTTTGGTAAATTGGAATTGGTCTTTTATTTTAACAATATATAGTTAAATGTATGTATAGATGAAAATATATAGCTTCAAGCTTTATCTAAAGTTCTTCTCTCTTCTTTTAATCATTATTGTGACTTGAGGTACCATTTAACCAGCCATATGACATGTCCAGTATTTTAAGTTTCGCTTTAAGTAGTTGTACACAAGACATCAATAGACCAAATTTTCCTTCTAGATCTCCATACTGCAAGACACAAAACAAAATGATGTATTAGTATTTACAAAATGTGAATGAAAATTATTTTTATGCTTATTAACAAAATAATATGGAATTAGTATGTGATAAATATATTTAGCAATGAAGTTATATAACACTAACATATTAGTATCAAAGATTCAAGTACTTAATTTCTTAAAACTTTATATATACGTTATTCCAACATTCTTGCTCATTTTTGAAGTATGTAACATTATTGGTTCCAAATTGATAATAATATGAGAAGTTTTGAATGGAAGTAAAATTGTGAATATAAGTAAGAACTAAATAATACCTGAAGAAATTCAGATTTTTGAAAGAATCTTTCTTGTTTAAGACGGGAAGTCTGGACATAACGTGACACATATGTTGTTTTTCCGTCTTTGAAGCGTATACCATGGAGCATACTGCACATATATATGTGTATGCGAAACTAAAATTCCAACCCAACACATTTTCAAATACTATTGACTTGATATAGGAATTAATTGCTGGAATGGTCCAGTAAGTGGGGATTTGGTGTAGTTTAGTCCCCGAAAGTGGCACTGTTACAGAAATGGTCCCTGAAAGTGTGCATAAAATGGTGTATTTTGGTCCCTGATCCGTTAACATTGACAGTTTTCAAGGTGAATAGTGAAGTTTGGGGTAAAAATGAAACTTTTCATAAGTTGGTTACTTTATTGAAAATGAGGGGAGACAGAATGACTAAATTACCATTTGATACACATTTTTCTTTTTCGATCTTCTTTTTCAAATTTTTTCAATTCTTTTTCCTAGTAAAAAAGGTTCGATTTTGGTAGATGTTTCAGCAAAAAGTTTTGTTTTTTGGCAAAAGTGTTCGAAATAAAAAAGGTTAGTTTTTTCGTAGTTTCTTGGCAAAAAACTATCAAAATAAACATTTTTGCCATAAACAAAATTTTTATCTAAAACAATTACCAAAATCGAACTCTTTTTACTGGGGAAAAAATAAAAATAAAATCGAAAAAAAGAATTAAAAAAAAAAAGTGTATCAAAATATCGGGGGTAATTTAGTCATTTCCCCTCCAAGTTTCATTATGGTAACCAACTTCTCAAAAAATTTATTTTTAGCCCCAAACTTTACTATTTACGCCGAAAACCATTAGTGTTAACGGATCAGGGACCAAACTATACCATTATACACAATTTTAGGGACCATTTCTACAGTGCAGTGTCAATTTCGGGAATCAAATTGTACCAGACTCCCATTTACTGGGACTATTCCAACAATAAAGTCATATAAAGATAATATAAGTTATTTTATCCACTAATAATAGTGATTAGGATGTATGTCATTTTGAAAAAAATATATAGTTATTAGAGGAATAAGAGTAGCCATCCTAGATATCCAGAGTTAATTGCTTGAATGATTTAAATAAGTGGGCGGTCTGGTACGGTTTGGTCCCCGAAATGGGCACTATCGTAGAAATGATCTCTGAAAGTGCGTACAATAGTACATTTTGGTCCTTGATCCGTTAACATTGATGGTTTTTGGCGTGAATAGTGAAGTTTGGGGCAAAAATAAAACTTTTGAAAGTTGGTTATCTTAATAAAACTTGGAGGGGCAAAATTGCTAAATTACCCCCGATAGTTTGAGACACATTTTTTCTTCTTTTTTTCATTTTTTTCAATTTGTTTTATTCTTTATTTTCCTAGTAAAAATAGTTGGAATTTGGTAGTTGTTTTAGATGAAAGTTTCGGTTTTGGAAAAAATGTTCGATTTTTTATTTTGATAGTTGTTTGCCAAAAAAACTACGTAAACCGAACCGTTCTGATTTCAAACATTTTGCCAAAAAATCGAAACTTTTTGCTAAAACAACTACAAAAAATGAACTTTTTTACTAGGAAAACAATCTAAAAAATTTGAAAAAAAATTGAAAAATAAATCGAAAAAAGCAAAAAAGAAGTGTATTAAGGGGTAATTTAGTCATTTTGTCCCCTAGTTTCATTAAGGTAACCAACTTCTTAAAAGTTTCATTTTTGCCCCAAAACTTCACTATTCACACCGAAAACCGTCAATGTTAACGGATCAGGGGCCAAGATGCACTATTATACACACTTTCAGATATCATATCCGCAACAGAGCCACTTTTCGAGATCAAACTACAGCAAGCTCCCACTTACGGGATCATTCCATCGATTAACTCTAGATATCCACATAAATCAAACTTTGTGTAGGCTAGAATTGCTAGATGCACACCTGTCTCCATCTAACCTGCAAAAGTTATCAAGAAATTGTGTCTTAGGTTTTGAATATTTATAAAATTCATTTGTTTTTCTCTTGTAAAATTATCAATGTTAGTTTGATACTAAATTTTTATATTATTGATTACTCACTGAAATTGAGATAAATATTTTAGTATGATCTCCAAAAATAGTAGATGTTACACACTTACACATTATCATGCAACAATTATATCACCATTTTAAACAAAATCTACAATATTCTACTAATAACCTAAGACTAAAGTATATCTTGATCTTATTGTATGGGATCAAATCAGATCAATACTTATTGTACCGCTAATTGAACAAAAACATACCTATGGAAATAATTTGGGATCTTTCGAAAAAAAACATACTCACAATGATGAAAATATATTTTTTTAAAATAATTGAACAAACCTACCATGAGTACATTCCCATCGGATCGAATAAAGGATTAGGTCCATTTCTAACCATCATACCATTGAGATTGGTCTGCAAGTGAATTCGCAAAAATATTTTAATACATTTTACTAATAATAACTACTTGATAAACAATTATCTTAAAATTAGTCTCTAGTTAAGATTATAATTAACGAATGTGCTGAATGGGATCGAATTATAAAGTTAAGTGATCAACTGAGACATTTTGAAAGTTATGTGATCAACTAGTTCCCTGGCATAAAGATATGTGATCATCCCAGCCGTTATTGCCCTACATTCTACCTAAATAATATATAATCAACATCCTGATTGCAATATGATATTCGTTAATGTATATAATATAATACACATACATCTTGCTTGCATGTATATATGTATGTTCAGACTCGAGAAATTTGTCAAAATGATTCCCATAATTTTCACATTATCGTATTTTAATCACATACAACATATGTAAGCCTCCGATTCAAAGTGGATAAAGGATCCTAATCGATCACTTATTACGTTATGAAAATTAATCTTAGTTAGTACTTTGGCATAATTTTATGTTGATCTACCATTAATTAGGTTATATGCACATTACATGATCATTTTGAGGGATAATTTAATCATTTCACATCCTTTTTTTGTAAAAAAATTTTAAATTCAATTTTACAACATCACTTTTTTATTTATTTTCGATTTCTTTTTCTTCCAAATTTATTTTTTCATGAAATGCCTAAACTATTCCTCAAAAATTGTTATGTGATGTGTATGTGACCTAATTAACAGCAGATCAACATAACATTATATTAAAGTACTGATTGAGACGGTTAGACTTTTACGTTGCTTATATACATTTTTTATTTTACATATCAAAAAAACCCCAAAAAATAAATACGATAAATAACGAAACCGAAAGACTTAGGGGGCCGATGCCCCTATCCCTAGGTCCGCCCCTGCTATATAAATATAATATGAGATGCAATATTCTTACTGGAATTTGGCCCTTGATTATAAGGGCTGAGGTGGGACTAGTCTCTTCTCTAATTGGCTTAAAATCCTCTACCAGCATAGGATTAGGACTAGGGGGCGTCTCTGAAGGAGGATATAAGATGATTTTAGCTACTTTCTCAACTGCAAAGTCAATCATTGCTGAAATAATTCCTTTTTCAGGTTTTGGCTCCACTTTTACCAATCCATCCTTATCACCAGGATGGGGCTCCAGATCCTTTGAGACCTACACTCCAATTGCAAATATATTATCATACCAATATTTAGATAACGAGTAACACCCAATTAACTAAACGCTTAATCCAGTTAAGCTATTTATTTTTATTAATACGTTAAGCACACGATTGATTCGTCCGTTTGGCTGGGGATTATAAGAATATGCATAACTAAATTAAAGTAGAAGATTAGAAGTATACCTGCAGAGCACTTGTAACAATTGTTGTGTGAATATTTTGAGGAACATTGTCATGTAGTCCCAAGATATCGATGGAGAGCACCTCGATATCGTGCAAAACATATTCTAATGGATCGGTATCATCTTTGTGTACGATCAATTTGAGTACAATATCAAGAAATTGGAGTAGCAGAGGCACACGCAGCCACCATTTTTGTTCTAGATGTTGTTTATTGATATTGAGTACCCCCTTCGACTGCTCTTCCGCCAAAAACTATCACATGGTAACCATAAACAATCATACATTATTGAAACAAAAATATTTCATTACATGGAGACGGATCGAATGATTTAATAAAATGGATGGGATAATGTACTTGCCTGGTCGATTAAAGCGAATGCAGAGGACGAGGAGGAGAAGGTATCCGAGGAAGTGGCGAAGGCCTTCTTGTTTTGGAAATCATTTTCAGGAACATTTGAGGACAGTTTTCGCTTGAGGTTGTTCATCATTTGTTGTTGGTTTTCTTCAGCCATTACTAGTATAAATTGCTTGTTATAGGCGAGTGTGTTTTGGTGCATTATAATGTTGAAACAGTCGAGTATATATAAGGCTATGCATGCATCCTTGCTCCTAATAATGTAAGTAAAGATCATTATCATTAGCAGTAAAAGAATGAATATAGCAGTTCAGTATTTATGGATGCAAATGTTGGCATAATAAGGCCGCTCATGACATTTTCAGGGTCTCAGACGAAAATTGAAAAGTAAACTCCTTTTAAATTGACTTTACATAATTTTTCATTATCAAATTTTCCTTAATATTTTCACCATTTAAGATTGAATTTGGTTGTTCAGGAACTATATGAACATTTGAAGTTTTAGTAAATAAATTTACTACTAAAAGCTCATTTTTTTTATTCAACTAATTCTTCCATTTTCTTTTTCTTTCGACTTCTACATAAATATTTGTGGTGACATCTAATGAAATAAATAATTAAAGATAGTAAAAATATAAAATTATATAACTAAATTCATGAAATTTAGAATTAAGTAACTTGCAAGGAAATTAATAAAGGGAAAAAATATAATTTTATTTTAACTGCCCAATTGATATCTTGATTTAATTTTTGAAAAATGATTACTTTGACGTTTTGAATAAATTGATTATTGATAAAATAATATAATTTAGCCCAAATGAACTACTATGTACTAGAAGATTGAAGATTAAAAAATTAAAAATTAAACTAAATGCAAGACCACAACATATAAAATAAAATAAAAAGAGTATAAATAATACATTAAATAAATTTGCTAACTTTCCATATTATAAGTCTATAGTGGTAATTAATTGAACTTTGTTGTCCTGCTATTTATTGTAGTCGGCCTATTGGCGTGGTGACCTTCCCTACTTTTTCGGCTGCTTCGACCACACTGAGATTAATTAATCCATCAAATTATTTTCTAAGGTACCACTTAGTTGGCAATTTAGGTTCAATAATTATCACCAACTAGATATCGGTGCATAATCTAACTAATATAAAATTATTGATAATATTGATATAATATCTATTTTCCAATTAATTTTACATGAACCTTATTAGTCATTATGGTAACACATTATATTATTTATAAGTTACAAAAAGACATATACATGAAAATAATTGCTCAATAAATATATCAGTTTTATATAATATTATTTACTCATTTAACTAAAATTAAATTTATCACAAATAATAGTATAAGATTATTCTGAATTTATAAAGAAATATATTAAATTATAATGGTAGGTAAATTAATAAATAACTTATATTAACTATATTTCTATAATTTAAGAAATCATAAATTTCAAAATAATCTCTAATTCTTCATTTCTACATTATATAGAGAGTAGACGAAAGATAACTAAATGTTATTAACTGTCTTTTAATGATCGTGAAGGACTCACCAACTAACTCTTAGCTCAATTGTACACAAATCAGCTGTCCAAATTTAATTCTCTAAATTGTTAGTTGCATAAGTTATATAGTAGTATAGTACATAGGCAGGCCAAAGATGCTTTTCAGTTAGACTTAGAATTGACTACATTAAATTCATACTATAATGTATGATGAAACAAATTAAACGTTTTTTTTTACTTCTCAATTATATTATTGATTTGGGTTAAAGGCATGTTTAATCACACATGTTTGCCATCGTGTTATTTTTTTTATCACACAAGTTTCATTTTTTCTTAAAGTTCAAATCACATTGGAGTCATCTCTAATTTTTCTTACTGAATCCATTAGTTCCTGAAATGTGTTTTCGAATTGTAACATAAATTTGTGAAGAGTTCTAGACCCCAAAAGTGCTTTCTTTCGAGTAACAGGATCCAAATACAGAGTATCATCTTCATTTTCATCATCAACATTGTTCACAATGATAATAGTAATATCATTAAACTCTTCATGTCACTAAACTCTATATATACAGATGTAAAAACTCTTCATCTCATGCAAAAACTCTTTAAATTAATAAATTATTAATATATAGATAAGTTAAGAGTTGATCGAATAGCTTAGTGGAAAAGGCTCTCGCTAGTGACCAGAAGGTCATAGGTTCGAAACTCACTTCATCGCTAATTTACAAAAAGAAAAAATATAGATAAGTTAATAACTCTCTAAATTAACAAATTTGGTTGGTCCCAACATTATTAATTTATATAAGTTTTACTATATGTGTTGTTCATGAGAATGTCTTACGAGTTGGACAAATTTACAATGTCACATATTTTACATTTCAAAATTTAATTGGCATTATGTCGACAATAGTAACTAAGGCCACTTTTGTAAAGACGTGTGACCAAATGGAACAAAATGAATCATGTGTGATCAAAAGGTGACGCGTCATCAAACATGTGTGATCAAGCGTGCCATTTTCTATTTTTTTTACCTATTATTTTGACTTTTCCCGGTCAAAGAAACACGACTTAAAACGAAAAGATCTCTAATTTTACACGCGTAAAAATTATAAAAAGTTGATATTTCAAAAATATAAACTGAAACGAATCTAACAAGATCCAGCATGACTATATTATTTTTTATCGACTAATAAAATTTCATAGTCAAAATTTTCCAAATCCGACTTCAAGGAAAACTAAACAATAACAATCGAAAATCTATAGGGGGTCAGGGCTAGGCCTGTAATCGAGCCGAATCAAGCCAAACAGTTGAATATTTGAGTTTGGCTTGATTTTGTTTTGACCTAAGGTTTGATTTGGCTTGATTTGGTCAAATATCTGAAAAATTAGTTTGGCTTGAGGTTTGAAGGAAATTTTAACAAGATATTTGGCTTGATTTGGCTTGATTCGAGCCAAACCGTTTGAAAAGGTGCGGCTTGATAATTAAATAGACAACAATTTTAAACGTTAAACATAACAATATAATGGCAAGTTATAACCATAGCAGAATTTAATAGTTCCCAAAACATATTACAGTTCAAGATTGTAACTTCTAAATAGGCTCAGATTTCGGTTTTTCATCAACCAAAAGTGCGACACACCAGGGCTGCATACATTTTATTATTTTATCGATTTTGCTAATTTTTTTAACTAGCCCAAGTCGGGACCGGATAAATTTATTATCTTAGAGAGATTATTAATTTATAGAATATTAATTTATAGACGTTTGACTGCATATATAATTATATTATATATAATATATATATATAAAAGAGATGACATAAATGAATCGAGCCAAGCTTTTTCGCACCGTTTGGCTCGGTTTGACGAATATCCACTTTTTATATTTGGCTTGAGGTTTGACATGTCGAATCGCACTTCAAATCAAGCTTTTTCGAGCCAAATACCTCGAACCGTCTCGAATATTAACGTTTGTTCACAGGCCTAGTCAGGGCCTACCTGCCCCACCCCCACCCCACACGGGCACACGGCCACACAAACATCCCAAGGCTCGCTCGTGCTTGTTGGTACAAACTAGAATAATCCCAACTCGATAACTTATTTGATAGGTTGTTCGGTTCGTAAACATATATATCTTGCTTCAAATGAAGGTTTGTCGAGCCCAGCCGAAATTGCAAGATATCTTTTTATGCTCAAGTTCTCAAGTCATGACTTACGATTCGCTAATTAAATTACTCCGTATTAAGAAATGATATTTACTATTTCAATAAAACATAATTAAATGCGTTGCCAAACATTTGTCACAATACATAAAAATAAAACCCCTGAAGTTTTGAGTCTGTTTCACATAATGTTCATTATTTTAACGGAAGAATTAGAACTAAAAGGAAGTAATCGAGTAAATCGTTTTATGAACTTCAGTGATCGATTTAAATCGAAAGTAACATACTATGAATAATGGAAATAAAAATGACCAAGAACATCCATTTCTTTGTTCTTTATAGAAAAATTTCCATATCCCCCTCCCTCTCTATCTCTTTATTTCTTATGAGATATACTATTGATCGCGCATTTGTATCCAAGGATAGAAAATGGCAATGCCTAATGAGGGCAATGTGGAGACAGGTTCACCCAAAGCACCACAAATCGCGGCGTCGCCACCTGCAGGGACAGCGATAGAAGGGGATGTGGAGAACCAGACAACGACGGCACAACCCCTCTCGACGTCGAATATCACTCAGAAATTTAAGAGACTGGATTTGGTGAAGAAAGTGTCATTGGTCCTGCGTGTTTCAAGCTTGGTTTTCTCATTTCTTGCATTCATCATTATGGCTACCAATAGGCATGGGGATTGGAGAGAGTTTAACTATTATGAAGAGTTCAGGTATATATACATATATATCTCATGATCGTATTATAAACCACCTAATAGTTTAGCATATTCTGATATATACAACGTGGGACGAATTATCCTTCAACAATTATAGTATAATTTAGTTTAACTAATAATCGAGGTTGGGTGTTATTTTTTGTGAACAGATATATAGTGACAATATCAATCATATCAACACTATACACAGGATTTCAAGCTTTCTTAACGTTCAATGACTTCTCTTCTAGAAAAGAAATTATTTCGCAACATTACAAGATGAGGCTAGATTTCATTGGTGATCAGGTTCCTTTTTTTACGACGGTCTGTTAACATTATGCATTAGGTGGTTACATCATAACTAGCTATAACGTTCACGAAACATGACATACAAATAATCGAAGCCCGGGACGGATTATTAAGTGCATTTATCTATATATGATGATCTTGCAGGTTCTGGCGTATTTGCTTATATCGGCGGCATCGTCTGCAATTCCATTGACAAACAGAATGAGGGAAGGAGCTGATAACATATTCACAGATTCATCAGCAACTGCAATTAGCATGGAGATTTTTGCATTCTTTAGTCTTGCAGCCTCTGCACTCATTTCTGGCTACAATCTCAGCAACAACTATTACATCTAACACATAAAATTTGTTCCATGTCTTAATATTGCAATTGTCTGGCATCATACTTGTACTACAGGAAAATAACATATTGTAGTGAATGTTCCTACATGAAATTGAGACACTTGAAGTATAAATTGCAATCTAAGTCAATCAAGAAGTATACAAAGTAGTATTTATGATTAGACAGGTAAACAAGCCGAACTCCATGGAACTCGAAAGATCGATGTGGCTCGAAAAAATGACCAAGTATAGCTCAAACTCGAACTTATTAGAAAAGTCGGCTTTGTTCAGTTTAACCTTTAAGTAGTCGTGGAGGATTAGGTTTCGTGTTACTTCTTTTATCACATTGATAGAATCTAAATTTTAAAGAACTAAGTTTATCTTTGTAACTAGTTGTTTGATCACAGTCTCGAAACCGAACATCAACCGCCATGCATGTGTTAACATGTTGCACAAAAACAGGTGTCAAACAAGTGGTGCTGACCCATCTCTCATCCTGCTCACTTTCTTCGCCACTTGTTCACTTCTTCTGCTTCTGACCTCTTCCTTAGATATTTCACTTTTTATGACATCCTTAATATAACGCAATATTACAAATTTAATCTTCCTTATACTAATAATACTAATACCAAAATGGACAACAATAATAAAACTACTTACAACAACCTTAATTCTTCAAGAAAATGTATGAAGAGGAGGAGAAAAAGTTCAACAAAATCAAGAAAAGTTATAGCACAAGGTTTGATCAACATGGCTGAAGCAAGAAGAGAAATAGTCAACGCCCTCCAACTCCATAGAAGCTCTTCTTCCTCCATTTCCAAATCTTCACCATCAAAACTAGTTGATATAAACTCATTACAACATGAACAAAAACCCAACAATTATTATTCACCATTAATTGTTCTTCATGATGATGATGAGTACTCAACATCTTCTGTTTCAAATCCTCTGCCTCAGGAGCCAAAAGGGTCTTCAAATACTAAGTTTACCAGTGATTTTAATGAAGCTGGTGATGAGGAAGTTGAGTTTGAGTGGCCTGAAATAGATCACTCATTTTCTTCTTCTTCTTATAGTTGGTGGTCTGGTTTTCTTGATTCACTGGACAAGAACAACATGGGATGCAGCAGGGGAGTTATATCATGTTGCAAGAAAGTGGACAATGATTTTGGGACAAGTTATTATGAAGAGGGTAGAGTGAATGAAGAAGCGGAATCTAATAGTAGTGATGAAGAACCATTTGCAGATGAATGGTTAATTGTCCCAAATGCAGATGAAGAAGAGGATACAATATGATGTTAGAAAAAGGAGAGGGCTAGTTTTGTTTAATTGAAATTTGTTGCAATTAATTTGATACTTCATATAGTTGGAGTATTTTAATTTCGTTGCTAATTTAGCTTAGCTATATTTTTAGCTCTAGCTCTTCAAGTATGCATGTAATTACAAAATTATGATCCTATTAAATTTTTTTCAGTCGGCTTTGAATTGGAATTTGAATTGAACCATAGCCTTGATAGGATTTGGCATGAAAAACTTGAATTGCAAGCAAGCTCGACTTAGGCTATGTACAATGGTTGGATTCAATATCCTATTTTTCAATTTTCAACACTCTACAACATTTTTTCTTTCTTCCACATGATAATTCAATACTCATTTAAATTTTGTACTCTACAATGATTTTATTTAATGAATATTCAACACTCTTTCAAAAAATATAATAACCAATAACAATACACCACATATTCATCTTTTCCATACATTTTCAACAGTGTTACATGGTGATGTGACTAGTGAACTCCACTTTATTTTGTTCAACATATTCAATAAATTCGACATCCTAAAAATTCAACATCCAATTCAACGCCCCATTGTATGTTTTCAAGACCCCATTGTATGCTTTCAAGAGTTAAATATTTTCTTTCAACACCCCATTGTGGATAGTTTTAGTGGTTCGAAGTGAACTTCAACTTTTAATTTTTGGGTTTAGTCGGTTAATTCGACTCATATTATGCATATTTATTGACTTAATAATCTTTATAAAAGGCATATTGGCTTATGTATATTTTTCATCACTTTCTTTTTTTATTATATATTACACAAGTTTCAATGTAACTTACTCGATTTATTTCAAAAAAAGTATCCGATTTGATTATTATAGACATTAAGTTTGAATGAATGGTGACATATGTGGGATAGAATAGTGATATATGTGTGTTATTAAGTGTGTCTTTAATCCTATTAAATGAAGTATATCACATATGATATGAGTATTAAATTACTTGTTTGTGTTGTCATTTTGAATTCACGCAAAATTTTTTGTTAGTCAGCATGTTTAAATTAAGTCAGTTTCGAGTGTTAGCAAAGATGTTATGATAAAGCGGCCGAGGTTGAGTCTTATTAGGTAACATGTTTAAATTAAGTCGATATCGAATGGAGCTCAACAATGATTTTACTCGACACGAGATAGTTTGACTCAACTCGACAAATATTCAGATGAGTCTCAATTAAGCTTGATTTGATATAAAATCGAACAATAAAGTTCAATTGGATTCGATAGAGTATCAATCTGAGTTTCAACGACGTAGACTCGATCCAATTAGCCTTTTCAAAAGCCTAGTTACGTGCAGCATTCACATAACTCCTCAAGGGTTGTTTCATTTTAAGCTTTGCATTTTTATAGAAATAATTTATTTGACATCTTTGTCATTTTATTTCTAGTTTATTTAATTCATTTATTCGATCGGACATTCCAATTTCTAGTCACCATCTACTTTGATAATTTGATTTGGATGTTATTTCCAATGATTGATAATTTTATACTCATTTTAAAACATATAACCATTAGGGGGTCAGTACTATTCACAAACATTATTGGCCTTAAAATTGTCTATTTGAATTATGCATGTTCGCTAAGGACATTAGAACTCTCACTTGTTTTTCATCACTACCCAAATTGTTCAACATAAGACATTCCTCTAAATTAATTAACAATAAGCTAAGTCTTGAGTTGGAAATACGTCACATTCTAATTGACATATTCTAAATGGCATTGTCTAATGATATAAAGTTATCTTATTAATTAAGTGATTTATTGCTCGAAAAATCTTGGTGGATTATGTCGTGGTTTGTAGCCTTGATCCTTATTTATTGGTTTCATGAGTTGTATTCGGAGGTTTTCAACCTCATTTTCAGGTTTCGGGTAGTTACGTGGGCTTGGTACAACAATCAAGCGAAGACGATCACAACCGAAACAGAGTTAAAAAAGCAGATCGATGAAACTGTTTTTTTAAATCTATGTTTCAATTCTTATATTTGGATTTCATATATATCATTGAACTTTTATTAAAAAATCTACTTTACCAATAAATTGGTCCAGTGAAAATCTTCAAATACTCGAATACCAAGTGGGTAGACAAAACTAACATAACGAACACCTAACCTCATAAAACAAAAACAAAATAAATTTCATCGTTTGTTCCAAGGTAGCCTGGACGGATTGTAAAGGTTGTTTGTTACTTGGAAGGTTTGGGAACATATGATTGTACTTTATCTATCATATATATTTGCGGTCTAGCTCGACCAAACAAGTAAAACTATGACTCCTTATTTTGACTTATTTATCTCATTTAGTACAAAATTATTTAAATTTGGAAACTACTTTTTCTCGAATGACTTCGTAATAAAAAAAATTAGAGCATGGACTTTCTAAAAATTGAAAGCATTTATAAGTAACTGTTAGGGTTATGGGTGACTAGCCCATAAGCCCATATAGTAGAGACTAGGGTTAGGTTGTTAAGGTATGGGTGACTAGCCCATAAACCCACATAAGCATTAGGTTTAGGTTATATTTTACCTATAAATATAGGTTTGTGTATTATATGACAACAACAATGATCATCAATAAAATATCTCCCTCTATATTTCTACATGGTATCTGAGCCTATCGATTCTTGAGGCATAAATACACATTCCGCTGCCATGCCGGTGGGTTTTCTACTATGTAATACTCACCGGCGGGATTTGATCTTTTTCAATTTTATTTTTAAGAGCTAGGTCGGTTTTGTTAAGAGCATTATTTTTGCTCTTAACTGAATGTCAGGTTACTAACCTCTCACACGTTAGTAACCCTGAAGTCTTTTTCTTATCATCTAATATATAATGTATCGGGATCTTACTTTAGTTTGACATCGGGATGATGTTGTAGTCAGGCATCGGGATGATGCTGTAGTTATGTATCAGGATGATAGTTTAGTCAGGCATCGGGGTGATGCTGTAGTTATGTATCGGGATGATACTTTAGTCAGGCATCGGGATGATGCTGTAGTTATGTATCAGGATGATACTTTAGTCAGGCATCGGGGTGATGCAGTAGTTATGTATCGGGATGATACAGTTGTTAGCGACACGTACTAATCTGACAGGATCGAAAAGGATGGCGTTCCTGGCAGTTATTGATGGCAAATTACGCGTAGTCTGGCGAATCCGACACGCACTGATCTGACAGGTTCGAAAAGGATGGCGTTCCTGGCTGTTATTGATTGGCAATAGGCGTATTCTGGCGATTCCGCTACGCATTGATCATGGATCCGGCTTGATCCAACTTATATTTTTTTATTACTTATTAATTTTGTATTGCAAACTCATGGAAATTCTATAAAATTACCATGAGTTTGAGGGAGGGTGTTAGGGTTATGGGTGACTAGCCCATAAGCCCATATAGTAGAGACTAGGGTTAGGTTGTTAAGGTATGGGTGACTAGCCCATAAACCCACATAAGCATTAGGTTTAGGTTATATTTTACCTATAAATATAGGTTTGTGTATTATATGACAACAACAATGATCATCAATAAAATATCTCCCTCTATATTTCTACAGTAACATATCATATTAAACTTAAATCGATCAATCAGGGTAATTCGACCAACGGTTGATTGTAAAATACTCGTAATTTGTTATGTACTTTCAGTCACTAATAAACACATATGATATTAAAAATATGCTTACTTTATGCTATAATTAAACTTTTAAAGGAAGAAACTCCCAAATTTGAGGAAATGTTCCATTTAGTAGCCCAAAATGCACTAAAATGAAAATAGAAGTGCCACGTCATCCCCCCCCCCCCCCCAACTTCACACCCACCCAAAAAAATCTCAAATGCAACATTGTCTTCTCTATAAAAAGGCTTCCATATGCACATATCAATTCCAAGAATGAGTTAAAAAATCACTACATTCTTGATTTTGCAACTTCAAATTTCACTCTAGCAATGAACCCCTCCATCGAATTCGCCATATCGGAAATCCCCATACTATTGGAGCAAGAGAAAACACACAATAAGGCCAAAGTGAGCACCCTTTACAAAGCAGTTTCTAGTGGTGAAAATATGGAGGGAGCCATGATAGCTAGTGATTTAGAATGGTGGTTCCATGGCCCTCAAGACTGCCACTACATGATGAAGATGCTAACCGGAAACAAGAATTGCAACGACAAACACTTCAAATTTGAGCCACGAAGCATGGATGCCATCGGGGCAGAATGCGTGGTAGTAGAAGGGTGGGAAGGAGCAGAGGCATATTGGGTGCATGTTTGGACATTGAAAGATGGTGTGATTACACAATTTAGAGAATACTTCAACACATGGCTGAGTGTGAAAGATGTGAAGCCTCAAGGTGATTTCATGAGTGTTACTAAAAGGTCTAAGGCTTCAATTCTTTGGCAGAGTCACCCTAGAGACCTTGCCAAACGATCTTTGCCTGGGATTATGCTTGCTATTTGATAGGCTGGATTTCATTCATATGATGATATATAGTTTCCGTGTACTCCAGGGAAAGGGTGCGTAGCCGTTAATGTGATCGTTTCACACTTTTCTTTTTTATGATATAAAATGGAACTATTTTGAAATGATATATTGAAACTCATGCAGTTTGAAGTTGGCAATAGAAGTTTTCGAAGTTAGTGTTATGGGAGGTAGACTCATGTCTTAAACGGTTATCCAATTGGTTTCCTTTTGTTCTCCTTTACCACAATATGTTTGCTAAAGATTTAGATTACAAAGATGCACAAGCAAAATTTATTAATGAGTTACTCCATCATACTAGTACTTTGAGAAGTACCTGGGTCTCTCGGAAAGCTTTAGCAATGCATGGCTCAAATTTTTTTGCTTTATTTGGTTTCAGTTGTTTTATGCAATGTTCTATGCTCTTTTCGGTAAGTCTCCATCTGTTGGAGACATTAGTTTCATTATGTGTTAAACTTTGTCGGTTTGTATTCTCTGTTTCCTATCTATCAAAAAAAATATCAACTCTAACTACATGTGTTTTGTTTGAAAGAAGAAATAATTCCGTTTTGATTTCAAATACATCACTACATCAAACCCATCAAAAGAAGTAAAAGGGAGCTTTGAGCTCAAGCTTAAGTAGGCAAATTACTCTCAAGTTGTTTGTTAAACTTCCTTTCTAAAGGAGGCAAATCAAGTACTCCATAAATTTTTCATGGGTCATTAATTTTTTTACTGAATTTGTTCAAAACAACTACACAAGCACCCCGACAGAGAAATAAACCCGGGAATAGGATTGGATTATACGCAATCTTAACCGTTCAGTAGTTAGAAGCTATTCAAGAAATGACCCAAGAAGAGCCAACAAAATCAACTACTTTGTAATAACTGATGAGAAGCACATGTACTAAGTAGTATAATGAACCGCTTCGATTTATTTTATAATAACCAAGAGAAACAGTATATAAACTATACATTTGACTTAATTGGCATGAAAATGCATAATCCCTCATGAACTGAAGAAATACTGATAGTGATGGGTATTAGGTATGCACCACATTAGTTCGCCACATTACTCAAAATATTCAAGACAACAAGGACTGAGGAGAAACTATTAGCTCCAATTATCTCTTTACCATTAAAAGCAGGGATCGGTATGGTTAACCGCTTTTGTTTATTTGTAATTCATTTAAAACGAACTCAATAAAAAGATATCTACAGTTGAACATTTACGATTGCCTTTCTGATGCAAGATTCAGCAATTCGCGGAAGAAACGGTGGGGATACACGGGAGGCTCCTCTGCCAGAGCCTGAAACCACCAAACACAAAGAGCTTTAGCATCAAGGGCTCTTGGTAACTTATTTAACCATTTAATATGATTTTGTAAAATGACATATCGGAACCATTTATGTCTGGAGAAAGACCTTTACTGAACGTTTCGGTGTCAAAATATTATTTCCACAATATTGGCAGGAATTAAAATAAAAGCATAACCTGATGAATCAAGACAGTTGATGGTGTCATTCCTGGCACTGTATTCACCTCAATGATTAGAACCTGTACTCCAGAAATAACCCATCAGACCAAGGAAATCTAAAAGACGTCATGATACCATGTCCTAGTATGAACTCGAATAAGTTTGACATAAATAAAAATGATCATCTTAGTAGTAATGTACAGTGAAAATAGTATCCATTCGCATATTTCTCAAAACTATCAAATATATAAAAATATTGGAGGTCAAAATCTAAAAATTCAATCATCATATGTCAAAACTCGAGAATCAGAATGAGGTAGTAGGTACTTTGCTATTCATGTCTGAGAAATTCCCTATATTCTTAGACTAGAAGATCTTTCCAAATTATATTGGTGTAACCGTTAATATTCATTCTAATTCCTTTTCAATTAGTGCAACCTTCTGATTTGATAAAAACTCCATTTGGAGGCAAATCTAACATTGAATCATCATTTCTACTGAAATTGACGCTAGGAAAAAGTAACACATACTATAAATCTTGACCCAAGAAAAAGAGCATACCTCCCCATTATCAACATTAACAAATGCATCAATACGTGAAAATCCTTCCAACTGAAGAGTATTTGCTATGAGCTCAATACATGTTTTGCATCTTTTCAAGGCCCCATTACTGATACAAAAGAGAAAGGTCAATAAAAACCAAAAAAGGTATTAACAACATTAAAAAATTACTTGTTAGACAATTGAGAGGATTGAAGATTACGGTCGATATTTACAAGTCCATATGGACAGTTCTTCATCCTAACAGCTATTCTGTTGATTCTATTCTTTTTATAGTTAATTTCTCCTCAGCTTCTGAGTTGGACAACATCCAGGATCAGACAATAACGATAAGCGTTATAGTTTCATACTTCATCATTAAGGAACAGAGGCATTAAAGAAACAGCTCACTCGAGAACTTTTCGCTCAACATGCATGCTGAACCATAAAACCTATGAATTCAAAAGTTTTACTTGCAGTTCTATTATTGATGCAAAGGAACCACCAAATTCCCCCTAATACCTCATGATTGATAATGGTGGAGGAGTCAAATTAATGCCAGTACCACCTACAAAAGAATGTTCAACTCATATATTAGATTTCACTGATCTTTTATGAAGTCGCAGGTTACAATCATATCGAAGACATTCACGATAACTTGGGAAATGTAAAAGAATTAAAAAGAAGTATTCCAGTTTCCTTAAAAGATATATAAATAATAAACAAAAACATCATAACTATCATAAAATTTGGTCTTGGAAATGATAAATTTAGTGAAACTTTAGACAAGGAGGCCTATGTTGTCACTAGAAGTAACGAATTGTTCCATTAAAGAAAAGTAGAAAGTACCTTGAAACTTTTCCTCAAGAGACAATATGTCGCCACTTTCTTTTACAGTAACGCTAGGAGTAAGAGAACGCATTGCTCCACGTTTTCCAACTACACCAACAGTGATTTCAACCCATCTACTCTGTCCTTCCCAAATCAGATGAGGCGCATCTGCATTTTGCGACTTTGATGATACAATTATCTCATCTGTCTCAATGAAAGGTTCGAAAATGACTTCTTCTGGAGGAGGGACTGGCATCTCAATGGTACCATGAGCCTTCAATTTTATCAATAAGCAAGGAACAAGTCAATCTTGGGTATTTCTGCTTATGAGGAGCCATGGAAATAATTTCACAATCTTATAGACCCATCTAGTATAATTTAGTATAGAAGCATAAATGATGAATTTACACGATCAAATTGCTTAAACCTATTGAATTAAGTAAAGAAAGTTGTGTATCTTTACTTATACTTCAGCTATTTACTTAATAATTTACCAGAGATCAGTATCAAGATGAGAAGTTGTTGTAATTAATGCTACATTACCAGAATTAACTCCGTAATTACTTCATAACTCATATAGTGAAGTGCCTGTTTTCACGTGTAGTAGCTCCTTTTTGTTTGAATGGCCTACCTTGAATAGTAAGTAGAGAAGAAGAATATTCTCAAAAAGTGAAGAGTCCTCTAATGGTTTGAGAAGAATTATGTAATACCTCAACGTATTATCTAAAACTCCTAGATGAGGCACAATCTCTTCGCGGCTGATCTTTTCACAACTGTACTACATAGGGAATTTTATCTGTCCGATACTGTAATTGTACGTATTCATGATAAAGGAACGAGAGCACATCTCTTTTGTAATAGATAATTAGATATGATCACATGATGACATTAATGTCTACCTTTGAGAAACTATTAGCAGGAATGCGAGGAAGGCAGTCTTGCAATGCTTTTATATATACAGCCAGATCTTCGTGTCGACTGTATCAGAGTGCCAAGATTATTAGATAGAAACTTCAAAATATTTACAAAAATATTACTTTAACATTCAAGAGAAATTTAAAATCCAAAAAATGATAGAATCTCACCATAATCTTGCCACTCCAGTCGAACAACCATCTCTTGCTGGCTTGACACATAATGTTTTGGAGTTAAGTTGTGACGTCAATTCCTGCCATATATCAGAGATGGGTATAGCAGCCAAATCTCTTATCTTGTGCACTTCCTTATCTATTGTGAGGACTCCGAATTCTGCAAGCTGACCATTCATACAGAACAACAGGTATTAAGATTGAAATGGTCATAACATCCAGTTTGGGGGCAAGAACCGAAGATACGAGGTGAACATATATAATATTATGAACAGTCTTACTTAGAAGACAAACTTTAAGGAGGAGAAAAGTCAAGTTTATGAGGAGGAGGAGGAGGGGGGGGGGGGGGGGGGGTGGGAGGACTTCAAGAACTTATGTCTCTTACCATTTCTTATTAACTAGATAATGAATAATTTATTTATACTCAATGCCCAACATAATGTGCCTCGTAGATGATTTTTTACAACTCAGTATACCCTGTTGACATAATGGTCTATCATATAAGGACATGTGCTTAATTAGTGCGGTAGTATCAAGCATCCACTATGTTAACAGTTGTAGGCTTTCTACAAGTGATGGCTAAACTGTAGAACTGGATGCTTTTTAGATAATCATAATTATATTTAGCCATGGAAAAGTGAATCCTGATAAAAATTGCTATCACATGCTTAAGTTGCATACATGTTTGAGAGCCTGAGATGTCGCCACTTTGTCCATGCATGTCATCGAAGCAATTGCACCAGGACCTTATTTTGGAAATAAAGAATACAGTCGATATCAAATTCATTAAATATATCTCACAGAAAAAAATATATATAATATTAAGAATTGTGGTACCGCTGTACAGAACATTTTCAGCATCTAGCAAAGACTGGAGTGTGCCATCTTCACCTATGCTCCCATGAACTGTTAACAAATAAGTAGTTCAAAATACTATTCATAGTCTTTTTCTAGAGATGCTCTCCATCTAATACTTCGATATCCCAAGTTCTGTTGAATTTTGACAGAGAACTTCATAGGATATGACCAACTCTGAGCAAATTATAAGTTATCCCACTGAGCAAATAACTTAATATCGCTTTCAGTGATTCATGGACTCCAAAAAGTATTTCAGACTTCAAACACATTATTTTGATTCCAGAAATAAAAATATTTGCTCCAAACATGCAGTCTGACTCAACAGTTATATACAACAAAATTTCGAACTCCCTAAGAACCTGCAATGAAGACGGTGGCTTCTCTATCTTTAGCTAGTCTGATCCACTCTTCCAAGAATAATCTATTAGGTGATTCATCAGGGATATCAAACCCTCTGAACCAGTGGTGTTGCTTTAAACCTTCCATGAGATCATCCATCACGAGGCTTCGTAGATGAGAAGTAAATGCTGCACGTGTAGGTTCAATAGCCTCCAGACATGCATCAAGCACTTCTTCCGTAGTATGTCTCAGTACAAGAGAGTAACTGCAAAACAAAATTAAGGACACTCAAATGCGAAGTATGAACATTGCAGTAAAATTATGATGAAACTATATAAGAACTAAGGAGAGTATATATATTTTCATGGACGTGACCTGGATGGACTAATAAGGTCTCTTTCCATGGTCTAATCTAATGTATCACAGGATTGCACACATTTCTACTGTTATAAGGTGTATTGAGATTATGAAGAAGCTATGATATATATTATAAATTCCCAACACCTACGGTAATGTCCAAACTGCCCAGGAGCTCATATCTGTACTCTTCCTGGTATTGTCAAGATCAGATGCATAGCCACCCACAGGGGCAAGTAAACAAGGAATTACTTCAACCTGTTTCAATTTTGATTGGCGATGAGTTACTGTATATGATCTTCAACATAAAATTAAAATGCCAGTGAGATACATGGTAGATTTAACCAAAACATATCAAATTCACTAAAATAAAAGAAAACTAATTGTAGCATTTATCTTGACATAATAGAACAAAATATATATAGATATAAATATGCAAACCGAAGAAAACTGGCCTATATTGTTATATCACAGAAGTACCTAATAACTTAACTTACCTGGCTGCATAAACAGTACTGATATATAGTTGTAAACATATGGAATGCAGATTAGATGTCCACTTGTTGGGTATTTTCTTTTTTGTAGAAGAATAAAAACTTAATGAGTAATATGATACTCTAATCAATTTTGGAATAGCTTCATATAAACTAAGAAAGTATATTGCAATCGAGTATCATCTCTTCAAAAACAATGAATGTGCACATAGTTGGACTTACATCATCACATGTTTGCAAATTTAGCCAAACATTTGTTCCACTCATGAGAGAAACTTGCCTCTCAGAGGAGTCTCCGCCAAAAAGTATATAAACTTTTTGTTTATCATGATCTTTGGGTAGTTCTTTTGAAGCTGATGAAGACCTTAATAACGTTGGTGAGATGCTTGATAATATGTTGCAAGAAAGTAGATTGGGAAATCTCAAGCAAGCACGTTGAATAATGGTCCGCAAAATGTTTGAATGTGAGAACCCAACCTAGGCATAAATACCACCACCAATGAGATTATACAATAATTACGGTTTACACGGGTCTCTTTTTTCTACTAACAACACCACAGCAGCAATGGACACCCGTTATAAAAAGACAGCAATTGAGAAAGACGAAGAAAATATAAAACACAACAGGTGACTTGTTTATTTAAACATTCCAAAAAATAATACCTTTGAAGCCTGTTGGAACAAGAAACTTGTTTGTTCCATTCCACTAACCTGTCCACAGAACAGAATAATAGATATAAGATGAAAGGACATTTAACAAAGGGAAAGCATGTCAAACACAAGTCATTGTCTCACCAAGTTAATGTCAGTAAATAATACTGTGCCCAGTCCTGACTTTCCAAACTTATCGCTGACTAAAGACGAAGCATGAGAATCTGGCGGCATAAACCAACCATCTATTCTGGCAAAATCACGAAGGCCAAGCTGTTGAAAAACTAAAGACGCCCCTTGCCGAATAGTTTCAATTATCTCCACAGGAAAGCGAGGTGGAGTGTGGTAAGAAACCTACAAGTAACAGACAAGTTCGGAAGTTAAAAAAAAGCACTTATACCGCTTTATACCTTATGGATGTCAACGTATGGAGTCCATTGAAACAGAACAAGGAAACTACAAACTTTGTAGCCTTGACGTCGATAATCTTCATGTTATACCACTAATGACAAAAACCAAGTTTAAAATTTATCTCGATGCCATTTTGGCATACCTGCTGTGTAGGGAGATATTTCCTTCTATAATTAAAAATAGCATCCTTCTCATCGTCGTCAAGAGTACCATGGGATTGAAGCTCCACCTGGTAATAAACCAATAACAAATATCTGTGTATAAAAAAAACAGATAGACATAGACTCTCAAGGTGGACAATTGGTTACGAGTTTTAAAAGTAGCCTTATGCCCACTTTCAAACGTTACTGCTAACATAAGAAGAATGTGATCATGGAAAAACGACAAGTGGACCATAAATAATAACATCATCACCTCAGTTGGTAGCAGCACAACAGGCTGACAGTCACTACCGGAACCCACATCAAGTACAATAGCAGTAAATTCTCTACCGCCTTCGAGAAATATTTCAACCAGGACTTTATCATCAATGCCCTGCCAATGAAATAGATTAGACTGGGAATAGGGGATCATAAGATTTATCTAAGGATCTATAGCCTTTATATTTACATGGATAACACGATGTCCAGCCATCATCCAATTCACTTTTTATAATCACAAGGAAACCGGACATTACATGGATAACCCGATGTCCTACCACCAATTCATAAGGCAGTAAGCAGTCTAATGATGAGAAGACGATGATAAATGATTTAATTCATACCTCTGATATAATCGTATTTGCACTATTAAGTGTATCTGCAACTCCATAAGCAACTCTAACTCCAATACTTGATCCTGCAATTGTCGGCTTCACCTGTAAAGACATAAAATGCATATTGTGTAACCAAGGACATAATGTCTATTAATATAATAGACAGAGACAAAAACTGGAAACCAAAGGAACATTATCCCTACCACAACTTTCCCTGTGCTGACATCGAGTTGATTTGTTACAAACCACTTTGTCAATTCGGATTCGTCAGCCTCTCTTCCCTGGATGTCAACAGAGTTAGAATCAGGAAAATGATCAATAAATACTTACTGCAGCAGTTAAAATGTGGAGCAACATAGCATGAAAATCAACCTTCGAGATTTCAATTTAAAGTTATACAGAAGCATTCGCCACTAGAGATGTCGGTTCGGTTCAAACCGTACCAAATTTTAATGGATTTGGTTGGAAACATACAAGAACTAACTGGAATGGTTTTAAAAAATCAAAACTGACAAAAATTAATTGGTTTCGATTTTAGCATAAACCAAACCGAAAGTAACCAAACCAAACCAACTATATATATATATTTGTTATGTTTTTAAATTTCCTTTTAAATTTCAGATTTTCAAACTAAAATAACAACCCACTCCGGACCATGAATCCCAAAGTCCGGACTAACAATTTAAAGTTCCAACCTAATTTTTTAATATGGAGTATTAAAAGAAGTAAAATATGTTTTCTTTATCATGAAACTTTTAATATATTATGCTATTGTTATAAATTGAGAAACGGACCAAACTGAATCAGCTTAGCTTAGAACCGACATAAACCGAACCTTTCGAATCAATTTTCAACAGATATGATTAATGCATCAGAAATCGATTTTTACACACAAAAAAAAAGTCGAAAGAAAACATAGCGAACAAAACTAAAGAGAAAACAACATTATTGGCCACTGGCTAGTAAAGAATATATCAATCAATTAAGAAGTATAAGGGACGGCCAACAGAGAAAGTGTTGATTAATGTTGTGGGGGAAATCAGGTCCAACAAAAAAAGAAGTGTGTTATCCAGCACATGTGCAGTCAAAATTACATAATAGTAGTTAATAAGTTGGCTACCTAGTGGGACAAACTTAAAGAATAGCAGAACTAAAGAAAAAACGTTATCCAAATCAGAGGAGATGATACCTGTATTAACACACTGGGTACAGTCACAAAACCATGCTTGTCAAGCTCCAGTGATGCAGCGTACTGCAAAAGGTCATTTTTAATAGAGACGTCACCACAAGCTCATGTTAGTTGATAAACAAAAAATAAAAAATCACTATTAGCAAGGTTCCCTGTAAAGGATCGAGTGTACCTTGTCAAATGCTCTTCTACATTCACTAGATTGTGTGCCAACAAAAGGAACATTCGATTTTTCTAGCATTTCCTGAGTAAACGTATCATGAGCATTGTTAGGGTCAATACTTCTCTTAATCTATTGTTTCCAGATATAATGCTAAATACCTGAATTCCTCCATCTTCCCCAAACCGACCATGGATAACAGGAAAAACAATGTCGACTGAAGTAGCCAGATGTTCCGCGAAGTCGGATAAGGAATTGAAACCTTTGGCAAGGCTGTTGATGAATGGTCAAACATGTGCTCAAAATTCAAATCTAATTACATACAAGGTATAACATAACAAATTCTTACCTTTCAAGTTTGAAGTCAAAATCCGCCGGAGTATTTGAGTAAACCTGCTCAAACAATAAAATCAGATGATAACTACGCAATCTGGAGTACTTCGCATTCATACATTTTAGCATAAATTTATCATGATCGAAGTACTACAATAAATACTAGAAAGTAGAAAACAGTAAGGAATCCACTTCAAAAAATTAGTAATCAAGATTTTTATATACTTCAATCTTCATCAAACTAAACTGCATTCTACGCAAGTGTAGTGCATGAACAGCCAATAGATAGGAGCACTCACTTGAGCTGGGGATATGGCATAAGCTTTGAGGTTGGAATCAATGTAATAACAACTGACATGCAAATCATCCCCCTGACATCAACAATTCAATAGGCAAACCCTAAAAAATCAATAATATTTCACAACAATGAATCTATTACACTAAACGACAATGTATTCCCTCGTACATTTGAATATCAATATGAAAAATTGAATACTTCTACCATCTCTGTCAATGATCGTCTAGTTTTAAATTTTTGGAGGTTGACTCTTTAAATGGGAACATAGTTATAAAAAATTATACTATCTCTATCCATAAAGCTTTCCCTTTTGTTTTTCAATCAATGTTCAAAATTAACAAACAAAGACATACATAAATTTGATTTGGGTGATAGTAAAGATTATGTTGAAATTTTTTTTTTATATATATATTTTAGCAAATATTATACACCGCATACAAAACCATCGAAGTTCAAAATTATAGAGTCAACCATATAAATTAAAATTCAAAACTGGACAATGTTTACGGATGGAGGGAGTCTCAAGTGCTGGTACTTTCAACATAATTTAAAACTCTCCACATCCCATGAAATTGCCTAGTTTCGATTTTTGACTTTTTCGAAATTCATTACTCCGCATATACTCATTTTCGTACTAGTAAAATCACAAATGTGGTATATTTCCTAAAATTAATGTAAAAATTGATCAAACGATACAACTTCCGGGAAATGAAGAAACAGTATAAGTAGGCAACCTTCATCGATGTAGGAAGCATTAAAAAGCCACAAAGTTTGTTAGCATTAAGCATTTCAATCAAAGTGAACAATCTTCTTAAGGCATAGGGAGTAGTAAAAATATGCAATAAGATCATTTTTTGATGTTTTACTATTAACAAGATAATTTTAATCCAAAACATAGTTCATTAACATTATATTGAAAGTGGACAATCTTTTCTAGAGTAAAATGGTGTAATAAGAGCAAACCTGAATATGATCAAGCACTGAACGAGCAGAGTTGAGAGAAATACCACGCTCAGCTGAAGGTCCACCGCAGACGAGTCCAACTCGAAGAACCTCCCCCTTCTGCCAACAATCCTCCTCCTCCCCAACAACTGCGGAGGAGGAGGACTCGACAACAGCTCTTAAAATAGGATGATGATGAAGTTTTGAAGTTAAAAGCCTTTGAATGTGAAGTGGGGAGATTTGATGGCGGAGGAACCGGAGGGAGATGGGTGCAGGTGTTGGCTCCTGCGAGTAGTGACGGTGGAGAGAGAGGGGTGAGGTAGTGGAAGGAGAAGATGCCATTTTTGTAAGTGATAGTTGGTTGAAGTGATTTTCGAAAAAGTCCTTTCCTAATTGAAAAATAAATTTTCCACTAAGCTAATCGATCGAACAAATAAACTTGAAATTATGTCGTTCGATTGAATAATAAACTATCAATTACTAGATCATTCGATTAACTAGAAAGAGGAAGGCACTTTTAAGACAGAAGTTAGGACAGTGAGTGAGTTAGTGATGACTGAAGGCTGCTCTTTATATATAGGAGAAGAGTTTTCGGCCGGCAGTGGTTGTTGTCCTTTTCTTCTACTTTTTCTGTTAACATTTTATTTGTCTAATTGACATACTGTATATGATTTGTCCTTCTTAACAAACCACCGATAGTTTTTGCTAACGATTTTTATTTTTATATTTTGAATTTACGTTCCTCTTCTTTTACAGTCAAACATTTTGAATATCTTTTAGTAATATATACAACCATCTTTACATTGAAAATAATTGTATATGTTAATTAATAAAAATTAATAAATATTATTAATAAATTGTAACCATTTTCCTTTTTTAACACTAAAATTGATCATGCAAAATACTATTTCTAGCAATTCCAAGGGAAGTTGCTTACTAAATTGTATGGAAGGTCTGAAACATGCCGCAGCTTAATCGACTTCCTCATGGTTCACACATTTAGCTAGAGTGCATACCAGACCTTCATACACATATTTATCAAATTTATATTTCACTTACCATGGTATTTTAACACTTTCTGAATTTTATTCATTTTTTATTTTCATAATGCAAAAGTAAAACAATCACAACTTGATGGATGTCTTATTATTCTACCCTAAAGTAATTGTGTTTCACCATCTAAGTACCAGATGCATAGGGATCACACGGTTGAAAGTATTGCACCAGCATTCAGGTAGAGAAACCTTCTCGGTGACGGTTGACCCGGTACCGGTGATACCATCATAGTCTCTCTTCTTGCCATACACATCTTTCACTGCGGTACATCACATCCCCTAGCCGATAGACTTGAGACTAAGAAATAATGCAGGATCCTACAATTACTTCAAGCAACGCTATAACTCTATTGTACAACTAACAGAAGCTTCTTTTTCTAATGATGGATTGATTCATCATGCTTCTTACAACAATACACCACTTCTCATCATTTGTATAGAGAATATCCATTTTTTGCAAGAAAATGTTGCTATACACTAGAAAACTGAGTTGGTACACGAATCAACACAACCTATCTTTAGCCACAACACACAACAATACCATTTCTCAAGTGAATTGAATTACACTAATTACTCTTGTTGATGATCTATACAAACTGAAGGACTAATAGATTACAAATAACGAAAAGACAAGCTACACAAAAAAAACAATATTTACAACTTTACCTACGTATCTGTAGCTTATTTCCCAAAGCCTCCAAACACATCAATGATTCTTCCATACCTTGGCACCGATTTCTTGAAGCGGAGGCTTAATAAATATGTAGTAACACACAAATTAACAACAGTCGCCTATACCTCCAAGCCAACCAACCAGTGGACTGAAAAATGTTCCATCTAACAATCCTTTCCGATCCAATTCTAAAGCCTCCAATCTAAGTTTAGAGAGAGTTTGTACTAGGGTAACCGGATAGGTCATTTCACCTTGGCTGTGGGACTTCGTCAGCATACAAGGAAACGCAAGCATCAGCAGCACCCGCAGCAAGTAAAACTTCGTACGGATGGAAGGCAAGGCAACTTACATAACCTATCTTCTGGGCCATAAAGGTGGGGTAATATCGTATAGTACCAAGCTGGTCACCCTCAAGGTTGAAAACTTTGATAAGTTTATTTGCCGAGCCACTGGCTATAAGAGGTGCATGCCTATGGACAGCTAAAGCAGTGAGTGATCCCCTATGCGCATTAATTGTCAAATATGCATCACTAAACCGCCTCATATCAAGAAACTGGATGTCACCAGCTTGGGATGCGCTTACTATCTGACAAAAGAAAGTTTTAAAACAAAAGGGATTACATCACCAATTTTAAACAGTAACTAATGACTATACTATCGAGAATAGAGATGAAACATCAGATTTTGTGATGTCTACCTTAGCTGGTTCAATCCCTGGCTGGAAGCCTATCCCTACTACTCTTTGAATGTGTGGCCGCGATACAGCAACTAACCTGAGAACCCCATTTTAAAAATATGGACTCAGTTAAATGCCTCATATGGTAAACATACCAGTAAAAATGACTCTTATGCATCCTATCATGAGGATGATTATAAAGAGTATACAGGACAGCAACATTGAAGGCAATTCAAGAAAAGACAATTAACTTCATCTGACAAGTGAAAATGTTAATCAAGGAAGATCATTCATTAAAATGGCAATGGAAGAACAAAAAATATCTCACATTTCAGGTGTCCGAATGTCAAATAATCTAACAGAGCCATCAATAAATCCAGCAGCAAACTGGCCCCCATGAACTTGAGAAGCAGCCTACATGAAATTTTGAATCGGAAGGAAGTAAAATATCCATTGAGTAGGCAAACTATGGAGTTGATAGTTGTTGGGTTGTAGAAAAGAAAAACAGGGATTATTTTGGTTCTGATTCTTCATGTAAATACGTACTGCACCTTTCACGAGGATCAAAAAGATATTCAGCACAAACTTGACTTCATTAAGTAACATTCTTACAATCAAGTAATAGGTAAACATAAACCCTCAAACTAACGGTTAGCATATACATATAAGTATCCTTGGTCAACAATCAAAATTTCCTAGGAATATGTAGGAATGATATTTTAAGGAACACATGAAGTGTTTCTATATATATTACCAAAACAAAAGTTTAGTGTCAATAGGAATAATCCGACCCCAAAAGGGTCTTGCTCCAGTCCTCCACGTTACTACCGTCTCATTTTGCCTGTGTATATGGTGTGGTCAAGACTCTGGTAAGAAGGTATGAGCTAAACGTGAGGCTGCGACGTGAGAGTTGAGATATTATTACAGATGGGAAAGTTCGGACGGCTACTTTTCCGAGGTAATGCATATTTTCTCCACTTTTCAGAGGGTATATTTGAGTATTGACGACGCTTTCGCAATATATTCCAAGTTTTATCCAATAAATAGTACCTACTAAGTTTAAGAACATAACGAGGAAAATATATACCAAAGCTGAGATGTGGCAATCAGATGAGGATGGAATAGAATTCATGAATTGCTCTTTGTCCAGATCCCAGGCCATGATAGAAGAGATCTCACCAGACGCGTACTACAAATAATACGTTGGTTATCATTAATAAGTAATGCTCGTTCAAAAAAGAAACCAAGGTAACTTTATTTAATTCGCCAAACTAATTACATTTCCATCTAGTTAAAAACAATTAAAAAGGTCACAGAAAGCATACCAAAATCCCTGACTGCTGCTGCCAATCTACAACAGCATTCACACTTCTGAGGCCAGGTCTAAGCCCTTGAATAGCAGAGAACGCTGAAACAAGTTTCTGTTTATTTTTTGAAGTGTAATCCTTCCAGATCCGGACATTCCCATCACCTACGAAAGAACATTAAGTAGATCATATTAGATTGGAAACAAAACAAACATCAGCAAATCAACTACCACAAACTTAGATAGAGAATTTACTTGAGGCCACGAGAAGCAAGTTTTCGTCAAGTTCATTCAGAAGGCAGAGTTTGGAAATCCCCTTGTCAGGATATCCATGGTTATCAAAACAATTGAGCAAAACGGCTTCCTCATAGTTCCACACCCTATTTATTACCAGAACAGGCCCCATTATTGATGAGTCAGAATGAAAGAGATAAAACATGATACTTAGAAGCTTTGAAATTTAAATGAATGATGAGCTAATCATGTCAATCAAGATTGCAGAAGGAAATCTTGCAGAATATGAATAGTATACGACATTCACACTGAGAAGAATTATACTTCATCAGAGATACTGGCTGTACGAAGTAGGAAACCCTTTACCTGATCCTTTCATTTTCATCTGAAGCAATCACAATTGGTGCAAAAGGCTGAAGCAAAGCAGTTTTGGCACCAGTTTCGAATTTTGTATCCCAGCTTGCAATCTGATTGTGGAGTTTGCTCGTGGCTGATGCAATTGACAAAAAACAAAGTCAACGGTGATAACAAAGATACCACCACATTTTATAACCTTTAAACACAGAAGACGCATAAGAGGCAGTAAAAAAATATATGAATTTGACCCACAAGAGTGTTGGCATTTTGCAATCTGCTCCAATGCCATTTTTTCTCTCTCCTCTCTTCTTGATATCATATCTAAACCTTCATCTGCTGAAGAAAGCAATGGCTTTGAAAAGTGACCACAACTCCAATTATAGATAGTCGATTGAGGGAGAAAGCTGCGCTCTGAAACACCAAAACCTCCAGGAGAAGCCAAAAGGGGATCAGCTAAGCCCGAGTCGGGAGAACTCATGAGATGTGGCCTGAACTCCAAGGAACAGACCCTACGCATGCCCTCTCTTAAATAACTAGGTCGAGGAGGACTAACTGGGGGAGTTCTGAATGTCAGCGGCAAATGACCACCTGAAATATTCGAAAGTAACATGATCTCATGCCACCCATGCAATATAACAACCACATAAAATATCAAGCCTTAAAGTCACAAAATAATATTAATGGCACTGGCATAGCCAAAGTATAATTACCTTTTACTTATAAAAAATATAAGCAGACAATGTAGGACAAGTAAAATCGGTATCAGAACATACCTCCATTCATGTCGAAGAAAGACGCTGAACGTGCTAATCCAGCAAGACTAGAGATTGGATTTGAAGTGGATTCACCTGCCCTAGCACTTACTGGATTGGACTTGCTAGATCTTGCAACTACTTGTTCGATTCCAATAGTCGATAGAACTCGCTGGCCAAGACCTGAAACACGTGGAGATGGATCTTTCGCAAGAGTAAACATAGCCAATATACACTGTGAATATAGTGCATTGTCAAACGATCCTGGCCTTGTATGTCCTAGAATCCCATTGCTGGCACCATCATTTAAGACGCCAGAATCATCTGAAAGCGGAGATCCATGCAGCATTCCAGCAGTAGCAAGGGGACTGCTAGAGCGCACACTTCCATCACGAACAACAGATTGACTATCAGCCCCAACTCTCAGTAAAGGAGAAATTATAGAAGGAACCACGCTTCCTTGTGAGACATAATGGGTTGGCGTTGTATATCCACTACCTGAACTCTTGAACACAAATGCGGGAAGTGATGAGAGAACGGAGTTGGACAGAGATTTGCAGTATGCAGCAGCAACTGATTTCAGATTCTTGTTGTGGCCAAAGGCAAAACGTGATAGAGCTGCATACAACATAAGATAAGACCATCAACATTAAACTATAACTGAGTATTTTCAAACTAGTTTTAAGAAAAAAACTGCTGATTTAAGTGGTTTTCAAACTAGAGTGCCTAACTGCTGGAAATGAACAAGAAAACTTAAGAACAATATTCTTCGAAATACTTTCTTTAGGCTTCATTCTCGGTACCTAAATCTAGACTCTGGCCATCACGGAGCCCAACATTTTAGATGAAGCTACTAAAACAACTAATGAATAGTTCTCAATAGAGTATCCTTAAAGGGTCTTGATCCCATAATGACATAATGTAGCTTAGTATGGCCAAAAGAACATGGACCTTCATAAAATGAGGAAAATTTATATTGTTTTGAAAAAATACGAAGTAGAAATATTAGCAGAAATATTTATGAGAACTCAACATTAGTCATATATCACCTAAATGATTGACCTAGGTAGTGCTTGACAATAACTCCAAAGAAGTGAAAACCTGAAGACTGAACATGTAGTAATTGAATACCAAGACACCTTATGATTAATCATTCAACTCAAAGAAGAAAAGAAAACCAACAAATAGCTAAGGGTGGCTACAGATTGCTATAGCTCGCTACATGAGCCCACAGCACTACACGCTACAAAACTTTTTTAGCTCCGAACTTGATGCTATTGCTAGCTATATGTCGCTACTTACAACTATGAGCCAATGATCAGGATTTGAGCTCTAAGATACACTTAGAGCTCAATTTAATATAAGGACTGCCAACATGAAAAAAGGTAATGCCAACGCTATTTCCATATCCCCAGAGCAAAATCATGCTTTTTTCCTTTTTTGCACCTTTGTTTATGAATTTTTATTATGGTATAGGTTAATAGTGACAAAACTTTTCCACTTCTATTTGAATAATGAAAATAATTAATAACAGAGAGATCCTCTAATTCCTTAATTAAAGTCGACGAAATATCAGACATACCAATAGCAATCTCAGCTCGTACCAGTGGACTCCCATCTGAAACCGCACCTAAAAGGCTGTTGACAATAGCAACTTCAGCTCGAACTTTTTCATCATCATCATTATCTTCGTCACCTACACTGTCCCGAGTTGTGTTGAAACCAACATCAAGCACCGCGCCAAGCGCAAAAACAGCAGCAGCTCGAACCTGAGAACACAATTTCAACATTGATAGAAGCGGTATGGTGGCGTGCAGTTACCAACTAACAAGACATAGAGGAATTGTAAACCTCAGGTTGATGTTCTGCAAGAAGAGGCCTTAATATAGCAGGGGCATCAGCCTGTAAAGCTATAATTTGTGCCTCCGCATAATCCTCCCATAACTTCCCCAAACATAGGCATAGCCATTGAAGAAAAAGGGGTTCAGTTGGTGTATCATTTAAAATTGAACTTTGGAGGTGCTTCAGGCACAAATGCAAGAGACCAACTTCCATACAAGCCTCCTGACCCCGTCGGTGGCCATCTACAATGACTGCTAAGACAAAAGCAGCCATAGCACGTTGTTCTGGATAAGCTTCCACACTATCAAGAAACCGAATGAAGTATGTATGTCCCCCATCCTTCACAAGGTCAACTTGGCAAGACTGCAATTCAATTGTTTATGAAAGGTAAGTCCATATAAATATTTAGATGAGTAGGAATATTTGAACTGCTATGAGAACCAGATACCTGCAGGTAAAATCATATGGCAAGGAGGGGAGACCAATAAAAGGTATATCAATAAGAGGCATCCATGAATAGTTAAATAGTGCATTCTAATTGATGAAAATCACCTTATCAAGTGCAAGAATTTTTGTCCATATGAACACAAGAATTTGCCGAAGTTCAGGAGTGGTTGTTTGCAGGAGCTTCAACACATAAGGAAATATCCCTACTGATAAAGCCTGTAAAGAAACAATAATTAGATTTAGAGTGTCTAAGTAACATAGGCACCTGGGGACTGGGATACAGTATCGTGGGAGAACTTGTTAACTTAGCAGAATCTGGTTCAGAGGGGCGCACTCCTGCATTCAGAATGACAATATTCATTTGGATTTGGACTTTTTTCCTTTACTCCTTTTTTGTCATGTAAATGGTGGTATTAATAGTCACAATGTTAATTGGATGGACTGTTCTAATAATTATAATATCAGATTTAGCTATAATGTAAGAGAGATAAACATAAATAGAATATAATTTAAGTGATGGTTTATGTCTCTTCTTTTAACTGTTACTGCTAATCAAAGCTACTGAAATGGAAGTATTTGTAGACAGCTGAGGAGATATTAACTCCGAGTCCCATATTTATGGTCTGTCGCATAAGACTAAAGTGCCACCATTTAAGGATTTCCCTACACTGCAAGTTGAAACCGACACGTAGAGCTATACGGCCCGAATTTCAATAATGAGTAAAAAGCTGAAAACCCTAACTCAACTTCTCTTTCTTCCTTGTTCCTCTCTGTTCCACCTCCCTCTCTGTTTTCCTCTTCATTTCTTATCTTCTTCTATCTCTTCACTTATTCTAATCCCTTCTTTCTTCTCCTCTGTCCCACACACCTAACTTCCTCCTTCTCCTCATTTTTCCAGCAGATCAATTATTAGACGGTAGTGGGTCTCGCCCAGATCGCCGTTTATAGCCGATCCAGGGGAAAATTTTGGGAGGACCAATCCCATTAGCGAGGTTGTTCAGTTTTTAAATGTTTCCTGTGACTACGCTTAAGAAAACATAAACTTAGGTAAAAAAGGTTGAAGTCACTACAACCAGTAGTAGAATAACAAAAAGAACAAAGTGAACAATACCAGATCAACAGCCCAAGGCCCCATGTCAAGAAACCTCCCGAGCAGCACCAGAGCACGAAATCTGTGGCACTGACTAAGTAAAACCTAAATGAAAAAGTCAAAATTAGAACAAATGAACATCACGGTTGCAAGACATCAGATTATCCAAATATGGAGATGGTGAAACAGCTAATACTTCATTACTAAATGATGCAACAGAGTACGAAAATATATGAATGGAACATAAACATACCACATGCTCAAACAATCAATAAGCATTACAAAGGCTATATTAACAAAGAACTACCAGTAAAATGTTTCACATCTGCAATCATGTTTTATGTCATTCTACATACATGCCTGATCCTCACTGATACTTGAGAAAGCTGCCTAGGCTGCAACCAATTGTTCGTAATATTTTGATACTGTTTTAATTTGTAAATACAAGAAAAAGGAGTGATATTAACCCTAGTATATAGGCACAACCACTTTGTCTTCTATTTAAAATTTCTAAGAAAAACTGTTACAGCTCTAATTACAGAAAAGGTAGTTCAAAAATTCCAAAATAAAAAAATAAATATCTAATCAGAAATAAAATGTTTGCAAGCAACAGAAGCAAATTACACATGAAGCATTCAAGAAGGTCAACTCACTAAGAAAAGAGGAGAAAGTTGTTAGTTAAATATTATCATTTATAACCGTGGGTCACCGGTCACTATAATATTTAGAGAATTTATTAAATCTTCTCTTAAATCTATTATCTAATCTACAGTGATGTCTATAAGAAACCCGACAAAGACAAAGTCTGCTACAGGTATACCTTTAAAAGTATCTATCTAGCTACTAAAAGGAATCTCACTTGAAGAACAATGGGCAACTGCTCTGGTGGTTTTTTATCTTCAGAACCATGATCAAGCCACACTTCAAAAGCTGTCAACTGCTCAGTGAAGAAAGGACTTGGCTGAAAACAGAGGATCAAAGAAAATGTTCTTGAGCACCCATAGGAGGTATGACATAAAGCTGAATTCCAGACCTTCCATCTTCAGTATTTTAAGAGTGCAAGAGAAGGAAATTCTGAGCAGACACAGAATATGACAAAGCTGACCTGGAACTCAGCAGTAGGATCCTCGACTAGACTAGGGAGTTGAGATAGGCAGATTTCAGCAGCCATGTCCCATGCATCCCTAATTTGAATGTCATTAACAAATGATGAATGACTGATCTCTCTAGTGCAAATAAATAGAATGGCGAGTTCTCAAACATTTACCACATATGGTGCTGATGTGTAGGTGGCAATATCGGATATGAGACTGGAGAACAATTGGCAGACCGCATAATTCTTTCAGCAAGTAAAAAGTTTCGGAATAAACTAGCAACTAAAAGATCTTGCCTAAACAATCTCTGGAACAGCTCTGCAGGATTGCAAAACTCCGTTTAAATAAACATTAAAAAGTGTTTACCATGTGTTTCATTACCATATTTACATATACGCTTTATTACCATGTGGCAAAACATTCCAAGCAATTGTGTCAGTGACAGCTGTAAAAATCCAGTTCAGTTCACCGAGAAGTGTTTTTCGGTCTGTCTGCCGGCCAGGAATTCTATCTATGAGTGAATAGTCAAGTGACTCACGAAGTAATGAACGGGTGCAAAACCTGGAGAGGACAGGGCAAGAAGAATTAGTTATAAAAAAATTGTGCATATGTAACGTCTATACTGAGCTTATCAGTAAATCAGACAGGTGAGCTATAAAGAATAAATAACACAACAGCAGTAACACTATCTAAAAAGAAACGATAACCAGAAATATATAGAAGACCAATAGAAGAAAGGAAGTATATGTAGTTCGAACCATATGCTAACACTAATACCAAATAAAACAGTCTAAGTCAAAGTCACGATTTATCATAAAGGCATATACTTCATCACAAAGGCACGAACATATGCAGCAATTGGATGAGTGTAGTTTGAAGCATTAGTTGAATCCACATAGACCAACCAAGATCAAACATGAAATATTTATTCTTTCTTTAAACGTACCACTTATTATTATTATTGATATTGTGGTGAATCCATACACTACTATTATATTTACAATGGCAAATCACCCAAAACCAGATGTAGGCATCTTCTTAAATACTAACAAGCCAAAACAAGTAATGAAGAAAGCCAATACTATACAGATGCAAGAAAAAGAGCACCCACAAGACATTGATAAAAAAAAAAAAATAACCTCTATGGTGACACTTAAAAGCATTCTGATAACAAAATAGTTGAAAAGTAAGAACTAGGAAAAAGAGTCAGTCAACACAAGTATATCACCATCTCAGGGCCATTTTGATTGGCGTTGTCAGGCATGATGTGAACACATCCGCAGGAAATTCAGCACTTTGAGGAAGTGTCTGTTGTGCTTCACTGGCAGCAAGCAAAATACAGTCTCTACTAGTGGCGCCAGATGAGCTAGAGGATGTCAAATCCTGTAGCTGCTATATATCAAATTAATCAGGAATAGAAGATGAGACCTAGTCATCCTACATTTACAAGGAAACAAAGATGCAAAGGAAAAGGATGTAATCAATACCTCCATAAAGGCATTAACAATCAGCCCAGCAGCGGAGCAATCAAAAACATATATTGAGGGTGTCTTCAGCCAAGAGTCAAGGTCACTAATTGGAAGAGGAATATACTGGGTATAGCTCTATAATGAAGTAAAACAGTAAGAGAAAGTACAGAGACGAACATAGAGAAACAGATCTGGGTTAAGAAAGCACACCTTATTAAATAGCCAAATTTCACCATTTGCTGTTGGCTTTGGGACACCATGGCCATTGTAGTGAAATAGGACTCTCTCAGTCTTAGCATATTTGCGGCAAGTAGTACAAAGTTTCTTGACTTCTTCCACTGTCGGATCCAATGAAATTTTATAGCGGGCCTGAACATATTAAAGAGACTTGATCAGTTGACATCACACGACAGTAATGGTGGTCAAGAGGCAATTTACTCACCCGAGGTTGCCATCTCTCGTACTGTTGATTTAAGGTTTCACCTATTGTTTCAAGCGCCTTCCGAGGAGCCATTGCGAATGGATCTGTCAAAATTAAATATTACCTCACTGCTCCTCAAACAAAAAGGAAAAAGATAATCATTTAAAGCATCTTCATACCAATCCAACACTCCATCCGAGCACAAGGTGATATTTTAATCACGTCTGGAGGATCAACGCTTATATTTAAACATAAAACAAGAGCTACACATCCGGTTTTCATCTGCAACAAATGTGGAGGGCTAAGAAATGTAAAAAGTAACCAAGCCTACATTGTGTGCATATAGACAACATATATATGAATTAAATAATTAGATGGTAAAGAGAGAATTGTAGTTGTTGTTATAGTATACTTTATTATATCAAGCACTAGTCCTGACATAATTTAGTTACCATTTTATTTTTTGATATTTAATTCGCAAGCCTGTTTCCATGTCAGTTGGAGCCACGAATTTATTTCTGCTTTTTGGATATAATTGAATAAAGCAAAATGACTCATTGTACTACCTACGCTTCTTACTATTGTGGAGTAGATAGTTTTAGCACTCCACCTTCGATCAATTTGGTACCTGTTATCACAGGGGAAAGGCTGCATAAATATATGTCCCCCCTCCTAAACCTATTAAGGGATAACCTCTTTAGACACACTGTGGAATGTTATATGTAATATTTAGGTAAGCGAAGCTCAACATAAGCTCATACAGCTGCCTGAAGATTATAACTAGTAGATATTTACCAAGTAAGCTTAGCTCGAGTACATACTAAGTTAAGCCTGTTCAGGTCAATAAAAAAGGGGTCACAATTCCGGCAGGACACGCTAAAAGAGCGAGCTATGTACCCCCAGCATAATTTTTATTTCTTACAAGACTATATAATTACCTCACTCCCAATTAAGATTAGTACTCCAAGCATCCTAATATGATTCTCAAGACATAATAGAAGTCACATTTTATAAATGATCCCCAAAGACAACTATAAAATTAAATACAAAAAGTATAAAATATTTAAGTTATTTTTTATTTCATTCCATCAATAGAACATACATCCGTTAAGAGTACTGAAAGCTGCAAATGCAATGCACACTTCCACAAATTGTACACTAAATCCAACCTATAGGCTGACAATTAAATCCATACTTCCACAAATTGTACACTAGCCAAACATTAATCTCTAACTAGAAGACCCACTACGCAATAAAATAAAGTATCAGAAAAGCTCGAGACACTTCCTTCCAGACCTAGCTACAAAATTGCAAATGAGTTCTAATCATATTGTACCCAACTTCATGCATATATTAGAGACAAGAGAACAGTCTTTTTCACTTTTTGCTATAGGGTTTAAACCTTCAGAAATAACACACATGACAAGCTAAATGCACTCGAAAAATAAACGAACTGAGCAGCCATAGAAAAATAATCAAAACATCAAGGCTTACTCTTTCTCGTGGCCGCCACTTCGATACTAAACCACTATCCGACGGGCCCGTTGGCATAGATTCTTCAAACCTATCATGTCTAAGCTCACACAAAACAATAGTCTGCGGCAAATAAGCCATCGCAGTCGGTGTAATCACACTCCCACCACCAAATCCAACAACAACAGTACCAACATACCCACTACTCACCCTATCTTCTTCTCTAGTATCACCTCTCTCCCCATTATTCAAACTACACTCATCCAATTGCTGGGAAAGCGAGGCCGACGATTGCGAAAACCGAGATGACATCAAATCCCCCAATGCCATTCAAATCAACCCTCCCCACCCACTATCCTAATTCCTATCAACCAATCAAAAACCCTTTATTTCCCTATATCCTTCTAAAACCGCTCCCTAATTTTAGTAATTATGAACAAAAGTAAACAAATATGATATATTTAGCAATTAAACCCTAATAAAGGTCTAAATTTGTGAAAAAAAAAACAGAAAAGGAGAGAAAAATGGGGGTTTGCATTTAATCAACAAAACCAGTGAACCAGCGGAACATGGAGATGGAGAATAGAAGAAGAGTTGGAGAATCCAGCTCTTAAAATCGCCAGGCGGCGGCGAAAGAAACCCTAGGCGGCGGAGGAGGAAGAGGTGGCGGTGGCGATTTTGATGATGGAGGCGCGCTTTTAGGCTGGTGATAGCGAAGCAAAATTATTACACATGTAATAATAATAATAACAATAATAACTTGTGAGTGAAATTAATAATTATACTATTAGTGCTCAATTGAGAAAATTAATATGCATGATATACTATAGTGTGATCATTATGTATTTTGTTTTCCAATTTTGGGTGGGATATTATTAAGATGCACACCTTATCGAATATCGATGTCCTCCCAAGATCTTAACAGATATCGAATTATGAATACTCCATATGACTATATATTTTAGTATGATATTATATTATTATTTAATTTTTGTAGTTTTGGGTGGGATATGGAATTATGAATATATGAATAAGTATATACTAAGCAAAAGATCTATTATTTACTTTAATAGTTTTGGGTGGGATATGGAATTAGGAATATATGATTCTTGCATTTTTCACATTGAAATAGTGGGAATAAACAAAATATTTATACTTGATTACAATAATATTTTAGCAACTTTTTGGTAGTATGGTGTGTTAATTATTCTTTTTGTTCTACAATTTTATGTGGGGTGTGGAATTATGAATGTATGGTTGAAATTTGTATTTTTTTTCATGTTAAAGTGATACTTGGAATCAACAAAATATTTATAACTGACTATAATTTATTACTGACTTTTTGGTCTTATGGTAGGATAATTTTTTTGTTCATTTCATAGTTATAGGTGGGATATAAATATATGATTCTTGCATGTTTCACGTTGAAGTCGTAGAAAGCAACAAAATCTTTTAATTGATTGCAATTTATTAGATCTTTTTTGGGGTATTTTCTAGATTATGTATGTCTTCGGTTACTCGGTTAGTATACAAAGATATTCTATAAATTGGTTACCGTTATTTGATCTAGTTTTTAGCTTAGAAATAAATACAAGATTTATAACTCAAATTAATTAAGACTTTTTCTTTTATAAATAGAGATACAAAGTAGACTAAGAAGTACACATGAAGTTAGATCTTCGATATATAGAGATCAAACCAAACTTGAAAATTACATGTAAACAATAAAAAACGAAGGATAGCGAAAGTTCCACTTGACTTGGTCTTGGATTGATAGAGTGTAAGTAGTCGTCGGTTCATGACATGTCTTCGAAAGTTGTAGTTGTGCTAACCAAAACTAGTAACCTGTACTTTGAATATATTTGGTCCCAAAAGTTGACATATAAACATTGAAAAAGAACGATGATGACCGCTAGAAACCGAAAAGTAACCATCAAGATTCTCATAATAAATGACATGAGGGAAGGAGAATATCCCTTGGTCGATATCACAGAGAATCTTAATATTTTGAAGGGTGAGAGGATAATCTTTCTCGACATGAACAGAAGAGAACAAGGTCTTTTCGTCGGTGTCACATAAAACCCTGAGTTTTTGAAGGTTGAGGAAATTATCATTATTGACATGAGCTAAAGAGAACAAAGCCTCTTGATCGGTGCCATAGAAAATTTTCGAAGTTAAAAAGTCGAAACTGGTTCGATAACAAGAGTACTCATCACCAGTGAAACTACCAAGGAAGAAAACATGCTTCATCATCATTTGATTTTTCAATAAAGTACGCAAACTGAAGAACCTCATATAATCAAAAGCATAGTAGGAACTAGAATGGAAATCATAAAAAGAAACGGCATTACGAAGATGTTTGAGAGAAAGCTCCAATTGATTGAAAGCTTTTTCACCGGGCGAACTAGCAACATCTTCAACAAATTCACAATCAAGGAGAACGTCCATAACTCTGGAAATACAAGAACATTGCATGAAGTGTATGTTCTCCAAATAATTGTATATTTATCATTACATATGAGATAATTAATTATTAATTAAGTTTTCAGTTTATTAAGGTTTACCTTGTTTATTTTACAAGAGATGAAGTCTAAATAATGTGGTTCCCCTCACCTATAAAATCGTAACTTCTATCTTACCTCACGATTTACCTGTAAAATGGCGATCTTACCCTACAATCCACATATGAAGACGCGACATTCCTTACGCCCAACAACCCATGAAGAACGCGAGGCCGCTTCCCCCGGCTCCTATTTTCCAATTTCAAAAGGGGTAGATTTCAAATTGGACTGAAGGTGGAGTAGGATTTAATTGGAGGTAAAGATAAGAGATGGGTTTCAAATTGGTCAGGTAATGTGTGGGTGGTATTTGTAATTTGGTGAATAAGAAAATGAAATAGATGGAAAATGAGGAAGAATGAATTAAGGGGTATTTTAGATATTTTATGGATTAAAGTGATATTTGGATAAAGAAAAGTAATGGGATGCCATAAATTAAAATGATTGACTAAGGATAGACTGCTAGTCATCCAATTTTCTCCAAGTGGTAAGCTAAACTATGCAGCCCTATAGCCTATAGGCCAAGGCTTGCTCTCGAGGCCTTCCGCTCTATGTGGATCGTTATTGCCTCCATAAAGTAGCTTGGAGGCATTACCTCACATGAACACCTAAAGGACGAAATATAACCAAGACATTTAAGACATTATTATCCAACATCCTCATCAAGTCTTCATTAACCAATCATTTTACATTGATTTAACTCCATTGATAAATTGTAAAGTATGATTTATGTATGTGATATGCCTACAGCGCTGGAAAAAGTTGGGTAATCCCTATTTCGCTCGAGCACTTCATTTGATTATAAGACTCAATAGTTAAGGAGCAGTGTAGGAGTTAAAGGTGGTATTCGTTTGAAATATTCGGCTCGCTCGAATTACCCGATCCCTTAACAAACTACCAAACAAATTAATTAATTTAATATGTGTTCGAATATTATCTATAATTAAGTTTTGTAAACTTTATTATCAATATTTAAAATAATTATGTTTTATGTAATTTATTAATGTTCCAACATACCAACGAATTCCTTTTTTGTTAAATATATATTTTTTTCATTTTGCTTTAAGGAGTCGGGTAATAATAGAGTAGCGCCGGATAATTACACTACCTGACTCGTTATCATAAGGAGTCGAGTACTAAAGTTATGCTTGCTAACAAATTACCCGACTCGTTACCTTAAAAAGTAGAGGGAGATACACCAGTACCCGGCTCGACTCGTTTCCAACACTAGTTATGTCAATTCTTGTAAAATGTTGGTATATCGAGCGAATTGCAGAAATAGTCCACGATAGTGTCACCAAGTTGTTGTTTAGTCCCCAATAAGGACACCATTGCAGTTTAGTCACCGAAAGTGGTAAAAAGTTACAGATTAATTAGTCTGCACGTTAACTATTTCCTTAACCTTTTAACACCAAACACGCGATGAGAGATCAAATTTGGACAAATTCATTTTTGGTGGCTCACTAAAATTCATTACACAGTTGAAATGCAAAACATATTATTAAATTTTAACACCAAAAATAAGTTTATGTCTTAAAAGAATCACATTTGCCCCAATTTTAACTTCTTATTGCGTGTTGGCATTAAAAGTTAACAAAATAGTTTAACGCAAAAAAACTAATCTGCAACATTTTGGTCAATTTGAAGGACTAAAATGCAACAACACATCACTATTACAGATTAAACTACAATTTAGTGACACTGTCGGGACTATTTATATAATTCACTCTTGCTATATCATATAATTAGCATCACTTATATAAGAATTATTTGATGATGATCATTCGACTCAATAAATGTCATGTAAACACTATTTCAAAACATTCAACATGCATGGTAATCAACAGCTGTCATGTGCTCATGTAAACACTACGACTTCAAAACAAAAAAAAATTGATTCTTTCATTCTAGTTACGAATTTTGATAAATTAGATATTTAAATCTATCTTGAACTCATATATTTTTCAATATATTTATGGGAATATGGGATACATTTTAAAAAATACACATAAAGTATGTTACCCTTATTATTATTATACTACTCATATGATCGTTTTAACTTAAATATAAAGCTATGTGTTAATTTAGATTGCAATTTTTTTTTGAAGTTTTGATAATTGAAAAAAAACTACTATTAAGTTACGAAATTAGAGGATTTATTAGGCCAGGATGGAGGTATAGTACGTATTCTATCATTTTATGTGAAGAAGTTACTTTTCTATATATTCGTTTTCGTGTTCACAACTCACAAGTGGAGTATTATAGATGTAGAATGAGTCTTTGTTTGATAGAGAATCACAATATGATATTTATATTTAAATTAACACTTCTACTATTTAATTTCTTAAGTTTGTTGACATTGGCCTAGTTCAAAGATAGGTACGTATTTAAAAATGAATATATGAATAGTTGCCGACGGTCAACTATTGGCTGTTCAGTCTAAGATGTCAACCACGATTTAAGGAACATGTTTTTATTTGGAACGAATTATTGAAATAGTCTTTTATAGTATTTTGAGATTGCAATTTACTCTTTAATAGTAATATTATTGTAGTTTAGTTTTCGATTAGTGATAAACATATAGCTTATTGGTCTCCATTTAATTTTTTTCGTTAATTTTTAATACCAACGGACGATTAGGTTAGAGTAAAAGTAAATTAAAAGAAAGATTTTTTAAGATTTATACATAATTTTTGATGTCTAATATTGGAGTATTCTATTTTCATCTTAACTCTTAAGTAGGAAAACATATTTTATATTATGATTTTACTCCATTTTTTAACGTGTATGTGATGAAGGATATATATATATATGATTAAAAAAAATCCTAGATTGCATCTTGGAACCTAGTTCCTAAGAAGACTATACAATAAAAAAACATTTTGTTTTCTTTTATACGTAATTGTTATTCAATGCATGATCATCTTCTTTTTTAATTTAGTTGGCTATATATATATATATAGTGCTCAACCGAAACCAAAAGTACTCGTAATTTTTTCGGAAGAGCATAAAGTAAGATCGACACCTATCTTTGAGAAAATTGCTGAAATGGTCTCCGATAGTATGATCGAGTTACACTCTAGTTCCCAATAGTTACACGGTTGCACGTTAGTCCCCGAAAGTGGCCAAAAAGTTGCACTTTAGTCCCCACGTCAAGTTTTCTGCTAACATTTCATGTTTAGGCGTTAAAACTAGGGTAAAAATATAATTTTTAAGACGTAAAATTGATTTTTTGCCCATATTAGTGCTAAAATGAAACTCCACAACCCTAATTGGGGTGAAGAAAAAAGGGAATTTTGGAGGGAGGGGTTGTGGAGTTTCATTTTGGCACCAATAATTGGGGCAAAAAAGTCAATTTTAAATCTTTAAAATTATATTTTTACCCCAATTTTAACTCCTAAACCTGAAATGTGAACGTAAAATTTGACGTGGGGACTAAAGTGCAACTTTTTGGCCACTTTCGGAGACTAACGTGCAACCGTATAACTATTAGGAACCAAAGTGCAACTCGATCATACTATCGAGGACCATTTCAGCAATTTGCTCCCTATCTTTTGTTGAAGGTTTATTATAATAAGAGCCGGCCAATATGCATGATGATTTATAGTACTTTTTTTATTTCTTTTCTTACAAATGCTTTCGTACTTAATATATAGATTGGAAGTATTAGATAGACAAAAATTATGGAGTAATGTTACTGATAAACCACTTGGTATACATGATTAGACTAATACCATGTAAATTATAGACTATATATTTCCTTAATATTCTCCGAGTACATGAAACCCTACTCTCAAGTGATCACATGGACTGAAATTGAGAGTCTGACTTTCAAAATTTCCCCATAATCAATTGATTTTAATATATTAATTAAATCAATTGATTTACTATATGAATTAAATTTTCATACCAAAATCAATAAATTTAAATATATGAATTAGAGTACTATATATATTAGCGTCAATTATTTATTACATTCTAATGTGCCACTTGTTTAATAAATAAATAAAAAACTTCCTATTGTGCCACTTGTTTTTTCACTTGACCAATAACATACAATTTGCATTCTTAACAATTATATACTTTAAAAATTAACAAAAATTTAATGTATAAGGTGAGAGAAAGCAAATACTTTGTCCAGCAGCTTTGCCAACCATTCAACGTGTTGTGAGGGCTGCCATAAGGACTGAACGTCGCATGGGCGCCTCCTTACTCCGCCTGCATTTCCACGACTGTTTTGTTAATGTACGTATACTTTTTTTTTTTTTTTTTATTTTATAATGAGCGATTTAATGTACGTATACTTTGAGTAAATATTTCTTCGGTTTCGATTTAGATGATTCTCTCCTACTTTTTCTAAGTCATATATTTAAGTACATTCTTTCATTTATTTTTACTTGTTGTACTAACACAATTGTTTACGTTAAACAATACTTGTCAATATTATAGCATTATAAAACTTATATTTCCATATTATCAATAATGAACTTTTTGACAATTTGTTCTTATAAAATTATTAACCAATCAATAATATAGTTTTAAATAAGTGTCCTTCTATATATTTATTGCACTTTTGACTATTTTTAGTTTTTTTTCCTTAATTTATGTGCTATTTTATGATTAATGACAAACAAAACTGAAAGATGGAGTATAAGCTAATCAAATTTGAGTGGAAACAAAATTATTAATTTGTCAAAAATATTGAGACCAAATGTTGCAGTTTGGTCTAAAACAGTTATATTGTTGCATATTAGTTTATGAAAATTATACAAATGGTGTATGTACTCCGTAATATGATATTTGGGGGATCACATCACATCACATACTAGTGTAAATTGTCGAAATGATCTCAGAAAGTGTTTTGAGTTTGTCATTTGATCCTCGCAAGTTTAAAAGCAAATAGTCTTTGAAATTGGACAAATGTAACAACTCATTCAAAAACTTATACCTCCGTCAATTTTTGGACTAAATCGCAACGCCTTTTGACCAATATTTCTGGGGACTAATATGCAATTTTTGAAATTTTGATGACCAAATAACAACTTTGATCCATTTTTCGAGATCATATTGGCAATTTCCTCTCACATACTACAATATTTGTCATTTTCATTGATAATACGGCAAAACTTATGCTAATTTCATGGACTAATTAATAACAATTTAACTATTTGAAACTAAAATCCAACATGCTCAATAACATTTAAGCTAATTAATTAAATCGGCAAACCAGTTCCTTTATGTAGTTATGTGTCCCAATAAGTTAAACAATATAATGTGTATCGACTTATATTTATGTATGCTAACTGTGAAGAGTCTATGGGTTCCACTCTAAAACCAATTGGCAATAGAGGGAGTAACCTGAGATCTTATATATTGACTCGGAAGGATACTGATATCCGATGTGGGATGTGCATTTTAACACTAACTTATACTTTAAATTTCCTTATCTAGGGGTGTGATGGTTCGGTTCTTCTAGACCCTAGCACAGCCTTTGATGGTGAAAAGAATGCAATTCCAAATGCCGGTTCACTCAGAGGATTTGAAGTAGTTGATGCGATAAAGACTGAGGTTGATAGAATCTGTAAAAAACCCATTGTTTCTTGTGCTGATATTTTGGCCGTTGCTGCTCGTGATTCTGTTGTTACGGTAAGTTAATTTTATACTATATACATATTAAATTATTCATTTCTAAATTGTAAATGATTTTTATTAGATAGACGACTGTAATAAAAATTAATGAATCGTATCATTAATGAACGGTTACCAATGCAGCTAGGAGGTCCATCATGGAAAGTACAATTAGGGAGGAGAGACGCAACTACAGCAAGTAGTGCAGCCACCACTTCCCTTCCACCCCCATTCCTAAGCCTATCGGGCCTCATCACCTCGTTCGCTAATCAAGGGCTTAGCGTCGTGGACCTAGTGGCCCTCTCGGGAGGCCACTCCATAGGCTTCTCTCGATGCCAAAACTTCAGAAACCGCATTTACACGGAAACAAACATCAATCCGACTTTCGCGCTAAGCATGCAACAAATATGCCCCCTCACTGGAGGAGACACAAACCTGGCAGGGTTCGATTCGTCAGCTTTTGTTTTCGACACAAAATACTTCACTAGTTTGGTAAATCAGGAAGGTCTTCTCCATTCCGATCAACAATTGTTCAATGGCGGAGGTGCAACGGATGCTCTTGTGCAAACATATAGCACAAGTCCTGGAGCTTTTGCTAGCGCCTTCGCTCAATCGATGATTAATATGGGTAACATTAAGCCATTGACTGGGACTAATGGCCAAATTCGGGCGAATTGCAGGGTGGTCAACCCATAAATCATACCCTAAAAATGTTGTCCGGCCCCAGTTGACTTTATATTCCATTTTCATAATAAGAAGATATAAAGTGATGCTCCAACGTTTAGATCATTGGAAATTCTAGTTGCGTGCGTGTGATGTAACGACACACTCTTACAAGTTACAACAAAGTGTGTATATTATTAGATCGATATTGTATTAGTATTGTTGCGAGATAATCAACTTAATACGAGATGATATGTGTTACTTTTTTTAATCCTCATAAATTATTAAAAAAAATTAGTCATCATGAACTGTCAAAAGGAAATGATTTTAGAAATTTGGGAGATTGATATCCTTTGACATTAATATTTAGATACTAGAATTATTACTATGCCCCTAAATTATACCCTTCTTCCCCAACTTTATCTTCTTCTTTATAACACAATCACCATCAGCAACGCCACCATCAAAACAACTTCCACCAACCATAACTAACATCACAACAACACATACCTTACCATCACCATAACTATCCACCATCACATACCCTTATCATCTTCTTCTTGAGACTTTTCTTCCTCAACTCACAAACCCACCACCAATAGAACTAACCCCTCTCTCTCCATATCATCAATTAACATCACCAATAACCAATCCCCTTCCGTAATTTTACTAAACTCGAAATCTCACTTTCACGCCCAATTAAAAAAAATCAAAACTCTAACCCCACACTTGATTGAAGCCGTTATTGCATGAAGTAAGGGGGTATGGTCGTGGTTTTGAGGTGTTTGGAGAGTGGTGGCACCCTGGTCGCGGTTTTAGAGTGTTGGAGAGTGGTGGCCACAGATTTTGAGGTGGTGGAGGGTGGTGGTCGCGATTTTAGGATGGTGGGATGGAGGTCGCGGTTTTGGGGTGGTGGTCGAGAGGAAGAAAGAGAAATGAAGAAGATGTAAGGTGGAGGTGGTGGATGTGAGGAAAAAGATGTAAAACTGGTGGTGATATCAGGGGGATGGTAATGGTTGGATAATATATATGTAAGGAAGAAGAAGATGAAATGGTAAGAGTAGACTAGTAATTTAGGGGGGATGGGTGACATGACTTTGCAAAGATTATAGTAGAAACTAAACATTGTCACAAAAAGGTGCCAATCTGCCAATTTCTCCTTTAGTACCTGACAATAACTTATGACAATAACGTCGGTTTTGATTGACAAACATGATTGGATTAAATCTTAAGATAAATTTTTAATTTTAGTGAACGTTTGAAATATTTGTTACACTTTTTTTCAATTAAAACTAGATCTAATTGTTGATTTTCCATCCCAACACTTCACCACCACATCATCATCAACAAAAACCACCGATCAACTTTAAAAATATTAAGATAATAAATGATTATCTAAAAAAGAAATTAACCTATCATAATTGCAACTGTTCAAAAAGTTAATGTAATTTAAATTTATTATTTTACCATTTTAACTATAATAATTGTTTTTAATATCAAGGACAATTATATATAGAATATAATAGTATTAGTTTTTCTAGATCCTTCAAAAAAAATTTTATCTAAATATAATTATATATTTTAAAACACAACTAATATCTGAAATAGATCAATGTTACTGTATTAGCATTCGAAGAGTCTTACCATAATAACTTGAAAAGTTCTAATACCACAAATTGTAATCATTATTAATGTTGATTGAATTTCAACTACCCCTCAAACTTTTATAAGTAGGCCAAATGATAGATCAAATTTATGAATAGGTTAGATTGCCATTCGAACATTCTTTTAAGTTAGTATACTTCCTCAATTTAATTTTATAAGCCAAATTGTTTCAGTTTAAGATTTTTGTTAAGGGTAAAACGGAATTTTTTTGGCATACAATATTAAATAAGGAAATAGTTTATGCCTCTTTAATTGTATCAAATAGAAATCTTTATTAATTTTTCACACCAAAAATGAGTTTAGTAAGTCTTAGAAAATTATTTTTTTCATAAATTTAACATCAAGTATTGGTGTAAAATATTGACAAAATAGTAATATGGGCAGTGGCGGATGTGTTTGGGTTCAAGCCCGTTCACTCGAACAGGCATTTTTTTTTGAAAAAAAAATATTATATATATTTAAAGAAAAAATTAATGTAAAAATTAGAATTAAAATTTATATTTACATATACTTAAGTATTTTGAACAGCCACTTTGAAAATTATGCCAATTTCGAACAGTCACTTTGATATTCCTGGATCCGCCACTGAATATGGGAACCAATATGCAACTTTTTGACCACTTTGATATAATTATATATTTTAAAACACAACTAATATCTGAAATAGATCAATGTTACTGTATTAGCATTCGAAGAGTCTTACCATAATAACTTGAAAAGTTCTAATACCACAAATTGTAATCATTATTAATGTTGATTGAATTTCAACTACCCCTCAAACTTTTATAAGTAGGCCAAATGATAGATCAAATTTATGAATAGGTTAGATTGCCATTCGAACATTCTTTTAAGTTAGTATACTTCCTCAATTTAATTTTATAAGCCAAATTGTTTCAGTTTAAGATTTTTGTTAAGGGTAAAACGGAATTTTTTTGGCATACAATATTAAATAAGGAAATAGTTTATGCCTCTTTAATTGTATCAAATAGAAATCTTTATTAATTTTTCACACCAAAAATGAGTTTAGTAAGTCTTAGAAAATTATTTTTTTCATAAATTTAACATCAAGTATTGGTGTAAAATATTGACAAAATAGTAATATGGGCAGTGGCGGATGTGTTTGGGTTCAAGCCCGTTCACTCGAACAGGCATTTTTTTTTTGAAAAAAAAATATTATATATATTTAAAGAAAAAATTAATGTAAAAATTAGAATTAAAATTTATATTTACATATACTTAAGTATTTTGAACAGCCACTTTGAAAATTATGCCAATTTCGAACAGTCACTTTGATATTCCTGGATCCGCCACTGAATATGGGAACCAATATGCAACTTTTTGACCACTTTTAGGAACTGAAATGAAATGGTACCACTATTATGGACTTAACTGCAATGTGATGACACTTCTAGAAACTATTCCGCAATTCACTCTAGCGAGTTGAATAGAACAGTGAACATTAAGAAACGAAACAGTTCAAACATCAATAATTTCCCATATTGATGTCAAATTATTCTTTCACTACATAATCAAGAGATATGTAATTTTCATTTTAAAAATTATATATACTACCTCCGTTCTTTTTTATTTGTCATCCTAAACTTAATTTTTTGTTTTTAAAATACTTGTCTTTCTAACATAATTAATTGTAAATTTACATTTTCATTGAACTTGTTGATTATTTTTTCTTATGAATTTATCAACCAATCAATCAATTATATAGTTTCAATTGGTTATCATTATATATTTTCAATGTACTTATTTTTTAACCTCTTTAATTTATGCACAAATTACTAAAATAACAATGAAAAAGAATGGAGAAAGTAAATAACTACATATTTAATAAGTGAATCGAGTTAATACCAGTAGTGCGGTCTCAGGAGTCAGGTATACTCAATTCGATTCCAAATTAATATTTTCAAAAGGAATCGAATTCTATTTTTATTCCAAAGTCGTCATCTATAATTCGATAGGCATGATGACTAAAATATGTAACCTGGTTACCTGGGTCACCGAAATCCTAATGCTGCTATTATTGCTTTTTTGTCCTTTCACAAAATTAGTTACGGTTAAGTACTAGTCAATTTGAGTTAGGATCACTGACATCAACTATATTTATCTCATATTTCCAATTGATCACTTATATTTTAAAATTATATTCAATTAATATTTGATTTATTATTCATCCACTGTTCTGTTTTATCAAATGGTTAACAAACACACATGAGAGGTATGCAATATGTATGGAGGGCATTTTCTTTATTTCAAATGGATATGATGGTAGGTAAGAGAGATAATTGTTGGAATGGTCCCCGTAATTGTGTGTCAATTGTACTTTGGTTCCACTTAATGGTCGGTCTGCAGGTTTAGTCCGCGTAATTGTTATATTTGGTGCACGTTAGTCCCCAACCATTAAAAATGGACGAAAAGTTGTAACTTTGGGCCAAAATTGAAGTTTTAGCATAAAATTAAGGTTAAAATACAATTTGGAATAACATTTTGGGAGTTAAGGAAATTTTTAGTAACCAAATTGTGTTTTAACCTTAACTCTATGTTAAAACTTCAATTTTGACCCAAAGTTACAATTTTCCGTCAATTTTTAACGGATGGGGACTAAAGTGCACCAAATATAACAATTATGGAGATTAAACTTGCAGAGCAACCATTAAGTGGGACTACAGTGCAACTGGCACACAATTACATGAACCATTCCGCCAATTATCTCGTAGGTAGGAATAAAACAAAAGAGCAAATTCGCAAATACTGTACCCTAAATAGGATCCAACTGAATGACCCCCAATTTGTTAAAAACATTTTACGAAAGCCTAAAATCAAAATTGAGGAGAGACCTAAGCTGGACCGAGATGAAGGGCGGTGAGAGAATTATATTTTACAAGTGTTGTGTAATGCATGACTTGTTCGTTCTAGCTTTATTCGGAAGACAAGTTTTTCAATTTATCTCGTGCTTGAAGTTTCTTCGTTTACCTAACCCAACAATACATATAACTAATGTATCTTCCAACAACACTTTGATGTTCAATGTTTTTGTCTGTTAGAAGCGTATGTATGACTACAAATTTTACCTTTATAAAGAGAGTTAATTGCAGGAATGGTCCTAGTAAGTGGGGGTCTAGTGCACTTTGATTCTCAAAATTGGCACTGTTGCGGAAATGGCTATAATACTGTATTTTGGTCCTTGGTCCGTTAACATTGATGATTTTGGGCGTGAATAGTGAAGTGTTGGGACAAACATGAAACTTTTAAGAAGTTGATTACCTTAATGAAACTTGGAGGGGCAAAATGACTAAATTTCCCCCGATATTTTGTCCCCCTCAGTTCCATAAGGTAACCAACTTCTCAAAAGTTCTATTTTTGCACCAAACTTCACTATTAACGCCAAAAACCGTCAATGTTAACGGATCAGAGACGAAAATGATACACATTTTCAGGAACCATTTTCACAACAGTGCCTCTTTCAAAGACCAAACTACACCAGACCCTACTTACTGGGACCATTTCAATAACAATTAACTCTTTATAATGATGCCAACTTATTAGTGGTTACTTTTATGGAATAGGCTCAAGTGATGAGAAGGTTTGTTAAAAGTGTATGAGAATTTCTAGTAAAATTAATATTTTGATAAATTAGCTAATTGCTCAAATGGTCTCCGATAGTATGACCGAGTTGCACTTTGGTCCCTAATAGTTACACGGTTGCACGTTAGTCCTCGAAAGTGGCCAAAAAGTTGCACTTTAGTCCCTTCGTCAAGTTTTCCACTAACATTTCAGGTTTAGGGGTTAAAATTGGCCTAAAAATATAATTTTTAAGACGTAAAGTTGATTTTTTGCTCCAATTGGTGCTAAAATGAAACTCCACAACCCTAAATTTTTTTGGCTGGAGGGGGTTGTAGAGTCTCATTTTGGCACAAATTGGGGAAAAAAAAATCAACTTTAAATCTTTAAAATTATATTGTTACCCCAATTTTAACTCCTAAACCTGAAATGTTAACGTAAAAGTTGACGTGGGAACTAAAGTGCAACTTTTTGGCCACTTTCGGGGACTAGTGTGCAACCGTGTAACTATTGGGGACTAAAGTGCAACTCGGTCATACAATCGGGGACCATTTCAGCAATTTGCTCTCGTATAATTTGACATATTATGGGATACGTGAATTTGTTATACCATCCCGTATATGATGATTTGATATATATTTAAGTCGATCACATGAACAAAATTGAGAGGGGCTAGCTAGGGTTGTTAACAAATGTTAAGATTCGAAAAGGTTTGACGTATTTGGCTCGAAAAGGTTTGATTCGAAGTTCGATTCGGCCTTTCAAACCTCAAGCCAAACCTTAAAAACGGATATTTGTCAAACCGAGCTAAACGGTGCGAAAAGGCTTGGCTCGGATCATTCATGTCCATTTATCCTAGGTTTATATATATATTCCAAATGCCAATTTTTAAGGTGTGACCAAGTCAAACGTGTTCGGCTCGAAAAGAAGCTAAGCAGTGGTAATTCTAAAGATTTCCGGGGGAAAATAGAGATGTCTCCTATGTTACCCATAATATGTGGAAGTATCGACGTAATTTCATAGAGTTCGACCTCTCAAACCACAAGCCAAACCTCCAAATTCGACTCGATTACAGATCTACTCATGATATATACCCTGTTTAGATTTATAGAGTTTCATAGTAAAGTTAGTTGATTATATATAGATGATGAATATGTAACCTTTCACGATCCATCTCATATATTATAAACCAACTTTCAAAATAAAATTGATGGTGGTTTATAATCTACTAATAAAGCATCAATTATTGATTGAATTTTATTGATGACGCTAGATTATTCTGTGGTATATACTAAACTGTCCTTTGATTCTAATGTCGTAACACTTGTTTTTTCAGTAGTTGACCTTGACCAGTAACAATTTATTACATTCTTCACAATTAAACACTTTCAAAACAAAAGGTAATGGATAAGTGATAGAAAGCATAGTGAAGCTAGTTCGATTAGATAAGAACTACTTAGTATGCATGTTTAATTTAATAGGTAAACTAATTAAGGAGACAATTGTGGAGGTCTGGAGGTGAACTTGTGAAGGTCATTATTATATAAAGTCGCTCGTTAGACTTCATTAAGATGTAATTATCATTCATTTATTATATTATCAAACTAAATTGAAAATGCCCTAGTGTATGTACTATATATGTAGATCATGTACAACAAGTCAACAATTGTAATTAATAGAATGTGTTAATATCTTAATAGTTTTACTCATGCGTACAAACAAGAGTATAAGAGCTATAGATGATGCATCAAGTACGTATAAATTAACAATGAAGAAATAATGGTCAATGTGGGAACGAATTGCACAAATAGTCCTCAATAGTGTTATTAAGTTGTAGTTTAGTCATCAATAGTGGCATCATTTGTAGTTTAGTCTTCAAAAGTGGCAACAAAGTTGTAGTTTATTAATGGCCCATGTTAACTATTACGTTAATTTAACACCAACACGCGTGAAAGGTTAAATTTGGACAAAAATTTTTTTTTTTAAGACTTAAACTCATATTTTGTGTTAAAAATTATGAAGTTTTGCATTTCAACTTCGTAACGAATTTTCATTAGACATGAAAAATGAGTTTAAAACTTGAAGTCATTTTTTGCCTCAAATTTGACCTCTCATCGCGTGTTAGTGATAAAAATTAACGAGATCGTTAACATGATGACTAATCTACAACTTTTTTTGCCATTTGCGGGGACTAAATTACAATCGTGCCACTATTTTGGACTAAACTACAACCTGATGACACCATATACTCGCCGAATAGTCCCCGAAAGTGGGTTAAGGTTGTCATTCGATTCTTGATGATTATTCAACAATGACAAATTAGTCTCCAAAATTAGATAAAAATTGCTAACTAGTCTAGAAAATGACGGAGATGATTAACTTAACGATAATTGTGTAATTACCTTCCACTTTTAGGGACAAAGGTCCCATTATTAATACATTTTAACAGCTATTCGTCACTTTTTTGGACTAAATTATATTTTTTGTCTAATTTCGAGACTAATTTGCACCTTACTTTTAAGGACTAAATGATAACTTTGACCCACTTTCTGAGACTATTTCGGTACAATTTGATGAGCTATAATAAATTGAAAATCAACTATTACTACCAATATATGTTATTTTATTCAATGATCTTCCACGCTTGGGCCTATAAAAGTTCACCACCATTCTTGAATTCTTACAATTCCAACTAAATCCATTTCAATATATATATATATAAGCTTAACAAATGGCTTCCAATAATGTTTTGTTTGTAATGGTATCTTTGATGATGTTAATGAGGATGAGCTTCTCGCAATTGTCACCTACATTTTATAACACAGTTTGCCCAGCAGCTTTGCCAACCATTCATCGTGTTGTGTGGGCTGCCATAAAAACTGAACGTCGTATGGGCGCCTCCTTACTCCGCATGCATTTCCACGACTGTTTTGTTAATGTACGTATACTTCGAGTAATGTTCGTTTCGATTTAGATGAATCGTTTAATTTTTCTTAAGTCATATTTTTAAGTATGAGCTAAGAAATTACATAACATCGAGTTTGAGTCATTATTATTTTGCTTTTCCTAACATATATGAGATGAAACAAAATTATCGAGTTTGTAGTAGTTAGTGGGACTTTTAGTTGCACGTTGGTCTTCGATAAATACGATATTGTAGATTTATCCTCATAAACGGCATAAATATTGCACGATGGTATTTCGTGAATCATACTGCAACATCAGCCATTTTACGAGACCATGCATGCACTCTCCAATATTTATGTCATTTTTTCGGGGAATACATGTGACATTCTGTGTAAAAAGTTAAAGCCTTATTAAATAATCTTATATTAAGATTTATGTTTAGGACTATCATGGTAATTTATACAAAATTTAGGGATTAATTGTGTAATTTATGTATTAAGAGAAAATACTAATAGAGAAAGTCTTAACAGAACCGTAACCGACTAACCGGCCCGAACTCTATCTGATACTAAAATGAGACTTGGTCCTTATTACTGAAGGGAAGATTTATTATTTCTGGAGTGATGGTTCAAAATACATATTAACTTTTATTAACAGTCTAAAGATATATATTCATACTTACGCTTCATTTTTTTTGATGCCGAATCTTATATATAATTTAGAGAAAACACATAGGTCTTCGTAGTTTGGACGCAATGAAAGTAGAGACCGGCCTTTAGCTTGGTAAGAAATTAAAATATTTACTTAATGCTTTATATCCATATGATAAAAGATATACGCTTATTGTTATTTTGCACCTTGAACTATCACAGAAGTTTCAAAATGTACCCTAATACTATCATAAGCTTCAAATTGCACCCTATACTACGTTTTGTCTCATTTTACCCCTGAAATGCCAATTTAAATGGAATTTCGTTTTGAAAAAAGGTAAATTTGGGTTATCACATATATTAACTTTTGGAACATTTTTTACAAATAACTAAACTTATAAATTAAAAATTAACCCCATCCCTTCATCTTCTTCATCAAAACCCCACCCTACCTCATCACCCGCATCACCCCCTCAAAGTCCGGCAAGAACCCATTACACAACACATTATTTAACACTTTTGAAATTTCGGTAGCTTAGACAAAATCTGGAGCAGTATTTGATCAGATAAAAATGAAGTCTTGTCAATTACAACTAATGGGTTGATAAAGCCTTCATCTTTATGCGGCTTTTGGGGACTCGCATAAATTGGTTTTTGGTTTTGAGGTTGTAGTTAAATTGGTTGTTTAGGTGAAGGTTGTTATTGGAGCCTAACATTGCAGAACACAATATTGAACACTTTCTTGTTCTTCACCCAATAATTTGACCATCTTCTTGATCTTTGTAAGGGAGATTCAACACCAAAATTCAGAAGTGAAAATGTCATAATTTGGTATCTTCTTCAATTTTTTTCATTGGATTTTGTTCTTCAACTGTTGGTTGGGTTTCAAGTGAAATTAAGATTTGTTTGGTAGATTGGGGTTGGTTTCTAGAGAAATTTTTGTTATGATTTTGTTTTTGTTTTTGTTTTGAGGAATTATTTAATGGTCTCAATGTAAACCTTTGCAGTGGTCTCATGATTTGTGGAGTTTCTGATGAAATCTGTGATGAATTGACCAGATCGATGTGGATGGGGTAGGGGCGGGGGTTTGATAAAAAGAAAAATGAGATGGGGTTAATTTTTAATTTACAAGTTTATTATTTGTATAAAGTGACACAAAAGTTTAATGTATGTGATATTTCGAGTTTGCCTTCCTTTAAAATGAAATTCAATCTAAAATTTGTGTTTGAGGGTGCAAAATGAGACAAACCGTATTATAGGGTTCAATTTAAGGCTTATGATAGTATTATGGTGCAACTTGAAACTTTCGTGATAGTTCAGGGTGCAAAATGAAAATAAATATGTAGTGTCTAAAATGATAAATTCAATGAGGTTGTTTGATTAAGTTATTACTTTTTCACGGTCTTATCTAGACATGATTTAACACGTAAATATTTTTAATTTTACGTAGATAAAAATTATAAGAAGTTGTTATTTCAAAAATATTTTTTTTCTTTTTTTCGATTTATTTGTCAAAAAAAAATTGAGTTCTCTTTCAATTTTTTCGATTTGCATAATAAGAAGATATAAAGTGATGCTCCAATGTCTAGATCATTGGAAATTCTAGTTGTGTGCGTGTGTAACGGCACACTTACAAGTTACAACAAAGTGTGTATATCTATACTCCTAGATATTCTAAGTATTCCTCAATAGTTGTACTTGTACTATCAATATTATTGGATCGATATTGTAGAGGTGTGAGCATGCTTTGCTACTGAAGCAAGATGTCTTGACTAAATTAAAAAATTGTGTGCATTTATGCTAAGTTATGTTGTAAATTGCTTAACCTAATTAATGTGGAGTTTATATTTAGGGGTGTGATGGTTCGGTTCTTCTAGACCCTAGCACGGACTTTGATGGTGAAAAGAATGCAATTCCAAATGGTTCACTCAGAGGATTTGAAGTAGTTGATGCGATAAAGACTGAGGTTGATAGGATCTGTAACGGACCGGTGGTCTCTTGTGCTGATATTTTGGCGGTTGCTGCTCGTGACTCTGTTGTTGCGGTACTTCAATAATATATATTAGCCGTTTGTACATAATCTAGTCTGTGCGAACTGTATCAATAACGAATAGTTGCTTTAAAATAATGTTGCTAAAGATTCTATATGAATGTAAAAAAATATGCAGCTAGGAGGTCCATCATGGAAAGTACTACTAGGGAGGAGAGACGCTACTACAGCAAGTGCTGCAGCCACCATTGACCTCCCGTCCCCATTCTTAAGCGTATCAGGCCTCATCGATGCCTTCGAGAAACAAGGGCTTAGCGTCGTGGACCTAGTCGCCCTCTCGGGAGGCCACTCCATAGGCTTCTCTCGATGCCAAGCCTTCAGAACCCGCATTTACACGGAAACAAATATCGACCCGACTTTTGCACTAAGCATGCAACAAATATGCCCCCTCACTGGCGGAGACGACAACCTGGCAGGATTCGATCCGACAGCTTTGGTTTTCGACACAGAATACTTCACTAGTTTGGTAAATCAGGAAGGTCTTCTCCATTCCGATCAAGAATTGTTCAATGGTGGAGCTGCAACGGATGCTCTTGTGCAGACATATAGCACAGATCCTGAAGCTTTTGCAAGTGCCTTTGCTCAATCCATGATAAATATGGGTAACATTAAGCCATTGACTGGGACTAATGGCGAAGTTCGGGTGAATTGCAGGGTGGTCAACCCACTAATCACATCTCAAAAATGATATCTCGAGCCAATTGTCGATTTGGTCCCAATATTGTAGATTAATAAAAGTGTCACATATGTTGCAGTATAATTTCTGAAAATGATAATCTTGCATTATAGTTCCCAGATAAATAAAAACTAATAATGTGTAATAATTGTTACTTTCGTAAATCATATTGTAACACTTATATCACTCTTGGGACTAATCTACAATAATTTAACTATCTGGAATGAAAATATAATTTTATTCCACTATCTAAAACAAAATCGATAACTATCTTGTTGATATTCCACTCCATTTTCATAATAAGAATGGAAGATAAAGTGATCCAACGTCTAGATCATTGGGAATTCAAATCGCATGTGGTGTAACGGCACACTCTTACAACGAAGTGTGTATATTAATACTAGATATTGTAAGTCATCCTTAGTAGTAGTACTTGTACTATACATATTGCTAAATATTGTATTAATATTATTTTGAAATAATTGTTGATTTAATGTCATATGTCATGCGTTATTGCTTGCCTTTTAATCAATAAGAAGTTATTCAAAATTTTAGTCGATCTGTATAAATTCTCAAAAAGATATGTACGCTAGCTAGTACCTACAGCTGACAATAACGTCAATTTCGGACCAAGAAACAAGATTGAGAGTAAAACTTATGTAACATTTCTTGGATAATTAAATGTTTGAATCATAATTTGGCAATGATGATTGCTAAAGAGTTGTGCTAAATTTGAGAATGAATGGAAGAATTTGAAAATTGAAGTAATTTCTCTCACATAGGAAGAGCATGGGAAAATTGTTCACTTGATCACTTCATAAGAAGAGACCTCCCGAAGCCTAGCAAATAAGTTACAACTTTATGCTAAGGTCTCTCGCGAGGGGGTTTAATCATGGAATCAAATTGAAAAAATTTGTTAGCCCAGTTGTGTATTCGGTTCTCTACTTGGCAAAAATGGGTTTAATCAACAAGAGCAACATTTCCAACCGAACGACTAAATTAAATCACATACCAAATGACCAAATTAATAAAAATTACAAGTGTGAAACATGTGTTGAAGCTAAATCAACAAGAGCAACATTTCCAACCGTGGTTAGAAATACTAAGCCTTTTGGTCTTATTCATGCTGATGTTTGTGATATGAGTCCAATACAATCTAAATGTGGAAATGAGTATTTTATTAGCTTTGTGGATGATTGTACAAAATTTTGTTATGTATACTTGATAAAAACTAAGAATGAAGCAATTAACAAATTTGCTCTTTACAAAAAAAAAGTTGGAAATTAACCTGAGGGTAGGATAAAAGTGGTACGAAGTGATAAAGGCGGTGAATATGTCTCACCTTTCGAACAATTTTGCTCCGAACGTGGTATAATATCAGCATCATCAAGAAAAACCACCTATCCGCCTCTTCATTTTCAAAATAATACAAACAATGAAATAGGCCAATCAGTTTTAAATGTTCGAAAAGTGAAATGGAAGGAGATGTTTTAGAATTTTTTTCCTAACTAAATATTTTCGAATAGGGATAATGAAGGTGGAGAAAAATGATAAGTAGATAGTTTCAAAGGATGGATAAAATATACTTCCTCCGTCTCTAAAAGATTGTCATATTTTGACTTTTGTTAGTCAAACATTACAAAATTTGATCACGAATTCTCATTAAACGATAAGAAATAATATAGTCTTGTGTGACCTTGTTAGATTCGTCTCAATATATATTTTTGAAATATTAACTTTTTATAATTTTTTCTCATGTAGAATAATAGATATTTATGTTTTCAATCGTGTTTTGTTGACCACCAAAAGTCAAAATGTGACAATCTTTTAGGGACGGAGAGAGTATATTTTTTGTTAGGTTTCAAATGATAGGGTTTATTATAGTAGTGTAGTTAGGTTAGGTTTAATTGGTTTTATTTATTGCTCCCAGGCTGCTAGCTCTTGGACTTCTATTGGGCCATTGCTCATGGTCCAATTAGGGTTTTTTATTTTAGAACTTGTGTTAACTCTCCTATTTTTTAATATTATCGTTATTTAACAAAAAAAGAAAAGATCGAAATTTATAAATTAATCCTCAAAATTAACAACAATTGCGATTTAGTTTAGAACTAACGGAGGTGTTAAACTTAGAGGGAATTGCCGAAATGGTCCTCGAAAGTGGCACCAAATTGCACTTTGGCCCGTAATAGTGGCACGGATGCAGCATAATTCCCGAAAGTGGTCCGAAAGTTGCAGTTTGGTCCCCAGGTTAGTTTTTCCATTAAAATTGGGGCAAAACATAATTTTTAATACTTTAACTTTAGATTAAATTACTTTTGGAGTCAAATTAAAAATCCCAACCCTCTTCCCCTAAAGTCACTTCTTAAACATATAATTTTTAAATACTTAAGCTTACTTTTTGGTTACTTTATTTTTCATTTTAAACTTTTGATTATTATTTTTCGATTTCCTTTTTTTGATTCTTTTTGGGTTTTTTTTTCAATTTCTTTTTAGATTTTTTTCTCTATTTTTTTTCGATTGTTTTTCTCATTTTTTTTCTCTTTTTTCTCAATTTTTTATCGTTTTCTTTTTCGATTCTTTTTTCTTTCTTTTCTTGATTTTTTCCCATATTTATTTTTTGTTTTTTCTCTTTTCTTTTTCAATTTTTTTTAATTTCTTTTTTCTCATTTTTTTTTCAATTTTTTCAGGATTTCTTTTTCAATTTTCTCCGATTTATTTTGATTTTTAGAAATCATGAAAAAGATGGAAAACAAAATCGAAAAGGAAAACGTGAAAAAATCGAGAAAAGAAAGCGAGAAAAAATTGAAAAATAATTCGAAAAAAAATCTAAAAATAAATTTAAAAAATCGAAATAGAAATTAAAAAAAAAAAGTAACCTTAAATGGCACCACATTGCACTTTGGCCCTTAATAGTGGCACGGGTGCAACAAGAAGTAAGTTTAAGTGTTTAAATTATATGTTTAAGTGATTTTGGGGGAAGAGGGTTGAGATTTTTAATTTGACCCCAAAAGTAAGTAAATCAAAGTTGAAGTATTAAAAGTAATCGAAAAAGAAAATCAAAAGAACTCAAAAAAAATATCGAAAGTTTAAATTGAAAAAAAGCAACGAAAATGTAAGCTCAAGTGTTTAAAATTATATGTGTTTAAGTGATTTTGGGGGAAGAGGGTTGGGACTTTTAATTTGACTCCAAAAGTAAGTTAAAATATTAAAAATTAAGTTTTTGCCCCAATTATAATGGTAAAACTAATGTGGGGACCTAACTTCAACTTTCAAACCACTTTCGGGATTATGCTGCACTCGTGTCACTATTGGGGACCAAAGTGCAATTTGGTGCCACTTTCGGGGACCATTTCGGCAATTTTGTCGTTAAACTTAGTTAACAATAATTGTGCAATTGGCTTCCACTTTTGGGGACCAAGTTATGTTAAACTATGTCACATTTTTGGATTAATTTGTAACTTTTGTTCAATTTTGAGGACTAATTTATAATGTTTGAACTTTCGAGATCAAATGACACTATAAATCCACTTTGAGGGACTTTTTCGCCGATTTACTCTTTTTTATGTGTTGCGTCAATTGTTATTATTTACGGGATTAAAAGTAAAACTTCTTAACACATATTATACAAGACTAATATATTTTTAACTATCTAAAAATAAATGATATCATCTAGATTGATTATGATGATTTGATGTAATTGTATATTAATAACGAGCAAATTATTGAAATGGTCCTGAAAGCGGGTTCATGTCTTTTGGTCCTCGAAATTACAAAAGTTACAACTCAGTCTACTATATTGGCCAACGGTTACAGATTGGTCTAAAATTTAATGAATGCATTAATTTTTAACGCCTCAGCAATGACAATTGTATTTCACTCTTAAACTAATTTTTTTTATTACCGTTCTAGCTTATTAACAATGCGTGTAACTCACGAGGCACGTGGGCCGTTGACATTTAACAACGCCGTTAAGTTTTGGACCAATCTGCAACCATTGGCCAATATCATGGACTTATTTGAAACTTTTGTACTTTTGGGAACCAAAAGGCAACCTGAACCCACTTTCGAGAACCATTTCAGCAATTTGCTCTATTAATAACCATTTAAAATAAATGATTTATTTAGATTAATACTCCGTTATCAGTTGAATAGTTGATGTAATTAAAGACCTTATACATATAGTCTTATAATATGATATATATAAGACTACATGTAAATATTAAATATAGATCAATGTTACTGTTTAGCATTTGAAGAGTCACACAATAACTTGGAAAGTTCCAAGTACCACTAAATGTAATAATCATGATAATATACAATCTAGCTAGTCGCCTTAATTGTCTCCGTCGACCTTCTTGACCTGCCTCAATGTTTATGTATGATGTATCTCTTAATTATATCCATCCCAACACACATGGAGATTAATATTTTCGATATACACGACCTGCTTTTAAGCTTTTTAGATTTACCTTATCTGACTTTTATTTTATTTAAATGTACTTTTTATTAAAAGTTAATCTTTATTACACCTTAATGATTTGGTTAAATGTTACTTCATGTGTTCCTTTTCTAAGGAACATTATTTTATCTAAAATAAAAATCTTTTTTTACAATATCATTTTTTTATTAAATTGGGTAAGGTAAAGTATAGAAGAATAACTACGTTTGAGATAGATAAATTTTATTTTATTAAAGTTCATGTAAAAGTACATGGTTCTCAAAAAAATGCACGAAAGAACTAATTAATTTTATTAATTTATTAAGTATACTAATTTTCTTTAATCCAATTAAAATTATAAATTTTAAAATAAATAAGCTAGTTTAAAGTTTGACTCGACTTAATGAAAACTTGGTTGGACTCATTTTGAACATACCTACTAAAACTCAAGAATAAATAATTAATAATGTCTATTATATAAATCCCACTTATGCAGTGGGGTGAATAAAATAGATCGGTTAACATTAAGAAAAGAGAAAGGACAATTCAAAGATCAATAGTCTCTCATCAACTTAATTTATTCTTTTACCACATAATCAATCATCATCATTAGTCCATACTTTGTGTGCTTGGAGGAGGAACTGTTTTCATTTTAAAAAAATTGTTAGTAATAACATCTACATCAATATAGAAGGTTGATGAGAAATCGTTTACAAAGTTTTGTTATGTCGTCCAATATAAGACCAACCATTAACAACATGTAAATGACTTAGACCTTATGTCCCATTTCAAAATTGATCATTGCTTTCGAGCCATTGGATTAGTTAGGTCAATCTTGATCGTTGATCATTTGATTTTATCATCGTATTCTAAGTCATTGAATTAGTTAGAACAATTTTGACCATTAATTATTTTAACGTGGGACCAATTATAAAATCACTTAGGCCCCACTTCATCATTGACGTATGCCCCACTTCATCTTTGAACATTGTTTTTGAGCTATTAGATTAGTTAGGTCAATCTTGGTCGTTGATAATTTGACTTAACCATTGCATTTTTAGCGTTCTTAGTTAGGCTAATTTTGACCATTTATCATTTCAAATATGGGATCAGGTATTAAATGACTTATGCCCTACTTCATAATTGGCGTATGCCCCACTTCATAATTGATCATTGCATTTGAGTCATTGGATTAGTCAGACCAATCTTGGTCATTAATCATTTGACTTCACCATCATATTTAGAGTCATTGGATTAGTTGAATAAATTTGCACACATAAACGAGATCGACTCGTGATATATGAGTCAAACATAAGTAATATCTCCTGGCATAAGTACCTTAATCTTGACGTTATACTCGATTCGATCTGTAACATAAAGAGTACCTTAATCTTGACGTTATACTCTGTCGCTAATATCATCTATAAAAAAGTGTAAAACGGTCACATGCATTAACAACACCTACGTACCTCTGCCACAAAGTACACGTAGAAATTAGTTATTTACCAGTTAAACTATACTCCGGAATATACCTAGTATATACTAGGCATATCATAAGATTCATTGTTTTGAAAAGGAGAATAAATTCAAAATATCATGTCTCGTAGTACCGGAGCCTTTTAGATTCGTGCCTGTTTGATCGAACAAACACTTTTAAAAAAAAATTATATATAAAGAAAAAATTAATATAAAATTTAAGTATTTTAAACAATTATTTTAAAATTATATCAAATTTAAACAAACACTTTAAAATACCAAAATTCAGCACATCGATATCTCGCCTCAACAGTCATCACTATCCTCCATAATATTTTAGAGGGTCAACTCGATATTAAATCTCGATATATACAGCTGCTGCACCCCTACAAGAATCCTTATATATGGATTATTGTCTTTATCCATTACAAACTGTTAAATTGTCTTTATCCCGTACCAACGGTTAAATTAACATTTCGTTCTCTTTCAACTTAGTGACTGATGCAAGGCTATAAGAATCATTTTGTAATAGGGTCTTGTGCATAGTGTATAAATCTCACATTGACTTAATAGTTGGTAAATCATATCAATTAAGTAGATCATGCATGTTAGGCAAATTTTGTCTAAGAGGTGTTAATATCTACACTATTATAATGTGGAAAGGGGCTAATTAGAAGTTACAATAGAAGCCCCATGATCTCCTAGATTTTAGGAGGAAAAAAATAATAATATAATATTTAAATTTCTTAAATATTTTGTACAAATACAATTATCTATTAATATCACATATATATTTATTTTCATTTATATTAAATATATTTTCTTGTTAGAATAATTATAATCAAGGTCTAGCATGCATTTATATTAATTTAATTAAAATGAGTTAACTTTTTAACGCATTAAAGGTAATTTTTTTATTAATCTGATAAATAAAATGTTTTGTCTCATATTTGTTCGCACAAGTAGTATTGTGCAAGGATACCTAGTATACATTAAATATCGAAAGTCGTTATTTGTCCGAGTTAATATATAAGATTTTTGGCTACTTGTTTTATTGTCAATTGGTTTTAGAGCGAAATCCGGCCCATAGACTCTTAACATGTTATCAGATCCAAATCGAATTAGTGAGACACGTATAACCCATCCGATATTATTCCGGTAAATAATACCAACGAGGAAAATATTCTCCGTCGATTGGGTTACGCGTGAGGGGGACTGTTAATATGCACATCCCACATGTCCACCCGAATCAAAATATAAGATTTTTAGACAACTCCTTTTATTGGTAATTAATTTTAGAGTGGAACCTCATAGAGTCTTAACAACTTCACCAAAAAACTATTAATAGAACAAATTGTTCCCCTTTATAAACGCATAGCCTATAACAATCCTTATATATGGATTATTGTCTTTATCCGAGAAAATTGTTGAAATGCCCCCGATAGTATAATCGAATTGCATTTTGGTCCCCAATAGTTATACGGTTATACGTTAGTTCCCGAAAGTGGCCAAAAAGTTGCACTTTAGTCCTTACGTCAAGTTTTCCACTAATAACATTTCAGGTTTAGGCGTTAAAACTGGGGTAAAAAATAATTTTTAAGATGTAAAGTTGATTTTTTGTCCCAATTGGTGCTAAAATGAAACTCCACAACACTAATTGGGGTGAAGAAGAAAGGGAATTTTGGAGGGAGGGTTTGTGGAGTTTCATTTTGGCACCATTTGGGGCAAAAAAATCAACTTTAAATCTTTAAAATTATATTTTTACCCAAATTTTAACACCTAAACCTGAAATATTAACGTAAAACTTGACGTGGGGACTAAAGTGCAACTTTTTGGCCACTTTCGCGGGAGTTTTTTGCACCAATGGTCCCAGTAAATGGGAGCCAATTGTACTTTCGTCCCTGTAACTGAAAGTGTTGCAGTGTTAGTCCTCGATAGTGTACACCTTGTGCGGATTTAGCCCCTAATTTAACGTTCACGTTAGTTTTGGACGGTTTTGGCGTTTTAGGTCGAATTTTGGGGTCAAAATGAAAACTTGCGAAAAGTTTGGGCTATTTAGAGTTTTTGTTGCGCATTTAGTCCTTGTTATTGTGTTTTTGTGCCCATTTAATCATTTTTTCTTCCTTGTTATTATTATCATTAATATTATAATTAAAGTTATTATTACTTTCATTATTATGTTAATTATTATTATCATTATTATTATTATCATTATTATTATTTTCATTATTATTATGTTAATTATTATTATTATTATTATTATTATTATTTTCATTATTTTATTACTATTATTATTATTATTATTATTTTTCTCAATATTATTATTATTCTCATTATTATTACTTTCATTATTATTATATTAATTATTACTTTCACTATTATTATGTTAATTATTATTATTATCATTATTATTACTTTCATTTATGTTAATTGTTATTATTATCATTATTATTACTTTCATTATTATTATGTTAATTATTATTATTATCATTATTATTTTCATTATTATTATTCTCATTATTATTTTATTAGTATTTTCATTATTATTATTCTTATTACCTTTTTTCATTATTATTATTAGCCTTAAATTCTTCACGCCACTGAACTATTGCGCTCCAACATAAGTACTTAACGATCACACCTCTCTCCCCTCACCTTCCTCGTGAAAAGCTCATCGTCATCCCCCTGCAATAACCACCCACCTTCCTTAAAGAATCAACAAAATGAACACATTTAATTTAAGGGTCAACGGGGGTTTAAAGTAAGTTAATCGTCACGCACCATTTCCGACTTCATCGCCTCCAAATTACTCATCTCACTCAACCTAACAAACCACCCACCTTCAATCAATCAGAAATTTGTTTATTTATGTTGGTGAATTCATTAGATCAATTTTGATTGCAAGCGAGTTAATAACTAAAAGGGAGACAAGGGACAAGGAAAACGACATGGAAGAAGTTAAAATTGTTGAAATCTACAGCTAAAGATTGTGTTGTTGAGGATAGGAATTCACTTGTTGCATCTCAAGCTAATTATAGTTGTTTCCTATAGATAGCATAACTCATTGAAGGAGGGTGGTTTGTTAAAATAGTAATGAGAATAATGAGGATAATAATAATAATGAAAATATTAATGAGAATAATAATTGTTATAACAAAATAATAATAAGAATAATGAGGATAATCATAATAATAATATTGAAAATAATAATAATAATTATAATGAATATAATAATAATTAACTTAATAATAATGAAAATAAGAATAATAACGATAATAATAATGAAAGTAATAATAATTTTATTTATAATAATAATAATAATAATATTAATGATAATAATAACAAGAAAGAAAAAAAGGACTAAATGCGCACAAAAACACATTAATAAGGACTAAATGCGCAACAAAAACTCTAAATGGCCCAAACTTTTCACAAGTTTTCATTTTGACCCCAAAATTCGACCTAAAACGCCAAAACCGTCCAAAACTAACGTGGGCGTTAAATTAGGGACTAAATCCGCACAAGGTGTACACTATCGAGGACTAACACTGCAACACTCTCAATTACTGGGACGAACTTACAATTGGCTCCCACTTACTGGGACTATTGATGCAAAAAACTCACTTTCGAGGACTAACGTACAACCGTATAACTATTGAGGACCAAAGTGCAACTCAGTAATAGTACCGATCGAAGACCATTTCAGCAATTTGCTCTCTTTATCCACTACCAATTCTTAAATGCCTATATCCATTACCCATGGTTAAATTAACGTTTGCTTGTCAACTTAGTGGAAATAAATTGTGTAGCTATCACGATCAAAATGTTAAACCGACAATAAGGCTAGTGACGACAATAATCATCTATATTTATGTAGAAGATGTTTTCAATTCATTATATCATTTCTTATATCGATATATCATTCAGTATAAAATTGGTGAATTTGAATTTGGAGTGATTTATATCAGATTTTGTTTTTCGCATCAAATTATATTTAATGATTTGACGATATACCCATTTGAAATCCCACAAGCTCCTCATGCTTGTCATGCTTAATGACTATCGATAAAAGGGGTGAAGACTGGAATATAATTTTGAACTATAGGTGATTTAACATAATAATGTTTTGAAATATATGTGATGGACTGAAAACATTTGAGAAACAAAGGTGATTATGCCGCCAATAGCCCTATTAAATATTACTCCCTCCATTTCACTTTTATGACTTCACGTTTTTTGAGAAAAAAAAATTAATCAACAATTACTTTGTATATACATTATAGAAAATACAAATAATTAATATTATGAAAATCTTTTGAGAAATAAATTCATTAATATCAACTTTGTAATGTGAACGAATAAAAAGTGAATTGTGATCAAAGTTTGATACATACTCCTAAAACATCAATTAAATTAATATGGAGGAAATAGTAAGTTAAGTATAACTCGTGAGGTAATTGCTGAAATGGTCCCAGTAAGTGGGTGTCCGTTGCACTTTGGTCCCTGTAAGTGGGACCGATGCGCAAATGGTCCCTGATAGTGTGTAACTGGTGCGGAAATGGTCCCTATTTTAACGGATCCGTTAGTTTTTAACGTTTTTGATATTTTTAAGGTCATTCTGGGGTGATTTCATGATTTTGAAGAGTTTTGGGCATCCTGGGTCGTGTTGTAGTTTGAAACTTCAAACGGCTATAACTTTGCGCTCAGGTGTCCGATTGGGATGAATTTTATACCGATTTCATGTATTTTTTCGAGACGAATCTAATGGCAGACAACCAAAGGTGGTCAGGGTCATTTTTTGCCATCAAAAACCCTTTTTATGGCTTAAAATGATATTTTTATGATTCACACTACATTTTTTAAATCTTCAAAAGATTTTATGATTCCCATCCAATAACATTGTTTTTTTAAAGTACTATGATATTACTTTAGAAGCTTACTTTATCACAATTAAGCATACAAAAGGTTGGTAGGATATAAGTAAGGTTAAAATAGATATCATTCCACAAAAACTTGTCATAATTGCTTAACTAAAGCAAAAAACAAATCCCTTTCTAGAATAGGATCTAAGAAGTAAGCACCAAAAATCCTTTTATGGCTTAAAATGATATTTTTATGATTTACACTATTTTTTTAAAAATCTTTAAAAAATGTATGAGTTTCATCCAATAACATTGATTTTTTTACAATAGGATCTAAGAAGTAAGCATCAAAAGAAAAAACATAGTATTTTTAGTTAAAATACTCTAGAAAGGGATGATAAAAAGATAAAACTAAGCATAGAGACTTCGAAATCACCGTTGCTTAACTAAAGGGACTTGTTTTTGCTTTAGTTAAGCAATTATGACAAGATTTTGTAGAATGGTATCTATTTTAACCTTACTTTTATCCTACCACATTTTTGTATGCTTAATTTTGATCAAGTAAGCTTCTAAAGTAATATCATAGTACTTAAAAAAATAATGTTATAAGATGGGAATCATAAAATCTTTTAAATATTTAAAAAATTTAGTGGGAGTCATAAAAATGTCATTTAAGCCATAAAAAGGGTTATTGTGGGAAAAAAATCACCCAGACCACCTTTGCTTATCTGCCATTGGATTCGTTTCGAAAAAATACATGAAATCGATATAAAATTCATCCCAATCGGACACCCGAGCGCAAAGTTATGGCCGTTTGAAGTTTCGAACTACAAGACGACCCAGAATGCCCAAAACTCTTCAAAATTATGAAATCGCCCCAAAAATGAACTCAAAAATATCAAAAACGTTAAAAACTAACGGATCCGTTAAAATGGGGACCATTTCCGCACCCGTTACACACTATCAGGGACCATTTGCGCATCGGTCCCACTTACAGGGACCAAAATGCAACGGACACCCACTTACTGGGACCATTTCAGCAATTATCGTGTTAAAATTGCAAATACTTTTGTATGTCCTACTTTTCGAGAAATTTTAACTTTTTATTAATTTGGAGTATATATATTATAGGATTCACATTCTACTTATATGTTAACCTATATGTCATCATTAGATCACATATCATGATCTATTTTGGAGGTAAATTGACTTGGATAAAAATTTTCCAAATATGTTTTTAAGATAGTATCATATAATTAAAGTTGTAATCAAAAGATGATCGTTCGAACATTGTAATCAATAGATGTCATGTAAACGTACTATTTCTATTTTTTTATGGATAATTCATAATATATTAACATGATAAACGTACTATTTCAAAGCCAAATTTTGATTGTTTAATTACTTCCGATGGTACACCATTAAATATATGTCTGTTCTAATCGAGTGCAATTTATCAATATTCGCAAGTGGAGTAGAATGAGCATTTCTTACATAGAGAATAATAATGATGATTTATTTATATTATTTTTATATACAATTCCAGTTGTTAATTTTTTAGGGGTGCTGAGACAACTTGATATTGGCTTCTTTCAATGAGAGTGAAGATTTAGAGAGAAATATATGGATAGTTGCAAGTGATTGACAATTGGCTACTCAGTCAAGATGCCAATTAACATGATTAAGTAGTTTTGAAGGTTAAATTTTCAATAATTTGTCTTATAAGATCGCGATGATTAGATATATTTGAAACAAAAAAAATGTATAGTGATCCTAAATTGCATTGAAAACTGATTCAACCGCGTCTTCTCGGGTGGATCGATCTGGTCGCGAATCGAATCCCCTGCTAATTCTCTAATAGAACTTATTAGGCTCTTTCTTAGTTGAGTAGCTCGGGTTCTTCTAGATGCGCCTCCTGAGTTGCGCTTAAATTGTTCAGGTCCTGATAAATGATGTGATCCTCCAACTCGGGATGCATTGGTTCATTATTTTGTCATTGTACATGAAAATATTGTCGGGATTCGACCACAGACAATCCGACAATCAAATAAGTTGAGAGTTAAGTCGATGAGATAAACAAAAAAGAATAGAGTAGTGGAGAGGTTTCGATAGCTTAGGGTCTGTTTGATAAATCTGAAAAACTGAAATATGAAGTGTGAACTCTTATTGTAAGTGACTGAATGCTAAATTGCTGAAACTAAATTATAGTTGAATCTAAATACTGAATCTGTTTAGTTGTTTGATAACAGTTCAAAGAAAAAGACTGAATATGACAATTTTACCCTAACTTTAATCCATTGACAATTTAGTTATATATTTCACTTTCACCTCCCGAAAATTACATATAAATATTAATTGATTTATAAATTATTTCAAAATGATAGATATGTTTGAATAAACAATTTAAATTTAATAAACATAAAAATATTAAAATAAATATCATAACTCCAAAATTCCTAAATATTCTTCTTGATTTATTGTGGTATCTATATACGAATAATGGATGAATGATTTTGTTTGTTTCTAGGGGAGAAAATTATTGAAATGGTCCCCGGTAGTACGACCAAGTTGCACTTTGGTCCCCAATAGTTACACGGTTGCACGTTAGTTCCCGGAAGTGGTAAAAAAGTTGCACTTTAGTCCCTACGTCAAGTTTTCCACTAACATTTCAGGTTTAGGAGTTAAAACTGGGGTAAGAATATAATTTTTAAGACGTAAAGTTGATTTTTTGCCTCAATTGATGCTAAAATGAAAATCCACCATCTCATGTTTCCTTAATAATGTTAAATTACGTGAAAGAAAATTAAATATTCATAGATATTTTTACACAAAAGTTGACTTTAACACCAAACTTAACACCAAGGAGGTAGGGTGCAACACCTTTGAAGTTTACCAGGGGTTGTTGTGCTCATTTAAGTCTACAATTAGGTATGGTACACATTTTAAACTTTTTTTTTTGGGTAAAGTAATTTATATTAAACAGGAAAAGAATACAAACTAACCCTATCTAATCAAAGATAGCCATACTAAACCTCCAATGAAGATACATTTTAAATTTTATAATGATGTATAATACAAATTACCGTTTTAACTCTTATCCTATTTTAAAGATAAAGTCTTATTTAGGATATGTACTACTAGTGGTCTTGATGACAATTGAGCAAACATCACTCTTGATGACAATTGAGCAAACGATGATGTTTGATATAGGTCGGCTGAGAAGATCAGACAGCAATGATAGAGGTTATTACTCCATATATTCGGTCTTGGATCCTAGATAGAGTACGTTCTATTGTAGATGTAACGGGGGACAACATTTAGGGCCTAATAATATACATGAATATTCAAATTTAATATAAAAATAATCAAAATATATCATTCTAAGATGGTATAACCTAAAATCATACTTAAAAAAGTCGAACTAAATAAAAGTTCTTTGATATACACCGATTATGTCCTATATATAATACGTACCTGCAAAAAAACGTTAAAAATGTTGGTATATCTGATCTAAGCTAAAAGTCATACTTATTAGCTTGCTCGTGTCTATTGTAAGTCGATAAGACCGGTGATGTATGTATAATAACAATTTTACAAATTAAACAACATGTTGTTATTAATAAGTTAATTTAATGCAATTATCTTCCACACTTTGGCCTATAAAAGCTTAGCGCCAGTGTTTGATTCTTATTATCATCATTGCAACTAAAATCCATTTCAATAATAGTGAGTAAATTAAACACAAACAAAGCTAAAAGAATGGCTTTCAATAATGCATTATTGTTTGTAATAATTGTATCTCTCATGTTAATAAGGATGAGCAGCTCGACTACCCCATTATCACCTACATATTACAACAGAATTTGCCCTGCAGCTTTGCCAACCATTCAACGGGTTGTAAGGGCTGCCATAGTGCGTGAACGTCGCATGGGCGCCTCCTTACTCCGTCTTCATTTCCACGACTGTTTTGTTAATGTACGTGTACAACGAGTAGTAACGTTCCCCGTGTTCTAAATTGGATGAGTCGTTTTAATTTTCTTAAGTCGTATAGTTAATAAGTTCGTCCTAAGAAATGAAAACTCGCTCGTGTATGTTTCTCTATATGCATGTATGCTGAATGAATGTTTTGTATGTAGGGGTGTGATGGTTCGGTTCTTCTAGACCCTAGCTCAGCCTTTGCTGGTGAAAAGAATGCCATTCCGAATGCCGGTTCACTCAGAGGATTTGAAGTAGTTGATGAGATCAAGGCTGCTGTTGATAAGATTTGTAAAAAAGCGGTGGTTTCATGTGCTGATATTCTGGCCGTTGCTGCTCGCGATTCTGTTGTTGCGGTACTGTCATCATGAACCCGCCATCTATCATTTATTTACGACTTATTTATCGCGATATTCAAAATTATTTTTAGTGTTTCCTAATAGTAGTGCAATTATGCAAATGATACTGAAGTTGTTGTTTGCATGTAAAAAATATGCAGCTAGGAGGTCCATCATATAGAGTACTACTAGGGAGGAGAGACGCAACTACAGCAAGTAGTGCAGCCACCAGTGACCTCCCACCCCCATTCCTACACCTATCAGGCCTCATCGCCTCCTTCGCCAAACAAGGGCTTAGCGTGGTAGACCTAGTCGCGCTCTCTGGAGGCCACACACTAGGCTTCTCTCGATGCCAAAACTTCAGAAATCGCATTTACAATGAAACAAATATCAACCCCGTTTTTGCCAAAAAGGCACAAAAAATATGCCCTCTCACTGGAGGAAACAATAACCTGCAAGGGTTCGACCCGACGGCTTTTGTTTTCGACACAAAATACTTTACCAGTTTGGTGAACAAGGAAGGACTTCTCCATTCTGATCAACAATTGTTTATCGGTGGTATAACGGACTCTCTTGTTAAGACATATAGCAAAAATCCTAGAGCTTTTGCTAGCGCATTTTCTCAATCCATGATAAATATGGGTAACATTAAGCCATTGACTGGGACTAATGGCCAAATCAGGGTGAATTGCAGGAAGGTCAACTCCTAAATCATACTTCAAAATTGATGTCCATTTTATTTTCTTAATAAGAAGATAAGTGATGTTATTACTCAAGTCTATATCATTTGAAATTTGTCCGATTGTGTGTAATAATGGGCAGTATCATACTCCTGCAATAAATAAAGTGTGTATAGTTAGTTATTCAGTATTTTAAATCATACTATGTCTATGAGTGTAGATCAATGTTGTTGTATAAATTAGTATTTGAAGAGTCATACAAGAACTTGGAAAGTTCCAAGTACCAATAAATGTAGTAATCATGATAATATACAATCTAGCAAGTTGCTTTCTCAACCCATCAATAGGTTATTGTACATACATTTGAAAAGTAAGCTTTACAATTGACACTACTTACACATCACTTGCCAAAAAAACCTTTGTGTAAGCGTCAGTTAGACGATACTTCACTTAGACGACACTTCAAATTATCTTTCAAATATTCCTACACTTTACAATAGGAGATATTTGAAAAATTTAATTTATTTCATTTTATCTCACTTCCACATTATTTTCTCTTCCTTCTACATCATTAATATATACCTTACTATATATAGAACTTGCACGGATCCATAAGCGATAGTTGACATTTTTGAATGAAACATCTAGGAACTCTCTACTTAATTAAAAAAAATTTATTAATCCATTTCAGAATTAATATAACATAACGTAAGAAACAAGAAGATTATCTCTTACGATCATGGCACGTGGTGGATCGCTAATGAGCTTGAAAAATCGTTGTGCCGGTGGTTGATTTGCCATAATTTTGTTGATCATACAAGGTGTTAATGGTATTATGGAAGTGGAATGAATGAGCTCATTGAGTTACTTATAGCAAGAGGTACACGGTACACCGCGTGAATTGAAGTATACGGTATACCGTGTTACTATTACACGGTATACCGTATGTACCGGGCATGACGGAACTGGGGGCCTAGGGCCCGTACTCGGTCCCTTAATTATGGGGCCGAGCCGGACTAACGTGTCGGGCCCTCGGACGGCCCGCTTGGGCCTCGGTTCATTTAACACGTCTACCAATGACCAACATAACTGTTGGTATATATTGAAGGGCAGGCCCATGCCTTTCTTCATCAGATATTCACCAAGCAAGAGAAGCTAGGCAAATACCCATGACAGATGTCGTATTCTAATTGATCACTTTCTCTTTTTGCAGAATAACTCCGGAATAATTCAATTACTCCTTTGCTTCCTGAGTCAGCAAATACTCCTGCAGGAGAGTTTTACTTAGTTTTTTATGGTGAATTATACATTACCGCTGATAGTGTAAATGGGCTAAGAATTGTAAGTATATATATATGTGGGCACCTTTTAGTGAAGTACTTGCTACTTGCTGCTGTATAATATCGGCCAAATGCATGTAAGGCACCGAGCCAAACATGTTCCAACAGATCGGCTCGGCTCGGCTTGTCGAATACTCAAATTTAATGTTCAGCTCTATGTTCGAAGTCCCAAATTGAGTCACGAGCTGAACTTTTCCGAGCCGAATATTTCGAGTAGAATCGAGCCTTCAGGTTCATTTACATCCCTATCCGAGAGTCGTAAGAATATGCATTTTTCATTTTCAAACATCGAAATGATGAGTTAATTGCAGCAATGATCCTAGTAAGTGGAGTCTAATTGCACTTTCGTCCAAATAAGTGGCAGTGTTGTAGATATAGTCACTAATATAGTACATGCTTCTCATTTAGTCCCTAATTTAACGTTTCTGACTTTTTGGGGCCAAAATATAATTTTGAAGACTTTTGGGATCCGATATATAATTTTTAGAACTTTTGGGCCAAAAAAGAAATTTTAAAGACTTTTGGAACAAAAGTTTATTTTAACTATATTAAGGGGTGAAAGTGTAATTTTTTATTATTTAGGGGTCCAAAATATAATTACAAGGCTTTTCAGGAACGATATTTTATCGTTGCATGTATGGCCCCTCATAATGTAGGCATGGTTCCCATTTGGTCCCAATATTGCATGTATTTCGTAGTTACTTGTCACTATATGTGATTTCTCATTCACACACAAAAACGTTGATTTATAGTAAATTATAAGAATATTATATTATTATAATGTACATTAATTGTCTAATGGATTACTCATATATTAGATTATAAGATATAAACTTATAAAAGTATATCTATATTAATGATATCTCATAATATAGCTTCATTATTGAATAATGATAAATTATGTATAAAGATTGATTATGATATCTCATAAAGATTGATTATTGTAATTTAGGGGAAAATAATAGTTTTGTGAAGGATCCATGAGGAGAATAAAAATTGGTGAAAGGAAAATACAAAAGACAAACAATGTTTAAAAGAATTTTAATATTAAAAAGATTAAAAAATAGAATAAAAGCTTAAATTTTTTTTTGGTGTTCAAATGCAATGAAGTTGAACTTTTTTATAGAGTTTGAAAAATAAAAGATATTGTTAAATTTTTTTCAAATAACATATAATCTTATAAAATCATTTAAAAATTAAAGGAAGTTAAAAATTCTAAATAATATGATTATCTTGTTTCATGTGATTCAACAAGGAAAGGGGGAGGATAAACACAACGACGAAACCAGGATTAATATCATCAGGGGGGAAATAGACACAGGAGCAAAATCATAGGGAGTTATGATTGGTCCATTCACTTAGTGGACCTCACTTAGCCTTAAAATTGCGTATACGCAAATAATAATTTCGAAGAAAATGGGTAAAGATTTAACACTGAGATGATGCCTTGGATTGTAAAATATATATTTGGCACCTAATTTAATCCTCTGTTGCACTTAGTCTAATGCTTAAGTTTCTATGATATGGTATTGCTTTGGAAGGACTTTTGAAAGAAGTTTGGGATACTTTTTTGTATGATATTTTCTATTTTCTTTGAAGGTTGTGCTGGTGCTAGCGTGTAATTTCTTGCTTGATTAAATTTAATTTTTCTCATGCCATCACATAATTGATCAAGTTTAAAATGTGTACGGAAAGAACACTTCTGTTATAATTGTAACAATTTCTTATTGAATATAGCTTTTAAGAAAATAGAAACTGTTTGCATTCATCTCCATAAATAAAAATTGATTAAATTCTATTTTTTATGCATGAATTGAAATAAGGGACGAAAATTATGTTGTTGTCTGTGGGTAGGCCTGTAAACGGACCGAACTATACCGAACGTAGACACGTTTGAGTTCGGTCCGCACCTAAGTCGAACGTACGTTCGATCCGGTCCGAAAATCGCGAACATCTATTTTTTACGTTTGAGTTCGAGTTCGCATGGTTTTTTGAGAAAAAAGTTCGACTCGATTCGGTCCGAGTTCGCGCACCGTGCGCAAAACGTTCGATCCGAGCCAAGTATTTAGGCTTTAGGCTTTACCGTTTTAGTATTTAGTAGTTTATTACTACTATCAGATTATTGGACTACATATTATATATGAACCAGCTAAGTGCGGACCGAACTATTTCGCACGGTTTGGTCCCGTTTGTCGAACATCCATTTTTAACGTTTGCGTATACGTTTGAGCGTGCGCACCGAGCCACGAACCGAACTTTTTCGAGTCGAATAATGCAAATCGAGTCGAACGTTTTACGTTCGCTCACAGCCCTATGACTGTGGGTATATGTAATAACATGAGAAGAATTATTTTTGGAGGTAAATGGAATTGTTTAGTGAAAAAGGGGAGTATTTGGCGTTAAAATCTGAGGTGTGCCAAGCCAAACTCCCAAAAGTTATACTTTTTGTCTAATTTTAGCATCTATTTACGTAAAACTACGCAAACATTTTGACTTAACGGATTGTTAACTTTATGGATCAAATGCGCACCCGCTACACACTTTCAGGATATTTGCACATCGATCCCATTTACAGGGACCAAACTGCAACGATCACCTACTTACTAGGACCATTTCAACAAATTACCTCTCATATTACACATTCAAATAAACTTATACATAAGAAATACTTCTGATTGGACCCGAGAATTATATATATATATTTTTTAATTACTAAATGCAGTCCAATAAAATTAAGATGGAGGTAGAATTGGACATAAATTGCATGCGGCGATGGCGACATGTTAAAACTACAAGTCGTAATGATCATTCGAACGTTGTAATCAATAGATATGTCACGTAAACACTATTTCAAACCAAATTATTATATGCCCAATGGTACATCATACATTAAATATATATATATATGTTTGTGTTAATCGAGTGAATTTTATTAATAATATTTGCAAGTGGGACTAGAATGAGCATTTGTTACTTAGAGAATAATAATAATGATATGATATATTTATATTTATATTTACAATATCCATTAGGTAATTTTTTAGGGGTGTTGACATTGGCTTCGTTCAATGAGAGTGACGGGTACGAAGATAATAATATAAATATGAATAGTTGCCAATGGTCAACTATTGGCTGCTCTGTCTAAGCTGCCAACCACAATTAAAACAACATATTTTGAGTCTATAGATTCTAAATTCTAATATCAAACTTTTACTTCTACGTTAACCTTTTATTATTAAAAGTTTCATTAGTTATTTGCGATTAATACGTTCCTAAAAGATTGTCACATTTTGACTTTTGGTAGTCAACAAAACATGTAAAACATAAATATCTATTATTCTACATGCAGAAAAATTATAAAAAGTTAATATTTCAAAAATATATATTGAGACAAATCTAAGAAGGTTCCACAAGACTGTATTGTTTCTTATTGTTTAATGGGAATTCATTATCAAATTTTGTAATATTTGACTAACAAAAGTCAAAATGTGACAATCTTTTAGGGACGAAGGGAGTATTAAATATGATTGAAGATTAAATTTTCAATAATACTGAAACAATTATGAAGATGAATTAAACATATTTGAAACAAAAAAATAGTGGGTTATTATGAAATATAACTGCAACGAAAAAGATACTTCAAAAGTAGGATATACGAAAGTATTTGCAATTTTATGAAAATGAATTAAATATATCTGAAAATTAATTTATGCGGGAATCTCTCCGACACATTCAAGTATGGTTGTGTTGATGTATTGTGTATATCGAAAAAGGGTTGTTGTCAATAGTCAATACAATGATTGCACACTAATTCACACATCTTATATATATATACAAATTATGTATGGTCACTAGTAATTAAATTATAAATAAATAAAAATGTCTATTATTATTAAGAGAAAACAAATAATTAAATGTTTATTCATTCTATACTATAAAATATGTATATAAATATGATTTCTTTAGTTTTAATCGACTTTAGATACATTAATAAGATCGTCATATTATACAAACTTAATTTAGCTTTACGAGTCATTTTAGTAATTTATTTTCGAAAGTATATGAATGAACCAATTTTAGCTATGTTTGATTAGCTTATTTTGAAAATAAATATTTATGAAAATACAAAACCTTGCTTATCTAAACACTATAAGTACTTCCTCCGTCCCTAAAAGATTGATACATTTTGACTTTTAATGGTCAACAAAACACAATTTAAAATATAAATATCTCTTATTCTACATTTGAAAAATTTATAAAAAGTTGATATTTCAAAAATATATGTCGAGACGAATCTAACAAGATTCCAAGTGACTATATTATTCCTTATTGTTTAATGAGAATTCTTGATCAAATTTTTAAAGTTTCACCACCAAAAGTTAAAATATACTCAATCTTTTAGGAACAATCTTTTAGGAACGGAGAGAGTATTTAATTGTAAATGTGGAGGGTGAAGGTGAGTCTAGTAGTTTGCTTAGATGGATCGTCGGATATTTATTATGAGACAATTGAGCACGAATGCACGATGATGATGATGAGACAATGGATATGTAATGGAAGAGGTAGAGAGAAACATTATTGCACATATATAAAATAGTTGGTTGACTTTATTTAAGATGAATATCATTATATTAATGTCCAATTATAGCAGTAAAGTAAAAATTCAATTATCGCTCTTTTTAACTATCTACCTATTTTCAAGTAGCCTCATGAATTTCGTTTTTGAAAATGGCGATTCGGAAACACATCACCTAAAAATACTACTTACTAGTTTTTTAGGTAAATTTGTAATAATTAAATATGATACTTCGACTCCTTATTTTAATTATATCAATTTTATATGTTTGGATGAATGAGTTATGCAAAATTAATTTGAGGTTTTCAAACATCTAACAACAAAAAAGTGATGGAGTATTATACTATTAGTATAAGAGAAAATTATCAACATGGTTCCATATAATATATGTAAATTGCTTTTTTAGTCTGAGTAAATATATGGTCTGCGCAAATGGTCCCTGATATTGGAGTAAAATGTGCAGTTAATCCCTCTTTTGAATGAGACGTTAAATTTGACTAAAATATGGCCAAAATAGAATTCTCCAAACTTAAATATTTCTTGAAAATGTGCACTTTAGTCCATGATATTGGTCAAAAAGTTGCACTTTAGTCACTAGTTCTGTCAAAATTTGACATCTCCCTCAAAAGATGGACTAAAATGCACATTTTCAACGAATATTAGGGACCATTTGAACTAAATTGGTTACGGTTCTCCTAAAAAAATTTCTCTTAAGCTTTCTCTTAATGCATTAATTTCATAATTTGATTCTTATATTTTGTATAAATATCATGATAGTGCTTTAGAAAAATCTTAGGACGGAGAACAAATCTTAAGAGGTCCATGACTTTCTACCATTTGCACAGACCAAATATTTATAGAAACTAAAGTGCAACTTGCACATATTGTCTGGCACTATTAAATTCTTTTACTCAGTGTGTATTGAAAGAGCATAGGCTTAATGATATTATATAAATTCTAATACAAACTAAACAACAACTATTATATCTGTTATTTTACGCAATGATCTTCCACGTTTGGGCCTATAAAAGCTTAGCGCCATTATTCGATTCTTATCATTATTGCAACTAAAAATCCATTTCTCAAAAATAGTGAGTTATTAAACACAAACAAAGCTAAAAGAATGGCTTTCAATAATGCTTTGTTTGTAATTGTATCTCTCATGTTAATAAGGATGAGCCTCTCGACTACCCCATCACCTTATTATAAGTCATTATTATCACCAACATATTACAACAGAATTTGCCCTGCAGCTTTGCCAACCATTCAACGGGTTGTAAGGGCTGCCATAAGGCGTGAACGTCGCATGGGCGCCTCCTTACTCCGTCTGCATTTCCACGACTGTTTTGTTAATGTAGGTGTTCAAATTCTTCCCTGTGTTCTAAATTAGATAAGTCGTCATTTTAATTTTCTTATGTCGTATAGTTAAATTCGTCCTAAGAAATGATAACTCGTGTATCGTTTATCTATTCATGTATGCTGAATTAATGTTTTGGATGTAGGGGTGTGATGGTTCGGTTCTTCTAGACCCTAGCTCAGCCTTTGCTGGTGAAAAGAATGCCATTCCGAATGCCGGTTCACTCAGAGGATTTGAAGTAGTAGATGACATCAAGGCTGCTGTTGATAAGATCTGTAAAAAACCGGTGGTTTCATGTGCTGATATTTTGGCCGTTGCTGCTCGTGATTCTGTTGTTGCGGTATTTTCATCATAAACCCGTCATATATGACTTATTTATCGCGATATTCAAACTTATTTTTCGTGTTTCCTAGTAGTAGTGTAATTATGCAAATGATACTAAAGTTGTTGTTTGCATGTACAAAATATGCAGCTAGGAGGTCCATCATATAAAGTACTACTCGGGAGGAGGGACTCAACTACAGCAAGTATTGCAGCCACCACTGACCTCCCACCCCCATTCCTAAACCTAACAGGCCTCATCGCCTCCTTCGCCAAGCAAGGCCTTAACGTCGTAGACCTAGTCGCCCTCTCTGGAGGCCACACACTAGGCTTCTCTCGATGCCAAAACTTCAGAAATCGCATTTACAACGAAACAAATATCAACCCCATTTTCGCCAAAAAAGCACAAAAAATATGTCCTCCCACCGGAGGAAACACTAACCTTTTAGGGTTTGACTCGTCAGCTTTTGTTTTCGACACAAAATACTTCACTAGTTTGGTGAATAAGGAAGGTCTTCTCCATTCTGATCAACAATTGTTCAACGGAGGCGTAACCGACGCTCTTGTAAAGACATATAGCAAAAATCCTAAAGCTTTTGCTAAGGCTTTTGCTCAGTCCATGATAAATATGGGTAACATTAAGCCATTGACTGGGACTAATGGCCAAATTCGTGCGAATTGCAGGAAGGTCAACTCCTAAATCATACTTAATTCAAATTTGATGTCCATTTTATTTTCTTAATAAGAAGATAAAGTGATGTTACTCACGTTTGTGTGTGTTGCAGCATTATCATACTCTTACAAGTTACAGCCAAGTGTGTATAGTTATTTTGTATTTTAAGTCATCCGTTTTATGTACTTATTGGACATGGACAAGTACTACTTGTAATCACGATTATTGACTGAATGTAATCTATCTGCTTCATTGCTTCTTTCTCAACCATAGGTTATTTTATTTAAAACTAATCTATATATAATTTAATAGCCATGAAAGTGTCTCCACCGAGCTTCTTTACCCAACTCCCAAGTTAATGTAAGTATACGTACTCCATCTCCATTCGCAGGAACGGATCCATGACTATAATTTTGATGGTGTAAATATAAAAAGAAAAATTGAAATCTTAGTTGTTTTATTAACTTTTTTAAAACGTAAGCCAAGCTGACGTAATTTAAAATCTTGAATTTTCAACATATTAATATAAAAAAAATACTATCCACTACTCTACATCACGTAGGAAATTCATTCGTATTCACAATTAAATGAGAATCATATATATAAAAAAAAAATTACTGGACTTGAACCAGAAACAAAAAAGAACGAAAACTATTGCTTCTGAGGATATATGGTCGCAACAATTTTTTGTTTATTCTTAAACACATTATTGTATTTATTTCATGCATTTGATCGAACACCTTAAAGATGTTGTTTGCAATATACAAGAATAAGAAAAACATCATAACATCTTTACAATCATAGAATCACTAAGTGAACAAATGAACACTATAATCAGCCTCTAATAATTACCCAATTACCAATATATAAAGTTTTTAATCAACAAGTTACCTGATTTAATCAATCATTTAAACTAGGTCAATTGCTTAATCGAGTAATTACTTGATTAACATGTTAGTCACATTAGTCAATTAATTAATTAAGCAATTAACCAAACACTTAATAAATCGAACATAAAATTAGAAAATAGATAGGGAATTAAATTTGGATCATAATTCTCAAAATAAAAATAAAATGGGGTCATTTAATTAAGTAATAAAGATATGGGGTGATATTGAAATTTTGGTCCGCCCCTGCCACCCGCCATAGCACCACCGCCCCTACCCTGTTTCAACCACCACCAAATTTTCAGATATCTTTGAGGGACCATTTTCTTTAGTACGATTCCACATCTACTTCTTCTCTGTAAATTTATTCAATTCATCGATTCATTCAGGTAAGTTAATCGATTTATTTTCCATGGTTATGTCAATTTTGACCTTCCTAGACCTAAATTGTCTTATTGAATTGAAATCGGAACATCATATGTGAAAATGTCAACTACTAAATATCTGTAAGAGTCAAAACTTGATGATATATTAGTACCTCACCGGAAAATAACTATGATGTCAGATTTGCAAGTCCATATGCAAAAACATCAATTATTTTGGATTCAATGGAGTATATATATATTATATATACATATCATAAAAATATTTGGCTAATCACATAACCTTTCTGTAACAAACTGACATTTGTATTTGTGTTCGTGGCATGTATTGTATCAGGTTCTGGTACAGGTGAAGCGATCTTCAAGGGGTGGAGGGAGTATAAGATTTTGTGAATTAATTAATTTTGTGAGGAAGTGAAATGGATGACCAAATTATAGAACCCTCAAAATTTGATCTGATAGTGATTGGGACAGGACTCCCTGAATCGATCCTAGCAGCGGCCGCGTCGGTTGCTGGTAAATCCGTCCTCCACCTCGATCCCAACCCGTTCTATGGCTCACATTACACGTCCCTTCCCTTACAGGATCTTATCCCTTTCCTCCAGGACGATCATCGTTTGCTTGGTACCAGACCTCCTTACTCGTCCCTCGAAATTAATACACACTCTGAATTACCTTCACAAAGTTGTACGAAGTTCAGCATTGATTTAGTCGGGCCCAGAGTGTTGTTCTGTGCCGATGAAATGATTGATTTGATATTGAGAACTGAAGTGAATCAGTACATGGAGTTTAAAGGAATCGATGGAAGTTATATAGGTGATAGAGATGGGAGGTTGGAGAGTGTCCCAGACTCCCGGAGTTCAATTTTTAAGGACAAGAAGTTGTCGCTTCTGGAAAAGAATCGGCTGATGAGGTTCTTCAAGTTGGTAAAAGAACATATAGAGAGTGAAGCAGAGGGGGATGAAGGGGATAGAAGAATTTCCAAGGAGGATTTGGACATGCCGTTTATGGAATATCTGGCCCATAAGATGGGCTTATCAAAGAAACTAAGAGAGTACATCTCATCTCTTTGTTACTGAGAAGTTCCTATTTATTTTTATGTTTGTTCGTGAGTTTTACCTCGTGTTACGGTTTGTTTTCTTATTGAATTATATTGCATATATATTGTGCTTGTTTGTAATTGGGAATTGTCTTAAATTAACTTCTTTGGGTGTTGGAGATGCATTGAGGAAGCTTAAATTTAGAAGGTGATTAGATCCTAAATTGTTTCAGTTCTTATAATTAGTTGTTATTTTATAGGTTTGATAGTTCTATACCTTGTGGTTTGTTGAATTAGAGCACTGTTCGTAATTTCTTTGTGCTCGGAAGATAGTCTTAACTAGTATGCTGCTACTTTCTAAGAAGCATGTGAAATGTTTACCGGAAAATGTGGAATATGTAATTACAATAAATGAAGTTAACATCGGAGACCTATCCTCTATTGCATGACAAGTTATTTGACTCAATCTTGAGGATTTTATATCTACAAGGAGTTCTGATTGGTGGTTTTTTTACCCTAAGATTGATTTCGTTAGATTACCCGAAGCTTTGTTTTTTCCAGAAGAAAAAATATGTTGGGATAAAATATGATTGAATAAATAAAAATGCATCTGCAGTTTCTCCTGTATAACATTCAATTTTTCCTTCTGTTCTAGGATCATTCTGTATGCAATCGCTATGGCAGATTATGATCAAGAGAATGCAGATGTCTGCAAAGACCTTCTTGCGACAAAAGATGGAATTAAGCGCTTAGGACTTTACCACTCATCAGTTGGCAGGTTAGCTCATACACCTGCACACACACAAAGATCTTCATTATATCCAATAGTGAGGCTACATAAAAGGCTGGTCTTTCCCTATAATTGTTATGACAGTTTTAGGATATAGAAGTTGTAAACTCCTTTTTGAGTTGCCTTTTTAAGTGCTAGAAAAAAAAATTGATGGTGATGGCTGATGCATTTACTTCCTTTGAAAATGAATCATATGGATGACGACGATGTTGTAAAGTCAATGATTATATATCTTGTGCAAACTGAGGTCATCATTTTTTTCCCACAACTTTCTCCCAGATTTTCTAACGCACCTGGTGCTATGTTATACCCTATATATGGGCAAGGAGAACTGCCACAAGCATTTTGCCGTCGTGCTGCTGTGAAAGGGTGTGTATACGTAAGTACTCCAACATCTTCTTTGGGCACTTAATGAGGTTCTTAAAGCATCATATATATGACTACCCCCTCATTCCCATTTTGTAAGAGATTTTTTTTTCATTTTGGGAAATGCCATAAGTAGTTCCCACTTGACTAGTTTCAATGGAGGAGAAAGGAGGATAATTATGAAGATGAACTAAATAATGTGCCAAAACAAAAATCTCCGAAATAGTATCAGATGGAATGATTATATATTTTTTTTAATATCGGATGGATTATTATTTCATATTCTACAAATGGTATCATATATTATCTTTCAACTTCTCTCATGGTCTTTCCTCTAACCTTTTGCACCTGGTACAGACTCAGAAAGGATTTGGTTTTATCTTACTTCTTAACATCAGGCAAAATTGAAACACCTTTCTTGCTTGACTCCTTAGAACGGTCAGTTTTAATAATTTAATATAGCTTTATCATTGTAAAGTGAATATATTTGGAATAACAAGACTGCAGCACCCCTTGGTTTTAGTAAAACGGCATAGGTTTGTTCTTGTGAACTGGACCCGACTTTTGTGACTCAGCTTGTTCATACCACTTCGCATTTTGTTAATGTTCTTAGTTTAAATGTTTCAGGTCCTACGGATGCCTGTGGATTTTCTCCTCACGAACAAGGTCTGGACTCAATCTGTTGTTGTTTTATTTTGTGTCATATTTGTCAACATCCATAATATTATGTTTGGGTTTGAAAACTTTTGCAGGACAGTGGGAATTATGAAGGTGTCAAATTAAAGTCGGGTCAAGAATTATTCAGCAATAAAGTGGTATTTTCTCCATCCTGCAGTAGTCCAGCTCTTGAAGATAGACCATCAGTTGGCAATCAATTAAAAGATCTCAGCTTGAAAGACTCCAGTCATAAATTGGCCAAGGCCATATGCATATCAAATGCTACTGTAAAACCAAATGTAGCCAATTGTTTGATATTTTATCCTCCACGATGTAAGTCCATATATAAGATACCAATGCAGTGTATTTAGCTTTTCTATATTGTAAATTGAGTTGCTTCTATAGCCTTGAACCCAGAACAGGTCTCTTCAGTGCGTGTCTTGCAGTTGAGCAGCAACGTGGCTGTCTGCCCACTTGGCATGTAAGTACCTTCCAGTCTTCTCATCTCGTCGAACTGTGACACCAGCATGACTATTGGTTTGCTCTTCGGGAGAAGCATCATAGCTCACCCGTAACCCCGAGAACTATATAGTTGTCCCCTATGTGACGTCAATTTTTTGTTCAAATGGGATGAAACTGGATAACTTTTCTTTTTGAACAAGATAACTTGATCTACCAAGTTACTCTTGTGGCCATCTAACGTCCTACTTGTGTTCTCCATGCAGGTTCGTGGCATACCTTTCAACTCCATGTGATGATTATATGCAAGGAAAGAATTTACTACAAGCTGCAATTGATGTTCTCTTCTGGGTTCCTGTTTCCGGGAGTTCAGCAATTTCTACCACTGATGGTGATAACGAAAATGCTGAGGCAAACCTGAAACCTTCTTTACTGTGGAGTGCATTCTATACACAGGAACTCACTTCAGTATGGATCGTTTTTCCTTTTGGATTTATAACTTATGTAATCTGCATTTGACTGCATAGAGATACAGGAGACACCATGTAGCCATTAGCTGTTTCCATGTCTTATGGAGTCAAATGTTTTATTCTCTTGCCCTTGGGTGTAATGGAATCAAGAGAATAAATAGAAGTGGCTCATCGCACTACCTATGCTTCTTATCTTTTGAGAAGTTGTACACTTCACTATTGGCTCAATCAGCCTCCTTGTTATCACAGGGTAAAGCTGCATACTATCTGACCACACTTACCCCTCTTAGGCAAGGACCTATTTTAGAGGCATTGGAGCGTGTTGATCTTGTTTATGTTGATGCACGTGTAACCATTAACAAATTAATAACCCTGTCACTATATGCTGCCATCCACTATTTAGCTCGGCCTGTATCCTCATACATGTACAAAGTATATGGTGCATGTGCCATTATCACGTGATCTGCACAATCATAGCTTCCTTTCACTGGACAAATGAGTTATAATATCACATTCTTGAGTTGTGATAAGCACATTCTTATCCTATATATTTTGTATGACTGCATAATTTGTTTGGTAATAACAATTACAGGGTTCTCATCACGACTCCATGGTTTCTGCTCCTATGCCTGATGGTGACTTGCACTACAACAATATTGTGGATGTAACAAAAAAGGTATTTTTGATAAGTCACAATGCACTTCACGTAGATGTTACGTCTGTAATTTTCTTATTGTGTATAGTAACTTCATACAAAGCTTGAATGTGATTGGTGGACTCTGCCACCATGAATGATTGTTTGAGCAGATTATTTCCTCGGGTTCTTAAAAACTTATGCTGGACTTTTAGTGCCTCACCTGTGTTCGTGGTATTTGTTTCAGCTGTTTCAGGAAATGTATCCTGAAGATGAGTTTTTTCCGATGACCACGCCTTCTAATGAGGTTAATGACGATACTGAACCAGAAGTGGAGTTATAAAGGAGAATCTGGTGGAAGGATTTAAGGAGGAACGATTAGCTACTGCTGTTGCAAGTTGAAACAGATACCTAATTAAACGAGTTCTGGCTCAGTAACATTTGCAAGATTGTCATAAGTTGCAAGAATGATGTTTAGATGCTACTAAAAAAAAAATTATTGTTTCTGAGTTCATGTACTGTTTTTGTAGAGTTCATCCGGGTATATGTGTACACAATATGGGGGCTTTGTTACTATTTATGTAGCTAGTTTTAAAAATTGTTGTTCCTTTTTTCAATAGAAATTTGGGTACAGTTGTATTTTACACTGGATGTCTTGAGTATTGGAATACATTTTTATTGAATTATGAGTACATTTATATAAATTGCATACTAGAAGTGAGTGAATACTGTTGTATTCAAATTTGAGGTTTTCAAAGTATTTTCTAGGACCTCTCAGTGTCTGCATTCTGGGTCTTTTGACCACCAGAAATTTGCCTATTTTGAGTACTGTTGGACTTTGATGTGACTAATTCTGTCTCCTTGACGAACAGATCTGGTGACCAATGCAGAGTTTCGAGGGTGTGTAAACCTGGTAGTGGTCCGATGATAGTTGGCTGGAAGACGTTACGGTTGGTGTTGGCTGCAATGGTTGCTGTAATGGAGGTGGAGATTATTGGTGATATTTCTTTCTTATATTTTGTATCACTGTTTCAGATAATTGGATGAAGTTTGTGAGCTAACCATTTATTCTAATTTAAGCTTATGCATCTTAGTTACTTAAGCACCAGATTGTAAGTTGTAACATAGGCCAATGGGGTGATCCCATATCGTCCCTTCTCTTTTCAACCCGCAAAAAAAGATTATGTCGCATTTTTTCTAAAGAAAGAGTACGTCGCATTTTTCTTTAATCAATACCAAGTAAATGTTGGAGTATCGAAAATTTTGTTGAGGTCATTGAATCAACAACGTCTAAGTTCCACGTTGAATGACCTCTGTTTATCTAATACGTACATACTAATTTCTTGAAATATACTAATGACGAACTTTGAGAGCTTGTTGAGGTAAGCTTTCATGAGCTGCCATTGGAAGCTCAAACTTGCAATCAATCAACAAGTTGTTAGCATTTTGGCTAACACTTTCTTCATAATAAATCTTGTTAATAAGTTGAGGCAAAATATTTTCCATATCTGCACCATCACTCCATTCAAATACCTCAGCTTTTATAAGTTGACGATTCTTGCAAATTAATTCCCAAACTGGATAATCTTTTCTTGGCATCATAAAATCTCCTTCTTTAAGCAATAAACTTGGACAAAAATCACCTATTCCATCTCCCAAATATATCATCCTCTTCTTAGTCCCTTCCTCCCCCAAAGATGTTTGGATCCTCTCAAGTCCCAATCTCTGCACGGATCGAATAACGTCATTTAATATTATTATTATTATTATTATTAACATTACAAGTTTGCATGGCATGCGAAAGACACGATCAGAGATATGTAAAGGAGGTAGGCGATCATCCTCATCGTCACAAAATATAAACGACGAAATTATTTTTAAGATTTATCATTACCTTGCACATGTTAGGAGGGCATCGTTCACAGCCATGGGGCGACGAGTGAAAATCATGATAAGGAGCAATCCTTAGACGTCCTTCCTCGTCGACATGGCTAGGGTTGGTGTTGATTTGTGAGAAACAATGCCTTATACCAAGTTGATTCAACATTGTTTCAATGAAGAAGACATTAGCATCACTAAGAATCCTCAAATCACACCCTAAATCGTGAGCCGATTTTATGGCTGGAACAACGCGAGGATGAATAGGAATCCTCATTAATACTTCTTCAATATCTTGAATTGTTGTTCCTTGTGCATGAAGCTCTTTCATCATGGTGTCCATAAGGGTGTTCCATGGCATGGTGGGAAGAAGTTCGTTGAATAAATCTGTTGCCCCTAACCCATCCACCACCCAATTATCGCTATCCACGTCGATAATGGTCTTATCGAAATCGAACACCACCACAATTCCGGCCATTTTGATGATATTATACGAATGGAGACAATTTTGAGGGTTTGCAATCGAAAGAGGTGATAATACGTTAAAAAATATGGGATTTATATAAGGGGTGTTGGAGAAGTAATTTAGGAGAGATTTTGAAGAGGTGCCAAATAACCGAATATTCTAATACGAGTTTGTGGTAAGTTAAAGGGAGGCCATTCGTGCCCTCTAGAATTAATGAATTATGACATCTTCCTATGGAAGTTGGTTGGATTTTGTTTTGGGTATATTCTTAAGCATTATTTCTGTAAGAGAATATTCTTTAGAATTAAATCCGATTTTTTTTTTATGAAAATATTCGAAAGGTTTTCATTCATCTAACGGCACTACCAAACTTGCCCAATTTCTTCAACAATTTCGTATCAAATAGAGTAACCATTTTTTTAATGATAATACCCATGTTATATTTATATATATATAAAATATAAATTACGAGGCTAGTCGCCTCTTTCCTTGAGTTTATGAATTGTAATGATATTTAATGATTGTAATTGATTATTCATATTCATAAAATTAAAGGGTACTCCCCTTTTTTTTAAAAAAAAAAAATATATATATATATATATATATATATATAAATTACGAGTGAATACATTAATTTTTAATTAATAAACTATCAGTGTAGGTGCTAACTAATGGACAATTAGAATAAAATATAACACAGATTATGTCTCCAACAAGAACTATACTCAAGACCTCCTAATTTGAAAGCTTGGACCAAATATCACTAGACTATTGAGTTATCGACTAATTATTATTTGAATATCTAAGAGGAATAAGATTATCTTTGAAATGATTATACTAGATATAAAAAATTTGTTTTGGTCATTCACATTAGTCTTTAGAAAACATGTTCTTTCGCTCTCATTTTTGTAACTCCGATCAAGAATTGAACTCGAGATCCGTTCGTAAAAATTTGAGTAAAATAACACTACGCTATCAAGCCATAAATAAGTGTATAAAAGTTCATTTGATGATTTTGTCAAGAATTGACCAACCTCATCTTAAAATCAATTGTAATTAGGAGGATTAATTGAATATCTTATAAAGTTACTTGAACTATTTTGAAACGATATTATATTGAATGTAAATTCTACATTATTGAGAGGGGAAAATTACACTACAAGGAGGTAGAGGCATCAATTTTTATTAAGATGTAAGTCTTCACAGGTCCCAAATCCAAAATCTCCTATTGTGAAGGTTGTGTCTATTCGACTTGATGATTAAAGATATTTTAAATCTAATTTTCATTTTGTTTAAGGTATTTTCGATTATGTTGGTCTACGTTATGAGTTGTAAAGTTTCTTCGATTGCTATTAGCATTTGTATGATGGTATCACACAATATACAACTCTTTCATAATCTATGTATTAATTGACTTAATCGGTTGATTCTGCTCATAGATAAAAAAAATTATGTTGAAAAATAATGCCAGTTTATTTTAATGTACAGTTCTTCTTAAGTTTTTACTTAAAATCAAATTTATTTATGAGTTAATCGAATAACAAGTCTAATGAAAAAAAAATTATTAATAGTCGATAAGAAATATTTTGACTTTCTAAGTTTATCCAACAAAATAAATACAGTATTTTGATAGCTTATCCAACAAAATCTTTAATTAAGATGACGAGAAAGTGACTAGACACAGCTTATCCATGGACTTGGAGCATTCGACCGTCGATTGGTTAAACTTATTCAATAATGACTTTCATACGTCCTTATATACTATACTCTTCTAGTGCCCTTTCAAGTTTTTAGCTTTTAGTAAGTTTTCTTCTTTTTTTTGAGTTAATCGAATAGCCTAATAGAAAAAGTTTTTTATAGTGACCAAAAGGTCCTGGTTTGAAACTCACCTCAATGCTAATTTACAAAAAGCGAAAAAAAGAACTTTAAGATTTAATTGACATATCTATTTCAAAATTAATAACATTCAAATACGTTGAAATATTATCTTTTAATTTTCATCAATTATAATAATATACTATACTCTCGTCATTTTCCTAATACTTATCTTTCTATCATAATTAATTATAAATTTACATCTTCAATGTACTTGTAATATATTTTGCTTATAAATTATCACATTCTAAATCTATCAATATATTTTTATTATTACATAAGAAAAAATTCCTTATAACAACTAGGTAACCAATTTCTATTATATTCAATAAAAACAAATTTGGTACTTAATTCTTTTTTTTTCTTTTTTTCACAAGATCCGCAGCCATTAATCACGTGACCCCACATTTTGATAGGGGTATATATACATCTGCGACTGCATCTTGCCTCATCGCCACTTCTTCAGTTTTCAATTTTGACTTCAGTCAACGATTACTTAGCTCCATCTAACATCTTCAATTTGCTTCCAACAGGTATCATTTGAGATTAATTATGTTAAATTTATATTAATATTATATCATCGTTTGTTGTGTATCTCTTAATTAATTAATTAATTAAAGTTATATTATATTCCATTTGTCCCGAAATATATTGTTCAATTTTAAAATTTGATGCGTGAATGTAAAAATTACGTGTTTCAATAACAATGGAATGTTGAAATTACATTTTTTTTTTTGTATATTTTATTGGGCATCTCTTAATTCATCATGAAAAATTGTATCGTTTTGAATTTTGATGGTTGAGTTTTTGAAATTAAGGATTTTTTTCAATGATAATATGTTGAGATTAGATTCAATTAATTATATTTTTTGTTGGGTATCTCTTAATTAATTAATTCATGCATGGTTTTGCATTTTGAATTCTTAAGTGTATATTTAGACTGATTGTATGTGAATGCAATATACTAGTAACATGATAATTTGGTTGAACATGGAGTTATGTGAGTGAATTAAAACTTCAATATTTGTTAATTTTGAATGTTGGATATCAATTTTTTGTGATTTTTGTGAAGGTATTTTGGAAGCTGGAAATTTGCTTTTAGTAGCATCTAGCTTTTGGAGGAGGTTCGATATATTGGCGTTCTTCGGGTTTTCAGTGTTCTCTAGTTCATAAACTAAGATAAGGGAATGCTGAAAGATGTACTTCAGAGCTAAAAAGTCCTCTACATTTGATGAAGTTGTAGCTCGACTTGAGCTGTTCTCGTTCGTCTTTGATGTGATTGGACATAAAGGGCCCTTCATTCACGACTTCTCGAAGCTGCTGCAGGTGAAGGATGAATTCTTTAAGGGGGCAAAGAACTACTTTTTCTTAGATATACGTTAATTGTTTACATTATAGATAGGTTTTCTTTATCAGCATACAAAGATATCAGTGTTAGCTTGAATTTGGTATTTAATCTTTGATACCTTGGGATGGAAAATGAGGAAGGATGCGTGATGGTGCAGCAATATAAGTTAGGGAAATTGCTAGGACAAGGCAGCTTTGCGAAGGTTTACCATGCGAGGAACATTAAAACTGGTATGAGTGTGGCAATCAAGGTTATTGACAAAGAGAAGATTATGAAGATTGGGATGATGGCTCATATCAAAAGAGAGATTTCCATTATGCGGTTGGTCAGGCACCCCAATGTTGTCCAGCTATACGAAGTCCTGGCTAGCAAAGCTAAGATTTACTTTATCATGGAATACATAAAAGGTGGTGAGCTTTTCAATAAGGTGGAAAAAGGGAGGCTGAAGGAAGATGATGCTAGGAAGTTCTTTCAACAACTCATCACTGCCATTGATTTCTGTCACAGTCGAGGTGCTTATCACAGGGATCTCAAACCAGAGAATATCCTTGTCGATGAAAACGGAAACCTAAAGGTTTCAGATTTTGGATTGAGTGCTCTGGCAGAATCCAAACGCACTGATGGATTACTTCATACTGCATGTGGTACGCCTGCATATGTTGCACCTGAGATAATCAACAAGAAAGGTTATGATGGTGCCAAAGCAGATATTTGGTCATGTGGGGTGATCTTATTTGTTCTGCTGGCTGGGCGTCTTCCCTTTAATGATTCAAATCTAATGGAGATGTATAAGAAGATCGAGAAAGCAGAATTTAAGTGTCCTAACTGGTTTTCACCTGATGCACGCAAGCTGATTTCGAGACTACTGGATCCAAATCCAGATAGTAGGATTCCCATCTCAAAAATCATGAATAAAACCTGGTTCCGCAAGGGATTCGGACAGACAAGGGCCAGAATGACTGATTCTACACCTTTCCATGAAGTGGAGGAGCAAGTGCTGTCTAATAATGCAGGCGGCTTCAGTCTCTGTGAGAACACAAACATAATTGCAGACGAAAAGCTAGCTAACTTGAATGCTTTCGACATCATTTCTTTGTCAGCTGGTTTCGACTTGTCTGGTCTATTCGTGGATCAAGATCAAAAGAAAGAAGCCAGATTTTCCTCTCTACAACCAGCAAAGACCATCATCTCAAAATTGGAATATGTAGCCAAAAGTCTAAGAATGAAGGTTAAGAAAAAAGAGGGAGGAGTGTTGAAACTGGAAAGACAAAAGGAAGGGAGAAATGGTAGATTGGAGATTTATGCAGAGATCTTTGAGGTTACTCCAAATTTTCATCTAGTCGAGGTGAAAATGTCCAACGGGGACTCGCTGGAATACCAGAAGTTGATGAAGGATGGCATTAGACCGGCTCTGAAAGACGTAGTTTGGGTTTGGCAAACTGGCCAGCTGCAGAACTAAGCATATAGTGCTACTGCTAATTGAACAAAATGATTATATTTACAGCATTCATCTCTTTGTTGTTTCCGACTTCATTACCTGATATAAAAAGTTTTTATTTTCTTATATTGTACTAAGAAATCTACCTGATATGCTTGTTCAAGAAATTAATGCAAATCTTATACTTACAAACGCCATGATATATTTCGATGTCTCTAGAAAGGCTTTTGCGCATGTGTAAACCCCCCAAAAATTGCAAATCTGTTTGAAGTTTGAACATTTCTTTATATACACAACAAAACAAGCCAATTTTTCTGATAGAAGTTGCATGATCCGAAAATAGCATGGAATCGATTCAGTTTCCAATTCTAATGAGACATCAACACAGATATTACTTCACTAATTACGTACACTTAAGATTTTTGTGTTTTTGTCAAACGATATCATACTGAAAGTAAATCCTACACTATCGAGGACGGGGACAGGGAAATCTACACTACAACGAGGACAGAGACATCGGTTTTATTAGGATGCCTTGCCAAAACTCACAACCAAGACCTCCAATAATGGAGGCTGGGTCGATAACCACTAGGTCAAGACCACGGGTTCTTATTAAGGGAATTAACCAAACGAAGTAGAGGGGAAATAAGCCAACAAAATTTTGTGGAATAAGTTGTTTTTCATAAAGATATTTAGAAGCATATATAACATAAAGACTTCCGTTATATTATGTGAGGTTAACTTTCTTCTTTGTGCATATCTTATATCACTCATCTATATCCAGTTTCAGCAGAAAAGGACATCACAAACTGGCAAGAATTAGCCTAGTATACTTCATCGCCCCATTTTCCCCGTAGACGCGATCGTTGATACTTTTGTCCTTTGAAGTGTGGCCTACTTTGTTGCATTAGAAATTTAGAAAGTGAGACGTGTATAGTTAGTAAATCTCCCTTGTAAATGAAAAAGAAGGAAGATACAATGTGTTCAGTGTGTCTAAGCTCTCCACCAGAGGCTACTTTTCCTCCAAAAAAACAAGGGTGGTGCTCATGTCTCGCCGAACATATATGTTCTCCTTCTTTTTCGATCAACTCTTTTAGTCGTATGACCAAAGTGAGGGCACATCTGCATTAGAGTATAAGCCGGTGACTGCAGGCTTCATCATTGATGGATTTACAACGCCATCTCCTGAACCAGGCACTTCCCCCTCTTTCCTGGAAGAGAGAACAATGATAAATATATTAGACGCTACACTTGCTGCAAAAGATTGATACTATTGTGAATAAGACAGTAGAAAATGAGGACAAGTGATTTGACAAAATGCCCATTGGCAAGGACAAATGTACAATCCCCAACTTGTGTAGGATCACTAAGACCAAGTTTAGGAGGGTATCATTGTTGAAGTTAGTTAGTCCGTATCAACTCACAGACATTCTCACATAGGCAACCAGATTGTTTAGAATTACTTATAATATGTTCAATCAATTTCTTGCATTTCAGCATATCTCATAGCAAAGACTTATGAGTTACAAGCCCTTTTATGAATCTCGTTTCATAAGGATGCTAAGTCTCCCACTTCACTTCTTTATATCCCATTGTAACTACTAAAGAAGGGTGTTCATATACTCAATACGACAAGAATAACATTAAGGGAGGAATTAGCTCATAACTTAAGTCATGGCTCCTAACTCTCTGAACGACCGGGGCACCTAGCCAATCCTTCTCAAACCCCTCCTAGGATCGTCATCTTTTTGGCACTCTTCTTTGCAATGCATTCTCTAGCAGACCTAATTTATCCTCTAAATGTCTGAGACAAGTTTACATAATCAAAATCATCTTTTACTTGCACCTGAAGAAAATGCCATCTTTCAGCAACATTTTTTTGTTATCATCTTTCAGCAACATTAAGTTCCAATCAATTTATCTTTCCTGACCATCATGTTTTTGTGACCCTTCTTTATAAAATGTCGCTTAATCCACAATCCTATTTCCCTCACATAAACATAACCTTCATCTAACAGTTTGTTTTGGCATATGGCCCAAGGAACATCATTCCAAAAACAATAAAGACCATCGTATTGTGTAAATCCTTAGCTAGTAATGCATATTGTAAAACTATTATGGTCTCATCTCATTAGTAACTATAGAGTGATTAAACAAGTAACTATGTAATGAAATAATCCAAATGCCTATAGAACTTGATAACTTTGGTTCTCTCCCTTAACTATGTAATGCACTAACCTTTTTCACGTAGAAGAGAGTATTTAGAGCAGTAGCTATGAGATTAGAATTAGAAAGACATATGATTACAGATAGAAGAACGACAGGAAAGAATTATATTAAAGAACATAGTCATTGCTTCTTTACTTCCCAATGGCAATCATACATGAAAGCATCAATTATAGTATGGCATTCAGTGGAAACATGAAGTATGAAGTTTATAATCCTAAATATTTTGCAAACTGGAGGCACTTACTTGACCCAAAAGTTTGCAGTAGATGTATCAGATTGATTTTCAGTAGCTGATCCCAGAGGGCTCCCATACATAATTCCTCTTTTAATAGATTCCTCCATTTTAGAAGATAATTGATTTCCATTGCCTGATGTCAAGCCAAAATAACTGTTAGACAGCCAGGGCCCATCTGAACTGACAGGTGGGGCTGGGTTATAAATCTCGTCATTCTGACAATATCCAATAAAAGGACTATGAGGGGAGCGAGCTCCAGAGAGGGCTGCTTCATCCTTTTTGAAAAGTGAAGCCATGGTTTTGGGAGCTACAGGATGTATGTGATCTTCAGTCTTTGTTCCATTAAGTATTTGAGGCAAAAACCATTTGGCTGAACTACCAATCAAACCTAAACTATCTGGACCAAGAAGAGAACTACTCCACATCTGCCAAGTGCCTTTCTCATTTGCATTACTTAGATCATCAGCAATCACATGGTTCATGTCCTGAGCCTTCAGGGTACTAGGAAAAAGAGAAGATGTTGGATACCTTTCTTCTGGAACTCGTAACCGTGATATTGGGGACTCTATCGGGGATGGCTTATTGTGTTCTGGAGGAGAATTTATGGTCTTTAGAGTAGAGGGCTTTTCCAAAGCAACATCACCTTCTAACCCAAGGTCTAATTGAAAGTTATCAAGTGACTCAGAAACAGGCCCAAGCAATGACACCGGATCAGGAACATAACAAGGGTCCTCAAAAATCTCGGATTCTTCGGGCAAAAATTGAGCAGGCTTTTCTCCTATTCGAGGGAACATAGCTTCAGATGATAGAGGCAGATCAGTGCTGATACTTGTTGATCCGAAAGGCAAAGAAGATGAAGAAAATGATGAAGGAAGTCCAAAGTTAATAGGGTTACTAAATGCTTGTGTTGATGGAGCAGTGGAGAATTGGGAGGTGGGGACTTCTGATTGATTGCCATTTGGTCTAGCTATAGTATTAGGAGAAGCTGGAGCAACAGAGGATGAACGGGTAAACAATTGTTGCCATGATTTCTTTGGAGCTGTAGATGGTTGAGGTTCAATAAGTACCTGCAGGAAAACAAATCCAGACTTGAATGCTGAAAACACCATCTTGTAGAAACTATGACAACTTGCCATGACAAGATCAAGTAGCCAAAAATTATGATTAGCAGCATTAACATCTCCTTATTATCACCTTTAAGCTGATAACGCAAAATGAAATTTCTAATCATAACCAACTTTCTTAAAATTAGAGTATATAGGACTCGTGTGTGGAAATGTTAGTGCAAGGAAGAGAACGCATATTGCATACGGACATAGCACTATTTGAGATTCACCCAAAAGCAGGAACCATTTGTATACTTCAAATGTTCCTCTTTCCTCTATAATTTCAAGCATCGGGTATATATACAGTACACCATTGTCTCAAAAATGGATAACTTACAGGACGGATGACGGTGTTCTTATTTTCATCTCCAGTCATGAATGGTTTTCCAGTTGCACGATCCAGATGAGACAGCTCTCTTCGATGTGCTGATGTTTGAAAATGATCTAAAGATGAGTTAAGTTTGTGTTCTCTTGAAATACTAGTTGCATTAGTACCCCTTCCAAAGAAACCACCTCTAGTAAATGCTCTAGAAGAGGAGAAAATAGTTCCCTTCATACGATCCAAGTATCTGGTTCCCACATTTCCTCTGAACTGATTGCTATCAACTATAAGCTTATGCCCATGCCCCACCCCTGTACCATGATTCTTAACAGTTTCAGATCCAGTTCTGGGATGTTCATGCTTATCATTATCACTCTTGCGATGACGCTCATTATCCTTGCCAGCTCTTCTATCCATGTCCTCTGCATCAGAGTTGCTTTTGCTAGAGGCTCTATCTTTATCCTTCTTTCTATCCTGACGCCTCCTTTCCGCTTCCTTCTTACGATCTCTCTCTTTAACTGTTGGTAACCCTTTATCACGTTCTTTCTCAGCCTCCATTTTCTCATCCCGCAATTTTCTACGTTCCTCAACCAACCTGGCTACCTCTTCTCTCTGTTTTCTCTCCTCCTCCTCCAGTAGCTCCTTTTCTAATCTAGCCTGCCTCCTCTCCTCTGCTTTTCGGCGAGCTTTATCACTTTTGCTCTCCTGACAATTTTCTGCATTTCCTCCTTGTTTATCTAAAACACCTCTCCTCTCTGCATCTAGAGACACATCGTCACTTGATGAACTGATCCTGAAAATCTTATTCAATACCCATATAATACTTAAGAAGAAAGCCCTACATGCCTTGTGAAAAAAAATCAATACACAAGAGCACGACTTCTCTGCCAAGCAATGATCATCTCCACCTAAAATTCTGCCACCACTCTTCCAGTAACTTGATTTTTCTGAAAATGGCCCACTGGCCCAAGTTTCGTTCTCCAACGAGTCTTGTCTACACAGCCACCCATTATCCGACCATACTTTCCTATTTAATATCTTCCCACTTCTACCAATCAAATCTTTCAAGATCCCAGAATTTGACAATCCCATCCCCGGAGGCACTGGCAAATCTAAGACTGGCCTCTTCGATATGTGCCCACAATATGAGCACATAAACTTCCCACCACCAGGATTCTGATCCTTGTATGGCGTCAAACAATTTCTACACCTTCTAGTAGCTGACTTCCTCAACTTCTGCAATTCGATAGCCTCAAATCTCTTCTGCTCCCTAAGTCTAGCATTCCTTTTCTCCCTCCAAATAGACAACTTAGGCATCAAAATCTCATACCAGAAAAGGGTTACCAAGAGCACAAACACACATGCCAGCCTCGGCGATGTAATCTCAAATCTGAAAGCGGGCGGCAACAGCTGTGACAGAGCCCAGAACCCTATAAGCGGAATCACTAACCACGGCAACATGGTAGCAACTGTCCGTGACCATTTCTGAATCACGCAGAGTATACACATTATCCTCTACTGGACACCTATGTGGCTATGTCCCTCCTCTTCGTTTCAGCAAAACGAATAGTAACTATAATTACAATCAACCCCAAAACCCAAACCAAAAATCAGGCAACACCCACTTCTTTCTCTACCTATCTTCCTTCAAATATCAACAATCACAGAGCTCTACTACACGAAACAAAACCCAATAATTAATCATTCCTAATAAACAAAACCCAATAAACAATAATTTCTCATCAAGACATACAAATCCAATCTCAAAAAACAAAACTTTAAGCCAAGAATCGCAACAAATTACCTAATTTCCAATGCAAGAATCGTGGAAAGACTCATATATTGCAAGAAGAGGAGCTAAAAGGTTAATGGGTACGCAAAAAGGCAACGTTTTTGCTCCAAAACCTAAAGAAGAAGAAAAGAATATCAAGAAAATAACACACTAAAGTTAATTGAACAAATAAGAATAAAAGATGAAAAAATAAATAGATAAAAATAGGATGAATAGATGGAAAAAGGATGGGGCAGCTCACGGGTATCGGAGATTGGTCGGCGGTGGAAGTTTCCGGCGAGAATGAAAGAGAGAGAAATGTGAATAAGAGTAATTTGTGTTTCTTTGGTTTCAAGATACTACTACTATAACAACAAAAATGAAAAGATAAAAACAAGCGAAAGAGGAGAAAGAGGGGGGAGGGGGGGGTGCTTTTTGTTTATATTTTAGATTTTGTGAAGAAATATATTAAAGTTTATTAATTTTAATTTTGTATAGATAAATATTCAAAGGTTTTATTTCCTTCAACTCTTTCTAGTTACGTTTTTGTTTTTACCGTTGACCGTAAATCAATATTTATTAATTGTTCTAATAAATATACATTATATATTATTGAGTAGACTTTAAATAACTAAAAAGTAATTGATGAACTTCAATTTTGTTGAATAGTTATCACCTGAGAATAGTTATTATGTTTCCATAATTACAAATAAATTTATGTTTAATAACAAATATTATCTCCATTTCTTATTGACATTTTAGACTCTTTTTGTTTTGTTTTTTAGTTGATGTTCCAAGGAAATATTTGATGCATCTTTCATTTTAAGTCCATATTTATTGTATTCAAAGTAGAATATCAATACATGAATTTAATTATTGGTGTATTCATTAATTGGGAACATACCTATAAAATACATAATTATTCCTTAATTGACATGAAAAGAATTAGAATGATAACTAAAAAGGATAAACGAAATAATTCATTGTCAAAATTTGATAATAAAATAATAAAAACATCAATTATATTCGGATTTTGATTTTTACACTCCAAAAATATATCATTACACTTCATTTTCTCTATTTTACCCTTCAATGTACTTTATAAAAATACCGTCATTTATCTAAATATCGAGAAAATAGGAGGGAATATTTATACTTTATTCTGACAAATAACAAAATAAAAGATAAAAACTATCTTGGCTAAATCTTTGGCAAATTGATTAAAGTGATTTATTGAAATTAGGATTCTCGTCCTAACAATAAGTCATGAACATAATGTTTCATGTAATGGAATTCTATAACAATCCTGACATTCCACTATTATCATACTTATGGAATCTATGTTATTATAGAAATCTTTAAAAATATCCGTATTAATAATTACATATCGTCATTTCACCCGCTTTAATTTAAGAACGACATTAAGAAACAACGTGTCAGACTAAATTGTTGGAGCAAAAAAAGGAAACAAACAATCCAATCGAATACAATCAACAATCAATGTGGAGAAAAAATAAGAGTTACTTGCATATTCCATTAAATAACCGCTAATTAAATCAATAAATAACCGCCCATTGTCATATTTTAAAATGGGAGAGTGTACTTCACACACTATCAGGAGAGAGTGAAGCAACAATTTCGGTTAATTTATTCAAAATATTAATGACAAAAACGCCCTCATTAGATATCAACCACAAGATCAAAAAAATCCATAACCACCCTGATTCAACGGCCAGCATTTGTGTTATCTCCCTGATAACATAATTTTGTTATCTCCTAAGAAAAAACTCATTCCTTATTACAGTCTCGGAAAAAGTTGAAAGTAGATTTTAGAAAACGTGTTATATAGTGTGTGTTAGTTTAGTAAAATAATGCATGTGTTTGCAAAGTGAGCTCCATGTATTTATCATGATCATTCCTATTGTTTGGGGTGATCAGAAGTCTGTGTTAAATATGCAGGCCAATAATTGTAGCTTTTGTAATGTGATTTACTACTTTTTATTTTATGAAGAAGTGGAATTGCCTTAAATTTATAGTATTAAATAGGGGTTTTGGCCGGAAATATCACATACTTTTAACTTATGTCATCAGTTGATCACCCACTTGTTAAAAAGTATCTTTTGGTAAGTCGATCACTTCTCCGGGTGGTCAACTGCCGGTCAACTCACGTGGCACCCATGTGTGCCTTTAGTAAGGTTACTTTAGTCTTTTCAAGCCGAATTTGGCTCAAAATTTTCAATTAATTAGGTATTTGGCCACAATTTTATGGTTAATTATAATTTGACCCAAAATTTTCAATTAATTTTGTGGTCAAATTATAATTAACCATAAAATTGGGGCCAAATACCTAATTAATTGAAAGTTTTGAGCCAAATTCGACTTGAAAAGACTATAATAATCTTACTAAAGGCACACATGAGTGCCACATGAGTTGACCGGTAGTTGACCATCCGGAAAAGTGGTCGACTGACCAAAAGAGACACTTTTTAAAAATTGAGTGATCAACCAAAACACTTTGAAAAATGAGTGATCAACCGGTGACATATGTAAAAAGTAGGTGATGTCCCCGGTCAAAAACCCTATTAAATATCTCTAATGAAGTAAGTAATAATTCTTTTAATTGTGTATAATAATAACTCTATCATTGTGAGATGTGTTTTATTTGAATTGGTGACATCATAGTATTTTTACTTCAATCATTATTTTATCACTTGCCACTAAATTATACTTGTAAGAGCAAATTAAGGTAGGATAAACTTTTCGTTTACCATTATCTAGAAAGTATACATTGTGATGGTTCCATCATTATTCCTTAATGGAATTAGGGTTCGAGATATCTGGGATTGAATTGGGATTAGGGTTCGAGATATTTGGGATTGAATTGGGGCTTTGGGGTTATTTTAATGGGATTAATTTATTTATTTTTCATGAAATTATTATGTGAAATTATTAAATTGCCCATTATTAGCGACCATGTGATGTAATTAGTCGATAATTAACATTATAATTGACCAATGTGGTGAATGAGACCTATTTAAGAAGTTATGTAATCAACTGAGACCTTTTGAAAGTTATGTGATCAGCTCGGTCCGAGACCCAAATATAGGTGATCATCCCACCCATTTGCCGAATGTTAGTTGTATCCAAGGCTCCTAACCTGGTGGTACTGGGCTTGAGCTTTTTCCAAGAGATTTCGGGTTCAAATCGCGCGGAGGAGTACATTTAAACATACTTCATCTGCTTTCGTGGTTGTCTTTGCATCTTTTTCGGGTATGCCTATGCATCATTTCAGCACCCACTCTGTGAGATTACAAGCGTTTCAACGATTTCCAGCATCCACTCTGTCGGATTACCGAACGTTTCAAGACAAATTCGGGGATCAGACTCACATCCAGGAAGCGAAGTTCAAGCATTATGTGGAGTGGAGTCACATCCAATCTCATGACTATTTATAACTTCTATCGTTTGAATGAAAAAAAATATTAATTGTTAAATGCATTACTTTTGCTCTAATGATATTAGTGATTAGATTTATTTTGACTCAAACAATATAAATATCATTAAATGATCAATGAAAGGATCTACCATTTGATACAAAAAAAGTGAAAACTAAGACCGTATATTAAATAAAAGAATGATAGACTATCTAAGCCGGACTAGATCCTCCATGAGCCCAATATGGGGATAGTATGTTAGGGTATAATATGAGATTAAGGTTGGGTCGAATGCCATTAGGATATGGAGCCATCGGCTACACTTCGTAGTTATAAACTCGGTTTTATACATTAGGTCATTAGATTCGAAACTCGATATGCTTATTTTTTTTTCAACTAAATGGAACTAATTTATTTTACATATCTACAATTCTACCATGGCTACTCACTCCTACACAAATTATTCTAATTTTAAAATAAAAAATACTAATATATTAAGGTTATATAATATTCATGATTATTTAATTAGGGAGTTACATAGGTTAATGGCATAAACATATGTAGTCCCATTCATAAAAAGGAACAATCTTCTCCTTTTTGTTCCAAATTAGGACAATTTCTGTTGTATGTTTGGAACATAACAATTCTCTTTTCATTTGTCTTTTAGTCAATTCCAGGTAATCTTTTTGTCTGAAACAATATGGTCATCATAATCATAATATTATGCTTTTTGTTTGGTTATTATCATCACTTCGTTAATATGTTGCAGAACTTGTTACTTGAATGCAAAAATGTCTTAGTTCTGAAATTTCTCAGATGCCATTCAATTTGTTTCTCAAGATCTGCATTCCCATTTTTTGGGGTTCTGCAAAAAACTGGCAGTTACACTAATCTTGAATTGAGATATTAGAATCAATTAATTAGTTCAATAATTACTACCACCATCCCAAAAAGATTGTCCGGTTTTGGATTTTGATATAGTGTATGATACTTGATGATTTCTTTTTTTTTAAGAGATCGTATTTTTAATGTACTTTATAGTTAACATGATAATTTTGTTTTGAATAGAAGTTATGTGTGTCAGTTGCGGCTACAAAGTTTGTTAAAGTTGAAATGAACAACCATTGGGAGATAGAGGAGTATTTTAGAAGTTACTCTATGTTTGTGTTAAGGTTCTTGATTCTTTTGTGGTTCTTTAATTACTGCAGATTATATATATTATAGTAGTTCGATATCTTGACGTTAATGATGGATGATGGGAAGAACAAGAAGAAGAATAAGAGAAAGAAAAATAAGCAGCAACAGAATAAAGTGTCAGGGAACGTTGCGGAGGTTGTAGCTGAACCGGCTGCCCCTGAAAATGATGTGGCGGTTGTGGCTGAACCCACTGCTCCTCGAAATGTTGCAGCGGTTGTAGCTGAACTGGCTGCTCCAGAAAACGTTTCAGCAGTTGTAGCTGAACCGGCTGCCCCTGAAAATGATGTGGCGGTTGTGGCTGAACCCACTGCTCCTCGAAATGTTGCGGCGGTTGTAGCTGAAGTGGCTGCTCCAGAAAACGTTTCAGCAGTTGTAGCTGAACCAATGTCTCCTGGAGATGTTGCTTCCGTGATAGCTGAACCTACTGTTCAGGGAAATGTTGAGGCTTTTGTGGCTGAACCAACGGGTCCGCAAAATGTTGTGGCTGAACCAACTACTCCGGAAATTGCTCCTCTGGTTGTGGCTGAACCAACTGTTCAAAATGGTGAAAGTTGCAGGGTCGCACTTTTAGATGCTTCATTTGCAGAAATAGAAGAGACCCATGATGGAAAGGAAGCTAATCAAGTTAGCATTTTAACTCCATTTTTTTCAGAATTTGACGATGTTATAATTTTTGTTCATTATATTTGAAAGCAAATAGACATCTAATTGTGTATACTATAGTGTAATAATAATAACTATAATTTTAACCATCATGGAGTGCAATGAATTTCTCTCCTGTGATATATAAATGTGATGAGAAATTCTAGGGGTCCTTTTCAGAATTACTGCTTCATCGGGCAAGTTAAATAGGTATGTGTATGAGGATCATTTAATGATAAAATTTTGATAGAATAAAGACGTAGGCTGATGACAGTTACTCTATTAGTATGGTTCCAGAAAGTACTACATTTGAGGTATTCATAAGGGTTGAACTATTATGTAAGCTTGTTATTGTGTGTAGAAGGGTTACTGTTTTTATGATTCTCAGATATCTAATCAAGAGACATTTGAATTAGAACAAGAGGTGAAGCTATTATGGTTGAGTTTGGTGGACTAGTTTTTTGGTTAAGATGTGCTAATAAGCATCCGTAACTGGACAGCTAGCTTTGACTAGCTCAACTCATTAACAATAGGTAGAGAAATAAGAAACTCCAGTTTCTTGTATTTTCTAAACTATTTTTAGAGTTTAATGGCATGTTTTATTTCAACAGTTAGCCATTGCTGAGAGAGCCGATTCCCTTGATAGAGAGGTAACATACGTACCTCTTTAATTTTGAATATATTTATTCTTATAAGATCTTCTTTCTTGCTAGTGTGTGCCACGACTAACTTCACAGGTCTTCATAGGCTATCTTTGAAGAGAAAATCAAAGTATTCCAAATCGAAAAGGATACTCAGAGAGAGATACAGGTAACATAAATTCTCATTCTACATTTCGAAGAAGTTGTGATTGCAATTGCAGTATTGATATGTAAGGATATGTTCCCTTTATACCTTTATTGTCTTTATTGTCTTTATTGTTCTTTCATAGGCCTCCCTTGAAGCAAAAGTAGAGCAGTTACTGAAGGAAAATAATATGATATTGCAAAAAGAGGTACATAATTTCTTTAAATGTATACTTTTGATCCATCTAAATATGTACTATTCATTGAATATAATATATCTATTTCCCTGGTTCTATTAAGTCCAAGATATCAAAAATCAGATCTTTCTAGCTGCGTTTTACAGGCTAGCCTGGAAGAGAAATACCAACAGTTACTGAATGACCAATATGCAAATGAAAGAAAACAGGTAAAGTCCAATTTGAGTTAGAAGCATGGCTGTGGTTTGAGTCTTAAGAGTGCATCTTTTATGGTACAAAGAGTCTCACCTAGAAAGCTGATTGCTAATTTTTTTGGTTGCGTAGACTACCCTGGAAGAGAAAATTCAATATCTGCAAAATGAAAGGGTGGAAGGCATGCAGAAAGCGGTACTGTAATGCTATATACCAATCTTTGAAGTATTGACTTCCACTAAATGTCAAGTAGTTCATTGGCATTGTATTTATCTTTCTTCTTCACATGCAATATTATTTTTCATTTATTTACATGTATGCTCTCTGAAATAATTAGTGACCTCTAGGCTTTTACAGGCTAAGCTTGAGGAAGAGGTTGGAGAAATTAAGAAAGAGAAGGAAACTCTCATGCAGAAAGGGGTAGCTACTGTCCCTTGTTTCATCTCTTTTTTTCCATGATCCATGCATACTTGTAGGAATCAATAATCTTTCACTATTATCTTACGTATCATTTTTCTTTTTCTTGTTTTGTCAACCCTTGCTGCGATTTGCAGAATGAGCTTGAGATGAGGATTATGCAGTTAGAGGATGATAAGCAATCCTCGCTTAGGAGAGAGGTGAATAACCGAAAATTTAAAATATAGACATTGAAGAACATATTTACTCGCTTCCCTCCATTTGCTATAAATATGAAGCTGCAATATGGGTGTGTGTTCTGTTTATCTTATTTCAACTCTTAGTATATGCTTACGAAATTTTCAAAATTAGCTATACTTGACAATTACAAAGTGAAAAGCAGTTGTCGCTTAGTAAAAAGGTGATACTGTGCTCTTAATTTTTATGTTCAAAATGACAAACTACACACACACACACACACTCGACTCCCTTTGCCTTGAAGATGGCGTAAAGTATTATACATGTAACACCCGAACAATGTTTTTCTTTTATATGGTTCCCCCTTAATGGAAGGTTATGTAAAATTTTCAGAATGAGCTTGAGTTGGCAGTTTCACAATTACAAAGTGAAAAACAATCTTGGCTTATGAAAGAGGTCAGTTCTCTGATGTTCAGACTTGGGGTTTTGATGTTCACACACATGCCATATATCTATATAACGAAGTAGCATATTAATACGTAATCATGATTTAGCTGTTTTTTGGAGTAGTTTCCAAAGTATTGGTCTATTGACTAAATATTATGAAGCTTGCATGGGGCATACCAAGGTGAGCGGGATGACTGTATTTTGAATGATTTTGGTCTGGTGATGATTATATTTCAGGAATGATGTCTTAAACTTTAGAACATTTGGTCTAACGCCTCTATAGGACATGTACGAATTTGAGGTCTCATAAAGCTCATTTTTGTAGGTTGGCTTTGACGAGAAAGTTAAACAATTAACAGATGAAGTAGCAACACTGGGTTTGAAAGAAGTAAGCTACTTAAATAGATCTTGTTTCTCGATATACTATTTGAACTGTTCTCTTCTTTCCCCGTGTTCATTTATCTATTTTCTTATATCTTGTGCTTGATAGGCTGACTTTTTTTCTTCTTAAAACGAGGATTGCTCCTTAGATTAATTAACTTCATACTCAAAATATTAGGCACGCTTTAAGGAAGAAGTAAAGCAGATGGAGGAAGAGAGGGCAGCCTTGGCACAGGAACAGGTTTTAGGCTTGGAAGCAACAAAGAACAGTATCTTAGAAGAAAATAATATTTTGAAAGGACATATTTCTACTATGCAGCTGCGCATCGAGAACCTTGAAAAGGCTGCTGAATCCCATATTGCATCAACTAGAAACCAACTAGTTAGTTTTTTTGTAATTCTCCTTTTCTGGGTGCCTTAGGTTGCCAATTTGGTTAATGTATACCTGTCATTTTTTTAGCGGGCAACTGGAACTTTTATTGATCTGGGGATGTGTCTCCTTCTTATGTTTTTTGGTTGAGGCTGCTGCTCACTCGGTACAGGAGGGGTCTTATGCAATCAATTGGTTTTATAATGTTTTGGTTAAAGCTCCTCATTGAACAATTCCTGCCATCCCCGTTAAAACTTCATTATAGGGCTTCTTTCGTAGTACTTACTAACATGCAGTCAATGGAAACTGTCCATGTAAAAGCTTGTAAAGTGGAGTAAAACAAAACCTTCAATAGTTTCATATGGATTCACTTTTTCTTCATGAACTTACCGCTGTTGAAATCTGGTTGAATATAGTGAGAGCTTTGTATACTTTCTTTCTTCAGTACCTGAATTTTCAGTTTCCCACTCTTGGCATGAGGAAGTTCCTGTGTTCTGCTGTTAGCGTAGTATTCTAGCATGATATGTTATTGACTGACACATATGTGTTATCTTCTTGTGTTGACTATTCTTTTTTTATTATCATGAATTGATATCATTATTCTTTTGTCTTCATTTAGCATACATCTGGAATTAGAATGCTTAGCACTGAAGAAGATGATATACATAAGCTGGTTGATAAATTAAGCAAAGAGAAAGCAGAGCTTGTTGAGAAGGTAATCGAGGACCTATATTTTAATTTTTAGTTCTTCAAACGAGCTCATAGTAGTTTAACATGAAATAGTGCATGCATCAACGAATCAGGGTGATGTGTAGTGTGTAGTACATGGACCAATTCTTTATTGGACATAAAAATGCTTGAACAATCTCTAATCTAAACCGATTAAGTATGCCATGAAAAGATGAGTATTTATTACTTAAAGAAAATCTCTAATCTAAACAGATTAAGTATGCCATGAAAAGATGAGTATTTATTATTTAAAGAAACGTAAAGTCAAGTAAGTCAAAGAAATTAGATTTTAGTTATTACTCCATGATTTTGAGACACAGAAGTTGCCAGTAGCAGAACTCAACAGCATGAAACTATTTAACATAAAAAAGAGTGTACTCATTCGTAATCATTTATTCAATGCCTTATCAATTATTGCTATAGGAGTATTTGCTAAGAAGTCTGTTTGATAGTCTCTTCAATTGTTAGGGAAAAAAAGGTACATGTATTTGTGTGTGTTTTTTTCTGCTTATTTTGGAACAAGTTGTCTTCTCACTTGTAAAGAACAAGTTTCTGCTTGTTCTTTATTCCTTTTTACTTGTAGTCTCAAATGTTGTCCATTACCTAAGAAGTGCAAAATTTAATGTAACAAGAAATGAGAAATGGCATTCAATGAGATAAATAATGCACTATGATGAGCCATACTCTATAATATATGAGGAGCTATTCTGGCGCTTGTTTGGGCTACTTTGATTACTTTGTGTTGTGCGTAATTGTGTTGTATTCTGTTCATCTGCCCCATTGACCACATACTAGAGCTTTAATCAAGTTTCCTTGAATCTTGTTTGATAGGAGTGTATTCTGTTATTATCTCAAATCCGCAAGTGTCATATTTTGTTTGAATTGAACTCTCTGAATACCTTTATATTCTTCTAGACAAATGCTTACTTCTGTGATAACTGCGTCCTGTTCTAGGTAAATGAGTTGGAAAGGAGGGGCATCAGCAAGGTCGAACCATTGGCAATCAATTTGCAATTAGATTCCCAAAATGCAGCATCTGGTCATATTGATGACGTTTCTCCTACGTTCGAGCAGATTCCTTTAGCTATCAACATGCATGCATCTGGACAAATTCAGCCCGTAAAAGTGGCACCACTAAGTACTGGGAGTGCTGGAAAAAATATTGGTGCCAACTTTAGAACTGTACATCCATATGTGCCAGAAATCATAAGATCTAATGAAATTGAGCAGCTCCCCTTGTCCCAAAAAGAAAATCATTACACAAGCTCAAACGTTAGTTACAACCAGGATTCAAGTATACCACTTACAGATGCACCATTGATCGGTGCTCCATTTCGGTTGATATCCTTTTTTGCGAGATATGTTAGTGGTGCTGATTTAGTAAACAAGAATGGTACCTCTTAGCTGAGACATAAAGGAAGTTGGAGAATTAGCCAGTTTTGCACTGTCGCGTCAATCGATATCATTGTTTCGAGAGGCGTTAACTGTTGTATCAAGTTGACTTATTTTTTCTGTAAAACCAAATTGTTGGATTCAGCTAGGGATATTGAGTGGTTGACTCATTCTTCTGTAACTTGATATAGCTTTACACAACTGAAAACAAAGATGAATGTAATATTACTGACATGGGACACTCCAATACAACTATAGTGACATCTGTTATTTTCATTTTCTGTGTTCTTAGTGAATGGTGTTCCAACATCTCTACATGTCCCAATTGATTCAAATGTTACTCATTTATTTTGTAACAGAGATCGACTCGATGCTCGTCGAGTGTGCGCTAGTAGATCGGACTAAAGTAATATAGATGTTACCCGTTTTTTATTATTCATAGTTTTTTCTACTATTGTAACATTGTAGAAAAGTTGAGACTTACAAACAATCTGAAGTTAATTCCAATTTTCTATTAACCTCATCTCCACCAAAATGTGTAGTTGATTCATCGTCACTCTTGTATTGCTAAAATTCATACATTATAGTACTCATCTTTATTTGACGTTTTACTGATTTGCACATAAATTAAGAAAGATAGAAGGTAGTCAGAAAATATATTAAAAATGTAAAAGTAATTATTTTAAATTATATTATTGGTTGATTAATTATTTCGTTAGAAAAGATTGTAGAAAAATTTATTGCCATATAAATTTACAATTTTCTTATGTTACAATAAAAAAATTTGAACAAAAAATTATGCTAGTACTACAACGAAAAATAAATATAGAAATATAAGATATGACTGTAACATTTAGAGCCCGAGCCTGATCTGTTATACACACACCAGAATAGTGAATTACTATTCACTAAATGACTATTTTGCCCCCTTATTTGGAAGTGTAGTGATTGCGAAAGTTAAATGGGAGGGGTAAAATAGTCATTACAAGCCTAAAAAAATCACTATTTAGGAATAATGATTTACTATTCCAGTGTGTGCATAGTGTTGCCCATTTAGAGCAAAATAAAAACAAAATGCAAAACCCTATGCAAAACCTTTGAACTATTATTTACCAAATTTACCCAAACCAACTCTATCCAACTTCAACTCTCATCTCTCTACTCAACAATCGAGCTTTTCACAAATTTGATAATAATAAGACTATCATACTCATTCTACAAAATCTATGATAATCTGGTACTAATTGAAGTTATATATATTTTTGTTTATTTTTCAAGATTTTGCGTTTCGTTTTCTTGGTTTTCTTATCTTCATCTTTCTCTTTTGCAGAATTTCCAGTTGATTCTTGGTTTTACTCATTCAATGGTAAGTACCCATTTGAATATTTCTGAAAAATTTAGTATTCTTAACTTGCCATCATGCTTATGTTAGTTATCTATGTACTTCTTTTTCCTTTGCATATAAAAGATTCACTTTTTATTTTAGAATTTTATGTTTTTAGCATTTGTTCTTCCTTTAATGTTACTCGTCTCTTGCCCTTTAAATTGGTTTAGTTACTACTTCCATCTCAAAAGGATTCTCGGGGTTGTTTTTCGATGGTCGAAATGAATTAAATTTGTGGTCTTAATTGATACATAACTTTGACGTGAATGGGAATTATCATGTTAATTGTAAAATATGTTAAATATGCTATTTTTCGATATAAGTATATTTCGATATATTTATCACTAAAGGTTATATGGCATATTAAAAAATATTCGAGTTCCAAATTTCAACAAATTCATCAAAAGTAAAAAATGGACAATCTTTTTCGAGAGGAGTATATACTTTTCTTCCTTGTTCTAATCTGATATGTGCAGTTCAACTGAAGTGTAGCTGTAAGTAAATGTATGTACGCACGACTAAAATAGGATAAAGTGATATATAGCATTAAACTGTGCATGTGGAGTTGCTTAGAGCCTTAGATAAATACCCGAAATTGTGTACGCCTGTTTTCTTAATTTATAGATATATAGTTGCGGTTTTACTTGTTATAGCGTTAAGGGTTCGAATATGTAGTGTAAATGTGTGTCGAAATATGTTCACATAATGTTTTTACATAAATAGAGATCAACAGAACCACTGTAAGCTCCTAAGCGAGACTTGCATATTTAATCTCCAATTAAGAATCTGTAAGTTAGAATTGTCACGAAACAAATGGTGTATGGTGTTAGCATAGATGCATTTCCTCGTAGTGATTTTCCACCAGTGTTTGCTTCTAATTCCTGTGCTTTTGGTTGTGGCTTACTCCAGCTAAATTGTCCAAATGATATTTTCCTGACTCATTTTAATTTGTTCATTTCTAAAATATTAGTTCTGTTGATTAAGCCGCCACCATATCTAATTGTGATTTATTATGGAAAATTTTCAGATTTCCTTTTCAGGTTCTTTTTCCTCACCTATTACATATTTTAGCATTGGCTCCAGAACTTCTTCAAGGTCTCCTCTGCTTCCATGTATAAAGTGTGAGCATGCGGACAAGGAAGATTCTGTTCAGCAGGTATCTGTTGAGCGCTTCCCTTATCACAGTTATATGGACTCTACATCAGGACAGATGGAACCTGCCTCTGGTGCTCGTGCAAGTATACCAGGGCAGGAGTACTGGCCAGAGGGCACTGCCAGTAGAGTAAGGGCTGCGAGGGCTCCTGAACCGATTGGCCCTATAACTGGACCTTCATCTTACGGAAAAAAGCCTGGGAGTAGAAGGAAGAAGTTCAAGGCAACAGGTGTATCTGCTGATTCTACTGAAACAGCTGCAGTTTCAAATGAAACACTAGAAGCAGAAATGCAAGATGATTCATCAGAAGAGCCTAAAGATTTCGATTCTGAATTTGTTGTCTACCAGACAGAACCTGACGAGGAACTGACAGGATATGAGCTGGATAAGAAGCTTGGACTCCCTCACCCCTTTATTGATCCCAAAGCAAAGAAACCGATTGAGGAACCACTAACCAGTGAAGAACTATGGTGGAATTGGAGGAAGCCTGATAAGCAACAATGGTCTAGGTGGCAAAGGCGCCGGCCTGATGTTGAAACAGTAAGCTCTTTTAAGATTCTATGAGTTTATTCCTTATTTCATATCTAAATAAAGGAATTGATCAAAGCTACTATATGTAGTGGAACCAGGATAAGTTGCGACTTGTGAGCTTAAAATTTTAAGACAAGAAGAACAATGCACTTTTATATATGTGGTTCATCTTATCAATTTTTATCAAGTGATTACTCATTTTGAAGAAAGTTATGTGTTCAGGAAATTCTTCGTTATTTTTGTTTCTCTCTCTCTCTCTCTTGTTCATCTAGTTTCTCTATTTTTGTGGCCTAGAGCAGAATCTATTCTTTCACTTTGTTAAGTCCATTATTGCATCAAAATTTGAGATTTTTTAGCTATGGTTAGGTGTTCCTGAAAGCTATGGCAGAGACTGGGCAAGTAAAGCTCTATGGTGACCATCCAACAATGACCGAATGTGCACTTTACCGAGCAAGGAGACACTTATATAAAGAAGAGAGGTATACTTGTTTTTGTAAGCAGGCAACTTCTCATTATCATACTTTTGGATCGAAATAATGTGGTACCCTTTATTTCTTATTTAATGTTAAGGTGATGGTCTTGTATATATATCATGTCCAGTTGTCCACCTAGTTTGGTGAAACCGCAATCCGGTCTTAAATTATAATGCAGTAGGACATACTTGATACTCCAAGTTTGCCGAAAAAGCATTTTTTACCTGTTGTTAAATCTCGGATATATTGGTTTTAGCATTTTATTTTTGGCCAAATAGATTGAGAGCACCTACAGCTGTATTTCTGTCTAAAAGGCTGCTTAACATGTTTCATAATCATAGCTGTCGTTCAACTGTTATTCATAGTGCTAGAAGACATCAACATTGGTCTTCGTCGCCCATGTCAAAATGTGCTTGTTTTTTTCTTTTTGAATATTATTGTGATTTCTCTACACCGCAAAAGCATATATAGAACTGTAATAATGGGCGAAAACATACATTTCTTTCGTACAGAGGGGTCTTAGAGTAGACTTTGAAGTCCTCAATGAAATCCTCTCTAGGTGTTGTATGTAATTGAGATGGAGGACTTGAAACCTATTCATCTACCCAATAATAGAGTCTTGTAATGTAATTTAGATGGATTTTAATTTAGTCCTCTTTGTTAGTCATTTAAGATCACTTCATTTAGATCCTTCAGATACAAAGACAACCTTACAAATTTATATTGCATTGTTATATATATGTTGCCTAGTTGCTGGGTTTAAAAGAAATATTCTCTCATTCCCTAAAATCTAGTCGCATTTGGTTGTTGATGGTCAAAATAGAAAACTTTAGGACTTTAATAGATACACATGATTATGTTTGAATCAAAATTACCATTTCAATAGTACTACATCCATGATAGTGTACACTAATTTTAAAAGATTTGAGTTCAAAATTGAAAGTTTAACCACCAAAGTAAAAAGTTACTAGCTTTTGGGGATGGAAGGAATAGTAATCAAATGGTGTCATAGACTGCAGGATGAGCGTGAAAGACTGGAAAAAATTGGTCCAATTGCATACTACTCAGAATGGGTTAAAGCTTGGAAGCGAGACACATCACGTGAAGCCGTCCAAAAACACTTTGAAGAGACAGGTGAAGATGAGAATGCTCAGCTCATTGAAATGTTCTGCCATCAAACTGATAGAGAGTACCGCATCATGATGGGCACAGACATCCGAATTCCGCGTGATCCACTGGCAATGAGAATGCGAGAAGACCAAATAAAACAAAGTATGCACCCTTTAATAATTTAGAGGTTTCTTGCATATACTTCATTCATCATTCGGACTATTTTTTCACTTTGTGAATGGAGTCTCACCTGTCCCAGTTTCCGATTTTCTAAGCTACATAATGTAGACATTGCTCGTTGGTTAGTTGATCTGTTTTAATAGAATTGTACTTGAACCGACACTTGAGGTCCTTTCAGTGACTTGTTAGACTTGCCATATGTTCTCGAACTGATTGAAACTATTTTATGGGTCCCCGTTAGTGAAAATATTAATTACTTTCTTGAAATTGTACTATCTTTATCAGATGTCATAGTCTTCAGGATTTACTTCCTCTTTACACATCTGCAATCACATTCTTTCATTTCTAGCTGAACCTCAGAGGCTATGCCAGTAGTGTCCTTAATTTTAAAGACAAAATTCAACCATTGAACTTGCCACTATACTTCTTTGAACTGTTGGTTCATTCTAATTTATTTCCTAGCATGTACTACTGTTCCACTGACTAGTTTTCCTCATTACAGTCTGGGGAGGAGATCCAGTTTATCCAACAATAAATTATATTCAGGATCCAAATGAGGTGGCTGATTTCAGGGCTCCAGATTTCCATGAACCTACGCCAAATATGCTAGCTTATCTTAAAGAGGTATGGTGCCAAATATACTAGCTTATCTAACTGCGGATCAGAGCTTTTTTAATACAAAATTTCATGTCAAAGTGAGGCCTTACCTATAGTTGGATTCACTAATGTTCATGGGTTGTGTAAATTAAGCAAACACATGCACCGCAGGATTGTGACCGTTCCCTGATAGTTCTGGTTTCTAGGCTTTTCTTTAATATACCTCAAATAATGCTTCTGCGTGTAAAATTAAATTTTATCTTTAGCTAATAATTTTTTGTAAACATTAGCATGGCAAGATAATATCAAGGGAAGAGTTGGATAAAATTCTGTCAAAAGAGAAGACTGTAGAGCTTGAGGTAATCCTTTCCAATTTTTTCTCTCTTTTTCCAAAGTTTCCCATGAAACTTTCATCATTGTTGTTTTATAATAAATTTAATCTTTGACCTCATAAAGATATGACTACTAGGAGTTTGGATCACCTGTAACACTTTTGTGCCACACTCTCTGTTACACTTCTATTATTTTAATATTTTTTTTAATCTTTCAAGCATATTACCTTAACAAATAATCTTCATAACGGTATTAACTACCATCTCCAATTAAAAATCTGGTTATTTTTGCTTTTTATGAAGAAAAGTTACGAATAGGCAAATATTCACCTCTACAAATAAAAATGACAATAATTTGAATATGTTAGTATATGTCTATAACAACATGATTAAATAAGATATGGTGCTTGAAAATTTAAAAAAATAGACAAATAATAGAAGTGTAACCGAGAGTGTAACACATAAGTGTTACAGAAGATCCGGACTCGACTACTAGAACTTTTTTAGATCTTGTACTTAGTTGTTAACATTTGATTTGGCCTAAACACAATGCCTGCCCTTCTTCCCTAGATGACAGATATGGATGAAGCTATGTCGCGTGCGGTTGACATTGGGGAAAATGATGTGAGCTTTCACTTAACTACCAGTCTTTATTCGTGTTCATTGTTGGCTTTAGTTCTCTAATGTCCTTTAGACTTAAAGAAACTCATTTATTTTGTTCTGCTAAAACTTTCTTTTATTTACTATAGGAGGATGGTGATGAAAGTGAAACTGAAACTGAAGGAGATAACGAGGAGGAGAAGATCTCGCGTAGTTGGAGTGTTTTAAAAAGTAATCCTGAGCTTCGCAAGTCAAAGGTAATTTAAAAATTCAGAAACTTGTGCATTTCCACAGATGTTCTCTGGTATAGGTGTTAAATAGTTTCTTCCGTAAAGATACCTTAAATTCGTTACATATCCTCATACTTCTGATATTCGTTTTCCCCCTTTGCAGCCTAAACCGACAAAAACGAACATGTCACTTGATGAAGCAATAGATGACTCAGAGAATATAACGGACTTCATTTTGGACTTCGAGGAGGAAGAATAGCTTGTTGATGTATGCATTTGAGCTTGCATTTGTCACACTGGTCTGATTTAACTCCAAAATCTTGGCTTGTATATTCTTCTGATTTGCTTTTTTTACCAGGTAGAATTGCAGGTTTCAGTCCGATGAGCCAGACTTTGGTTCAATAAAAAATTGAGCGAATTATTGACTATCGCGAGTCCAGAGATATTTAAGAAGAAGCATCAAGCATCAATATTACAACTTATAAGATTGTACAATCTTGTGTAGTGTCTGTAAGGTATTGGTAACAAAGGTATGTGTAAAAGTCTTTCCGAGACGTGTATACTTATTCATATTTCTATGTAGCTTTATAACACATACTCATATGTTGGTTACTTGTTATCATCGATTGTAAAGGTGACTGAGTTTATGAGACTATGACCAAGCAATGTGCCAATAATGATGTTACCCAATTCATAGTTTTACAAATGTGATTACCCAATTCATATAATAGTCTAGTGTTAAGAGTCCAACAAACAAACAAGCTTTACAAAATCTAATTCTCCCTAATTATCATACTTTCCACAACTCAAGCAAGCTTTACAAATTCTTAACATATATAATTACTATTTCATCCCATTCCATACTACTCAGAATGGGTTAAAGCTTTGAAGCAAATCCATTTTAAATTTGAATTCGTTATAAACCGAATACGAATATTGCTTTGTCGAATTCGAGTCCAGATATGTAGAAAACTACTCAAACCAGATCCACCCCTAGTCACATGTTCTAGGGTAACACATTCTTCCATTTCATAAACAAAAACAATAATTTACATTTTGATCAAAGCTAGAAACTATAGTTCCATCTTTGCTAGTACAATAAATTAGCAATTTAGCAATTGCATTATTATCTTTTTGTCTTGATGACATCCAATTAAGTATCCCTAAGCACAAGCATTTGGTGCAAATCCTATCTTACCACCTGCGACATCATAGACAACTTCCACAGTTTGTTGTTGCATATTCCCAAATATATTGTTATCATCTGCAGCAAATGCTAGACAAACTCGTGAAATCCCATTAACCGCGAAAAGAATACCGTTGGCAACTATATCGATCTTCACATTGCTGCCACTGAAGTAGAAGCTCATCTTTGGTATGTTGATTGAAGTTTCATTGCTGAAATCATAACATGTGTCCAGAATGGAGTATGGTTGAGCCAACTTGTAACTCGTCATTAGCTTCTTGAAGGCGTCGCGCATTGGGTTGTAGATTGAAGTGGGGAGGCGTGTGATCACGGTGCCAGAGTCGATAATGCTCTGTCCATCGCTCTTCAGGGCAGTTGTGCTGAGTGGTACCCGATATCCGCCAACTGTTATCGCTGTGATTGATATCTTGTAGAATAAGTCTTCTGAGGTTGAGAACGTTGTGTATCTCAAATTTGCGGGTAGTCCACTGCTGCCGAATGATAAGTACCCTCGCGAATTGGCCTTCGCTGTTGGGAGGCAGTAGGAGAAGACCTTGCCGAATCTTTGAGCAGTTTGGGATACTATTGAAATTGGGTGGCGTCCAAGACCGATTAGGCCGGCCGTGCTACCGAATAGGCCTCGATTATTTTGCCCGCAGCCGAATGGGATATTTTCTACCCGTTCAGTTCCTGATAATGTTATAGTCTCTTTCGCGAAGAACCCGACTGAGAATGATTGGTCCCCGTACTGGATCCCGTAAACACACGTAGAACTAGAACAACCTGGCGCAACGCTGGTGGCAGACTGGACGTTTGAACACAAGGGGGTAGAACATGAGATGTTGGAGTAAGTAGTTGATTTGGAAGGGTCGAATATTGGTTCCTTTTGTTTATAGCAAGATGAAACACATGGCTCACATTGAGTCCAAGTAAGATCACTTCCTGTATCGAATATCATAGAGGCTTGCTTCGCGGGAGTCCCGATACCAATCTGCACGACATAGTTGGCACTGCCTAAGGCAGTGCCGCGTTGAGCAGGTAGATTGGTGGTCTTCTTATCAGCCCCACCTTTCCTGCCACCTTTTCTTGAAGTCAGTGATAAATCTTCGCTTGATTTAAAATTTTCAAGTCGAGCTTTGATGGACTTGACCCGGACTTGGTCATTCGTCAAGATTTCATTAGCCAAGTTGGCGCTAGTCTCGGCCTTGTTGGAGCCTCCTTGGGGGCGGATGTTGCAGGCTCCATACCTATGAGCAACGCCAACCGACGACTTCCTCTTGTCCTGACCTGCAAAGCAATACAGAGTTCACAAATATGATCACTCGATTCGGTTATTAAGCGTAATAAATTCATGAAGATGTACATACCATTTGTAGTTGAGGAGGGAATAACATCATTGCAGCTAGATTGATCATCAGAAGGAAACAAAGAAGTGAGTGATACTGTATGATACAAGTGTTGTTTTTGCTTCTGATGATTCAAGTTTTCATGAAGAGCAAAATGCCCTTGAGGCTTCAACAAACAAAAAACCAAAAACAATGTGAAAACAAGATTACTATTATTGATCCTAAAATTTGAGTGCTCCTGTCTGGAAGCCATTATGCTCACTCTACACATTATTGATTATTGTTGGCTTTCTTTGTCAACTATATATAATGCAATGTAAAGCTTGAATAAATTAAAAGTATGTACTGTGCCTACAAGTAGTGGAATGCAAAGACTTCCAATTAGGTTCTTTAACATTAATAATTACTCCCTCCGTCCCTAAAAGATTGTCACATTATGACTTTTGTTAGTCAAACATTACAAAATTTGATCATGAATTCCCATTAAACGATAAGAAATAATATAGTCTTGTGGGACCTTGTTAGATTCGTCCGAATGTATATTTTTGAAATATTAACTTTTTATAATTTTTGCGCATGTAAAATAATAGATATTTATGTTTTAAATCGTGCTTTGTTGACCACCAAAAGTCAAAATGTGACAATCTTTTAGGGACGGAAGGAGTATCTTCTTGTGGATCGTAAATTTTTTGTAACACATACTCCTACAAATTAATTCAATAAATTACTAACATACTTTTTTTATTCCTATTAATTTATGCACAAAAGTTTACAATATAATACTTGACAAAATATGTATAGTTACAAAAGAATCAATAAAGTAGTACTAGTGACGTAATCATAGTGTTCGTATTGTTCTATCCTTATAACTTCATTTGTTTATTAAATGTTTATCATAATCTAATATTCTTCATTAGAATCTTGATTTATTTAATTCGATTCACAAGAATCCCCATACTAATACTAAGAAAATGATTATATAAGACTCGTTAGGTTTAATAATAACATGCGAGTAATTAATTAATATACAATTATATATGAGTAATAATTGGAAGAATTTGAAGTTTGCACGTCAACAGCTAACCCACTTGATTCTTTTCTATTTTCTAGTAGTATGATTTTATGAGCTAATAGTTGTATCATTATTCATTATTTACTCCATCCGTTCCTAAAAAATGGTCACATTTTAATTTTCGTGGTTAACAAAATATGATTTAAAACGTAAATATTTTTTGTTCAACATGTAAAAAAATTATTAAAAGTTGATATTTCAAAAATATACATTGAGACGAATCTAACAAGATCTCACAAGACTATATTATATTTTATCGTGCAATGAGAATAGATTTTGTATTATTATTTAACCAACAAAAGTCAAAATGTGACAATTTTTTAGAGACGGAGGGAGTATCATATATATATATATATATATATATATATCATATATGGTCCACAAGTTAGTGAAAATGCACTCAATTTCCACATCAACCAACTCATAGTCTATATTATGCAATCTATTAGCCAATAGAAGTACAATTGAGTATTATGATTCATTAATTGCATATTGTTTTAACTAATTGATGCAAGACCAGAATTGATGTGCTATTATTATGTCTACCTCCCGCTTAACATAACATGATAATTGATATATATACCTATTCAGCAATAAGATTGGATGAACTAATATCCAATAATCGAATAATGAACTTGACATTTAACCAATTGGTGTGCATCGACTTAATAATTGATATATACAACTCCTAATTGTACATATTTTTTCGTTTTTATTTATCTGATCGTTGAACTTTATACCCTCCTCACGTGGAAATAATTAAGTCACGAGATGTGTCTCAGAGGCTTAAGGGATTTGTACTATATATTATATCATTATACGCAAACATAATCATATGATGTATCATAGAAAATCAATTTCTTTTCGGTAGTGGGATTACGAGGTTCGACTATTTACTTAAAACTACTAAATGTGATAATAAATTACTCTCATTCAATTAAAAAATTAATGTATTAACTGAAAATATGTTTAGTGAATAGGATGAATCTTGAGATTAAATCTCAAATTTACATGAATGAATTGTTACGTTGGTTAAAAGTGGTCGAGTATTTTGTTGAAATACCCTTTTCTCCAAGGAATATATTTTCTTACGTGCCATAATTAGTGTGCACTATAAGGAATGGGATAATTAAGTCTTTGTTGATCAGTTTTGTCAACCATAGCTGCATGTTCTTCCTGAAATTTAATTTATTATAAAATGTCAATCCATAAAATCAAATTTTGTAATCTCACTCAAAAGATATTTTTATCTATAATATCAATTTATAAGATCAAAATTTTGTAATCTCACTCAAAGAATATTTTGGAGATCTTATAGAATGATATTCTCAAAATATAATAATAACGACAGTATAACTATGTAATGTAACGATTAATTATCAATTAAAGTGAATCATGAAAACAAAATTAGTGCATTTTAACACAATATTGACATGTAATTGGATGTGAGGTAGAGGGACAATAGTGAGAAGCAGTGGGTGCACCCATCATAATTCATAATAAGCATTAGTTCAGACAACACTTTCTATTTGCTTTCTTACCAACCCACTCATATACAAAATATTAAATTTATTAAACCAAAAAATAGGGACATGCATGCCTTAAAAATTAGCCCCATCGTACGGATGTTGTTCACATTGTTATTATATATTGATAAACCACTTAGTTTAACTTCCACTAATTGATAGAGACCATACACCTATAAGATAAAACAATTTTCAAAATAACATAAAATATGAATTATGAAGTATATCATGAGGGTAGGGGCATGACTTATTTCCTCCATTAACATTTTCTTGGTCAATTTTACACACTTTAAGAGTAGTACGCGTTCCTCGTTACAAAAGTTAATTGATTAAATTGGCCAAAAGAATATTTATGTCTTTATCATTACAACATCACTTGTGTTTATGGCTTTTAACGACAACACAACGTCCTTATTTTAAAACCATAATTATTCCTTATTTAAAACCATTATAAATGTTTTGTTTGTATTTATAAATCGGTAACAAATCACTTAACATGATCTTTTAAATCAAACACATTTTCCGGCCACATATATAGCTCATATGGTGAAGAGTCTTGATGTTGTTGTAGTCCTTTTTGCCTCTTTATTTGACGTGGTTACGAATATAAATTAACTTCTCAAATCGAAGTGGTGTATAAGTCAAAGCCACAAAATGTTCTGAATCCTGACCAACTAAAACACCTCCCACAAATAAAGGTCTCAACCTTTTCTTTTAATCGGATGCATAAAAAGTCGGATTAAATGTACCAAGCAATGGAATTTCGTGTTTTAGGCTATAAATGTAGTAATAAAAATCGAAAGCGAGTTAATTCCTGGTTCCTATACTACATTTAAAGTGAGTGTCCCCAATTGAATATAAAGGCTGCCATAGGGAGGGATGATAATTAGTATTCGTTACATTTTTTAATTGTCGTTTTAATCATTTTTACATAAATTATAGTATTAAATAAAAGTAGTAAAAGTGTATATGAAAAATGTAGAATGACCATGATTATCATCATATCATTGGATGATTAATTACTTTAATATAAAAAATAAGTAACAAGTATATTGAAATATAAAATTACAATTAACTATGTTAGAACGATAACAAATAAGAAATAAAAAATAAAAAATTTAGATTAAAACGACAAGTGAAAAAACGGAAAGAGTATTTTAACTTGTACTCTAATACTGGTTGGGGTGTTCTTATTTAAATGATGTGTTCACAAAACTAATACTCTACTCATTAATCACATACTCCTTATTTAGATTGTATTTTCATAGTTATCTATCATTTTTACTCCAAGACAACATGATACTCCGTTAATTTAAAATGATCAATTCTTTATTTAATGATGTAAAATTTTAACCATCAATGATATCTAAGCTATACTTTAAAGTTATTAAAAAATAGTAATATAACATTACTTCCAATGATAAATCTAATTATAATATCTATATTATTTAAAAACATCAATTATTGTAAATTGGGATCTAAATAATATCCGATGAGCCGAACAACAACATACAGATCACTGAGAATCTGAGATTAGGATCGAGTGTGTGCAGAAACATTTTGGGCCTAATACAACTCATTTCATATGTGATATGGTGGGCCGATCAACAGTTAGGAGTTAGGCAGTTAGCTACCATTCCAACATCAGCCCGTTGGCCCTGTTTAGCTTTAAATTGCTATTCGAATTTCACATGGACATCAGTTTGCACCATATTGATATTAGCACATGATCAAATTCCTATTTTTGATTGTCATGTGGACTCATGTTCGATCTAGATGATATGGCCTATTTAATTTCGACAAACACAATTATCATTTAATTATGAATTCAAAATTACTTCCGGATCAATCGAAAACAAAATAACAAGGTCCCCGTTTGTACAGGAAACTTCCCTATAATATCAAATATTAAATTCATAAAAACACGGATTTCTAATAATATGAGAGCCACTAAGAATAAGCAAACTAGAAGGGTAATATTATGCGTAGCACGATCTCTCTGCACTGGACTTAGTATTCTCTATACTATATTTTCGATATATATATCATCATCAGATATTCACCAATAATTTAAATTAACACTACTACTCACTACTACATTTCCAAATCAATCAATACTAATTTCTTTCCTAAATAGTTGATCTCTACTGTAATGGAGGGGGAGAAAAATGATTTATCAACACATTTGAAGTGGTTCCGTAGTAGAAATCGCAAGAATTTCGACTACAGACATCAAGTAGCAGCATCAAAGAATGGTCAAGATTGCGAGGAGGAGCGTTCATTACCGTTTTCGTCATCATCCTTGGTATCGTCATGGCTCCAGACGACGCTTTTCGATTTAGACAAGAAAACCCAAACAGTGCTGAAGTTGATTGAGGAAGACGACGCTGATTCTTTTGCCAAACGTGCAGAAATGTATTACAAGAGACGCCCTCAGCTCATCCACATTGTCCAGGAATTAGCACATGCTCATCGGTCCTTAGCCGAACGCTACCAGTTAAAGAACGTCTCCACCACCACCACCACCACCAGTTCCTATTGTGATCACCCCCTTACAACAACATCATCGTCTTCATCATCAGAGGACAGCGAAATAAAGTCCTACATGGCAAGTAGTGATAGTAGTTTTTGTTGTTCTTTTTCAGGTGAAAATGACTCGTTCTCCTCTGATCCTGACGAGGATCAGAGACAAGAACTGGAGGCTGCTAATGTAGCAGCCTCTGATTCGAGGAACCTCGATGAAGATGTGAGGGTATTAGTAGGAAGTAAAGAAATGGAGAGTTTGGTGGAAGAAAACAAGAAGTTAAAGGAAGAACTAATGCAGAAAGATGAAGAGAAAAGAGAAGTGATCAGACAATTGTGTTTCTCTCTGGAATTTTTGCGCAGTAAGAATGAGGATTTGATAGCGACGATGATGAGGATGAACAACAATCATCAGAATCATACTATTTAGTAGTCATAACAATGTGTATATATATTGCATCTGAATCCATAAAATGATTGTCTTCAAAAAAAATTCTTCCTAAAGAAATAGTGAGTAAGTTTGATTTTTTGTACAAACATACTGTAACGAGATAATCGAATGATCTTGCAGTTGAGAGATTACTTTTTACCTCACACGAGAGTGAGGGTAATTATGTAGAGATAGGACCGAGGAAAGTTGAAAATTATAACTACACGAACTGTTAACTATAATTGTTATTATTTGGCCAAAATAATCAATTTTTCGATAAATGCAAATCAACTTTTTATACTGACACTGTAATCTAGACTTTTAGTAGTTCCTTTTTTTAAAATAAATTTTAGTCCATCAAAGTTATAGTTCCTTTTATTGTCTCGATAAGATAAAATAAAATATGTATATCAATTATTTGTTAAAATCTGACTCTATGACATGCTAACACAATATTTGCTCCATCTACAAACCATCTTCATTTTCGTCCGACCAACACCTGATTGAACTGATTAAAAAAAACTTGTTCAACAATCGATTTGTTAGATTTTTTATTTCATCGAATTGTCAAATACCCGCTTTAACGGTGAAGTTTATTTTACAGTGCGGATTTCTAAGGCAGGAATATGGCATAGAACGCTCTCTATATATAACGAGCATATATAATATGATCTCGATATATATAACGAGCGCATAGAGTGAGTGTTCGACCTACATATATCGAGCTCACACTCTGTGCTCTCTCCTTTTATGCGCTTAAAAGCCAAAAGAATGTTGTACATTGAAAATTAGTGAGGTCGAAATATATATTCTACGCTCTAACCGACTCATAACAACCATCAGACTTCTATCAAACAGGCTAATATCAACTCTCTCTCTCTCTCTCTCTCTCTCTCTCTCTCTCTCTCTCTCTCTCAAATGGTTATGGCGGCTGCTTCTTCAGTAGCTCTATCAACAACTCAATTTGCTTCTTTTCCATTCTCTTTTGGTAACCTGCTTTCTCTATATGTTCAAATTGCTTCCTCTATCCCAAAAAGATTGTCCAGTTTCATTTTCAATTGTCAAATTTTACAAACTTGAATCCCTAATGAGTTGGCATATCTTTATTCTGAATCAAATTACAGAAAACCTACTAACTTTTGATGTGATTTTCACCAAATATCATGTATTTTTTCACAAAATAATATACTAACATACATAAAAAGAAAATACTTTAGTTAAAAGGTCATACAATGAAAATTTGAAACTGGACAATATTTTTGGGATGAAGGGGGTGCTATCTCGAGGGAAATGATATTCTTGATTGAGTTCAATATTTGATATTCAATATGTATAGTACTATAGTTATAGAGTTAATCAAATAGCCTAGTGGAAAAGGTTCTTGCTAGTGACCAAAAAAGTCGTGGTTCGAAACTCACTTCATCGCTAATTTACAAAAAAGAAAAAAAAAATGTATAGTTATAGTATTTTACATTTAACAGTATGAATATGTACACAATGTGGCTATGACATTTAACACTAAGGTCTAAGAATATGTTTGGTGACTAACTCTAGCAGTCTCCTCTTTTACATATTGAGATAGACTTGTGCAGATTATGAAATTGTTTGTTCAAAGAAAGCAGTAAGGTTACATAAAGATGATTTTTTGTAGGGTTTAGAAACATCGACTTGAGTTATTATGCAATTAGTTTATCCTTCTTTCTTGATGCACCAGATCGACTTGATTTGCTATGCCGTTAGTTATGGGGTGTAAATCTTAGTTGACGCACACGTTTACCCTCCACTCCTCAGAATTATAGAGAGCTTATTTCTTATGCTTATAGATAACGGTAATCAGGTGGTATGTGAAGAGCAGAATGTTGTTAGCCCGTGAGCAAGAAGAGGGTGAGCAAGGAATTTAAGTTTATGTATCAAAGATATCCCCCCATGAGCATTGTGTTAGTGATTTATTGAGGACCGTATAGTTTCTTGTTTAGGTACTTGAAGTAGCAAAAAGTTTCTTTCTCGAAATTATATTCTGCTTTCGTGCTTAAGAGTCAACTAACAGCTTGCCTTGAGCTATACGGTTCTTCTTGGGAAATTAGTTTCCTAAAAAGTTAAAGATCTTCAAATGGTAATGGAAATGGAAATTATCACTTTTTAGGTGCACAAAAGAATCTCTTGATGGTCATAATTTGAGGGACACACCTTAGCATCGCTAGGAAATTCTAATAAATCAAGAAACTATAAGCCTTTACTCTTCATTCACTTCACCAGATTGAGATGTAGTATTGTTTATCTCATCAATTTATTCTCATGAGCTATGAAGGGCTTCATTCATAGCTCATTTTGAGGTTATCTCATCAATTCATTCACTTCACCAGACTGAGATGTAGTATGGTAATATCATTCACCTGAAGTTATCTGTTTTGAGGTTCTATAACTGTTTCCTCATTTTGTACTGTTTTGGAACTTATCTGGCTTTAGTTTCTCAAATTCGAATTTGACAAGCTCTTCCTATTTTAGGAAAACTCAAATCAAATGCTAATCCTATCAGCCCCTTGATCTTTTCTCAAAAGGGTGGTCATGTTGTACAATCTAGGCGATCTTTCCGTGTGCACAGTTTATTTGGAGGGAAGAAGGACAATAATGATAACAATGACAATTCTTCAAAGGTGGAGTAAATTTTTTTATACTGAATGTGAAAACTATTTAAGTATGAACTATTATATTCAAACCTCATCTTGTTCTCGACCTATCGTATACTCGTCTTGTTTAGGGATTAGTATTGCCACATCTCTATTGTTATTTTATAGTATCAATTATACTACATGAATGTGGTAGTACCAATGAGAATTAGTGGATAATTACTGTTGGGAAGTACGAGACAACTGAAGAAAAATTAGTCTATTGTGATTACCTATATACCTGTGTTAACGCACACATCCACACACATTAATGTGTAACATGACTTTTATTGTCGACATTGTTTTCATACGCAACACTTGACATTAATTTCATTGTTCTGGGTGTGCTTCATAGGCTGGAATGCTGGGGAACATGCAAAATTTATATGAGACTGTAAAGAAGGCCCAAAATGTTGTACAAGTTGAGGCAGTTCGTGTGCAAAAAGAATTATCTGCGTATGTCCCATTGAACATAAGTACATAACTCCCACAATTATTTATTTGTTAATTTGTTTCTTCTCCATTGCCCAATCACAGAGCAGAATTTGATGGTTACTGTGAAGGCGAACTAATTAAGGTATAAATGTTTTGCTTTCTGCCTTCAAAATTATCTATTTTTCTAAATATATATTGTTATTGTGTAAAATGAACGAGAATGATATTATTAAAATAAGTTCAGCTTGTGATTTGTTTAGTTTGAGTGCAGGAGTCCTAACTTTTGTTCTTGTGTTCTTCTTTAATGCAAACACATGGTTGTCATTTGAAATGGTCTGATAGGTCAAAACTGGGTTGAATATGGGTCAGTCCTTAAATTAGTTGCACCATTTACTCTCATCATCTGGATATCTGCATCATCAGGCTTCTTTATTACTCTGCTATGTGTTTTGCAGTTGGAAAAATGCAAATAATATCTGTTTGCTTTTCTAAATGCTTTTCTAGTTTTGTTATTTTATTGCTGTTACTAAATTATCACAAATCATTATTTAGATAGTCACAAACTATATGTGATGGAATGTCGCCAATATATTGGTTGTTTAACTCTTTCATGTGTTTTTTGATTGGAAAAGCTTATTTGTTTTTTAAACAGGCAACTCTATCTGGTAACCAACAGCCTGTCCGGATTGAGATAACAGAGGCAGCAATGGAGTTGGGACCTGAAGTGAGTCAATGTTTACTTTTGTCTTTATATCTTGTTTTAATCTTCACTAACCCACAGTTTAAGTCTAGAGCTATTGAAATAACCGCATATATAACATTTCTCTAATTATTTGTACTTCAAAATTCCTGACCATGAATTAGAAGGTTCTTGCATTAGATGCATTTTGGTCATTTTAGCTTTGAAACAGTCTCAAACTCTGAACCCAGAAGTATTATATAGGACCAAAGCTGTGCATGCTTTTTGTTCACCATCAGTACTATTCTATTAGTGATTTTTTGAAGGCCAACAGTTTCAATCTCCAAGTCTGAATAGTTTTTATTCTCTCCTTTCGATATTGAACTTCGACCACTACTAACTGTATATGCATATATTGCAATAAACATAAGTAAATATCATGGCAATACTCGATGAGTATTTAATTCATAATGAAATAAATCAAAATGGCCATTACACTATGTAGGATTCTTATCAATAATGAAGTAATAGATAGTGTTTGCACTTCATTATTGGGTCAATTCAGCACTGCTGCGCAGGGGTAAGGCTGCGTATTATCAAAATCACCTGACCCTGCTTGGGCGGGAGCCTCCTCCTAGGCATTAAGCCATGTTGTTGTTGTTTTAGTTTGAAGAATTGTTAGTATAGGGAATCTTGCTAACATAAGATGAAATGACTAATTTTGTAATTGGTAAACTTAGAAACAAGAACTGCATATAATGTGTGAACTGCTAAAAGTAGATGAGTTGATTCTATCAAGTGAAAGTTGGCCAATAGAAGGAGAGAATGCCACAATCAATTGTAATTAAGTAAGAGGACAACACATGGAGTCCGGAGTCGTAACATGAAATTGCAAGTCATTTATTCTTGGTATGTTCATTTTTGCTAGGAACTCTCTGCTTTGGTGACGGAGGCATATAAGGATGCACATCAGAAGAGCGTGCTGGTGAGGAATCTCGAGTTGAAGTGATCTCCAATATTGTCAATTCTTACGTTTATGTGGTTTTGTTAAATAAAATTTCCAATTCATACGTTTACGTGGTTTTGTTAAATAACTAATGAAGATAATCTTACTACTGTTTCAGGCCATGAAGGAGAAAATGAGCAATCTAGCTCAAAGCTTAGGAATGCCCCAAGGGTGAAGGACTGAATTGATTTTACAAAAAAGAGCACCCATCCTGCTGACTGGCTTCCCACAGTTTTCTTAAGAAGAAGCTGCAATCCTAAGTCGATGGTATTGGTTTTTTTTGTTACTCTTGGATGTTGTACGAAGACATATGTGGCGTGACACCTGATGTGAGAGCGCGCTATCATTTGGTGTAGCATTGACTGCAATTGTCTCATTTTGACAACTCTTTGAACCATCCAACAACTTTCATGGTTGGACATTTTGTATTAATGAAAGAATAAAACACCTTATAGTGCTTTTCTTAGCAATACAATCATGCTTGAATATTAAATGAGAATCGGCTCAAAATTTATGTGATTTTTGTATTATTTCTTACCATTCTGTGCTCTCGAATCCATACATTTGGAATGAAAATATACTCCTCTACTCCAAAACAACTCAATTATTTTGGATCAGAGGAAGTAACTTATATCCTTATATCGAGAATATTTTGATCATTAATTAATTTTTACGTTATAGTAATTTTTATAACTTACATCGAAAATTAATTAGATTATGGTGAGGGTATATTTTTCAATAAATATTCTCTTGATCCCTTGCAAAAGTCAACTGTATCTCGTACCAGTAACACAGAGAAGTGATGAAACTCAACTATAACCGATTCCTCCAAAACTGAATGATCAATTGACCATATCAAATAGCCAAATCAAAATGAAACTAAATGCATTATTATTATTAGTATTATTTATCATCACTACTAGTCAACTTATCTGGAACTCATCAGCTCACTCTCATCCGCATCCTTCATCAGACATCATTAACAATGACAAGAAATGCAAAGCTTGGTTGGTCCAATCCATACCTACAGACATGCCTCATCTTACTCACGTCCCTGGCGTCCTCTCCACCGGTATGCTTCTTTCTTGTCTTATGTCTCAATAGGCTCCCGCTTAGACGAGGTAAGGAGGGTAGGATAGTCCACTACCTTATCTCAGACTGTTTCTGAACTGAACCACGAGTGTAAATGCTATCTACTACTTCATAATAGATAAGAGAAGCGTATGTAATGTAAGAGCCAGAGATATAAAATATGAGTCCATAGGGCATATGACGTGCGAAGTTCTTATTTGCTCTGATGGGTACCAATGTGGAAATTTACTTATCGTGATTATGGATTGCTTATGAGGTTTAGATTATATGTGATCTCTTTTAGCGGATGTGCTGCGATGGTTGGCTGGAAATTCATCACAGAGTCTTGATATTATTGCCCAATACTGGTCATTGATTGCACACCCACATGATCCGCGTTTTGGGGATTATGGATATTCCGAAGATGATATGAAGAAATTTGGTGCTAATGAAGGTTACCGAGTGTACAAAGCAATAGAAAATGCTGCTGATCGTAACATCAGTATCAGGTAATATTACCCTTGGACAGACTGAATATGCTTGTGTTGTAGGGTGGAGGGTAGGAGTTTTTTCTTATTCGTAAAGTTCAAGAGCAATATTGAGCTAGTAGCCAGAGGGCATGTAGTAAAATTTGGTTATATAACACAAAAAGATGCTTTCTTTCATTCAATTGATTGATCTTCTAATCAGTTAAAGTTCCCGTCCCTATTGTGTTCTTTGTGAGGTATTATTATATTGCTATGAATTATACTCGTATTATTGTAATCCAGTCTCTTGTGTCTTCTTTACGCCAACTGAAGTAATTTCAGACTCTTGCAGCACTCTGGTGTATATCCTGATTACATAGAGGAGCCATCCAAGTTAGCATCTGGAAGACCAAATGTTGAAAGTGTTACATTGTTGCTTAAAGACTGGTGGGGATCCGGTGTAGTGCATGCTAAGGTTTGGATATCAGATCATCAAGATGTTTATATTGGATCGGCAAATAATGACTGGAAATCTCTCACTCAGGTACTCTATTCGCAAACATTTTGGATGTTAGAGATGGCATTAAACTAATTGAAATAAGTATCATTTTCCTTGCAGCCTACTTTGCTCTGCCCTGTTTAACATTACTTGATCCTCGTACAGAAAACTGTTCGATCTTCTAATGCCTAGCTGATAATTTAAATACAAATGAAATCAGTTTTCAATATCTATATATTCTGTAGGTAAAAGAACTTGGGATTTATATGGTTGGCTGTCCAAAAGTAGTGAAGCAAGTTGAGACTTACTATGACAACCTCTGGAAGCTTGGTCATCTTAATGCTTCAGCTAACACAAAACCTGTATGGGACGAACAGTGGCAGATTGAAAGACCAGTTCCTTGTTGGTCGCATTTTCTCCATCCGAGTGAACGATGCAAGTAGGCTTTCAGAATTGGCGTTCAAAGTTACTTATGTTCGCACTTCGTCATTGTTAAAGCGGTACTTACTTATATTACTCGATCTCATCTTTGGCAGATCTCCTCTTCCAAAATATGTGGAGATCCCTCATTTCTCAGGTTATCCTGTATTATCCGACCCCTTCTCATTTAAGATACCTATTGAAACACCTGGGGGCAACTTCTCAACCTTGCAGCCTCACCTAAGTTATCTCTCCTTTGCTCCTCCAGAGGTTTGTTCTTTATGCAAACTAACCAAACTTGTGACTTGTATCTTCGACTCTTGGATAATAACTTTAACGAAGTTCAAATTCTGTTTGTATCTAAATTCAAGGACACCAATTTCTACAACTTAGAACCAATGTTTCTATCATAGCCTATACATTATACTTCAATAAAATGTTGACATAGTTCTCGAATTGCAGCTTTTATTTGGAAAATTTCAGACAGATGAACATGCCTGGGTTGAAACGATTAAATCAGTAAGTTTTGGAGGCAGTGTCAGAATCAACACGATGGATTGGCTTGGTCAATCTGGATATGCAAATCAGACAGTTTTCTGGTCGACCCTCTCTTCAGCTGTTTCCGAGGTGACTACCACTTTTTCCCAGTTGAACGTTGTTATGTGTGATCCTGGTCATTTAAGGCTCTGATGCTGGAAATAAGTAATTGAATGGAGTGAAACTTCTGACACGCATAGTTAGATGCTAATAATTCATAACCTCTATTCCCTTCATCCCTTATATTGTAGTTGAGGAGAGTAGGGAAAGAGGCTGATGTTAAAGGAAATAACTTGCATCTCAGGCACTTGGACATGATTCTAGTCACGTTTACAGGATTGAGGCCTTCCCTTTGGTTGTCACCATGAGACGGTGACTTTATCACCCTATTACTAAATATCTCTTTGCCTTCTTGCGGGTCTACATAGTTCAGACTTCGGAGTATGTCTGTCATATAACTATTTGGCGATCTGGGTGCCTAACTGCATATAATTATGTTTATCTACTTTTCCATTTTGCGCTCATCGCTACTTTGGAAAAATTTCTCATCTTGTATGTCCAAATTCACAGGTAGTATTTTCCAAGCAAGCAAATGTCAGAATATTGGTTGCATACTGGGCACATTTCATAGACAACACAGATGAATATCTAAAATCCCTCCTCTACTCAAATGTTCTATGCTCTTCATCCAAGTACAACAATTGTTATGGAAAAGTTGAGATAAAATACTACGTCGTTCCTGAATTCAACTTAACTGGACCAGCCATAGGCAAAAATGGATCCGCCACTGGAAACAAATACCCTGCTTACACCAGAGTCAACCATGGCAAATATGCAGTTAGCGATCAACGAGCACATATTGGAACCAGCAACTTGATCTGGGACTACTTCTATACAACGGCTGGTGTAAGTTTCGGCACATACAATCCAGCCATTGTCTTACAACTCCAAGAAATATTTGATGCTGATTGGAGTTCACCATACACTACCCCTGTGTATCCATTAGGCGGAATCGCTCATTTTTAAGTTGACCGTGTTTGCCCCGAACGGGGCATGTTTATGTTGATGTCCTGTTGTCCCTAACAATAGAACTGCCGCTAAAAAAGGCGAGGATCCCGTTTAAGCGAGAAGGGAAGTCGAATGGTAAAGTATCTTACTCGGAACATTTATGGAATATAGGAAGTGTAATGAAACATATAATAATCGCATTATGTTCAATATTTACATAACTTAAATTGTTAACTTGATTGTAAGTGTTATTCACTGATATCTCTCTATTTTAAGAAGAGAGACCACTCAATGCTTCTATTTTTCATATAGAATAAAACACAAAAATTCAATGAAAGGATGGCTTGTGCTTGCACAATAATATCTAAGAATGTTGACACAATTAACCTAGAACTACGCCTAGTAGGGAAAAATGTTAAAAACAACCCGTTCTAACTAAAAAGGGTTGATGGCATCTATGTTTGTCTCATGTCACCAGTTTATCACTTATGTCTTAAAATGTCTTAATCGATTGTTTATGTTTGAAAATTTTACCTAATTGGTTTTTCATCTGCTATTTCGTTTGGTCAACGGTTAGTCAAGACACGTGAGAACCATGTGATATTTTTAGGGGTATTTTTGTCATTTTACATTAAATTTAAGCAAAACAATATAATAAAAAATGAGGTTGGGGTTAATGGCATGAGATATCACTTATGTTTGCCTCATGTCACTCGTAAATCACTTATGTTTCAAAATGTCTCACTTGATCACATGTTTAAAAATTGTCCATTGTCATTAACCCAAACTAATTTTTCATTTTTATTGTTTTGCTTAATAATCAAGGTGGAATGATAAAAATACCCCTAAGTTTGTCACAATCTTCTGACGTTCACTGACTAACTGTTAACCAAACGGAATAGTGGATGGAAACAAAAAATGGGTCCGATTTTCAAAAATAAGTGATCGACCAGTGACATGAGGTAAACATAGCTGATGTCCCCTGCTATTAATCCAATTTAAAATTGTAAACCAATTATAAATGTGTAGGTTATATAATGAAATGGATGATTAAATATAAAGATATTTTTCTTCTTATATAAATGTAGATTAGAAATATATTTCATTCAACGTCCATATTTAGTACATTATCTTATACTTTTGAAAATTTAATTTAATTTTAAATATCTATTAAATATGATAAATTTTATTTTTTAATATTGGTGAATGATATGGAAGTAGTTAAAGTACATATATGAAAAAGAAACCCAAAAATAGCAAGAGTAATGATTAATTGAGAGTGTATTTTAGACAATTATTTTAGGAGCATTGATATAAATACTCTTGTTTTAGAAAATTATTTTAAGGAAGCTGATATAAATTTACTGAGAACCAATGCGATTTTACAAAATAATACATATATATATATATTATTTAAAAAAACAAAACCTTGACACCTTTGCTCAAGCCTTAAAAAGTAGTTAATCTCCCTTCATTTCACGTTACTTGACATTATATAATATATGCAATATTAATATGCATGCTTTTATGCAATAACTAGAGGTAATTTTGACCATAATTGTTTACTATTTAAGAGTACCGACGGAAAGCCAATACTTTCCATCTTATCTATTAACCGTATGATTAATTAATTTTTAGATCAATTTTTTAAATTAGTTGAATGTGTACTTATCATCTAGACATAATTATTGATAAAAAGATGACATTTATAGAATGGTATCAAGTAATAATTTATTGCAAACATATCTATATTGGGAATGCAAAGTTTGAATTTGCTTTTAATCTATCTCTATACTACTGTACTTATTAATTTGGTTAGTGATTTTAAATATGTATAATTTCTTTATAATAACCGGTATTTAAATAAGTATAATTGCTAATCAATAGTAGTAATTAGAAAGGTAATTTTTTTTTTTTTTTTGTAAATTAGCAATAAGGTGAATATCGAACCCAGAACCTTCTGATCACTAACAAGAGCTTTTTTCACTAAGCTATTCGATTAATTTGAAAGGTAAATTAAATTGAGTCATAAAATACATATATTCAGAAAAAACATTTATCATTGTGTTTATCGATAGTAATACTTACTTTCTTTTTTCAATTTAAAAATATTTGTCATTTCTAGTATAAAAATTATACTTTTACATCTTTAATATATTTTAACTATTTCTTGTGTTAAATTATAAACCAACCACTGACATAATCTTAATTGTTATTCTATATTTTTAACATATATACTTTTCGATTACTTTTTTTCTCCCCTTAATTTACATGTAAGTGACTAGACCGATAAACTCAAAATTAATATCGTACTTTGGTTTAATCGACTAAATTAATTAATAGATTAGATCAATTGAGATTAGACTAACCACTGATAACTTAATCAGACTGATACAATCAATTATTTTAGTAAAGTAATTTAAGATAAATATTAGATCTAAAAACAAATTTAAGCAATATATAGGTAGCACTAAAGCCATTTGAATAATCATTTTCATCACCTAGAAAAACTCCATGGCCTCAATGGATGATACATTGGCTTTGTCCCCCATTCCAGTTATTGATCTCAATGACGAGAATGCCCCTGAGCTCATTGGACGTGCATGCAAAACATGGGGAGTCTTCTTAGTTGTAAATCACAATATCAAGAAAAGCTTGATAGATGCAATGGAGGCAGCTGCAAAGGACCTCTTTGCCCTCCCCATGGAGCAGAAGCTCAAGGCGGAGCGGAAACCGGGCAGTAACGCTGGCTACGGGCGTCCCCCCATTTCTCTTTCCCATCCCAAACGGAACATGTCCGAAGGCTTCTTCATTTCCGAGTCTCCTCTTGAACATGCACGTCTACTTTGGCCTATGGATCACAAACCATTCTGGTATGTTAAATATCAGTCTATCAGTTAACGGTTGCATTTTAATTTTCGATAATTGTTAGTAAGTCATTTCGAATTAATAATCCATACAAATAAATTGCTTGTAATATAAAACTTTATATTCATTCATATTACATATATGTATTCTCAGCCGTTCTATATTTTTTTATATATACACTAGTCTTTCCATTACATGAAAATTGTATATATACTTTTACTTTTTATATATATAAAATTATCCAACTTGCATTGACGCGTAATTTTGAAAATAGATCTATACAAAGATACTATTGAACAAAGCTTGCCTAGGTTGTCAACATCTAATTAATTGTTTGACATTTTAATCATCATATTTTATTAGTATGTAATATTTGGTGAAATATATCAACTCACAAAAATATATATCTTCGAACCATTTTACTATTAATGTGATAATATTAATTGAAATAAACATTGGTGTTCTGATTAATGTTGCATAATATGTTGATTCAAACTAAAAAGCTAACTTTTGAATTATTTATTTTGAGATGTAAGGAGTACAATATAATATATTTATATAATAACAAATAATAATAAATTCAAACGTGACTTCAAGTTTATTACTTTTATGATATTTCAGCGATGCGGTAGACGAATCTCGGAAGGAAATGAGTAATTTAGCAACAAGGCTGTTTGCGCTCATATTTGGCTCAATTGGCATAACAAAAGATGAGGTGCCAAAAGATTATATCAAATGCCCCTATCTACAATTGAACTCGTATCAGGCTTGTTCCACTACTAGAAAACGAACTTTTGGAGTCGGGAGGTCAAATCCGACGCCAGCGTAGAGGCTTCGGATTCACGTCGGATTGACTTCAGAAGAGAGGTCAACCCATAAAATTTGAAATTGGTGTCAAAATTGCTTCAAAATGGCTTAGGACATATTAATTTGCTTCGGATGGAAAATCCGAAGCCAAAAATAAGGTTTCGGAATGGCTTCGGATTGGATTCAGGAGGCTGGTCAACTGCAAAAATGTTGAATGACTCTGAAATTGGTGTCAAAATTACTTCAGAATGGCTTCAGACATATTAATTGATTTAATTTATAACAAAATAAAATAAAAACTGAATCAATTCCGAAGCCAAACTTATAACGAAACCCGACATATGTTTGATAATAATAAACGAAATGAACTAAAAATTGAAAATAGTATTAGAATGGAGTCAGAATGGCTTCGGACTCCAGTATGGCTTCGGAATTGCTTGGGATTTCGAAATTTTTTTCTGCTATGAAGGATTTAGCTTCTGAAATGATAGATAGTGGCTTCAGAATTGCTTCGGGCGTCATGTAAGAAGAGGATTCAAATATCTACCATATACTTAAGCTTTGGAATGGCTTCAGATATTCTAACTTCGGAGTGGCTTCGGACTAAAAATTGAAAATAGTATTAGAATGGAGTCAGAATGGCTTCGGACTCCAGTATTGCTTCGGAATTGCTTGGGATTTTGAAAATTTACATTCTGAATCCAATCCGAAGCCATTTTGGATTATGGTGTCTAGCCGTTGGATTGAGATTCTTAAGGACGGTGAAGATTGAGTTATTTATATAGTGTAGTGTTATGTGATTGGTGGGTTTGGAAAGGTTTGGATCGTGGTGTCTAGTCGTTGGATTGAGATGCTTAAGGACGTTGGAGATTGAGTTTATTTATATAGTGTGAGGAATTATTTTTTGTATTGAAATTTTAATTATAAATTATTTTTCATTGATATTATAAATTTATAAAATTAATATAATTGTCTTTGTTTATGTTTTAATTTTTGTCTTTGTTCTAAGTTTTTGCATTCTTCTTTTTTATTATTCATTAATATAAAGTTGAATAATTCAAGCACATATCGACATAATACATCATAACTAATTATTTGTGATGTAATCATGTAATTCATCATAACAAATTATTTGTGAAGTAATCATGTAATTATTTGTCAAAACTTGTCCTATTAGATCATACAACTACGACAAAATAGGACAAGTTTGTTATAAAGTATTCATGTAACTAAAGTATTAGATTATAAGAGTTAAATAGATTAACATGATCATTGTTAAAAGAGTAATTCGTGTGATTAAAGTATTACATCAGTACTTATATGCTAAGTATGAATGTCATGATATGAATGAATAACTCTTGCTTTGGTGTAAAGCAAGAATGACATATCAAAATTACTTCGAAGTTATAGTTCGATAGTATTAGATTATAATCGAATTAAATAGATTAACATGATCATTGTCAAAAGAGTAATTGATGATTATGTCATGTATCATACTATTATGTTGATAAATTTGTCAAAATTTGTACTATTAGATCATTTACTACGACAAAATAAGACAATTTTGTCCTTTTCGGTATTTGTTTTAATTTCTTAATTCTTTTCTTTAACCATTCATTAATCTAATGTTTAATAATTCAAGCACATATCGACAAAATACATCTTAACTAATTATTAATGAAGTACTCATGTAATTAAAGTAGTACATCAGTACTTATATGACAAGTATGAATGGCGTGATATGAATGAATTAACTGTTGCTTTGGTGCAAAGCAAGATAGAATGACATATCAAAATTAGTTCGTATTTCTTTTGTTTGATCAATAAAATTGTTTCGTTGGTATAATAAATAAATAAAAGATAGAATGACATATCAAAATTAGTTCGAAGTTGTGGTTCGATAGTATTAGATTAAAATCGAGTTAAATATATAGATTAACATGATCACTGTTTTTTTTTAAAAGGGAAACCCTTTTATTTTATTAATGTGAATAATTCATTACAATCATCAATACAATTCGTAAACTCGTAAATTCAAGGAAATAGGCGACTAGCATCAAACTAGTGAGAGAAATCATCTCTCTAACCAATTCCTTGCTAGCAAGAGGGCTCGAACCCGAGAATGTAACAAAGATATTACATTGAACCTCAAGAATGTAACACCGCTCATGTGTATATTCTCTGCAACACACCTGAAGTACGAGAACATCTTCGGTAAGTGTGCATTTGAAGATTAATTCAATCCATATTATATAATTCAATCCATATTTGAGTCGGATTGGCTTCAGTTGCAAAGGATTCGAAATGGCTTCAGAAATCAAACAAATTTGAGTCGGATTGGCTTCAGATCCTGAAACGTGGATTGGATTTGGCTTCAGAATGGCTTCGGATCCAGAAATTTTAGCTTCAGAATGGCTTCGGAATGGCTTCAGAATGGCTTCGGATTTTTTCCGAAAGAAGCTAGGCTTGGGAATGGCTTCGGACATATCAGAATTATGGCTATTTATACACCATTTCAATCATTCTCATGCCTTTTTAATCAACATCTTCCATCTTCTTTCTAAAATCATAAATTCATATACATTTTTTTCTTTCATTTTTGTTAAATACTAATCTTTAATTTGTTTTTGTTTTCTAGACTAATTCATAAGAGGTAACCATTCTAAATTCAACTTCATATACATTTTATATTTCATTTTTGTTTAATATTAATATTGAATTCATTTTTCATTTTGTAGGCTAATATTTCATAACAAGGTCATAAAGAGGTAATTTTATATTTGCGTTCTTTTATTATTTCAATCATTTATTTATTTGTCTAACTTTGTCTAATTTTTTTCTTCTTATGTTATTTGTAGGAAAAAGTGTGTTCCTCAAAATATTTGAGGTATTTTTGTTTTTTTGAATAATGTTTATGTTTTATTAAATATGTATCCAAGTTTGATGTATGTGTGTTTTGAATTAATGGATTTTTCTTTGTGTTTTTTGTTGAGTAGGTTGTGTTTAAATGTATTTTGGATGTTTCATTATGTTATGTGTTTTGGGTATTGTATTTTGATTGTAATTGTGTTTCAAATGTGTTTTGAATGTATTTTGGGTGCATTTGATACGATTGCAGCCTGGAATTCTGCATAAATTGCAGAAACCAGGCTGCAAATTTTTTTTCTGCTATGAAGGATTTGGCTTCGGAATTAGTTCGGAAATCATAGATACTTGCTTCAGAATTACTTCGGGCGTCATAGATATTGACTTCATAATTGCTTCGGAATTGATTAGATAAGGCTAGAAAGGAGTAGGATTTGGATTCAGAAATGCTTCAGAGTTTGGCTTCGGATTCGCTTCAGTATAATCTTTATGTCAAATCAATGTTGGCTTCAGAATGGTGTCAGACATTTTGGATTCAAAATGGCTTCGGATCTCAAAATTGCGACAACTTTTTTTCCTCGGACGTGATCCGACTCCATTCCGAAGTAATTGCTCTTTTTTCTTCGGATGTACTTCGGATTTGGGCGACGCAAAAGGTCTGTTTTCTAGTAGTGTTCGGATAGGGAGCAAGCTATCGGTCTTCAAGCCCATACAGACTCGACCACACTCACAATCCTCCACCAAAACTCGACTGGATTACAAGTACACAAGGAAGGACTCGGATGGGTTGATGTCCCGTACCTACCCGGGGCACTGGTTGTCAATGTAGGTGACCTCCTTCAAATATTATCGAACGACTTGTTCACGAGTGTTTTTCATCGGGCGTTTGCTAACCCGACCCAACACCGGGTCACCTTAGCCTATATCTTTGGCCCACCATCAGATGTTAAAGTGTTTCCTTGGCCAAAATTGGTTGATGAATCCCACCCTCCTCTTTATAGGGCAGTTACTTGGAATGAATATCGTGAGATTAAATTTAAGGATTTCGGTAAAGGCATCGCTTTAGGTGGAATTCGGACACAAGTAAGTGAAGATGTTGATGCTAATGATCATGTTAAGTATGCTAATGGTGATCAAGTGAACTAGAGTTAGCATAATGTTAAACAAAATGTAATCCCTAGAAACGGGGTGAATAATACAATTGAGCTTCAAGCTTTTCTATTTTACCTTTCAATTTTATTCAATAGGCAACCAATCAAAGATGAATTAAAAAATAAATAAAGATTAAATTGAGGAAATAATAATTAATTTGATTTAGAATAACTAGTAATTGAAAGGCAAGCTAAGGAAGAAAAACTCGACAATTTTATCGACCTTTGACTTTCCAACCTCGAGATTTGATAACGTGATTCACTGTAAAATTATGGAGAAATCCAAGTTCTCATATAATAATGCAATTCCAGATTTCGCTACAAACTTCTAGCTACCGTATATAGAAACTCGCAGCCCGCTCTAAGGTTTCACTATATCAAATTAGATTTGGAGTTATAGTCGAGAAACTCCAAATTGTACATTCGATTTTTGAGGCAATTGTAGATATGGTCCAAGATAGTAGGACGCAGTTGCACTTTAGTCCCAAATAGTTACAAAGTTGCAAATTAGTCCCTGAAAATGGCACAAATGTTGCAATATATTCCCCGAAAGTAACAAATGTTGCAATATGGTTCCCAAAAAATTAGGGATTAATGTGCAACGATTGTCACTTTTGGGGACTATATGGGGACTATATCGTAACACTTCAGCCACTTTTGGGGAACAATCTGCAACAGTGTAACAATCTGAGACGAAAGAAGTGCAACTTCGTCCCCCTATCTAGGATCAAATAGACAATTGTCTCTTCTAATAAAACTCTTTTTGCTAAAATTTTGGTCAAAATTTTCTCAAAAATAATTTAAAAGTTTGGTTGGGAAATTGAAGAAGTGGTACTCGTATCGAGGCTTTATGAAGTCCCGATCAAGTCTCCGATACCAACAGTTAAAAAGCTTATTTCGTCGGGATTTGGATGGGTAAATGCCGATTTCCCGTCCAAGTCCCGATTACATTAAAGACATAGGGTTCTGGACTTTAGCCGGTACTTGCACTAAGTCCCATCTAAATAATGATGAAGGGGTTCTCCAAAGCATACGGTTCGGGCTTATGTGCTTGCACTAAGTCCGATTAAGTAATGACGAAGGGGTTCTTCAAACCAGCTTACCAGTTTAAAATTTTACTTCATCGCGATTTGGATCAGTAAATGCCTATCTTTCGTCCAAGTCCCGACTACACCAAAGACTTAGGGTTCGGGAGGGATTCCCTAAAGAAGTACTGTTCTGGACTTCTGTACTTGTTCAAGTCTCGACGAAGTCCACATGGCATTTTTTCTGTAAAGCAGTATAAATATTTTAAGCTTGATTTTTCAACCCACAACAGTTCTAAGTTAATATCTTTGTGACACGAAGTCATATCATTGATCTTAGATATGTTCTAAGTTTGAAATCAAATACAAACACAAGTTTTCAAAACACTTCAACACTTTACTATTTTGATGGAAACTCGTAGAGTTAATTGCAGCAATGGTCTCAGTAAGTGGGGTTAAATTGCACATTTGTCATAAATAGTGTACACATGGTTCTCACTTAGTCCCTAATTTAAACGTTTCGGTTACTAATAGATGGTTTGAGGCTAAAATATAAGTTTTAAGGCTTTTGAGATCGGAAATATAATTTTTTAGAACTTTTGGGGCCAACATAGAATTTAAAGACTTTTGGGGGATACATTTATTTTTTACTTTATTTTGGGAAGAAAATGTAAATATTTAATATTTTTGGGGTCAAAATATAATATTCAAGTTAACGTTAACGGAATAATCCCTAATAATGTACACAAGGTTCTCATTTGGTCCTACATTACATGTATTTCGTCATTGATTGTAATCTCATTTGTTTTTCATTATTAATAATAATATAATATAAGAGAAATGTGATAGTACAATAATCTACTATGTACAATATCTTCTAAACAAGCGCCATTCAAGTGTCACTTAGACTATCCTTCATGGAGTCACGTCTAGTGCCTCTCGGACGACGTTTTTATGAAGTGTTGTCTAAATAGGTGTTGTCTAAGTAGCTTTTTGCAGTAAATGAAAATTTAATTTGTTGAATTGGTTAAAAGGTTTTCTAATCAATAAATTAATAACTTTATAAATTAGGAAAATTCACAACTCGAGATACTATTAGTTTATTAGAAAGTTTTTATATATTATAGGAAATCATGAAAGTATTTTTAGAAATGAATCAACGCTGCTAGTATAATACTATAATATATACTATAATAAATAATAAAAAGTAATTTTATGATTAATACAAGGAATATAATGATTGTTGTACTCATCCGCATATGTAATGGCAATAAATGATCTTTAATTAACTGCTGCCTATATACGTAACAGTTGATTAATATTGTTGAAATGGTGGTATACTTATCACTCCCTCATGTTTTTTTAATTGCGTATCTAACTATTTGCACATAGATTACGAAAACAAAATAACTAAAAAGTATGTTGAAGTTGTAAAACTCTCGCCTAAGTACGCTTAACTTCGGAGTTCTGATGAGATCCGGTGCATGAATGCTGGTATATATGATCGCACCCTGATTAATCGTTAGTTAATAACTTAATAAGAAAAAGTAATTAAAAATGTAAAAGTTTATTTCTAATTTTAACAAACAAGGATTACATCAATTGAATTTAGCATTAGCTCTGACTCAACCAGATTAACATAACCAATTAAAATATACTTAATGCAAAATAAATTAATTAAAGTCATATTTAAAGTACTTACTATTTAGCTAGCAATAAAGCCAGCTTGAATGATCATTTTCATCATCCCTAAAACAAATTAAAAAACACCAACCTAATGGCTTCAATGCAAGAATTGCCTAAATCAGATGAATTGGTTCCTGTTATTGATCTAAGTGCCGAGAATGCCCCTCAACTCCTTCAACATGCATGCAAAACTTGGGGAGTTTTCCAAATTGTGAACCACAATATTAAGCAAAGCTTGATAGATGAGATGGAGGCAGCTGCAAAAGACCTCTTTGCCCTCCCCATGGAGCAGAAGCTCAAGGCGGAGAGGCGACCGGGCAGTAACGTTGGATACGGCGTGCCCCCTGTGTCGCTTTCCCAACCCAAACGCTGGTGGTCCGAAGGCTTCTTCCTTTCAGGCTCTCCGCTTGAACATGCACGTCTACTGTGGCCTGAGGCTCATCAAAGATTCTGGTATGCATGTTTTATGGTTTATCACACTTGTAATGTAATAATGTACCACTTTAATCTTTAATAATTTTAAAATATTTATTGTAGTATTGTTGGTCTTATTATTTTCTCGATGATTTTAGTTGCAATTTTTTTCATTTAGAAAGGCCAATTTGGTAATTATCTTCCATTAATTTGTTAAACAACGCCTTGATTATTATGTACTTTTAATTTTATAGTTCATCATATATACAAACATCTGCTACTTTTCTCAACAAAATAAAAGCATTAATAGTATCTATATGACCTTTTATATATATCTCCTTGTTTAGATAAGAAGATCTATTTGCACCGTAACCGCCGAATTCATTAACAGCCAAATGAATGAACCGCTCGGAGAACATCGAATGATCTAGTGGTTAGGAGGTCTTTCAGTGACTTAAAGGTCCTGGTTCGATTCTCATTATAAGGGGTGGTGGGTGGGTTTTTAAAAAAAAAAAATGAACCTTTGGGAGCTCGTGTGGTAGTTGGTTTGACTGATTTATTTGTGCTTCCGTCTTAATTTTGTATTATTTTTGGTTTTTACTATTTTTAATTCTGATTGTATCTACAGTTTTTTTATTTTGTTAAGACTAATTTTTATTGCTAGAGTTCTTTTTTTTCTTTGTTTATTACTATTGAATATTGAGTTATATAAATTAATAAACCTTGTAAATTTCTTTGCTTTGTTTTTTTACTCCGAATTTTCAGTGATTTGGTAGAGGAATATCAAAAGGAAATGAATGCTCTAGCTGTAAGACTGCTTTGGCTCCTTTTTGGCTCGCTTGGCATAACTGAAGATGATATCAAGTGGGCCGCACCAAAGGCTGATATCAAATGCTCCAATATCCAATTGAACTCGTATCAGGCTTGTTCGGATCCAGATCAAGCCAGTGGCTTTCCTAACCATACGGACTCGGGCATACTCACAATCCTCCACCAAAACGCAAGTGGGTTACAAGTACACAAGGAAGGATTCGGGTGGGTTGATGTCCCACCCCTAACCGAGGGGTTCGTAGTCAATGCTAGCGACCTCCTTCAAGTACTATCAAATGACTTGTACCCGAGTGTCTTTCACCGAGCCTTCGCCAACCCGACTAAAAATCGCGTAACCATGGCCTACTTTTTTGGCCCACCCATAGATGTTGAAGTGGCTCCTTTACAAAAACTGATTGATGATGTTCATCCCGCTATTTATCATCCAATCTCATGGAATCAATATCGCAAGATAAAAATTACAGATTACGGGAGAGCCATCTCTCAGGTAAAAGTTTGCAGAAAAGTGACTGAACATGTTGATGAACCTACTAATGACCAAGTTAATTGACTAGAGTTAGCATGGGGGAAACTACTATATTCGTTGCTAAAATGAATATACCTTTTTATTATTGAATAAAAAATATTTTATATAATTTATAAAAGTTTTTGCAGTGAGTTATTATTTGGTTGCTATTCCATAGAATTATTCACACCTATTATTCTTTTTATTAGTTCTCTTCAGACGGATGCATGATATTAGTTTATCAAATTCATTAATAGTGTGATTTTTCTATAAACTAATGATAGAGTATGAATATAATAGTATTATGAAAGTCTGATTTTATGTAATTCAAGTGACATTTTATAGACCATTTATTATTCGACTGTATACGTATATTTATTAAATATATATAATATTTTATATTATATTGCATATATAAAATATAAATATATAATATTTTATGTTGTATATATAATATTTTATATTATATTATATTTTAGATCAATTTATTAAACTAAATAAATAAACTTAATGCCAAATACTAAATATTATCCTGGTACCATAAGTCTCACCCATAACTTGCCTAAGTTGTCAACATCTAATTAATTGGTTGACATTCTAAGTATTTCATTATTTATGCATTGATATTATTTACTGGGACCAAAATGTAACAATAACATACTTACTAGAATTATTTCGAAAATTACTACAATTATTAACATAGCATAATGCGTACCTACATAGAGGATTGATAATGAAACTCCAAAGGCCAGAAAATATACAAAATACTCCCTCCGTCCTTAAAAGATTGTCATATTTTGACTTTTGTAAGTTAAATATTATAAAATTTGATTATGAATTCCCATTAAACGATAAGAAATAATAGTCTTGTGGGACCTTGCTGTTAGATTCGTCTGAATATATATTTTCGAAATATTAACTTTTTATAATTTTTTCGCACGTAGAATAATAGTTATTCATGTTTTAAATCGTGTTTTGTTGACTACCAAAAGTCAAAATATGATAATCTTTTAGGGACGGAGGGAGTATATGATAGTTACTCAACCACCATATAAAGTTAAAAGAGAAAATAATTTCATTGAAAAAAGAGACCCCATAACATACCCTAATATAATGTATATATATAGTATACTCTCCTCCCCTTGCTAACTGTGTGGACCCTCTTTATTCCTCTCCCTCTCTATATTATTAGGTAGTTGATAACAGTCTTAACTCATTGTGGCAAATGCTAATAATGGGAAAATACAACTTTCTTCTTATTGGTTATTATCATTACTAGTTGATGATCAACTAGATGAGGTCCTCACCCTAGCTTATTCTAGCCACATTTTCTCTATCTTTAGCCTTCATTGTTCTTCAATCTTTTCTTCATTTATATATCATTGAAGCATACCTAGCTAGCTCAATCTTGCTAGTTCAACACTACATAATGAATTTTGGGCATCATGATTCTAATGATTTGGAGAGTTCTACAAGTAGTGCATTGTTTTCGTTTTCGTCCGCATCTCGATCTCCTGATGATGTAACACTAGATGAAACGAGGGATGGAGAGAATAGGGAGATGAAACGAACGTACCGTGGGGTGAGAATGCGGAGTGCGGGAAAATGGGTGTCTGAAATTCGCGAGCCGAGAAAGAAATCCCGGATTTGGCTCGGGACATTTCTGAGCCCGGAAATGGCAGCCCGGGCTCATGATGTAGCGGCATTGAGCATTAAAGGCAATTCCGCGATACTAAATTTCCCGCATCTTGCTGGATTGCTCCCTCGTCCTGCTTCTCTCAGTGCGAAGGATATCCAGTTAGCGGCCTCCAAGGCCGCTGCAATGGACCTGGATGATTATTGTAGTACATTATCATTGTCGGGCTCAATTTCATCGTCGTCTCAGTTCCCTCCATCAATGACTATAAATCAGTCATTATTATCGCCTTCATCATCGATGTCAACTGTATCGGCTATGGAATCGTGTGTTTCGGGGGAGGATGAACTGAGCGAGATAATTGAGCTGCCAAACTTGGACATGGGTGTTGATCCTGGTTTTGAGATGATGAGCAATGAATTTGATTACATGGATCCAATATTTGATGTTGATTGGATAAATAATGGTGGTGCTAATGGTTATGGTTATGGTTATGGAATATCATCAAGTGATAATTTTGGATCATTCTTATTATGAGATCATTAGCTAATCTTGATCATTCATGTGGTTGGTTGTATAGATTATGTGTGCTACTTTGAAGTTTGACCCTTGTGTAGATTTATTTACTTTATTTCCTTTGGTTTGAAGTTTTTGATTTGACGAAAGGATTATAAATAACCTTCATATTGTTGATTATAAATATAATATAATCAATCTATCATGTTGTGCAGTTGATTCGGACCCCTCAATCCAATCCAATCCACCACGGTTATACTTAGTGGTATTGGGACTGAACCTTTTCAAAACAGATAGGTTCGATTTTCCGATTAATTTTTTCTGATTTCAGAATTGCCGCCAGCACTACCCTAGATGAGGGTAAAATAATCTCATGTTATTAATATCCTTTCTGTTAAGATGCACATCTCATATCGAAAGTCGATATCCTTTCGAGTCAATGATAAGATCTTGGGCTACTCCCCTATAGCCAATTGATTTTAGAGTGGAACCTCATAGACTCTTAACATGGTCATGAGTCAAACCCGAGTTAATGAGGCACGTGTAACCTCGCTAATGTTGTTCCAGCGAGGAAAATTTCACCGACAATTGAGTTACACGTGAGGGGGAGTGTTAAGATGCACATCCTTCATCAAAAAGTCGATGTCCTCCCGAATCAATGTATAAGATCTTAGGTTACTTCCCGTATAACCAATTGACTTTAGAGTGGAACCTCATAGTCTCATACACTCTTAGGTTGTGTTTGGTATGCGGGAATTGAATGAGATAGAAAGGAATGAAATTAAATTAGATTGTATTACTTAGTTTGGTAGTTAAGAATGAATTTTGATTGCATTCACTAATTAATTGAATTACCTCATTTGAGGTAATAACCATTCCGCCCAGATTAGGGGTAATTGATGATTACCTCTTACTAGATAATCAAATTAGAAAAATTATGACATATTAACCCTTTCTCAATCACATTACTACTCACATACCAAACAGAGTAATATGATTCATTAATTCATTCATTTCCCTTGTTTATTCCATTACTTTATCTATTCCATTGCTACACCATTTCATTTCACTATACCAGACGCAACCTTAATCCTTCCAATTCTTTCAAATTATTGTACAAATTGCGTAGTTGTTTCCTCTTCTTCTTTCAATTGAAAATATTGAATTTGTATTATTTTGATGAGCACGCCATGATACTATATGTATTAGGTAATTGCCAATTGCAAATTAAATAATGAGATAGGCCGATGAGGGTTAGTTGCAATGTTATTATATTGTGAACATTCCTATTAAAAAAATCATCTACTTTATATATGAATATGTTAGTTAATAATATTATCTATAAGATGGCTTACTACTTTCAAAGTTTGTTAATTTAATATGACTTAATTTCGTACAACTCCTTCAAATATGGTCAATATTTCGAGAGATAATTATTAATTTGATTCAAATAGTGTGACAAAGTTATATTTTGGTCCTAGATAACTACATTGTTGCAGATTAATCCCTAAAAATGACTCAGTTGTATAGTCTCCAATAGTAGCAATCGTTGCACATTAGTCTCTATTCTTTCTTAATAGATATATTGCGACATTTATTACTTTCGGGGACAATATTACAACACTTGTATTATTTTTAGGGACTAATCAACAACGTTATAACTGCAACTACGTCCCATTATCTGAAACCAAATCTGCAATTACCCCAATACTTCAATCAGGGATTATAGTTTTCTATTTTTTAAATAAGGAATACTTCTCAAATAAGAGATTATACTTCACTATATTTATTAATTTGCCCATTTTTATCAAAACATATATGATTTGAACACGAAGAAAGCTAAGTTGTGTAGAAAGTTGTCACAAATTACCATCTTTTATTCCTCAAATTACAACACCACCATCAATCACTACCATACACCACCACCTACCACTAACCAATATAACCATCTCTACCATCAACCATCACAATAGATTCTTGTTGACAATATGAAATTATTTTTAATCCTATAAAAGGTGTCCGTTGAACAATTGAATTTAGTTTTAAAGCTGTTAGTACACGTAAAATAGAGTCCAAATAATAAATATATTAGATATTCTTGATAGTTGCTATAATTTTCTAAAATGATCTAAAATATGTGTGTTATTCACGCGAACGAAGGATTTTATTATAATAGATTTTATTATAATAATATCTCGCACAAAATATGGGCATTAAAGTTAATTAAGTATCATCTTATTGATAGAAATCAATAAAATTGAATTCCACCGTTATTCTCAGAGAAAATTACTGAAATGGTCCCCATTAGTATGATCGAGTTGCACTTTGGTCCCTAATAGTTATACGGTTGCACGTTAGTCCCCAAAAGTGGCCAAAACGTTGCACTTTAGTCCCCACGTCAAATTTTAAGTTAACATTTCATGTTTAGGAGTTAAAATTGGGGTAAAAATATAATTTTTAAGACGTAAAGTTGATTTGCCCCAATTGATGCTAAAATGAAACTCCACAACCCTAATTGGGGTGAAGAAAAAAGGGAATTTTGGCGGGAGGGGGTCGTGGAGTTTCATTTTGGCACCAATTGGGGCAAAAAAATCAACTTTACGTCTTAAAAATTATATTTTTACCCCAATTTTAACTCATAAACATGAAATGTTAACGTAAAACTATTGGGGACCAAAGTACAACTCGATCATATTAATGGGGACCATTTCAACAATTTGCTCGTTATTCTCACTATCTTTCATCTTTTGAGAAAAGAATAGGAGAGAAACAATCTCTCCTCCTTCCCTAGAAAAACAGTCAGCCTCAAAGGGAAGCTTTTTCTTCCCCATTTTTTAGAACATACCTCGAACATTCTACTATAATTATCAGGATAGTTAAAAGTTTATCATTGTGTCCATATCTATTTGAAGTGCTAAAATTCAAGCACTAAACATAAGAAATCTATTTTCTTGCAATATCTAGTAAGGTACACGAAAACACTTAACCCCTCGAATAATTGTTATTACAATACGTAGATATCTTGGATTCGAATGAAAGATCGTTATAACGTTCGTTAGAATAAAGATTCAATTCCCTTTTGAGGGAGAAATGGGCACCCAAATCGGGAGGATGAAACAAGTTGAAAACAAACTTGACTTCCCTTTAATAATCACACCCTTCACTTTCTTGACCGATTAATTACCGTACTACCAGATTCGTTGATATTGAATAGCGCATATAGTCTATATTTAAAGAAAGGACCGTATCTGACCTGAGTTTCTATTAAGAAATTTTGGTACAACTTTTAAGCATATTTATTCATATTATATTCTAATTTGTTATCTTAGTTAGGAATACAATTGCTTAAATTTGTTTGCACATACTATCGACGCGTTAGGAAAAGGGTGCTAACTGACCTGAGTACCTATTATATTAAGAATTTTTAGTTCAACTTTTCTAAGCATATCTATTCGTATTATATTCTAATTTATTATTTTAGTTAGGAATCTTTATATTCGTTATATTCTACAATTGCTTAAATATGTTAGTGGTTATCGTTGATGATTTAATAAACGGGTGGTATATGACTCGAGTTTTTATAGAAAATCTTGGTTTGGAAGCATATTTTTCTGTATTATACTCTAATTGCTATCTTTATTAAAAAAAATTGTTTTTATTATTTATAGTATTATTCAATTTTACTATTCATTAGTTATAATTTTCAAATTGTGGATATTAACATTGATGATCCTCAAGATCAAAGAACAAATATTTGCGATTTTTGGGAACCGTATTCGAGTGCGCAGAGCTTCACTCAGACACATGAATTGCTCAGAAAATACAAGTAGTGTTTCTGTCTGGTTTTAAATAATGTTTATTTGTCATTATGTAGCAGATCATTATAACTCATTATATATACTCGGCAGAAAGAACTATACTAATATGCAGTTCATTCAATTAGTTCATTTGATATTTTGAATTTAATTGAGACAAATAATATTTTATCATGAATAACTAATTTTTTTCTCGGTTATTCTTGAATATATACTCAAATTCTCTTAAATTGCCTTCGAACCTTTTGTCTAATTGTTTATATGAATGACTTGTTACTTTAATGACGTAAAAAGAATAAAAATTTGAAATAAATATTTTCAAATTCAAATTTTTATTACATTAAGAAAATCAGTTTCTCCAATAAAATAAGGAGTAAATATGACGAAGTGTCTTAAACAAAATTTAATTTAAATTTTTTGATTGAAAATTTGGATAAGATGTTACGAATTATTGAATCTATCAGAATTGAGACAACAATACACCATATTCTATGAGCTTTATATTATATCGTACAGTAATTTATTGCACTTCAATAGTTTTGACTAAAACCCTAATGAGAAAGTAGTGGGACATTGATATTGGTATTAGTACTTCTTTTGATCGTGCTATAGTCTGGACAACGATAGCGATTGTCGGCACCATCATCTTCGGACACGTGTCCGTTCATAGTATGAGATTTACGCTATATATTTTGATCGTAGATATATAGACAGTGTAACAGAATAATAACAGTTCAACTTGATCGAGGTAATTATTATTGATGATAGAATCCCAATAAATATTTACTTCATTTTTATATAAAGATGATATATACCTCATCATAAAAACTTCATAAAATTGTTATATATGTCTGAGAGATTTAGATTTTTTTTTTTTTTTATAGATTAGCTATGAGGTGAGTTTTGAATTCAGTGTCTTTTGATCACTAGTAAGAGCCTTTTCCACTAGGCTATTCGATTAACTCACAGATTCAGGAGACTTAGTTTTGTATGTTTATCACTCTACATAAAATTTCGTTATTTGCGAACCCAAATCGTGTGGAGACGTTAGGCTACCAATACCATAGCATTCAAGCTATTTATCGATTAAATTATTTAGGGAGGCTCCATTTCTTTTTAATAGACTTCACGTTTTTCAAAACACAACTTTAGTTATCAATTACATTGTATATATATTAGAGAAATTAAAATTACAAAAAAATGAAAATATGTTTAAAAAAGAATTCAATCATATCAACTTTATATTTTTTCAGATAAATAAGAAAAATCAATTTATAATCAAAATTTGATACAAATTCCCAGAAAATATGGTCAAAATAAATGGATGGAGTATTATGTTGTACTCTCATTTCTAATATATAAGTTGACAACTAACACAATTATTTTGGTTAATTACAACCGTAGATCTGTACATCATATTTTAAGACCTTCAAATAAGGGCCCCGACAACATTCTTACTTTGAGGATTGATGTTAGAGATTAGCACGATATATACCTCAGTGATCAGGGATACCTTGATTTCATGTATACCACTTCAATTTGAGAACCAATATCGAAATAACATGAAACGTAAACCTGTACATGATGAGTAGATGAGAAGAGGAAATAACAAATTAACAACCATATGGAGTATGGAGAATGTGAGTTGAGCTATATCCTATAAGAATCTTGAGGAAATGAGACATGAGAAGTTGAGTAGATAACTTTAAAAAGGTCTACAGGAACTGAATACAATGTCGTCGGATACTAATGCATAATGGACGAGACCAGACAAAATCACACCAATTAGGTTCAACCGAGGTCTCAGGTTTTGTGGAAACGACAAACAACATTGTATGATTCCGAGCGTAGTTCAAAGCCAGGAATATCTTATACCTATATTCTCTCCTTATCATCAATAATTTCAAAAGATTGTCTCAAATGATTTTTTATTGTGTTATCAAGTTGTATTTCGATTCATAATATTGATATTATAATAGTTTAGTTTGAAATAATACTCATGCCATTCCAAAAAATATGGTACATTTTGATTTTTCATTGTTAAATTTTAAAAAATTTGATCAAGAATTTTCGTTAAACGATAAGAAATAATATAGTGATGTGGGATCTTGTTAGATTCGTCTCAATATATATTTTTGAAATATCAATTTTTTATAATTCGTTCGCGTATAGAATAAGAAAAAATTTACGTTTTAAATCGTGTTTTGTTGACCATGAAAAGTCAAAATGTATGTATCAATCACTTAGGGATTGAGAAATTATTATAGAAGTTACATTTTAGTCCCCAATTTAACTTTTCCGTTAAATTTTAATGGCCATACGTGATTAGAGATTAGTATTAGGACAAAAAAAAATTCAATTAAGGAATCAAACTCACGTTAGTTACTATACTAGTAATTCGACCTATAAGTAGCCTAACCTAGTGAGCGGGCTCGAATTTGATGACTATTTGCAGGCTGCATATACTTGTGAACCAATGAAGCCTTTTGTACGATGACATATTCTTAGTCAAACAAGATTCTAGCTCCATTTCAGTTGCTATTGTTTCTGCTACAACCCTCTTCTTAGAATGCAATATATCTTTCAATAAACCTTGATTGATAATTTATACTCTCTCCGTTCCTAAATGATTAGTACATTTTGATTTTTATGGTCAAACTTGAAAAAATTTGATCAAAAATTCTTATTAAACTAATAAGAAATAATATAGTCATGTGGAATCTTGTTAGATTCGTTCAATATATATTTTTAATATATTAACTTTTTTATAAAAATGAATACCCCAAATTAAAATTCTGGATCGCCTCTGCTGCAAATAGACGAGAGCACTCTCAAGAGTTGGGCTAGCATGTTTGCTAGTTACTGGTCGAACAACTAGCCGGACTTGGATAAAGTTTGTTTAGGCACTAAAGTCTAAAACACTTCTATTGAATTTCAATTTGTTGCCACTAGCAGAGATTATTTCAACAATTTTTTTCTCAATTATTTGAACTAAAAGTATCTATTGAACTTTTTATTTATTAAAGGTAATCATTACACTTTCAGCTAACAAGTGAAATTTTACATGAAAAAAGTTTGTTCAAAATAGTCAAATATCTTTTTTAGACAAAAACTTTTAGTCTAAACAACTTGCAAATGAAATATATTTCATATCTCATTTGCTTTGAAATTTGTAGGTTAAGTTTTAAATGGTCAAAGCATAATATACATGTCATTAAAGCATGGGCATACATATATTGAGGTCTAAAAGAGGTTGATGATAGAGAAAATGATTGATTAGGCGCTTGTTGAATGATGATGATGATGATGATGTCATGATGACCATCCAAAATCAACTATGAGTCGTCACATTTGAGCATGTTATGAGCTAATGCCGAGTGCCTGACCCAAACCAAATATAGTAATGTCATACTCATATTTATGTCCTTTAATTTAGTTTTGTAATTAAGAATATAGATAATCATTGTACCACATGAGAGTAACAGTATATTCCTTCCAATTCAAATTGCATGTCGTTTTTATTTTTTTATGGTCAATTTTGACAATCACTAACTTACTACTTTTAATTTAAAATATTTTTATAAAACTAACTTTTTACAAAAATAAAAAATCTAATATTTTGAAAAGAGGGGAGTACCGTATAGTGGTAGGTCAATACTAGATTGCTAGCTAGCACCAACTTTAAATACAGTATTATTGTATACGTTTCGTGACAATGTGTGAAAATAAAATGTAATCTAAACGTAGATCTCATCTCAAGTGTGATTTTGCTTTAAATTAAATATCAGAACATCAACAAAGACATCAAAGTATTGATATTATTAATATTAAAAACAAATAAAAATAGATGATACGTAAAAGTAGTATTTTGAGGTTGGTGGAGGGTGATTCAATAACTTTGGGAAACCAACACTAACAAACACTCCCTCCATTTCATAAAGAATTATCCAATTTTTTCTTGTTTAAAAAATAAAGAAGTAATTAATTTAATGTGAAACCTACCTCGAAAAGAGCCCGCAAAAGTTGATCAAATGAAATAAGTTACGAAAGATGAAAAACACATAAACCTGGACGGTGCAATATTTCCATTACGAAACACCACCAAATAGCTCAAATCTACGAAGGCATGATAGGATTTGACTCAAAACGATACAGTTATTGTTTTTAGTTGCAAATGGATAATAATAATTCTAAGCATGGAAACGCGTTAACATATTAAACAGCCTAGTACATATGTACAAACTGATAGAGAGCCGATAGCATCATTCCTCGAGAATAGCACGCCCAAGATTAGTGGCTAGAGCTAGTCTAACGGAGCTCAAAGCTTCGGATGGCAGATCAGCATCTATATAGTCGGGTAGTAGCCTGGCCAACGACAATTCTTGTAGCTTGTTGATCAAAAGATTAGTTTGTGAGACGTTAAAGAGCGGATGCTCCCTCCAATTCAACAACTTCAACTGCATGGAAAGAAAGCAGATGTTCGCATTGATTATATTGAAGATTGCGTAGAATAAACTCCCTTGAGACTGTATGGAGTAAGTAATACAAAAAGCTACACCTCACTGATATACTCAATTTCGTAGGAGTAAAGTTATATACAGAGGGGATGCATGATCTCAATAGGAAGTCTAATTTCACAGCAAAAGACCTAAATAGATGGGATGAAATTGTCCAAATCCCATTTCATGAAGGATAAAGGAGTAGATGATAGATTACTCACTGAATCATACAAGACAGGAAGCCAGAACTGCTTCGGCGTGGAAGAGTTTTTCATGAGCTGGAGAAACATAAACATAAACATAATCAAGGTAAAATTAGAAAAATATAGTTTAGCTAACATCAAAAGCTCTAAAAAAGATCTGGTGTTAGAAATACTTTTCATAAATGTAATTCAACTTACTGAGATGAGAGCTTCTGCAGCTTGCTTGGCATCATCAGCCGCAACTCCAGCATAAACTTGCTGGAGGTGTCGCCTGAAATCCCTATACCTGCATTCATGAAGCCATAAGAATAACTGAACTGACATCCTCCACATGGAAAAAAAGATCACACACAGTGCATGAAGTCTTTCGCCACATCTCTAGTCAAGCGAACAGTCAGGCATGTCCTCTATTTATGCAGCAACACAGCATGCACATATCGGAGCATAGTGAAAAATGAAAACAATTCATAATCTTGTTACATATGCGCAAGGATGAATGATATCAATTCACACTGGATTGAGTAATTGAGCAAACAAAGAGAATCAATCATATAGTTTAGCAAAACCCATGCAACAAAGAGAATCAATCATATAGTTTAGCAAAACCCATGCAGAATTAATAGGACAACATAAAAAACAATAAGCAAACAAGATTTATCCTAGATTTCAAGTTCGCAACTTCAGTCAGTGCTAGGTCAACCTAAATATATAGCATCCTTAGCCTAAGTTCGATCACAAGCTATGGGAAAGTGTCAAGAAAATTGATCTTTTAAATTTGATATGATGGAGCATAACAAGTCTCAGGCAATATAGTTCTTTTAGGATTGATTTTTTGCCAAAACATATTAAGTGATATTTAATAGGTTTTCAAGTAACTTTTGCTTAATGTCAAGAAATCTTATGTTTGCACTGACAAAATAAATAAAATTTCACAAATAACATTATGTTATTTCCATAGCCTATGGAGTCAAAAAGATTTTATACTCTCTACATCTCGATATGATGGAATAAACTATAACAGCTCATTAGACTACCTATGTTTCTTATCTAGTGTGAAGTAGTAGTAGATAGTGGTTGCACTTCTTGTCAGGTGAATTTGGAAACAGTGACTCTGTAAGCACAGGGGGTAAGGCTGCATTCAACCTGATCCCCCATAAGGCCATAACCCACTTAGGAGGGAGCCTCTTTATAGGCATTGGGCAAGTCATTGTAAATAATGCTGTGTTCTTACGTCTTACACTCAGTGAGTTGTCTTTTCTGCTACTAAAAAGTTAGGATTTGAAACATTTTCATTACAATGGATAAGACAACTTCTTTATTCACATTTAAAAGCTTAAGTAAATTGAAAGGTAAATGAAGTGATGAGATTCACTAAAGAAGGTATCATTTGCAAGAAGTGGCTGTATATAAACTGAAGGGAACAGAGTAACAGACATCAAGGAATCCCCCTTTTGATTCCTTGTGTTTGCATAAGCTTCTGTTTGTAAAGATTCAAAGTTCAGACAACAGAATTTTTTCATGAAGGCTCTTTTGCTTCTCTAAAAGTGGAAAGAGGATGGCTGTGTACACACCTGTTCAAAAACTCAAGACCTCCAGCAGTCTTTGCCTCAGAACTTAGCAGTTCAATCAGACCTTCCCATTGCTACAAAAGCAAACATCCCACAGATGAGAAAAATCTAATTAGATGCACCCGCTGAAACAAGCTGAAGACAAATGGACGGTGATCTCATATGTAAATCATATAAGAATTCCTTAAACTAAATGAGTCTTTCTCCCACTGAATAGAGATCATAACTCCATATAAACATACTCTTCAATTATTAACTATCTAATCAAATTCCAAACTACTTATTCAAAACAGGATGGTAATCTGGTCTGATACACTTCTGCTACTTGTAACCATGTGATGCAGTATCTTCCAGAGTCGACTCTCAGATCGGGAAATGTACATTCCCCAATATGTCAAAATGCTTATTTGGAAGCCTTGAAGTAGTTTAACCACATTGTTTATACGACCTCTATTATCTTGGACAACAGCCTTGCATTGCCTCATCGAGTTCAGTTAATATGTTAAATCTCTAATAATTCAGAATTTAGATTATAAGGGCAAACACTTTGTGGTTTCTAACAGAAATTATTTAATACTTCAGAATTCAGATTATAAGGGAAAACACTGTGGTTTCTTAAAAAATTCATGACAACATAAAAAACAGGATAATATGATAACTTTTTTAATTTTGATATCATATTGTAATTTGTTACAATTATACAGCTGGGATATAGGGTGTACAAGAAGCTTTAATGAGATTTTGTCATTTTATTAATTACATGATGAGAAGTGTCCAATTTATCTATTATTTCAAAATTATGAAAACACCACTCAATTTATTAAAAATAATTGATTTGGTGTTTCAGTAATTTTTAGTAAGTTGTGTGAGTGTGACATCAATGTCTTTCACTATCTCATGGAAAATCGTTGCAGATTGCAGTTAGAAGAGTTTACCTTCAGATTATCATCAGATACAGATTTCCCAACAAAATCAAACAACTGTTTGGCAATCTTATTCAGGCGAACTTCATCATGAGCTTGTTGAAGCCAATAGACAGCAGATCCTTTCTTGCCATGTTTCCAGTCGTGAACTCCTGCAAACTATGTCAACGAGAAAATAATTCTTTTTTTGTAAATTTTGAAGTGAGCAAAAGTATGTCCAAACCACAAAATTTAAGAAGTATAAAAACACTAACAAATATTTTCAGCTGCCTCAGACAGTTCTAATGAAAGCAGAATATTCATAAATAGATCCTTCTAGAATTACATACCTTCATAAGATTAGAGCCGATGATGTCAAGTTCATACAGACGACATATCTCAAGGCTCTGCTCAGAAGTAATATGAATTCTTAGTCCAGGTATACATCAATCAAGAAAATTATAATATTGGACAAATAGTTGAGAGGACAGATATTAGTAACATGGGAACTAAATAAACTACTGAGTGTGAACCATACTGAACAGACATGACTGCAATGAGCTTCGATTACCTTTAATAACAGTTTTTTATGTTGCACTGGCTGTCTATAAAATATGTTTTCCAACATCCCCATTCCTTGGTTTGGGCATGTCACCAAGTATACAGGAGCTATCTGTATACAGATTACCACTGTGAGCAGAGAAATGACTACACCACAATTGCATTCTTGTAATGGTAACCAAATTTGATCAAATAGTAAAATATATACAGATATCAAGTAATTCAACTTACTTGCCATGTCAATGCATGAGATGATAATACTTGCGCATAGACAAGCCGATAAAGCTCTTCCATGCAGATCCCACCAAGTCTAGACTCCTCCTGATGTAGCACCATTTCTGCAGAGGGGCTACCAGCTGTCAGCAACTCCATAACATGTGCAATCATCCTGTCCATGATGTGAAAATTCAGATTCTATGAAGGAAGGTATCTGATTGATATACTTTGGTTTCTAAATCATGATTATTATATAAGATTACCCACCTAACAATGGCAAAAACTTAAGATTTTTCCTTTCTAATGGACAGTTCACTTTACACATATTTTTATGCAAATGTGAAACTATCTCTCAACTAAGATTTTCCCTTCATAACACAACTCACATATTGGTCAAAACAGGAACCCTTTCTGGATTTCTGTTTCGGAAAAAAACCCTAAGAATTAGGGGAGGAGGGAGTAATAGTTATCCATGTGAAGAAATTCTTATCTATATCATAAAACATCAAAAGAGTTCATATAAAACATACTAAGAAAGAGAACAGATCCTGGATAATATCATCAAATGATCACAAAGGTAATGTCAACTAATCAACTTTAAGTAGACAATGTTAAAGCTGTTATCGAGCCAAGTCGTTGGGGTTTTGCTATACCCACACAAACCCAAAACTCGACTTGGTACAGATTCAGGCCCGTCCTGCCCGGAATATGAAATTTTTTAGTGTGTGCTCAACTCCAGGACTGAACCAAAAGTGCCCACTGGGTCCTCAAATGACACAAAATCAACTAGAAATCAATCAGCAACAACTAGAAATCGACTCGAAGTGGCTCGAATCGATTTTAGGTAATAAATAAATAATAATAGTTGGCTTCAGAAAATGAACATAGTTACTGGTGGTCCGTTCCCATGTAACCGGACTCGTGACAGCTCTAGACAAGGTAAAGCATTACCAAGCTTTGAAACCAATGATAAACGTTTAGCTAATGTACTGCTCCCTCCATTTCAAATTAATAGACCTTTTGCGGACTTGTGTCAAACTTCTCACAAAATAATTTTAATCATTAATCCGGAAAATATATAATTAATATCATTGAATTCGTTTATGAAAAATATTTTCATAATATTATTTTTTTTGTAATTTTCTGTAGTTCATCTATGCAGTAATTGATTATTAAAATTGTGCCTCAATAAGTGAGAAGTCTATCAAAATGAAATAGAGTAGTATATAAGAGGATAAAAAGACATCTCACCAGGGACCAAAGGAACTTGAACATTCAGCAAGAACAACCTGGCCATGAAACGATAATGTTGAGAATAGTAGAACACCAACAACCGATATCTAGGATTGAATGAATGATAAAAGTTTATCACCTCAGTATTTTCCCCAAGGATTCCAATTAAGAGGTTCATCAATTTGTGTTGACAAGTCACTGGCTTAGACTGCACACATTTTTGAGCCAGACCAAACATGCTTTCTAGACCCTGAATAGACAGGTGGTTGGAAAAAAAAATTAGAAAATTGAATCCCACTGTTTCTTGATTCTTATACTCAACACATCCCCCTATATTATTTTCCTTTTTCTGCTAATCTTAATGTTCGTTCCTTTTTGGATAAGTAATCTGTGAAGTAAAATAGTGGCTCACCGAAGTGAAAGGTCTGATGTGGAGAATATGAGATATAAAAAGCTCCGTCCAATGGCATGTAGCATCTGAAAGTTTACTAGCATTTCCCAACATGATCTGAAGCATATTTTTCAGCCCTTCTCGGGTCTGCTGATGATCACATTGAAGCCAGTATGGAGTGCAATCTAGCTTTGTTAATTGTGCTCTCCACTTTTCCCAAGCCTAAAAAGTTAAATTGCGTCAAAAAAGTGAAATCAAAAAGACCTCGCACAACAAAAACTCTCTAGAAGAACTTACTAACCTTCATAAAATCAGGCTTTGTACTGTAACATTCACCTAGTTTCCCATCTGAGAGATCCTTTCGCATACGTGGCATTTTTGTTATTAGAAGAGCAACTGCTTCCACCAAACCATTTTCTGTCTGGTCACAAAGAGTTGTATATGTTATAATATTCTATCATCAACTAGTTTGACATACTCACCTATTATACCCCTATAACAAATTATTAAGAATCAATTCGATGTCCAATGCTTTTAAAGAGACTCCTACCTAAGAGGGGTAAGGGGGTCTGACAGTACTCAGCCTTAGCCTTGTAAGAACAAGGAGGCTTTTTACAGTTGACCCAAGAGAGTGCACACTACTTCACAAATGATAAGAAGCCGTGGTAGTGTAATGAGCCATTTTGATTTGTTTCATTATATCCAAGAGCCATATCATGTAAATCTTTGACTCCATAGGACATGGTTAAATATATCAATAGATCATTAACCTCATTTTACCTATAGTATTGTCTCTCAAGACATGTGCATTTCCAAATTCCTAAACCTCAAATCTAGATTGTGTCTGACACAAATTGGGCCTATAAAGAAAACAGCAATTTCAAAACCTAAAGCAAGAGATACCTAAATTTCAATAATTAGTCAGTTCAGCAGAATGGAAAAACCGTCTTAAATGTTGCTGTTAATACATCAAAACTTCCATTCTCGAGCAAGCACACATATCTATTTTGATTCTACAGCTACAAGCTATAAGTACAAAGCCATATTTCATCTTCCTGATGATATTATTTTGAATATTTTAACTCACACGGTCTCTTGGTGGAGCCATCGTTCTTTAAACATAATGTTCCTGGTAAATAATACCGTAGAAGAGTTCGCCTCAATTAATTTAGGTTAAGAGTATCGAAGATTTTCCAGAAGTGATGAACAAAATTATTCACCTAGGTTCCCCCAATCCAAATGACCTATGATCGTTGTAGGGAAAAGAACTCGTTCAATGGTGCTATAGCATTTTGGAATAACTGATGAATAAAATAATATCAGTGAGAGCCCTAGCTCAGGAGTGTAAGGAACTTAACATAAGGTATACTTAAAACTGAAGTATTTTGAGTACAGATATAAAATTACTGGCTATGGATAATGTGGAGGCAAACATAGTTTCCACTAGACGAAAAAATATGAGTCCATAACCGCGCTAAAGTAGCAGGAACTACTGCAATATATCGTCTCTTGACACTGATGCAAATCACAAGAACAGAAGGACTTTTAAATATAAAGAAATATACACTGCCCAAAGATGCAACATGTAAGTGAAGCGACCAATGCATAAAAAAGAAGCACTAAATAAAGCCACGTGCTAGTTTACCTCGCGGATACCAATCTGATCAGGTCGATAAGAACCATGCAGCCGCAATAGTTTCACCTACGACCATTTTGGTGAAAAGATTATTATTGAGATCATAAATTTGGACATATCAAAAACGAAGAGCCAGTGAAGTAAATTTTTTTTTCTTACCACAACGTCCAACCAACCAACGGCCAAGGCAGATGATAATGCATCCCAGTATCTAGGATCCTCCTCAATCACCTGAGGCAATTAGTTGAATATATATCCCAAGTGGAACAGGGCAAGAGAGAGTCATAGGTTGAAGAAGCAAGGAAATGGAATACTGTAAAAATTGCTCAAAAAGAATTATAAGAAAACAAATTTCTAAGCAACAAAAGCTAGATGAGACACCAAAAGGATAACACAAGATCCAAAATTACTCATCTTTTTCACTGTATAGATTAAAATAAGAGAGCATACATATTCGAGTTGACGAGTAACATAAAACTATTTAATCGCCAACAATGATGAACGAATGGTATGGCAACCTACATATATTACTTTTAAACACAATTGATTTCATGTTTATTGTTATTAGTCAATACAAGCAATCAAGTGTTAAAAGTTCAAGAATCAAACCTGCAAAGTTATTAGTTCTTCCTGAAAGTCGACAAGTTTGGAATGGAGAGTTGGGTAAGTACCAGAGAATAAGCAATCATAGTCCTGTTTAAGAAAGAAAGTAACATTGCCAGCACAATTCATTTTTTTATTCTGAGAGAGAGGGAGGAAAAAATGCTGATTGCCGTAGAATGAAACTCATACCATCAACCAATCAACGAGACGTTCAGACGTCCACGCCTGGGCCAACTTGTCTCCATAAAATATATCCATCAGCTCCCAAGCAGCTTTCACTTGTAATGGTTCCTCAACTTTCTGCTATGTGCATCAAATTGAGAACTTTCAAGTGCCCAAGACAAGTCGAATTGCAACTAGGGGACAATTTACCTGCAAGACTTCCTTGGGGTCATCGATGGCCGGAGCAGGAGATGATTTTGACCCACTAAGTAGACAATTAATCTCACTGCTGTACTCAAGCACATGTTCCCACCTGATAGTTCGAATTTCAGATAATGAATTTGTGAGAAGACTGAAAACATGCTAGTTAATTTCAGTCTCCTCGCTCTATAACCATTGTCTATATGTCATAATCCACAAGTTAATGGTTCTAACAGTGTCTCAAACAGGAACTAAAGAGAATGCCGCACCAAAAAATACCGCTTTTATAAAGTTTCTACCAGAAAGTAACAAATACTCCATTTACTTCAACTAAATTGGGAGGTTTTCCTCAACAAATAAACAACCCAGCTTCGGAACAATAACCGATTCGTTTAGCTTTAGTATTTATATCAAAAGATTAACAAAATTAGATAGTACACACTACACACTTAAGTGTTAATATGTTGCACATTTCACCATCAAGGTCAAATTACTCAACCATCGAAAATGAAACTTGACAATATTAGCCTCCAATATACCCTTACCAGTCGGTACTATAGGGCGACGAATCGAAGGGCATTTGGGACAAGGCTTGTGCAGCGTTCTTCCTACTCTGCATCACCACAAACGGCGTGACCGACCCATACACAATCCTCCTCCATCTACCTTCCTCAATCTCACCACCGCTGTTGAACTTCATCTCCACCACCTTGCCTCCGCATTCGGAATCATCCGCGTCATCGCGTTGGGAGGCCTGTGGGTCCCGCAAGAATGTGACGCGGAGGGTGTTACCGTGGGCCCAAGAGAGGGAGAGGCGGAGGAGGGGAGGGGTTAGGCCGTGGCGCAGAGGGTAGTGAGCTGGTTGGGTGGAGAGGGAGGTGGTCAACGGGGTGAGGGCGGTGGAAGTCTCGCCGGAATCTGGGAAGAAGGAAGGCATTTGGCGAGATTAAGAAACAGTGGGATTTAGTTTGTGTTAAGGGCTTTTGTGGGGTTTAATGTTAGACGAACTTATTGCACGCTCACTATGGTCCAAATAATAATTTGGATACATAATAACATAATTGAAAAATATATAGTACTGTTTTTTGTACATGAAATCCACTTATACCTAAGGTTAAAATAAGAATTTTATATATTATTTCCTCCGTTCTTTTTTATTTGTCGTTCTAGCTTTAAGTTTTTGTTTATAAATATTTGTCTTTTTAGTAGTAAATTTACATTTTCAATATACCTTTTTATTATGAAGTTATCAACCAACCAATTATATAATTTCAATTGATTTTCATTTTACATTTTCAATGTAATTTTTTACTGCATTTCATTCTCGATAATCTATATGCAAATTACTAGAATGACAAATAAAAAAGAATGAGGTAGTACAATCTAAAAGTTATTTATTTAAATAACAAATATTTCATTGAGACGATTTTAATAATCAATTTTAATTAATTACATTTTTTAAAACACCAATTTCATATGAAGTATTTGAAGACTTTTACTTGCAAAATTCATTTGAAATAGTTAAAAGTCGAATTTAAAATTTTAATTTCGAGTCTACATAGAAGGTTCAGTTAGACTTAGAAATTATAATTCGCTATTTCAAAAATACATAATTGTAATTGCACTTTCAAAAATCAGTATTGTAATTGTAATTATACTTTCAAAATCCCCACCTACGTAGCCCTTCACGTCTGCAAAAATAAAATAAGTAAATAAAAAAATCACCCCCCTCCCTTTCAACTCAAACCAATCTCAACCTCACCAAACCTCCTATCGTCATCTGCTTCCGCTTCTACACCCCAAACTAGTCTGGGCGGCGCCACCACCTCACAATGATGAGTGAAGATTTGATATGGGAAGTCCTTATTCATCTACCCACCAAGTCCTTAATGCGATTCAAATGCGTCTCCAAGCTATGGTACTCCATCATTCGCAGTCCCAAATTCGCCATTGCTCGCGGCTGCATCGGTGGAGGTTGTTTCCGTGGTCTCCTAATCGGTGATATTTATTATCATCCATATCGCCGTTATGTTTCACAATTATTATTTCATTTAAACATTAATGATGGCCCCAAATTGATACAACACCAATTCACAATGCATGAACCAGAACAATATTCCAAGTTTACTCCAGTTGTTAAAGGACTAATTGGTATGTACGACGAGGGTGGCAACAACTTTACCTTGTGCAATATAGCCACTCATGAATTGCTTAAGCTTCCGCCTTCGCCTTCGCCTTCGCCTTCTCCACTAGAAGATTCGTATTGTGAGTTTTACTATCATGTTGTGTTTGATGATGTTGAGGAATTTTTTAAGGTGTTGAGCGTATGTCGTCGCTTTGATGACGAAGATGACACTATTGATCAAACGACTCATGTTTTCACTTTGGGGATCAACAATTCAGATATGAATTGGAGAAATGTTGCTGCTCCCACACCGTTAAATTTGTTCATTAACTACCAATTTCTCTGCATCAATGGGGTTTGCTATTGGTTGCCTTACGAGGAGGGCTGGTACCGTCCTACCTTGAAGGCGTTTCATCTTAACAGTGAGACTTTTGAAAGTATTGCTATTCCAGAATTTACGTGGCCAAAAGGTTTTGCTGAGTTAGGCGAGATTTGTGGGAGACTAGCCCTTGTTGGAATCGATATACAATCATCTATGTTGGATGTTTGGACGATGAATAACGATAAGATAGGAGATAAATTAGAGCCATGGACTAGGAAGAGAGTGGTGTTGCCAACAAGTTTCTGGTATGAAGCATCGCTAAACTATGATGCCTCACTGAACTATGTTGCCACACTCCCAACTGGACAGATGATATTATCTTACCACGAAAGTGAAAGTCTTCCCTTACGTATATATATTTATGATCATCTAAAAAATCAGTTTGATTCAATCATAGTAGAAGAAGAATTAGAAGAATATGAGTCTCATGGGAGTGGCATGTTTAGTGAGCAGAGTGGCATGAGATTTTTAGAGATGAAGATATGCTATTACGAAGAAAACATTATTCCTCTTGCTTCATTCATGAGCAATTAGAAGCTTGAGGATCAAAGTGGTTGAAGATGAAAGGTTCAAAATGATAGGCATGTTCTATGTTTGAGCTTTTTCTTCGCTTATTACTGATAGTTTCAGCTTATTTTAAAATGATTTAATAATTTATTTGAATTGAGTTATATCGTTGGAACTAATGTTATTACGTTTTGTTGCAACAGATGATGCAAATGTTGCCCTGAAGTATCCTAATTTTGTTGCGTCACTAAGCCTTTAACAGAGTCAACGGAGTCGAGAGTGAGAAGGCAATAAATATTGAAAGGATTGTGCATGTGCATAGAAGGGCCTGAGTTCCATTGTAGAAAGATGGAATTATTAGCAGCCAAATCGAGGTTAGTGGTGGATGCGTGGACGCAGAAGTGGTGAGATGTACTGTTTTTGGATCTTCATGCTATAGTGGTGGTTTTATTTTGACTCTTCCGCAATTATTATTATCGACCTACTTAGTTATTGGACACGGGAAAACTTATTGGCATATTGAATCTGCTAGTTTGGTACTCTCCCTGTATTATTGCCTTATTTTGATCTTACTATGCTATAGCTGGTTTCCCTCGACTTTCCTGCAATATGTTATATGTGATATGCCATTTCATTCTTAGCTTCTTTTCAATTGTTTTATAAATTGTGATCATTGTCATTCTGTGATTCTGTCAACTAGGATTCTTTGTCATATTATGTGAATTATTGAAAGAGAAGCTTTAGTGGTATGTTGTATCTTTATGTTGTTTTGGAGGTTGTCTTCTTCACTCTCGTTACTCCTTATCATATTAAAAGTTATGTTCTTAGAATTGAGAAACTATTGAAAACATGAGGTTATGGTTTGTTTTTCCCCAGAGATGAATTCTCAATTTTATATCACAGATTGTTTCTAAAACAAATTCAATTCGGACTGCTCGATGCACAATTCTTGAAATGTGTTTAAGGTTCTCCTTCCTAAACCTTCATCTTCAGAAAATTTAGTTGGAGTATATCTCGTCTTGTGATTCATATCACTTGAAGTTTCTTTATTGTGTGTTCAAAAGTTAAGTACCAAACCAATTTAGGGATTTGTAAGGGCATGAGTTTTATCATCATTATTTGTGAATATAGATTTACAAGTAGAAAACCAATTTGGTAGAATTGGTGTAACATTTGTTTTCTACCTTTTGTTTTTCAAGCTAACATGAATCCAACCTTCAGTTCAGTTCTGAAGCGTGAAAGCACAAAACAAATATTAACACAATCCTAAATTTTGTAGCAGAGTGCTTAAACCATGGTCTATCTCTATACTTAAATAGGATGAATACAAAAGTGAAAAAAATATTAAAGAACCAGATTTCTTATGTGTAATGCCTATTTTTAAAAAATATATATTACATCAAGGTTGGCTTGGCCTATTTTTGCACTCGCCTCAAGCTAAACTTTTCTCTTCAAGCTCATCATTATTGTTGAGTTAATCGAATAGCCTAGTGGAAAAGGCTCTTGCTAGGGACCAGAAGGTTCTGGGTTCGAAACTCATCTCATCGCTAATTTGCAAAAAAGAAAAGAAAAAAAAGCTCATCACTATTGTCAATAAGGAGTAAATTAGGGAATTTAATTTTGTGTAAAAGTTAAATAGTAGTAATACTAAGTTGATTTTAAAAAATTAAAATTAAGTAACTTGACGATGATGCTCTTAAGTGCTCTGCCTCTCCTTGGTAAAATAGCTAATGGATAAGATGTGACTGCCCATGTAACTAACATCAGATTTGAGTTAATCGAATAGTTTAGTGGAAAAGGCTCCTCCCAGTGACCAAAAAGATTATAAGTTCGATATTCACCTTATCGCTAATTTACAAAAAAAAAAAAAAGTCTTTAAAGAGAGTTAATCGAATAGCCTAGTGGAAAAGGCTCTCGCTAGTGACCAGTCTTTAAAGAAAAAGAAAAAGAAATGAAATTGACATACCACAAGCGCAAATGCTATATAGGGTACCTATATACAGTACCCCAACTCTTATTCCCAAATTTGCCCTTACAAAATTTCAGCATCAAAAATTTTCAATTCATTTGCAATATATCACTTCCTCTCTAGAAGTGTGGGTTTCTTTTTTCTCTCTACAAAAATTATATAAAACTGTTAATTTTTTCTCCTTGATCACCAATTCCATTAATGAGTAGATGATGATTGCTTCACGAACACGACAAGAGATTTATCATAAAATCTCCCAATTAAAGGTAAATTCATACATAATTTACAACTAAGTAATGGGCACATTGCAGAAACAGAAAAAGTTCAAGCTTTTTTCACATAATCAATATAACATGTGTTCATATTCAAACAACAAAGTTTGTTTTCATTAAATTATTAACTAATTCAAGACAACAAATACTAATTAATCAAATATAATTACAACAACAAATGAACACAAACCAATAACAAAATAAATAAATAAACAAAAATAAAGGAGAGAGCAAAAAAGTCATATCTTTATTAGCAGAAACAGCATCAAATACTCCCTCTATACAAGAAAGATTGTTAGTTTGAAAATCGAGAGTCAAAATTAACAAAATTTATAGCTTTCTTAGACACAAACTTTTGATTTGAATCAAATTTACTATTTAAGTATCGAAGATTGTGATGGTTGATGAGTAGATGATGATTGTTTGAGTTTTGAGTTACCCATTCCAGATCTAGAATATGGTTGGTGTTCTAGAGAGGTTTTTTAATAGATTAAAGTTTAGAGAGAGGAAATTTAATAAATGAGATTGAAAGTTTTGTTCTCATCAATTTAAAAGGGTATTTTAGTAAATTAATATGAAGTACTGTATATAAATATACCGTATTTAGCACTACCTAAAAAATAAATTTCTTTTTAAGCGTGTTTGTTTGTCTTGTACTACGATAAATATTCTTGCGTGGCACAAGCTCTTGGTTCGAAACTCTTAATTTAAAATAGGAAAAAGGACTTATTTTACAAACACCAAGTCCAACAATATTCCAATCTTGCAATTTCACCCCAAAGTAGGCAAAGATAGGACAAATTGAAGAGTTCTTCCATATATAGGAGGTCCTGAAGTTTATTACTCCTTAAAAATCCCCTCTCAACTGACTCAAGTTATTAGAAAGAGTTGAGAAACAGTATAAAGCTTCAAATCCGCCTAAATCTTCCGTGATTTGATTCAGAACCGTTGACTTTCCGGACATTTCAGCTCGGTAAGCCTCTACCTTGCTTTTTGTTTGCACCTTTATATTTATATTCATAATATCTCTCAATAATTTGGATTATCAAAGATCAATTGAGTTTTCATAGTTCAATGATCCTTGTTCAGGTGTGCAAATAGTTATGTAAGTTTGAATGTTGGTAGATGTGATTACTCATGGAATGCTTAGTTGATTTTTATTGAGATGCACAATTACGAGTATATTATTCCGATTAATTTATAGTTACATATTTTTATATATCAACTATATTTTAGCCATCGATTCCCATTTATACGGAGTATGATTTAGGCTAAATAAATAAAATTAAACTGTTTTGGGGGATTTAGGTTTCAGGGTAGTTTGCAGGCTGCGAGATATTCTTGCAAGTTACAAAATGGATTCTGAAATGATTATGCACAATGGTGGATGCCACTGTACCAACGTAAGATGGCGAGTGCAAGCTCCAGCTCGCGTGGTAGCCTGGCAGTGCAACTGCTCTGACTGCAGCATGAGAGGGAACACTCACTTCATTGTGCCATCAGAAAGATTCGAACTTGTTGGTGATTCGAAACAGTACCTTACGACTTATACATTTGGCACTCACACGGCAAAGCACACTTTCTGCAGAGTCTGTGGCATTACCTCCTTCTATACTCCGAGATCAAATCCAGATGGTATTGCAATTACATATAAGTGTGTTGATGCTGGGACATTAACTCATATTGAGATTAAAACTTATGATGGGAAGAATTGGGAAGCCTCCCATTCTAAGACTGGCATCGCTTCATGCTCCAAGGTTTCGGATGATGATCTATCAAAGTCAGAAAAGACCAAGTATTTGCAGGTCAGTGACTCATGAATATCCAGTTGTCAACTATTTAGGATGCTGTCCCATTCTAAATATCTTCGATTGCTGGCTATGCACTCGTTCATCTCATTCTGGCGGCGCCACCTCACAATGATAATTAGGAGTTGCATTGCAGAAGATCTGACATGTTTTTAGTGATTCGACTGCGTGAAAAAATATATTCAATGGACAAGATGTGAATTGCTATACATCGTATTGGATGGTTCATAACAAGTTGAAGAACTAAAAAGATGTGACAAGATCAACAATAAGGTTAAAACTATAGATATATTCAGGAGTTCATTCACTCAAACGATTATCAATATTTTAATGGTATGTTTGTTTTGGGGAAAATCAGAGGGGAATGAGGGAAATTAATAAATTTTTGTGTTTGGGAACTAATTTGGTTTATAGAGAAAACTTATTTCCACTGATCCACCCCATTATTACTGATTCCCCTCAAATTTTCTCCATTCAAATCGGTAGAGAATGGAGAAGAATCACATATTGGATTATAATTTCTCTCGCTCCCCCTGAATCCCCTAGTTTAGAATTATGATATTCAAACAACAATAAAATATATTCTTCATGATTCTCACTAATTTCTTTCCCCTAAAATAATTTTAAAAAATTTTTCTCCCCCAAATTTATCCCGATCCAAATAACACCATAAGAGATTTAGCCGAAAAATAACAACTCATCTCACTTTGTTTTGGTAAACAACTACAAGTGCATTAATCGATCCATCCTAGCCCAGTATAGAAGCCCGTCCAATAGCGTAAGCCTTCTCGAGAAATTGGGTAAACTAGCACTTTTGAGATAAAAAATTAACTTGGAGCACCTTTTTACAATTTTTAGCAAAATGGCACAAAAGGGGATGAATTGACAAAAATACCCCCTTATAAACTTAGTATTTTTTTCAGTTTTTTTTTCGATTTTTTCCTGGTTTTTTTTTCAATTTCTTTTTGATTTTTTTTTTGTTTTTTTGTAATTTTTTTTCAAAATCTTTTCAACTTTTTTTACGGTTTCTTTTTTTCAATTTTTTTTTTCTTTTTCTTTTTCTTTTCGATTTCTTTTTTCGATTTTTCGATTGATTTTTTCGATATTTCTTTTTTCGATTTTTCGATATTTCTTTTTTCGATTTCTTTTTTCGATTTCGATTTCTTTTTTTCGATTTTTTCAGTTTTTTTTTCGATTTATTTTTTTGAAAAAAGAAATCGAAAAAAGAAAAAAAAATCGAAAAGAAAAAGAAAAAAAATTGAAATTGAAAAGAAAAAGAAATCGAAAAAAGAAAAAATCGAAAAAAGAAATCGAAAAAATCGAAAAAAGAAATATCGAAAAAATCAATCGAAAAATCGAAAAAAGAAATATCGAAAAAATCTATCAAAAATCGAAAAAAGAAATCGAAAAGAAAAATAAAAAGAAAAATCGAAAAAGGAAATCGAAAAGAAAAAGAAAAATCGAAAAAAGAAATCGAAAAGAAAAAAGATTGAAAAAAAATTGAAAAAAAGAAACCGAAAAAAAAGTTGAAAAGATTTTGAAAAAAAAAATTACAAAAAAAAATCAAAAAGAAATTGAAAAAGAAAACCAGGAAAAATCGAAAAAAAAAACTGAATAAAACATTAACTTTATAAGGGGGGTATATTAGTCAATTCGCCTCCCTTTAGTGCCATTTTGCTAAGAATTGTAAAAAGGTGCTTTAAGTTAGTTTTCTTCTTCCATGAGTGCTATTTTGCCCAATTTCTCAGCCTTCTCAGTTATCACTTATCAGTTCTCACTTCTCAGACAATTATTATATGAACACTCTTTAAGGAATGGAACCCTCCGTTGTTTGAGAATACCAGCAGCGCAAGCAGCAAGCAGCTACCAAAACACAGGTTTAATTGTTAAATTTTTCGATTAAATAAAAAAAGTGAAATTTAGCATTTCCAAATTCCACTGGATGCCTTCGCCAGTGGCTGTCTCTCGAGTCAATTTCATGGGTTTTGGGGTTTTATATTCAATAAAATAATACTCCTTCCGTCTCTAAAATATTATCACATTTTGATTTTGTTAGTCAAACATTACAAAATTTGGTCATCAATTTCCATTAAAAGATACTCCAATAAATAATATAGTGTTGTGGGACTTGTTAGATTCGTCACAATATATATTTTTGAAATATTAAATTTTATATAATATTTTCGCATGTAGAATAATAGATATTGATGTTTTAAATCGTATTTTGTTGACCACCAAAAGTCAAAATGTGACAATGTTTTAGGGACGGAGGGAGTATTTGACAAGCAATTTATTAGATAAGTCAAGTGCCCATAGTTTCAATATTTAATTGTTTAATTTTTCGATCAATTAAGGAAAGTTAAATTTAACGTTTCCAAATTCCACTGTTGCCATGGCAACAGAGGAACGGGCACCATAGATGAGTTTGAATCTGTTATAAAAGAGTTGATAAAACGTTATCTTGGGCCAAAAGTGAATTAAGCATATTTAATTCTTGTAGGGTAGGGCACAATATCTTTGATTGCTGGCCGTGCACTCGTTTGTCTCCTTCTCTACTTGGCGGCGCCATGATCCCCGAAGAGTTGATATGGCAAGTCCTTGTTCATCTACCCACCAAATCCTTAATGCGATTCAAATGCGTCTCCAAGCTATGGTACTCCATCATTCGCAGTCGCAAATTTGCCAACGCCCACCGGGGCGTAGGTGGTGGTTGTTTCCGTGGTCTCCTCATCCGTGATATTTACTTACATCCTGAAAACTTATCTGATTCACAGTTATTATTTTATTTAAGTATTGATGGTGGCCCCAAATTGATGCAACACCAATTGACAATTGATGAACTAACAGAACATTGCAAGTCTACTCAAGTTGTGAAAGGACTAATTGGCTTGTACAACAACCTTTTCGGAAACTTTACCTTATGCAATATAGCCACTCATGAAATGCTCAAGCTTCCGCCTTCGCCTTCCCTATCAAAAGACTTCGATTTTGAGTTTACCTACTATCTTGGGTTTGATGTTGTTGAGGAAGTGTTTAAGGTGTTGAGCATATGTCATCTCCTTGATGAGGAAGAGGAGATTATTGATAGAATTGTTCATGTTTTCACTTTCGGGGTCAATAATACAGATATGAATTGGAGAAACATTGCCACGCCGTTAGATTTCTATAATGAGGAATCCCAACGTCTTTACATCAATGGAGTTTTGTATTGGTTGCCTTATGAGTACAAGAACCCTTCAACCTTGACTGCGTTTCATCTTAACAGCGAAACTTTTGAAAGCATAGATATTTCTGAAGTGATGTTGCAGAGAGGTTATCCTACGTTAGTCGAGATTTGTGGGAGACCAGACCTTTATGTAATCAATTTATCAGATGAAGGTGTTGCTATGTTGGATGTTTGGACGATGAATAACTATAGTAAAGGGGGTGAATTAGCGCAGTGGACTAGAAAGAGAGTGGTGTTGCCAACAAGTTTGTGCTATGAAGACTCGCTGAACTTTGATGCCAACATGCTCCCGACAGGAGAGATGATATTAGCTTACCGTGAATCAGACAGTCTTCCCTTACGCATATATATTTATGATCCTCTAAAAAATTAGTTGGATTCAGTCATAGTAGAGGAGGAATATGGATGTCAACGGAGTGACATCTATAGTCAAGAGAGCGATATGGAATTTGATCGCATGCGCATGTGCTATTTTGAAGAGAACCTCATAAGTCTTGATTCTTTGATGGAGGATCATACAATCAACACTTTCTCTGTTATTCTCAAGAATTATCCTAATTTGTTTAGATCAGTATCCATGTACAAAGAAAGTCAAAAGGATCTTATTATGCAGGGTATCTGTTTGGCTGACAGTGAGAAGGTCAGAGAACTAGAAGATTGCTGGAAAGAATTGTGCGTGAAAGAGAGTGAGACTGAGTTTCATTGTAGAAAGATGGAATTGTTGGCAGCGCAGTCGAAGTTAGCGAGGGATGCGTTGAAGCAGAAATGGCAAGATATGTTTTCAAATTTTGATGTTGATGGGCTCTAAAAGACACCGAATTTTCCAATTTAGTAGTGTGGTTGTTTGGTTATTATTATCTACTTGGTTCTTGAACGCAAAGAAGTTATTGGCATATTGAATATGCTAGTTTTGTACTCTCTGCAAATTGTTGCCTCAGTTGGTCGTATTATGTAATAGCCGGTTTCCATCTGATGCGATACACCATTTCAACATTGTGCTTCTTTTAGATTTGTTTATAATCAGTGATAATTGTCGTAAGAAAAAATATTTTGTGAACTCTGATTCTTTGTTCTCGAAAGAGAAGCTTAGGTGAATATCACATATGTTGTATCTGTTACGTAGTTATGGAGGTTGACTTCTTACAGACTCCAGTTATCATAATGACATTGAAAATTATGTTTTCAAATTTGAGAAACTATTGAAACCATGAGGTTATGGTTTTGTTTAGTTCCAGAGATGAATTCCCAGTTCTATTTCACAGATTGGTTTCAAAAGAAATTCATTCAGAATTCTCAATGAATTCTTTTTGAAATGTGTTTATTGTTCTCCTACCTAAACCATCAGAAGATTTAGTTGGAAACATGGAATACAATCACTGTCTTGATGTGCTGAGTTGGTATACACACTCGACACATCAACAGAGTGATATCCAATCGGCATACATACATACATCCCGCATCCGACTCCGAGACATGACATAGGTTCCCAGGGTCCAGGCCCCAGGGACATCCAATCGGCATACACACATGACACATACATCCCGCATCCGACTCCGAGACCCGACATAGGTTCCCAGGGTGGAGGCCCCAGGGACATCCAATCGGCCCACTCATGATTCATGAAGTAGTCCTCTTGATGTAGTTGGATTCTTATATATACGTAGCTACAATTTCATCCATCCCTTTGTACATACAAATAATATTTCATGTGAAGTGGAGGTATATACTATAGTGAACTTTTGTAAAATGATTAGACTACTATAGGTTCACGAAAAAGTTGATTCATACTATGTTTTGACTCTATTTTAGTAACCTTTTTATTTCTAGAAAGCTTTTTAACCAATTTGTAAATAGAGGTATAGGCTAGGGTTTATAATAGTTTAGCCAAGAAAAATATATAGATAGTATTCACATGAATATAATCTAAATTTAGTAAGAGTGGTCCATCAATTGCACTTTAGCCATTTCCTAAACTAGGATAGATTGCATTATGCCCGTGCAACTATGCTTACTTCCAATACGGATTAGCTTCAAATTAAATGCACTTACATTTTTCAACTATTATCCTAACCGCTCTCTATACAAATGAAAAACTTCTAGTCTAAAAGGTTGGGTATAAAAGAAAAAAGAAAATCAAAAGAGGAAAACGACGGCAGTATATAATTATTTTCAATGTAAAGATGGTACACATTACTAAAATATTGTATCATTTTAAGATCGTACAAAATTAAATATTTTAAAAGAAATGTATCAAAATTAATCTATGCACCGATTTAGAAATTCTTTACATAAATTGGTATACAATTATCTGAAATACAAAAATAAACTTAAATTTGACATTAATGTTCTTATTTTTTGACAAAATAGTATCTATTATTAAAATGTATTAAAAGAAAAAGAAAATACGTTTTTAATGATTAATGAACTATTATGAACAAAAAAGTTAATAAATCATAGCTTTCCACAAAAGATAGAATAATGTTTTGTTTTTGTTTATCTTTAAATTCTTATTCTTATTAGTGTAACCTTTCTATCTCTAAGAAGTTCCGTAAGTAAATAGAGGTATGGGATTCATAATCCAGTACTAGGAGTAGGCGGCCAGGCTACAAATTAAAACATTTGTCATGATATGAATTGGTCCACATTCATTTATTATTAAGAGTCCGTCGTCGATCATTTCCACTTAAATACATCAACAACAACAATTTCCTATATTAGGATATATAGGGTCCGTGTTTATGCCCGTGCGTGCAACCATGTTTATTTCAAATGCGCCGTTGCTCGAGGATATTTTTTGTTATAATTAGTGGCAAAGTAAGTTTTTTATGCAGAACATTATCGTCATCATAGTAACGGATACAATTTATTGACGTTAACAATACATTTCAATTTAGAACCGAGTATCTACCTACTATATAAAATAGGTTTTAGAGGACGCCTATTTAGAGGACGGTTGATAAAATAGAATGCATATAATACTTCAATATTATTATATTAGTAAAGGCTACTTAATATATATATGCCACTAAATAAAATGTAAAAAAAAAAAATTGAAGAAAAAATCACATGATATACATGGCAACCTATTCGGAGCTTTAACACTAGCTAACCCTCTACTGTTGAGTTAATTAATACATTCATATTCTTGTGGAATCTTCAAACAAAGATGCATGTATAGACATCCTACTTTGTATTTTTATAATGCCCTCCTACACTTTACTATAGTACGAACCACTATATACTATTGCAATTTGCAATATGAAGGCCAACTAGTTGTCCAATTTGCACATGAAGTAATAGAGACTAAAGCGATGTCCAATTATTACATGTCTCACGTCCAACACTTCACAATGTAAAGTCATTTTCTGTGCATATATGAAAAGGTGAAACAAATGAAAGCAATATTTGATCCTCCCATATGCATATATATATATAGCTTCCATCTCAAATATAATTCACTTCATTTTACTCGCTCAATAAGATATTTAGCATTGTATAAAACGAGAAATTCTTGCACAAGTATCGGCTGTATATATGTCTCGTTCTCGTTCAATCATGGTAAGTGCACCAAAGTATTATGTATATATGTAGTCCATATATAATACTCCATATATATAGACAGATTGATTAATATATTAGTCAAAATTTAAGATTTTGGGGCGCTAGTATTGTTTTGTTAGTGTTTAGTAGAGAATGTGAAAACATAAATATTCTTGTTGTTTCATCAAGTTAATTGTCGGAAATGGTCCTAGTAAGGGGTCTGGTGTACTTTGATCTCCGAAAATGGCATTATTTGCGGAAATAGTCCCTGAAAGTGTGTATATTGGTGCAATTTGGTTCTCATTCTGTTAGCTCCGTTAAATTTAAGGGTGAATGACAATTTTTGGGGCAAAAACAAAACTTTTTAAAACTTAATCGATGTTGGACATTTTTTTTCCGGCTGTTTTAGAGTGTTAGAAGAACCTTTGAGGATATGAAAATGATTAAACTGAATTGATTTTTCAATTTTAATGTATTAAATTGATACTTTTGCCTTTAACATTTTGTTATTTATATTTTAGCCCCCAAATAGGGCTATTAAGTTATAAAAAGTTTTATTTTTTGTCCCAAAAATTGCTATTCACGCTTGAATTTAGCATAACTAACGGAATATGGAGCAAATTGCACCAATATATACACTTTCAGGAACCATTTCCGCAATAATGCCACTTTCAAGGACCAAAGTACACCAAACTCCACTTACCAAACTATTTCAGCAATTAACTCTTGTTTCAACAATTAATAATGGACTTCATCAACTACACATACATAACAATAATACTTATGTTCAATGTACACATTATTATTAATTGTCAATTAGTGGAGACACATTATTATTAATTGTTAATCTAGTCTTAAATAGCGGGATAATAAAATTGCACTTTAGTATTACGAGGAAATTGCTGAAATGGTCTCCGATAGTATGACCAAGTTGCATTTTGGTCCCCAATAGTTACGCGATTGCACATTAGTCCCCAAAAGTGGTCAAAAAGTTGCACTTTAGTCCCCACATCAAGTTTTCCGTTAACATTTCAGGTTTAGGCGTTAAAATTGGGGTAAAAATATAATTTTTAACCCTAAAAGTTGATTTTTTGCCCCAATTAGTGCCAAAATGAAACTCCACAACCCCAATTGGGGTGAGGAAGAAAGAGAGTTTTGCCAGGAGGGGTGGTGGAGTTTCATTTTGGCACCAATTTGGGCAAAAAAAAAATCAACTTTAGTTCTTAAAAATTACATTTTACCCCAATTTTAACGCCTAAACCTGAAATGTTAACGGAAAACTTGACGTGGGGACTAAAGTGCAATTTTTTGACCACTTTTGGGGACTAATGTGCAACCGCGTAACTATTGGGGACCAAAGTGCAACTTGATCATACTATCGGGGACCATTTCGACAATTTGCTCTTACAAGTAGCATAAGTGTTACAGTATTGTGTGTTGTTGAAAATGATAATGTTGCACATTTGTCTCTATGTTTAGGGACCATATTACAACATTTATCACTTTAATTCCGAGACTATATTGCTATAGACATTTGTGCTACTTTCAGGCTAATCTGATCTGCAAGACTACAATGTATCTATCTATGAATAACGCACAACTTCATCCCACCCATTATTAGAATCAAAATGGCAACTAATTAACTCATTGATAGACACCTACTCCTTATTAATTTGGACAATATATATTGTATTCTAGGTGGCTAATAACTACAATGACATTATATTACGTAAAATTGGGGTCATATCAAATTACAATATATGTCTTAATAAAATGATTTCTCTAATAATGCATGGTAAAAAAATATATACAGTGTATATTATTAACTTCGATATATATATATAAGCTTATTATTAAGCTATCTATTAATGGTTAAGGGGGGATAATTATATAATCTTATATCTCTAATAGTATCCATCTTCACTACAGGATGCAAGTTTTGTCCCCCGAAAGTTGGTGTCGGATATTTCTGGGCAAATAGACAATGTAGTAAAGGATTTCCAAGAGATTTTAAGAGTTGAAGAACAAGTTATCAAAGCAAAATGTGAATGTTGTGGACTTTATGAAGAGTATACTCCAAACTATATCAAGAAAATCAAGGAATCTCATTCAGGAAGTTGGCTTTGTGGACTTTGTTCAGAAGCTGTAGGAGAAATGATAAGGCGTGGGGCACCCTATGTTGAAATGGAGGAAGCTGTCGAGAAACATAGAGAATTTTATAAAGACTTTAATGGCACCACTAGAGCTAACCCTAAACTTGCTTTGACATCCACCATGAGAAAAATAGCTAGAAGAAGCAGCGAATACAATAGGGCGAATTCGAATAAGGACATTTCAAACATCGCGAGAAGTTCTAGTTGTATCTCGAGGATGAATCATTGAACTTAAGAAAAAGATATTGAAGTGGTTCGTAATAGTAACTTAAATATGATTGTTAAGAGTTGTATGTGCTACTTTATCATATAATAGTGAGGTGTGAGATATATGATGTTTTAGAATAATTGTTGTTTTATCACTCTCCTAGCTACTATATAAAATCATTGTACAAGGATTGCATTGAAATAAAATTAAGAATGTGAGTATTTCCAAATATATATATGGTTGATTAGATGATTTGATGATCACCATGCAACTTAGTCCAAATACATATATTTTATTCTTGTGTATGTAATAACAAGTCTTAACAAAACCTAGAACGGAAGGAGTTATATATATATAGGTGCAATAATTCTTTTAGCAATTTTCATGTGTGTAAGTAGAGTATGTATGTATTATTTATCTTAATTAGTGGGAAGATGAATTCTAATTTATTACTCTCAAAGTTAATTAAATTTAGAGTAAAGAACATATTACACATAATAATGCGACCTATTAGTTCAACCACAAGTCTTAACAAAAGGCGAAAAGAAATTACTTTTAAAACTAATTGATAGTAGACGGAATAATATAAATCGATGATATAATATTTTTGGAACATTGTTGCACTATCGCCTAGAAGTTAGCTACGCATGGGGTTCAATTGTTTGTTTATCGATCAATTGACGATTGGTCAATATCATCATGAGATGTAAAGAATCAAGGTGAAAGATGAGTCCTGAATTATCGAAAGTCCTAGTGTATGTGAGTAGGTGGGTAGAGTTTATTTGTTTTGGTAAAGGACAAGATCGGAAAATTTAAAACTATACTATATGTTTTAAATGGAAGAAATACTCATTAGTAGTATTAATTGTTCTAGTGATTACCGCCGTCTACCTTGATGACATAATTAATCAAAGTAAATATATTACGTATACATCTAAGATGGATTGATTAGGAAAAATATAATAAATTTCTAGTTTTGATATAATATTTAATAGTAAAATCTCGAATGGTTTAGCCATATCAATCCAAAAGCTAATGTGAAATAATAATATTTAATGACATGCGTCAATAAACAATATGGTCTATTAAATTACCAGGGCCATGCATGCAATAATTACATTAAATTATTACTACTATCTTTTTATCAAACATTAAATAATCACTCGATATAATAGTGACAATAATAATTCAATAATGCATGTTACTAAATCAATTTATATATCAGATCTCAAACACTATTAGTAGTCTATCAAATGGATCATCAAGAAGTAGTAGTCATACAACAACTGAAAAGATGGGAAGCCAAGGTCTCAACAACTCTGCCAAATGCAAGTCCTGATCAAATATTTCCCCTTTTCGCCGATTTTTTCGGCCTCCACAAATGGTTCCCTGGCCTCGCAACATGCTACGGCCTCTCCGGTGAGAATGGCCAACTTGGTTGCGTTCGCTTCTGCTCTGGTGGCTCCCTCCCAGCCGACGATGGCGGGGATGGGAAGGTTGCATCAAGCTGGTCTAAGGAGAGGTTAGTTAGTATTGATTATAGGGAAAAGTGTTTGAGTTATGAGATTCTTGATTGTAATATTGGTTTTAAATCTTATGTTTCAAGTATTAAGGTTGTTGGTGTTGAGGGTGAAAAGGGGTGTGTGATTGAGTGGGGGTTTGGTGTTGATCCTGTTGAGGGAATGAGGTTGGAGGATTTGATCAACAAATATCAAGTTGGGCTTCATGGTATGGCTACCAAAATGAGCTTGAGTTTATGATTAATGTGTTGAGTAGCATGGTTTTTTTTATGAATATGGTTGGATTCTTGAATTTGAGTGTAGAAAAATTAACTTGGACTCAATTTATATGTTCAAAGAAATTATTGGGGGAATTAAAAGAATATATTATTTGAAATTCTTTTAGTCATTTGATTATGCTTGTCGATTGAGAATAAAACATACATAATATGGTATTGCAATACCATATCGAAGTGATTGTTGCTTCTTTCCATAGAATTAATGGTGAGTGATATTTAAACATCACTTATAGTAGGAATTATTCATTTCGATCGTATTTCTTTAATATGCATGTGTCAAAAAAAATCCTATATCCATCCATTTTGAATGAATGGTATTTCCAGTGCATCCAACCTATTTAGAAAATGGTGAATGGTTGTGCACATCATTCGTTTTTGGAAATTAATTTAACTAGACCACTCATGTTATTATTATATTTCGATTATCACTTATGTTAAAAAATAATTTAATCCATTTTTTTTTGCAATTTTTCCTTTAGTATAAGATTCAAATATAAATTTAGTAAGTAAATGCTATTCAAAATATCTTGCGAGGTAAATGCAATATCATCGATATCCTTCGGACTTTACGTTGGGATATATGGCAGAAACTATGAAATGAGACTGACCAATCGAGTATGATTAATAAACTTCATCTCATGAAGTACGATTTTAATTGAAGGGGTAAAACTGGAGGTATTCAAACTCATGTCCAAATATTCTATTTTCTAAATTCTAGAAATTTAAATATAAATAACATTACCTTTTCAAATTCAAGAAGAACCAAGGCCCACACTTACCAGGCATGATTAGGTGTGTGTACGGTTCGATTTTGGACGAAAAAAGAATCGAAGCGATCTAATCGGTTCTACGGCTAACGGAACCGAAAATTATTTGGTTCTAAACGGTTCGGTTCATATCGATTTCGGTTCTGGGCCTCATGTTTTGGACCTAAATTTAAGCTCACTTTCGGCCTTGAAATTTTGGGTATGTTCGTTCCCAGCTAATTTATTCTCATCAAGCCAAATAACCAAACTATCGAGTATGAATACTAATTTATTCGATCTTCGAAGTTATGTATAAGTGTAATAAGGGAGATTTTTTTTTTTTTTTTTTTTGTAATTAACGATGAGGTGAGATTCGAACCAAGACCTTCTGGTCACTAGCGAGAGCTTTTTCCACTAGACTATTCGAGTATCTCAATAAGGGAGATAGTTAAGTTGGGATAAAATAGTCATTTACGTGCTCTACTTGTGTGTAATAAAACCTTTGTCGAACCTTGTCTATCCAATAAACAAAGCTAACAAAATATTGGTGGCTAAACTCTCCTCCAGCACCACCACATCAGCCCCACCTCCGGCGGCGGCGCCACCAACAAGGAAGAAGAATGGGAAGCTGTCTTCTATCCAACTCCTTCCCTCGCCTCGCAAACTCAATGTACTATTCATCTCTTATCTTAATATGTAATATATCACTTAATTATGCTTCTTTCCAATTTCGGTTTTTGAACTCGAATATTTTTGTATATGCTGTGTAATATTTAGTGAAAAGTATATCAAAAGATTGAATTTTGCATAGTTTACAACTAACATTATTATTTTTAATTCAAATTGAAGCTCTATGTGTCAATTAAGTCTGCAAAGTTTTCTAATTTTAACCATTGAAAAAACAAACTTGGCAATCTTATAAGGATGTAGGTGGTATTTCAATGTACTTTATCTATGAGATGTTAATTTTGATTCGAAGTTATGTCATGTGTGTGTGAATTAAGGCTACGAATTTGTTAATTTTGACCATTGATAAATCAAATTAGACAATATATATTTTTGTAATGGAACAAGTTTAGTATTTCACTAACTCATTTTGTGTGCAGTGTTAGCTCAAGAATGAATATATACTTGAGGAGGTCACAGCTGATACGCCAGGGTCTATGTCAAACTGGTCAGAATTTTCGATGCCTTTGCAGTGTTTCCGTATCTGAATCTGAGGCTTCGGAAGTCTCTTCAGCTCCTTCTGTAAAGTAATTCGTGTTGCAATTGTTGTCATCAATTAAATTATACAGATTATTTTTTGTTCAAGTTATTGAGACATTCATCTATTATCTTGTTTCAAGAGTTCTTATGGATTATGTAGTTATTAATGCGAATTAAGTTCATAAGATTGTTTGATAAAACATAAACTAGTAATTAGTTGTCTAAGAGCATTGAGAAATTTAGGATATTTAGACAAGCATTGCAATTTGGATTTGTAATTACGGAGTCAATGATAATGTTAATATGGATTTGTTTGAAATTGATTATGATTGACAATTTGGTGAAAGCTAGCATTAATAAGTTAAGTCTGCTTTATTTTGGTATTCGTTACTTGAATAGTTGGTTTATACTTGTTTGTTGATTGGGGGAAAGTATTAAACAATTAAATTGATGTGCATCGTTCGTACTGTGTGTAGCATGTTAGTGTTTCAGTGACCAAATTTTATCATTGGGAAACATGGGCATTGTTGATAACTGGAGGACTTAGGGAATATTATTTTGTACTAGTAGGCCTCCAATATTTTGCATATCACTTCACAAAATTAATGCATAAAAAGAAAAATACCAGCTTGGTGCTTTTCTTAATACCCCTATCTTATTATTGGAGAACAACTTTACCCAGATATATAATATCCAATCTAACAATTTCCGAAAGCCTGTCAACTGTGATTTTTTAAAAGATCCTACCTTTTCAAAGTCAGACTTGAGAATAGTATATGCGAGATGAAATTATGGCTACATAGTTTGTTGTTCAAGTTTCTTTTTCATAATACGAAATATTATTATTATATTTTCCAACAAATTAGAAAATATAATTACAGCCTCTATGTTATCACAGGGCAAGGCTGCATGCAATCCGACTCCCTCGTACCCTGCTTCTGTGTGAACCTTTTAGAGGCATTGAGCATGTAATATGTTGTATGGAATAAGCCCTATTATTATTGATATGTCTTCCTTATAGACCCTGTGTATACGTTAAGAATCTAAAGAGTTGTTCTTCTTTAAAACAGAAGATGTTGATTTCTAGCAGTTGACGTTTTACATGGAAAAATTGTGTCTATCGTCATTGTGATCTGAGTTGATTTGTTTTGCATTCTTTATATTTTTATTGAGTCCTAAGCACTAGCAACTTATAACATAGGAAACATATAACTGTTTTCCTTCAATTAATGCAGAAAGCGGATTGTCTCTGGTGTCCAGCCTACGGGTTCTATCCATATTGGAAATTATTTGGGTGCCATAAAGAATTGGATTGATTTGCAGGCAAGATCCAAATATTTATGTATATTTTTATGTGTTGCACCATCACCTTTTTACTGTTACTAATTTGCTATACTGATATCTAGCCACTTATGTTTCTACTCCAAGCATTTCATAAATATAATAGTATTTATTAATCTCAAGCATGCTTCTTTTTCTTATTATGATAAAGCAATAATTTTTGTTCTTTAAAATAGGCTCACATTGATTTGTGCACTTTCATATCTATAATTGAGAGAGTATAGCTTATTCTCGCACAAATAGAGCAAAAAGAAGAAAAAATGCAGGTAGCAAAGAACACAATTTAAAAGAAATCCCTAAAACTTGTTGGCAGCTCTTCAAGCTGGTAAAAATGATGATCATTTGGATAGCTAACGTCAACTCCAATCTTGTTATGTGATTAAGTTGTGATCGGGGTTTTTCTCTTCATTATTTGTAGATTCGGGGTTGATATCAATATTTAGCCATTGATAGTTCTTTTTGTTATGATCAATTTGCATAGGTGATGTTTTGTTAGCCGTAAAGATGGCTTTATTGATATATCACCAGATGTTTTGCCTTTTCGAAGAACAACGATGTTATTTTGTTTTAACAATCGTGTGTACTCTTTTTGTCTGCTTTCTGATCCAGGCTTTTTCACCCCCTTTCTTGCAGAATACCTACGAAACTTTATTCTTCATTGTGGACCTACACGCGGTATGATTTGGCTTACGAGTATTCTCTACTGTGTTTCTTCACAATTTCCGAGAGCCACAATATTACATTGCTAACTTGAATCAAACTTCGTTTTATTCTTACCTCTGGTCATTATGTGATGCAAAACTATATGATAGAGTTGGTAAATAATAAGGTTCCAATTAACCCCAACATTTTGTGCTGGGCACATCCATACCAGTATCTCACGAAGAGTGTAGATCAATACCAGAATATTATGGAACTTTTGTCACAGTGCTAAAACATAGCTTGGTACCAGAACCATTTTAGGACTCTTAAATTTCGTTTGTTCTTTATAGTACCATAATAATTTAGTTTGTCACAATATCCTGTGTTCATTATGGCTATTTTATATAGATTTCACAAGTGCATGATCAAAGATAGTAATAAGTTCATTCCTGAATTTTAATAATAATACCTTACTTATTTATAGAAAATATGCAGATAACATTACCATACGACACACAACAACTGTCTAAAGCTACAAAAGTTACAGCAGCACTTTATTTGGCATGTGGGGTGGACCCTGCTAAGGTCTGATTTATCTTTATTTGTCCATTTCTCAATATGAAAGAGTCACTGGTTACGCAGCCCGGCATGTTGTTTTTCATTGATTTGCATGTGTAGGCTTCAGTGTTCGTCCAGTCCCATGTTCGTGCTCATGTAGAGCTGATGTGGTTACTGAGTTCTACCACGCCTATTGGTTGGCTCAACAAAATGATCCAATTCAAGGAGAAATCACGGAAGGCGGTGCGTCTAATAGTATTATTATTACTTTAAAAAATACTATTAGCTAAATCCCTCATTAAGTTTGTATGTGCTCTTTATCTAGTTTTTTATCTTTCACTTATTGCTTACTCTCTAGAGAATAAATATTGACTTTAGGGTTCCTCTTTGCCTACTTGGTTTCTTTTTGCATTGTGAAATTATGCAATTCTTTATAAGCTTTTACCATGTTCTATTCCAGCTATTAGCCATACTCTAGCAATATCCATTATTAAAAATCGTTCGTTCTTAATATAAGCATTCATGCTAGTGCTAGGAATAATTTCTTACAGATGTTTATGAATGCAGGGGGATGAGAATGTTGGGGTTGGCCTTTTAACTTACCCTGTGCTGATGGCTTCAGATATTCTTTTGTATCAGGTGAAACTCCAGTAGTGGTCCTAAATTAAACCGAGTACTTTTTAATACTGTCTTATTATTGTGGAACTGGAAGTAATAGTTTGCACTTTGTTCTAAATAGTGTTGTTCTCCATTTGATTTTAAGAGTTATGACTTAAATCAGGCTATTACTTCCAGTCAAAAACTTAATCACACATACTCTCTGTTGTATTTACCTTCATTGACTAGTGTGTCTTGCTGAACATGCATGATCCTCATATGTTGCAGCATTACTTTGCAGTCTGATTTTGTCCCAGTTGGGGAGGATCAGAAGCAGCACCTTGAGCTAACGCGGGAGATTGCAGATCGTGTCAACTATTTATATGGAGGAAGGAAGTGGAAGAAACTGGGAGGGTAAGCATCACTATAAATTGAGCCTCCTTTGCTGCAAGTATTGTCGTTCCTCTGTACCTTTATTTCTGTATAATGTGCTATGTCTTGAATCTCAAACAATGTATATTAATCCTTTCTTACTTAACTTATGCTATCACTTTCTTCTTTCCACAGGCGAGGTGGTGCAATTTTTAAGGTGGTTCTGTGTTCTCATACATAGTCTTCTGGTTGGGTGCTTGGCGCCTCACTTTCCTCTTGTCAAAAGCTTAGCCATTTCTGACTTATTCTATTTAATAGGTTCCTGAACCCCTTATTCCACCGGCTGGAGCACGAGTAATGTCTCTCACAGACGGTTTATCCAAGGTTTTGATTTCTTAAATATTTCATTTGTCTGTTCTTATTGACTTCGTTAAAGTTTCCTTTGTTTAGCTTATAGGGGAATGTTGGGAAAATATTGTAGTTCAAACTCTGGAATTGCAACTTACTCCTAACTCCTAAAATTAGTTCCAAAATATAACATTTGGGATTTTAACTGCTTTGCAATAATGGATACTAAAGAGATTGGTCTGGGAAAAGATGACAGATATTTCATTTAGATACATAAGAAAAGTCCGAACTCAGTTGGACGTGAGTACATAATATTGTGTTTCATTCTTTCACCTACAGTGTTTGTATTGAACACCCTTAGAAGACTAAGAAAGACTTGTATCAGTTGTTTGTAACCATTGTGGACCGTAGCTGAGAAGATTATATGTAGCTAGGATTAGGAACTCCTAAGATGAGGTCGTATTGATTTGTAATCCTAAACTCGGAACCCTGAATAAAAACATGTCACATGTAAGACATATTAGAAAAAAGGCAAGATGATAAAAATGGTGTACTACTGACTACTGAGTGCTAACTATGTCTATAGGTTATGTTTCTTTTTTTGCCTTGGAGTTACATTTATACCTTTACTTGTATCAATTCTTCGGCAACATGATAACCTTATTTGATGCGACCAATTCTTATGCCTAATATCTTGTTAGTCCTAGTTTGACAGTGTTTCAATCTCTGTAACAGATGTCAAAATCAGCACCTTCTGATCAGTCCAGGATAAACTTGCTTGATACAAAAGATGTAAGTATGTTGTGTTGCTTTGTGTAGTTTTCTAGTTTTGTTTTATTTTGTTCTATTTAAAGTCTGCTTATGTTTATAGTTTTATACCGTACAATACGTTTGTTGTGCAGTAATGTAACTTTTATGCTTTAAGTTGGCCAAAACAATGTCTTTAGTAGGTGTAATAGCTATAACAGGTAAACTATGTTGATACCCTGGTCTCATCAATTTTAGACGTATCAATCAGAGAAAATTGACAACATAAGCTGCTGACTGCAAGAATCTTTAATTGTCACCTCGTCTCATCCTCCCCAAGTCCCTAACACAATCTTTTTGTTGATGCATTATGTTATTAAGATAACTTAATTACCTCGCAACCTCGTAATATTAGAATTCTAACTAAAACATTTATGTTCCATTGTAAGTTTAGTTAATGAGCTACAGAGGAGGTTCGGATAGGAGCTTTTATAACAACTCAAACCCCAGGCCTATTATTGCACATAGAAACTTATAACCTACCATAAAACTCTAGCCAATCACATATATAGTGGAGCTTACACGTTATCCAATCCCTCTCTGATATCCATCCCGAGATGTGCTACTTCTCTGCCATTGCTTGAAAGTAAGCAGCTATTGTTTTAAGTTCCTGATCATTTTATCCATAATGCCGAGGGAAGAAGAACAAATTAAAAACTTTTAAAACAAAGTTTTGTGACCGTTCCAGTTATATGTGTAAGTATGCATAGTGCATGTATGTCAAGTGATGTATTTATTTAGCAGTATATGTTGTTTTCTATACTCTATAGAACACTGCGTTGTTTGCAATGAATCTAAATTATCAGATCGATGTTTTCTAGTTCCATGATAAATGTATACGGGTAATAGACACTGCCTTTATTAAAAGTGAGACCAGATATACGAAGGTTGATTTATCTTGCCACATAGTACTGACTTACCCTAGGGCACTTTTTGAAATGCATTTTCTTGAGTAATTATGAGAATACATAATTTCTGAAAGATGAGTATAGTTATTTATAGTTGGCCCAATAATTCGCTGCATGTTTCGCTTATTAATGATGGTTAGTCTTGATCCTAAATGAATGAGTCTTTCCTAAATGATATCATCTATTTCTGCAGGCAATAGCAAACAAAATTAAGCGTTGCAAGACAGACTCATTTCCATGGTTAGTGATACCATTTCCACCAGTGTGTCAGAACTGATGTTCTAGTTAATATATCTTAGGCTAATATTTATATTATTTTGCTCGATCTTTTTGGGTATAACCATCTGAAATGTCTATTCTTTATTTATATATAAACAGCCTAGAATTTGGTAATCCTGAAAGACCTGAATGTAACAATCTTCTAGCAATTTATCAGATCATCACTGGCAAGACCAAACAGGTACATATGCCTATTATTATTGTATGTTGTTGTTCTAACTTAGAACCTTTGGCGTTCCTGCTTCAGTTCATTCTTTAATAATATTTTATTTCAGGAAGTTATTGAAGAATGCAATGGGATGAACTGGGGCACGTTCAAACCTCTTCTTACAGATGCTTTGATACATCATCTCCAACCGATACAGGTTTGAATACTAGAACTCTTCACAACTAATTGTTGTTTAGTGGTTATTTGGTTTTAATTTCTGGAAAGCTGCATCCCCGAGTTAAAATTTGAAGTCTAGAATTTCAATATTTTCATTAAGTGGAACAATTATCCTTCAATTAATGTTGTGTATAATTAGTGTCTTAACTTTCAATGGAATATTATTTATGTCAGTAACTTACTGAAAATATTCCTCCGTATTAGGGAATTTCTTCCCAAGTTTAGGGGAGGTCCTTTTTCATGCTCCCATAATATTTGCCATTTGTTGTCACAGTATCTTATAGACGTATATTCATTTTAAATTTTCTTTTGTTATCGGCATATGGTATCTACCAGGAATTACTTGGCAAACTACTTCATAGCATAACTTTTTGTGTAACACAATGACTTGGGTTTATTCGTGTACTTTCTTTGCAGGATCGCTATGAGGAGATCATGGCTGACCCTACATACTTGGATGAGGTCTTGGCTGAAGGTGCTAAGAAGGCTTCAGATATAGCCGATTCTACCATCAGTAATGTCTATCAGGCGATGGGATTCTTGAGAAGATGATGTATAATATCCAGATTTTACAGAATTTGTAAAGAAGCAAATGCCCAACATAGCGGATGCTATTTTCATTTTCCTAGCTAATTTTAGATTATATCTACTACTTCATATTGTTGATGAAGTTGGGTATACTATACCTCTTACATCGACTTCTCCTTAATTGAAGGGGTGAGTTTTTTGTATTCATTTATTGTTATGTGAATCATGATTTATATTTTTATCATATTTAAATTAACCAAGTATAATGTAAATTTTTTCTTGAAATCTCTGTTTCTTCTTTCTTGATAGCATCATCTCTGATTCATTTTCTCTTCTAAGTGTATTGTTTGAACCAAATTATGGTTAGTCGTCTTCGACTCATTATTATGTACTACCGGTATATAGACTTGCATTCAACAACTTACAAATGATATTTTCTTAATCAAATTTTGTATTTTCCCGACAACGTCAACAGGTAATTGTTGTACGTACAAGTGTCTTGACGGGCATTGATGTATATTGATGTTGATATACCATCGAAAATTGAATTTAATGATATCTTTTAGATGAAGCGAGTATTAGTGTATATTGATGTTGATATACCATCGAAAATTGAACATGGTATGAATACCATGTCTCTTTTCCATGCTCACACATCTGACTTTAGTAATAAATTCAACATTTGATAATACTTAAAAAAAAATACTCCAAGTAATAATGCGAGTATATTTACAGTGTACTTATGTGCAAATGCGAACCTTTGTAATGCAACAATATTAATAACCATTTAGAAAAAAAATTCATAGAGGTTAGAAAGATTTGACTGATTCATCTTCAACCGTTTTGCTTGTGAGCAGCTAGATAATCTGTTCTCTTGAATATCCAATTTGTCTAAGTTAAACAGGAGTTGACTCGATCTACCATACAATAAGACGAACATCACACGACAATTTATTACACTGTGTATGACACTCTATGTCGTGATTTTTGAAAGACTGTGACATGGAATGTCACTATTTATAAATTTGTATAAATTTATGAATTTAATTGTCCTAATAACTATCAACAAACGTGTCGCTATTTCTTCTGACTATAGAGTTGACATGTTCACGTAAATGAACAGAAGCAACAATTCATCATCATAAACCACTGCTCACTCACTGCATCACAAATATTATTATGCATTAAATTGTCAAGATTTAATTTGCATGAGTTAGCATTAAATTTAAATCATGCAAACATTTAGTTTTCTCATAATTTATGTTCTAAGATAATAAAAAATGGAGAATATGGTGAACACCCCTCAAGAATATGAATCTGGGTTGGAAATTCAGAAGGCTAATGCCTCTGGCTTGGAAGATGATGGAAAGCCTAGGAGGAGAGGTTCTATATTATACTCCCTACTTTGTCTTTTGTTTTTAGTTCTCACTATATTTTTATCTTTAAATATTGTTTTTATTGAAGTATTAGAATATAGGCCAATGATTTTTACACTCTGTTTCTTGATTATACTAAAAAGTGGAGTGTTCATTATCACTGGATGGAGTGTAAAAGTCATTGGCGAGAACATATTGTGATATTTGTGAATATGGCAATCTTCATATATCATAATTCCATGATATTAGCTAATGTATTAATTTGACAAAAATGATACTATGTAGCTAGTCATTATAGTGTAGGATTTATAGCATTTTGTTTAATTGTTACTGTTGTATACTTGTATGTTCTATCATGAATATCAATCAAGCAAAATCATCTATTAGTTTCAAGGTGTAGAAGTGTAGAACAATGTGTATGCTACAAAAAGTTGGTTGAAAATTAGATGATATTTCTGTTATGGCTCTCTCTATGAAAGATGATGCATCTATTTCTGATTCTTACAAAGAATGAGGTCTCCGGATGAAGTCGAAATCCGAGTGATATCGAAAACTAAAATGATGTTATATTGCCTTGATAAACAGGTACGGTGTGGACTGCGAGTGCTCATATAATTACAACGATTATAGGCTCAGGAGTCCTCTCACTCGCGTGGGCGATGGCACAGCTTGGATGGGCAGGAGGAGTTGGTACCATCGTGGCGTTTGCTGCTATTACATTCTATTCCTCAGATCTGTTAGCAGATTGTTATCGGTCTCCAATCACCGGGAAGAGAAACTACTCTTACATGGAAGCTGTAAAAAACAACTTAGGTGCTGTCCCTTATCTTCTATTCTATTCAAAATGCTAAATGTCAGACATGGATTAAACAGTATTTGCCTTTGTTTCACTTTTCAGGTGGAAAGATGCAGAAAGCTTGTGGACTATTTCAGTTTACCATCTTAAGTGGCGCTACTATTGGCTACACGATCACAGCTTCGATATGCATGGCGTATGTCTTGTATATCTAGTACTCCTTCTAGCAATGAAGCATTGTAATGAGATATGGATATCTGGTCTAACTATGTCAAACCAAAACAGGGCTATCCAGAGATCGAATTGCTTTCACAAGAATGGCCATGATGCTGATTGTACTGGTACTCACAATCCATACATGATTGGGATGGGAATATTACAGATAATTTTGTCTCAGATTCCCAATTTCAGTCAATTGTCCAGGCTTTCCTCCGTTGCAGCACTGATGTCTTTTCTGTACTCGTTTATCGGCTTTGGTCTTGGCCTTGCAAAGGTGGTCTCAGGTACTCTAATATATCTACTTTCGAGATGCAGTGCATTCTCTATGAAGATCAAATTTTTTATAGTCTCCGGCTCTTGGATATAGTGAATAAATCAAAATGGCTCATTACACTAACTACGCTTCTTCTCTATGGTGAATTAGTAGATTGCCTTTGCATATCATCTTCTGTCAACTCGAGAATAGCCTCCTTGTTATCAAATTGGTAGGGCTGCGTACAATCTGACCCCCGGTCCCCTACTTACCCCGCTTAGATGGGAGCCTATTTAGAGGCATCGGGACGTCATTTGTTGTAATGAATTCTCTTCAGTGGAGGTCTAAGCCTTTCTATTATAGACTTATTAGCAAAAGGTTATGCATTATATACATGTTATTAAGCCATCTTTCTGAACAGATTGCATTCTGTAGTTGGAAACTTTTTAGTTCTTTGGCTCTTATTCTGTCATTATAGCAATGTTGGAAAAAGAAATAGATTTAAAATAAAATGCTGGATGTTTCATCAAATTATGTTTATTGGTTATCAATCCATGACCAATTTTGGCAGGGCACACGAAGAGCACATCCTTCACCGGTATAGAAGTTGGTCCGGGTTACTCTGCATCAGACAAGTCCTGGGCAATTCTCACATCTGTGGGAAACATTGCATTTTCATACTCATATTCTCCAGTTCTGATTGACATCCAGGTGCAGCATCAAGACACGTTATATGATTGAGCGAATCTTTGTATATTCTCTTTTTTTTCCTTCTCAGAAGCCTAGACAATGTAATGATTATGAACCGTGTTTTATAGGACACGCTAAAAACACCGCCACTTGAAAAAACAGTGATGCGGAAGGCCAATCTTATAGCATTGTCGACTGCAACTACGTTCTATATTATGTGTGGTTGTTTTGGCTATGCTGCATTTGGAGACGATGCACCCGGGAATTTGTTGACAGGCTTCGGATTCTATGAGCCATTCTGGCTTGTTGATTTAGCGAATATCTTCATTGTGATACACTTAGTTGGAGCATATCAGGTAATAAGCAACCATTCTACCACCATTTTTGTCAGGTAACCTAAGTAAATAGGAAGAATGAAAAAAGAACTTGAGAATAATTGTTTTTGCAGGTATTGGCACATCCTGTTTTTGGGGCAATCGAGAAATGGTCAATTCGGAAGTGGCCTAAGTCGAATTTTGTGATGAAAGAGTACAGCATAGGCAGAGGTCAGATAGCTTTTAGTGTCAACTTCTTGAGACTAACTTGGAGAACCACATTTGTAGTCATTGCAACTATTATAGCCATGATGATGCCCTTCTTCAACGACGCGCTAGCTTTTGTTGGAGCTCTCGGGTACTGGCCACTGACAGTGTTCTTTCCCATTGAGATGTTCATCGCAAACAGAAAAATCGCCAAATGGAGCTGCAAATGGCTTGGTCTTGAGCTCCTTAGCATGTTTTGCTTTTGTGTTTCAGTGGGTGGTCTTTGTGGAGCAATTCATGGAATAAGTGTAGGGTTGAGCAATTATGAGCTGTTTAAGGCCAAAGCTTAACTAGTGTTGTTAGGCAGAATCCTCAAAACTCAGCATTCTCTAAGTGTGTAACTTGTCCACATTGTGCATAATTTCAGCTTACATTTCTTCTTTTATACTCTGTTCAACTCAATTTTGCAAACATATAATGTTTGTTATTTTATTTTTTTTGTAAATTAGATATGAGAATTGCAATTTCTGAATATAACGATTGAAGATTATTACAAATAATGAATACAGAAATCGCTAACTAAAGTAACAATTAAAATATGTACTACAAATATAATAGAGATAACATGAAAGAAATATGTCTAACGATGATTGAACTTGAGACCTCCTATTAGAAGCTCCAGTAAGATAATGAAGAGACTGAAAATCAAGAATATTATGAAAGCAACAAATGAGTGCAATATATCCCCAGAATTAAAACCTCAAAATAAACATTATCACCATTTCTCATTTTTGCAGCATACATTAACTACATCCTGATGAGATTATGGAAACCACAAACGGCGTGAATGATATAATCTGGCTATCAAAAGAGGAGCTAGAGGGAGGCAACAAGAGTTACAGTAGCTATACACCTATACAAAATTTCAAGCGGATAGTTGTTACCTCTCTCTCAACCCAAGGTTAGGGGAAGTTCGTACGATAGAATAACAAACAGACTATACGCAAATGGCAAAAGGTCAGACTCATTTTTTAGTATACAACAAGTATGGATCCTGGGCAATAGTCAAAACATCTGGTCTGTCAACCTGATTGTATGTCAGACATCGTCGAATAAATTCCTGAAACGGAAAAAGGCGCATAAGCAACATGATGCTTCTTATTTTCTATTGGCAATTTCAGCATTAACGATGATGGTGGTTACTCTAAAAAATTTGTGAAAGTCTGTAACCCACTAATAGATTTCATCTTTATCTCATGCTTCAAACTATTCAGAAAATTTTAAGTTCTTCCCAACAGCAAACTATATTTGTCAACATACTAACCAAGATAACAAACCTGTTCATAAAAAATTATTTAGAGAGTGTTGTTGCAAGCTAGGAACTACCACAAGCACAACCTGACTATAATTGAACATTCTTGAATCTCAAAGATACTAAAATGCAGTAAATTCATTTTTCCATTTATAAGGTTCCTAAGGCGTACTCCACCTAGTGCTTCACATTAAGAGCTACAAGGGACATACTCTGAGTACTTGTAAGTTCTCCTCTTTATCTTTAGTGTTGTGGAATAAAGGTAGAATACATACAGAATGGTAATACATACCTTTGCCTCATTTGAGACAGATGGTCTTGATGGGAATTCCACCTTGCGAGCTTTGATAATGGTATCTTCACGTAAAATCCGCTCTTGAGACTGATCATGTCCAAATGGACGTTTTCCAAAAAGCATCTGGTACAATAGGATACCAGCAGACCAAACATCAACCTGCTTAGAAAGAAAAACAAAAATACATAAATAGAGCTTTTTAATTAGATCAACAAATTAAAAATCCGGAATGATTAGGTTAAGTGTCTTAGACGCTCAAGCAGTTGTTCACAAGAAAAATAATTTAAAAAAGACTTGAATGGTTTTCAGTTATTAGAGGTAATAAAAAAGATTAACCTCAACTGAATGGTTATCTAACAAAATGAACTTGTAAAACATCTAAAGCCTTCAGACATTGAAGAAACATAGGTCATCCAAGATTATATGAGCTATAAACAATCCTAACCTTCGATGATATAAGAGGTGTTTTGCTTAATTCAAAGCATTCTGGCGGAAGATACCTGAATAACACAAAATGATCAAGACGTCAAATGAGAGCCTAGAAATATGAGTTCATATACATAATTCACTAGGCAGGTTTATAAACAATTTCAATCTTGCACAAAACAGTATAAGGAATCATTCTCAAGTCAGCTGAGTATACAAATTCTGTAGGACAAGGAAGAATCTAAAGGATCTAAGAAGCCTCTGGTTAAACAATCAACTCACTAGAACTTCTTCCTTTAATATCCGGAGGTTTCTAAATGCAGATCTGTTTTTTTCATTCCTTACGTTTTTATGCCAATGTTGTTGACTGGAGATAAATCTCTTTAAATTTTGGTGGTGATGTTAATCTCAAGTGTAAATGTGCAATTAAGTTATATCAAACCTCATTACAAAATGAAATGCCCATCATTAGCCACATTATAGCATTATAGTGGATCAGGATAGAAAGTAACCAAAGATTGACTATTAGTAAAAGCCACAACAATTTTAGTTTTATTTGTCAGTTTCTAGCACAAAATTATTCTTGCCCATCATGCAAGGAATTCTATGTTGACTTGGCAGCAGAAAAATCTTGTCGAGTGATGGGAATCAACCCAACACCTATAACAACAAGCAAGAAAAATAAGAAGGTAATGCAACTTCAATTATACTATGACAACAAGGATTTCGCCTGACCAATATGTTCCAGCGCCCTGAGATGTGAGCTCCATCCCCTGAGATCCAACGTCATCCTCCACAATCTTGCTAAGACCAAAATCGGTCACTTTAGCAATACCAAACTCGTCAAAAAGCACATTTCCAGGTTTCAGATCGTAGTGGATTATTTTCTGTGGTCTTTTGTTCAAGTACACCAGACCCTGAAAAATTTGGAAAATGATAATTCTTGCTTCTTTTTCTGGCAGAATAGGCGATGCTTTAAGGATAGCATCCAGATCTTTGCCTGAAGAATTAAATAAATTAAATTAAGCCGGTTAGTAGCACTAGATAATTCTTGTAGAATCTAAATGCAAAGTTCACATTGTGATCATACCACAACTGTACTCCAAAACAGTACAAAAGGTGTTCTGATCTATCTCAAAAATGTCCCAAAGTCGTACAATGTTGCGATGTACTAAGCTTTTGTGAATATTGTACTCTCTGATAGCATGACGTACATAGCTTTGCTTCTTATCTTCGCTCCAATTAGCATTCAGACCATGGAGTTTACATGCTACATATCTATACTCCACCAAGTCAAAAGCCTGAAAAGCGGTTTCCAGATTAAATTCATTGAACAAAATTATGCTACTACTTAAAATATGAGAAGAATAAAAAAATTACATAAGTTAGATGTGTTTGCACAACAAAACATAATGATTATTGTACATTATAAGCAGGTTACCTTGAAAACCTCACTAAACCCTCCTTTTCCCAGAAGGTTCAATAGTGCATAACGATGATTCAGTATCTGAAAATTATTAAATCGAGAACCATCTTCATCTCGGATTCGCTTCATTTCCCGTATAAGTCTCCCTTTTTCTAGTTCGTACCTATCTCTTTCGCGCATTAACAGTTCTTCCTCCTAAACAAATACAATAACTATTCAATTAATAAAAGTGACATAACCTTAATTCGCAATCCATCCAACCAACATACATAAACTTACTCGCTTGATACTGGCTAGACGAGATTTATAGACTTCCTCCTGAATCAGAACATCTTCTTCCTGAACTCCTGTATCTGACTCAGTGCCATCCCCCTTGTCTGTAAACAAATCAGGAATTCATAATCACCACCAGGAGGTGATTGAGAAAATGGTAAAGGTGCAACTAGTCTTGCCAAGATTATATCACAATATTGCTTCATATAAAACACCCATGATGAAGCAGACAAGAAATGCCAGAAAACTGTAGACAACTACTTTAATCTTGATGTAGTCCCAACAAGAAGAAAAAGGTTTGTTGTATGCAAAGATGACCCCATATAAATCCATACTGGGTTTACATTGAAGCAATGTCTCTAAGAAGACCAAAAACAGAGTTCTAAATGCCCAGCCAGATGCATCTTCGCTGTGCATAATTCATGACATAACTAACATTCTGAAACAGGAAAACAAAATACTTCTCGACTTGCCTATGTGATATAGACAAATAAACTGTTCGCTTGGAGAAATGACAAATGATATCCCGTCATCTTGAATAGTTGATCATTTGGAAAATTTTCCTGTTTATACTTGATCATTTACTTTATCTATACAATATTTGTTTAAAATGCTTTGAGAAGTTGGCCTCTCTTCTAAAATAATGGAACTTTTATGACTTTATATCCTACTCATCCATCTCCTCAACTCTTATGTTTTTGGCTAAACAATGAACTACTTAAAGATAGGTAATAACAGAGTCAATCGAATAGCCTAGTGGAAAAGGCTCTTGCCAGTGACTAGAAGGTTCTGGGTTCGAAACTCACCTCATCGCTAATTTACAAAAAAGAAAAGATAGGTAATAACAACTAACTTATCATTATAATGATAAGTCAGGAACTTAAGACTTTTAGAAGTAAGAGCTCTCTTGTTTGGAAATTTAGATGGAAGGTTATGGTCTGGTGTGACAATTATATATTCCCCATTTCCACAGTATATTTCACAAAACATAAACTGAAATGCTCAGATGAGAATAAGAGTCAGCACCTGATTGACGCTTCTTCAGTAATTTTCGCTGCCGTTCAACAACTTCTTTCATCTCTAGTAAATTCCTCTAGAAAAGAGAGGCTTTATCATCAACAATTTCAAACTAAATATAGTTCCGTACAGTTCAATAAGTAGTTAGAGCAGAAATACTTGAGGATGACAGTCTTTATCAGTATGCTGTAATTGACTAAACAGAAATAACATAATCACATCACATTGGAAGGTAGATTTCATGCATTAACACAGCAATCCAAGTAGGCAATAATCATTCCAACACCAAACTTTGTTGCCTTGTGACTTGCTGATCAATTCTAACCAAAGAACATAACCCACAATACTTACCTAGCGGCTTAGCGCCCAGGAGCATCAACAAATTAATTTAAGAATTACAATACAATAACCAAGCTAGCTGAACATACTAGCTGAACAAATTAATTTGAGTATGAAAAGCAAAGTATAATCTAGTTAAGGACAGAAGGATAAACAAGACATACTAGCTGAACGTTAATATCTTTCATTGCTTGTCCATCCTCCCATGTTTCCGAAATAACATGTCCAGCTCTGCAGTGATTCAGAAATTTCAATAAGATTTTGATGGACGATGGAGCATCTCTAAAAATTATAGCCAAAGAATAATAAGCTAAAAGGATGGCTCAACTGACCAAAATCTGCGAATTGAGAATTTGAATAGTTAACTCTCATATTCAGGCTCATAAATGATATCCACTCATGAGCATCACAAGCCAACCAAGTAAATATATTGAATATTTGATTCAAGTTCAAGATTAGTTCTGAACTTTAACTTTCTAAACAAAAAATATGCTCTGTAACAAAAGCTATGGCACTGCATCAAAGGTGTGAGATCGGATACTGGGTTAACACTACCACCTTCTCGCTTTGAGGCTAAACAATACTGGTTCTTATAAATTGAGCAAACGTATACAAATAATTAGACTAGTAAAACAGAGATAATAGAGCTATGAGATAAACTATAGAGACAAATTATAAGAACACATTTCTTCATCATTGTACCAACTAAATGCAAGATACTGATACTACAGCTATTTATATATTGATCAAAATTCTCTTTGAATCAATTACATCACCATCAGCAAATGTTACAATTAATGATATCTTCAACTTTAATGTAATTATATACTGAAGTACCTGAGAACTCCAACATTTCCAAGCCTTAAAGAATCTTGGCGCACTCTTATTCTTGCTTCTTGTCTTTCTGCTTTTGATACGGAAATGAGCAGATCAGATATTACTTTTGTTCTCTGCAGAAAAAGTTACAAATAACTCATATCTCAGCACATATAGAACAATTATTAAAAAGTTACATATAAGTCAGATAATCGTATGGAACTTTTATATAAATCCAACCGAGTGAAAATGATTAAGTATACATAATGTCACAAAAAAATCACGCCTATGGCTTATCTACAGACAGGCATTGACCCGTAGTACGGAAACCAATTTGTGTGCCAAGAAAACTATCCGTTCTACAATAAATATATATATACATACATATACCAAGCAGCCAACTATCTGTTTTCTTCTAAATAGTACACCAATCAATTATCCCATCATTTTGAAGATTTACTTAGCTTGCCTAATTGACATTCAGAGGGAACGTACTTCAGCATATCTCTACACTACTCTTTATGAATGCCGACCAAAATGTCAGGAAGTTACTTCCAATTTTGAGGCTTTTAGAAATTTTCCATGTGCCAGTATGGCATATTTCAGCTATAATATCATTAACAGATCCAGACATGCAGTTCAGAAATGCTGAATTAAATTTAAAAAGTTCATAAATGCTGAGATACATAGACGCAGAATCTTGTCCAATTACATCCAGCAATAGAAATACAAATTTATGGCAACCGTCATGAAAAAATATATTTAAAAAAATAACACCTTTGTTTTCATCTGCTGCTCTGCATCTTTAAATTCCTTCAGTTCCTGCTAGGATCAAACCAAACATGAAATGTCTAATGGTCTCGAACAAATTTTTCTTCAGTCTATTATGTGAAGCTTGAGGCGTTTACCTTTTCAACCATTTGGCGCAGCTGTTGGGTCTGAGAATTCTCATCCCGCAACCTCTTCAGCTCTTCCTCCAAGGCAGCAACTTTAGCACGCAAAGAAGAAATCTCCTGAAGTATTAATGAGAAAACATAATTCCATTCATCAATATTGCAAAAATGAACAAAATGTGCAATAAAAAGAGTGTGATATGCTACGGAATCAGGCAGACTTAGGCAGTATAGTGAATTCATCAAATTGTAATCGGAGTCCACAAAGTCTGAACCTCTAGAAAAGAAGAAATCTTCTGAATTATTAATCAGAGAACATAATTCCATTCACCAAATATTGCAAAATGAACAAAATGTGCAAAAAGAGAGTGTGATGTGCTACGCAATCAGGCAGACCTACGCAGTATAGTGAATTCATCAAATCATAATCGGATTTCACAAAGTCTAAACCTCTTGAAAAGAAGGGTAACAAACACAAGAATAAATAGAATAGTTGCTTACCTCTAATGGGGTAGAACCACTGTTTCCTGTGTCATCCATCGACAAGCCATTCTGGAAAGTATAGAATGTAAAATGTGCATCATAGTGCAAGTAAAAGAACAATAGAATCATAACTTTATCCAAAAAATAATGACATGATGGAAATGAGATATAAATAAGGGCATGAAACATTGATCAATGCAGTGTCAAACTTATCTCGTTTCTTTTAACATAAAAAACATTAATCATTGTGTTCCCATTTACCTTAAGAGTGGACACCACAATATCAAGTAAAGAGCACACATGTACTGCTGTAGATTATCATATCAAGTTTTCTAACAGTGCAGTTTCAGGAATCGGTGAATATACATTAACTTTTCGAAAACATGCATATGCAAAGCCACAAGAGTTGTTATCTTTCAAACTAAAGTATACTATAAGAAGATCATAACTAATTATGTTTCCCTTGGAAGAGGTTTCATAATTAGCTTAAATTGATCAATCAATATGACCTG